>NW_004624738.1:27190794-27255743 GCF_000247695.1 Heterocephalus glaber
TTTTAAAAAGTATACAGTATAAGGGCCGTGGATTTAGCTCAGTGGTGCCTCTGGCTGCCTTGAAAGCACAAGGTCCTGAGTTCGATCCTGGTACTGCCCCCCCCCCCAAAGTATACCATACAGGGTCATAATTTTATAGTTACAAAAGATGCTTTTGAGTCTTTTAGTGAATCTTGGATTAGAAAAGAGGAAGACAAAGGGGAAATCATACATTAAAAAAAAGCAGAGCCCTCTGCACATTAACAGAGCACAACTTTAAACTCTTAAGAACTTCTAATTTCTTTTCCATCTCTGATAAAACTTTTTCCAAGAAAGTTTCCATAAACAACACAACAATAATAACCAAACAAAATTTGCATGTTTGCTCAACAGAACATGGGAGATAGAGAGCTATTATTTGTAAAAATTTCTATTGAAATAAATTCTTACATTCATGGAACATGAAAATGATGTTCCTTGTGGTTTGCCTAAAAGGAAGCCAAATCCCACCATTGTGAAAGGTCACATGAAGGTTGTTAATGAAAATTTTGAGATGAGAGAAATGGGAGTGTGGAATTAGCAAAATCTTGGGCATTTTCTAAGCAGGCAGAACTGTCAGGCAGAAAGTGTGTGCTGTAGACAGTTTGTGGACGATAAGAAGTTGAGTTTGAGGGCCAGTTGATTTCTGTAATCAGTTAGTATTTGCCTTTGCTTTTTAGAGAGGAGGATATTATTACTGGCAGTGTCAAGACAGCAAAGTATACCTTAAGTAAGGGATGCACTGTCTTAGCCTGTGATTGACACACAGTGTTTTCCTGTCATGTAAAAATGGAGGCTACTTACTAGAGAGATTACCTGCCTTTCACAGTTCAGCCTCTGGAGGCAAGAACATTCCCTTACAAAGAGCAGCCTCATTACCTATGATTTTCCTGTTGGTGTTTTCAGATCATCAGTTCTGTGGCCCATGCAAGCTTAATGCATAAACGTGTGGCCTGAGAGAGATGCCTGAAGGGATGAGGGATGGAGACATATAAAAGTAATAAACATGTGTCAAAGGATTTTTTCATTTACTCTACAGGAATCAGAGAAGTTAAATTTCCTCCTTTAGTTCACGTATTCATTTTAGAGATGAGAGAGAGATTGACTGAGTGTGTTGGTCATGAATACGTCATTACTAAGTGGAAAACCTAAGTCTAAAAATCAAGGGTCTTGAATTACTGGATATTTAAACTGCTGCATGTTGTCATCTGTGATGCAAGTTAGGCTTTGGGGATGACCTTCTCCTTTCCATGGATGCCTTTTCTGCAGTCTACCAGAGTTCTGAAATTCCACATTTAAAAAATCTTTCCTGTAATGTATACCTTGTTCTGACTAGGTTGAAATACAGATACTATCTTACCAGTTATTTGAATATCAGTGTCAGTGAAATTTATAGGAGCTTTGCTTGAGGCAGTTGGATGGGAGGAGAGAATCTATGGGCTCTGGGCATCCCAGGGCAGGCAAAGGGCACCACATGGAGACATTGAAGACAGATGGATATCAAGGACTTGTGTTTCTCTATAGGTGATCCCTGAAGGCCATCATAAAAGCATCTGGCAGATTGGTAATATTAAGGTATTTGGATGTGTTGGGGCTCTTCATGTGTTTGTATTAACTCACAGGGTAGCTTTATGTAGCCAGGAGATTATTAAATATTCAGAGACAAAATTATTGGTCATTGCCCATGTTATTTAGGCTTTTGGCATTCATTGATATCTATCTTTTTGGGGAAAAAAGGTTTCAAGTCAGTGTATTTTGTATGTTTTACAATAGCTTGTTTTGGGCAGATGTGATAGCAATAATATCTTACATGTCACTTCCTCCAGGAAGCTTTCCAGGATCCTCCAAACTGCTATGTGCAGCTTTCTGTGCATTTCTGTGGTATCTTGCCTGTGTTTCCTGTAGTCAGTACCTCATACAGAATTTGGTATTTTCCTGTTTGTTTGCTTATCTGTCTCTTTGACTATTTGTCTCAAATAGGAATCCTCATCTGGACCATAGAACAACAACAAAAATGACATGAATGTTTTCTTGCTTCTCCTAAGAGTGGTACTTAATGTACAATTGTGGATGAATAGGAGAGAAGCTACTTCATTATAATTTATAGGTTTCCTTGATCGGGGTTGGCTACTTTCTTAGGGTCAGAAAGTAAATATTTCTGGCTTTGTGGGCTATGTAGTCTCTGACAAAGCAACTCAGCTGTACCACTGATTGCAGAAGCAGCCATGGACAATTAAAAGAAGTGAATTTATTTACAAAAAAACAAGCCATGGCTGGGATTTGGCTCTGAGCAATGGTGCGTGGTTCCTGTGGCTTAGCTGTAGGGCTTCCCCTTCTCTCCAAACCTGGTAGAGGAAGTGCAAGGCCAACTGACTGGGGGCTCTATAAGGGTGGAGGTGCTGGTCATCCTGGTACATAGGAGAGTGCTCAGTAAATATTAGGTGTTAATCACTCATTCACTCAACAAGTATTTATGGGAGTTACTATGTTCTAGCCATCATTCTAGGAAATTGGGACACATTAATACAGAAAGCAGACAGGCTCCCTGTCTTCATGGAGCTTATATTTTAGCCAAGGAAGACAGCTAAAGAATAAATGTATTAAATAATAAATGATTCGGTGTGTGAATAGATGATAAAAGCCAGGGAAAAAGAAAAACTATCAGGCAGACGAGGTAAATGGTGTTGGAATTCCCTGAGCTGCAGTGCTGTATAGGCCGGTTGCACTGGCTCCTTGGGAGGGGGCAATTTGAGTAAAGACTTAAAGAGGGTCTGGCTTGAAACACTGTTTCTCCTCCCTCTCACTTTTCAGCACTTAGCCTTCTTTCTACTCAGATAACAGCTTCTCTTCCCTAAAGTCAGGTGGCAGGGAGGGTTAAGGCCTTAGAGAGGCTGGATACCAGCATGACTCTTCTGGGGACCCTGAGTTTCTTTGCTTTGCTGTATCGCAAGGCTACTGGGGCCTGCTGATCCCTCTTCCTCGGAGCAGTGACTTCCTCTTGAGCCTGTGTCACATGAGCCTGTGTCACATGTTTCCCCAGGGACCTTAGCTGCTCTGGCAAACCTTCTTGAGGGCAGGGGTCACTTTCTACTTTGTCTATACATTGGATGGCAGGTGGCACAGTGGGCCTGGGTGGGTGACTGTGAAGTGGTTCATAATACATAGTTTAGGTCATTCAGGTTGAATGCTAGTAAGTGGAGCCAGTTAAAACCATTCAACTCTGAGATTGTGGTTAAATCTCTTTTTACATGATGATGGCAGTCCAGGCCAGCACTATGCTCTTCATGTTGGTGTGGGGTTGCCTGTATCATGGGACTTGAGTGCTGGACATTAACCAGTGTCAATGAGAGAAGTGGCATTGATGGGCGAGCCAGAGGGGACAGGAGGGCCTAGGCCCAGTGCACAGGCTTCTTGGAGCAGCAGGGCTTTGGGCTGGGCCTCTAGCATGTCCCCGAGCCTGAGTAGGGGTGATTCTCTGAGGCAGATCCCTCACAGGCCCGGAGCATACACTCCCCTGCATGGAAAGCTTACCCAAGTCCCTCCTCCCCAGGACAGCTGCCCCAGCAGAAGAGAGCCCAAGGCCCTACCCCTTCCTGCTTGTGGCCACATCGAAAGCCCCATTTATGGGGAGTCAGAAGGTCCCAATTTAAAACAGTGCTGCAAGGGCATCTAGCTGCAGTGCTCCCTGAGGATTGGCTGAGACCCTTGCTGTGACTTTATCACAGCCCAGGCTCTCCCTCTGCCCAGTCCTGCTCCAGTCCCTCCCTCCCTAGGTGCTGAGCCTGGCGGTGGTCCTCAGCAAAGCTTTATGTAGATCTCAGGCTCAGTTACTGGGCCAGGCCAGCATCTGGTAGAGACAGGCTGAGACATGGGTAGATCCTCCAGATCCCTCAAGATCCTAGGTGACCACATGCTGTGTATGGTCATTTACTCTTGTGGATGGCTGGTTTCTCTGGCAAGGCTGTCCTCTAGGTCTTCCACCACTACAGGCTGACGTCTCTAAGTCCAGCAGTGACCTCCTGGTGCAGAGTCCTTGGTGAATGTCAGTTTCAGTTGAACAAACATGTCAGAACTATGTGGTTTCAATAAAGAGTAGTTGTAGAAGCTGTAAGGCAGGTGAGGTGGTCCGTTTGGGGGTGAGGCAGTAGGCTGTGGGTTCGACTCTCGGCTGTTCCACACGCTAGCTTTATGATTTACCTCTAGATGATTTACCTCTCTGCAGAGGGCTGCAGAGAAAGGGCCTGCAGAGCGGTTCGCACACACCTGTTGGTGCTTAACAGATTGGTGGGCAGGGAAAGGGGCACAGAGGAGACAGGGTGTGGCAGAAAAGCAGAGGCTCTGGAGGACCCAAGAGAAAGCAGTCCTTAGAACATGATCATTTTATCTGAAGATGTACGTGGGAACAGATGGGAAGGAAGGCCAGACACTCCTCATGGGAACCACAGGTACTGGGCAGGAGGTGCTACTGTAAAGACCCTGGGTTCAGCTCTTGAGTTGTGTGTGTGTGTGTGTAGGGGGGATTAATACCAATTGGATACTTCCTGTGTGCTAGACTCTGTGCCACGCCTTTCTGTAGCTCGCTCCTTTCATTCCTCACCATATCCACTTGGCCTACCCTCTTTCAGTCCTGTTTCATGGATGGGAAACCGAGGCTGAGAGAGACCAATTGCTCACCCAAGGTCAGAGTACTATTGTGGGGGATTAGGGAGCTGGGAGGCAGGTCTGTGCCTGTGACTAGATCACATTGCCTCAGTCTTTGTTTCAGTGGCTTTGTGGGCTACACAGAGTGCTGTCATGTGCCAGTGCTAGAGGGGCACAGGAAGAAATCAGTCTGAGGCAAATGAGAGAGACCTAGAGAGGCCACCCCTGGGAAGTCTTCCTGAGCTCCCTTGCCCTGGAGTCTGCGCCTTGCTTTGCCGCTCTGGCACTGCCTTTGTCTCCAGTAACTTGACAGCTCCTCTTACTTTCTGCCAGCTAGGGGGCTGTCCTCAGTCCTGTTACAGAGTCACGTTTCTGAGGACAGAGGTGGCCACATGTCTTTCTACTTGTTGTCTTTTCCTGAGTGTCCTCCAGCAGGTGTGAGGATGTTCTGGGGAAAGAATGAAGTAGTGGGGGGGACCTTGGATAGGGACTAGATTCTCCGACCTAGGGGCTTCAGCAGTAAGGGTGCAGGGTGATTAGACCCCCATCCCAACCCCCTGGTTGGGGGGATAAGAGGGATTGGGGGGCTGGTAAGGCAGAGGGAAGAGTGGCCCAATCATTCTGGAGACAAGCTACCACCTTCGGGGACATGGGCAGCCATCACTCACATACCCATGAACCCACCTCTTTTGAGTGCCGCCAGCGCCTCACCTCCTGCAGCTCACCCTGGGGGTGGGACATCCCCCCCCCCCCAGGAGAGTGCAATTCCGCCAGCCTTGCCAAGCAGAGACCAAATGCTCCTCCCACGCAGCTGTCTTCCACATGAAATCCTGACAGGGAGGCGGTTGAGCGCAGAGCGAGCGAGCATGAATTACCCCTGGCCCACGTCTTGGCTGGCTCACAGGCTGCTGGTTGCTTGAGCTTTCTCTGTCTCTGTGATAAATCAGGATCTCCCGGTCACTCCTCCTAGCACCCTCCTCCCTCCCGCCTGCAGTCCCAGAACATGCTGTGCTTGTCTTGGAGCTCTCAGGCATGCATTACCTGGGCAGGCTCCCAGTGGGCGCCTGGGGAGTTGGGGTGGCAGCGATGGCCCCATTCACAGGGCAGGAGAGCCGGAGTGGGGGCAGATTTGCCCAAGGGCCCAGGGTCCTGCTCACAACTTCCTGCCAGAGCACCCTGGCTCTTCTGTCTCTTTCACAGGCCTCTCTCCTCTTGCTCCAGACGTGGAGATATTCCCAGGCAGCTGTCATTACTGGGCCCTTCTCCCCTGGCGTTGTAACATATATGTCAGGGTTGAAGGCATCAGGTTCAACCACATACTCTGCTACTCTGCGCTGGTCTTCCCACCACCTTCTTTTGTGGGGGAGGTATATTGGGGTCTGAACCCAGGGAGTGATGAGCTAAACGCCCAGCCCTTTTGATTTTTAAAGTTTGAGACAGGGTCTCACTAAATTGTCCAGGCTGGATATGTGAGCCTCCTGCTTCAGCCTCCCAAGTAACTGAGACTACAAGTGTGTGCCACCATGCCTGGCCCCACCACCTTCTTTCTTGCTCTGTTCGAAGAGCCCTCTTTGCCCACAGCTCTGCCCCGCCTCTGCCTATGTCCTGACATTCATGCATCTGCTAAGTTGTATGCATTTTCAAATGCTTCATGGACATCTCAGCCTGGACTTCACCCCAGCACCTCAGATTCAGCAAGTTGGGGAATGGACCTACCTGAGCCTGTCTTCCTGCTTGTTGTAATGACTCCATTCTGCCCATGTCCATGGCTTGACCCCTTTGGGCCATTCTTTTCCCCTGTGTCCCCTGTCTGGTGTATCCTGAAGGCTGTAGTGGCTTCCGTTCCACAGCACAGCTGCAGGTACCGTACGTAACCTTATGGGTGGACTTGGGGAATTTCCTTTTGACTGGCCTCCCTGCTGCCAATCTCTCCCGCCTCCAGCTTCATCCTACAGCTATTACAAGATTTATAGCTTTAATTATGTTAATTAAAATCATTAATTAACAAAATTTTAATTATGTTATTTTCCTGCCTAAATCTTTCAGGGTTTTTCTCTTTGCTTTAGAATTAAATAATGCCTTCGTGCCTAGCAACTACAGTCTTTTCGAGTATTTACTCAGCCTGACTTAATTTCTTTACACCTGTAGATAAAGCCTACCCCAGCCCCCAGAGCTTATTTGCTCCCTTCTGAGTAAACTATGTAATCCCTTCTCTGTGTCTTTGCTTGTGCCTCACCTAGCCCGAAGTGGTCTTCTTTCCCTCCGTTGCTGCAATCCCACCCATTCTGAAGTACATGTCTTCAAGGATTTTTTTGCTGATTTGTCTTGCCAGATATTTTTTCTCTTCATTTTGGATTGCCTTTTTGAAGGATGTAATAATATCTTGTTAATCCTTGTAGAATCACGGATTCTGACCTGGTACACTGTTCTCAGTCGTGGCTGAGTTGCACTGAATTTGAACATCTTGGGAATGAATGGTCAGGGTGAGTTTCTCTGAAGCGTAACTGATGCTGATAAATTGTAGATGTGTGGTTGCCATAGGTGGCATATGTGCTTTGCCTTTGGACTTGGAATATTGGAAATTAAGATATGATCACTCTCATTTGCCTGGCATGGGCAAGGCTCTAGGTTTGATCCCTGGCATGAGAAATTGTAAATAGAGAGGCTGGGGACGGTGGCACTGTAGTCCTAGCTACTCAGGAGACTGAGACAGGAGGATCACTTGAGCCCATGACTTCAAGATCAGCCTGGGGAACATTGTAATAAGACCTTGTCTCAACAACAGCCACAACCACAAACACAACCACCACCACCACAACAACAATGCCATCACCACCAGCAAAAGGTATGATAGCTCTTAAAGGTACAGAATTAGGAATCATATTTCTAGAGACTGAAATAGATAGAATTTTATGTCATTATTATCTGTTGCTTATTTCTTTTATTTAATTTTTGGTTTTTTGATACAAAGTGTCACTCTGCAGTTCAGGCTGGCGTTGAACTCACCGTGTAACCCAGCTTGGTCTAGAACTTGCAATGATCCTCCCGCTTCAGCCTCCCGAGTGCTGGGATTACAGGCATGTGCCACCTCGCCCAGAAAATTGGTTATTCATGGATCTGTATCACAAGTGTTAGTCTATGATCTTGCAACACCTCTAAGTAGTAGATTGTTCTTGTGTTATTTTTTATGAAGCAAAGTAAGGAACTTCCCTGGTCCATGTAGTGGTCAGGGATTGATGGAAGCAAAGTTGGCTCAGTGTGCTCCCGTCACGTCATCACATTGCTATTTTTGCCTCTCTAGACTGCTGACTTCGTTTTGGCTATATTCTCAGGCAAAATCTTCCCAAGTGGTGGCAGAAATGGCACAAACAGCTCCAGGCTTAAAATCGATTCAGTGTTTTTGGAACCCATAGAATGAGAAGAGAAGAGTGTCTTTCCTGGTGGCTTCAGCAGAAGTCACTGGAAGGGTCCATCTTTGAATCCGTTACTGTGGCCCAGGGCACAGGGGCTTTGATTGACTGACTTCATTGGACAGAAGAGAAAATTATAAGCTCAGAAAGGTGAAGTGACTTCGCCAGGATCACACAGCAGACTGAAGTGCATGTCTTCTGACTAAAGTTCATGTTCTTTTAATTACCTTGTGTTGCTCTTGGACAATTAGTGTCTTTTTGTAGCTAAATGTGAACCCATTGTAGAATGTACAGGCATCTCTGGGCCCAGAGGCAAAGATGGAGGAGTGTACATTTTCGGCTCCTGCTTTCCTTTCTTAGAACCCTTTTATGGCCTGAGGACACAGCTGATGCCCAGTTCCTTTAAGTTCCATTCTTCCCAGCTTCTTTAAAACCCAGTGTTGATCTCAGAAGTATTACATTAAGCGAGAGAAGCCAGGATCAGAGGCTGTGTACTGTATGATCCTAAGTATGTGATATTCTGGAAACGGCAGAACTCTAGGTTGGAAAAGAGGTCAGTGGATAGGGTGGGGAGCGAGACCAAAGGGAAACAGGGAATTCTTAGGCGGTATTCTGTTTTATATCTTGATGCAGTGGTGGTTACAAGACTGTGAGTATTTGTCAGAAACTGTGGTACAATACACTAAAATGGGTGCATTTTATAGTCTACCAATTGTACCTCCATAAAAACAGCCCAGACTCTTATCTCCTGTTAAGGCTTGAGCCACAGTGCAATTTTCATTTTGAAAAGCATCCAACTTTAGGCTGTGAGGAAATGAGCAGCTTTGAGAGACCACCATAATCTAATATCAAGAATAAGAAACCGCAAAACATTAGACTCATTCAAGAATAATTGGCTCCGCTTCCCTGGAAAATGATCACGTTGGTCCTGAGCTGAGTAGGTCAGCAGCTCTTCTGCTGCCACCACCTTCCAGTTAGGGCAGGGAAGCCATACCCCAGCTCTCCTCCCTCGGCTGGGTCGGGGGTACAGGCTTCCTGGGAAATGTAGGAGGCAAGATTGAGGCAGAGGGCTTAGGCACAGTGTGGGACTGCAGAACCAGAGAAATAAATGTTTGGGAGGAAGCCCTGGGGCTTCTACTCAGATGGTGCTGCGAGAACAATGCTTCCAGCCAGCCAAGAGGCGGGGTGGAGAATGGGAAAGTCTCGTGTTCACCCTTCTCCTCACTCCCCTCCCTCCTTACACCTCCTTCCTGGCCACCCTGCCCCTTCCTTAGGACCATCACAGATATTCCCTTCCCCCACAGTTGCAAGTCGCCTTCGGATAGCCAGATGCGGCTCCAGGAGACTCTTTTTAGTCTTTTCCATGTCAGTTTTCTTTTTTCTTTTTTCCTTCTCCTTCCCCCTCCCTTCTTCTTCTTTTTTGTTTTTGGTACTGGGAATTGAACCCAGGCCTTTGTCCTGATCTACATCCCCAGCCCACCCCTTTTTAAATGTCGAGACAAGGTCTTGATAATCACTTAAGTTGCCCAGGTTGGATTTGAGCCTGCTTGCGATCCTCCTGCCTCAGCCTCCCAAAATGTTGGGATTACAGGCATCTGTCACTGCATCAGCTCATGCCAGTTCCTGCATGCCCCATTCTTCCAGACTCTTCCCCAGTTCCTCATAGCTTATCTCATCCTGATCTGGGCATTTTGCTTTTTCATTGGGGCCTGATTATTCACTTCTGCCTCCCCCAAATGCTTCGATCTCTTCCTGCCCAGCTGTAATTCTATCTGATTTCATCTCAAATCATACTTGTCTACAATGCAGCATTGCAAGGGAATCCTGTGTAATACACAAATTACACAGTAGCTTCTGAAATGTTAGTCGTCTTCTGCTCAGTGAAAAGTCTTTACTGACAGGGAAGTAATAAATACTTTCAGTTATACATAAACATTGATTTAAAACACTTGATCAAAAATATATGAATTACACACAATTTTAGTTTTTCTGAAATGGCCTTCTTGCAAACAAACCAACAAACCATGTTGCTTACCAACTGCTGAAGCTAAATGGGGGAAGAACTTGAGTTAGGCGTTGGGAAGCAGTGACAGTGGGTTAAGTGTGAGGGCTTCTAACTGTGCCTGGGGAGGAGTCACTGCTGAGGGGAGCAGGCTGCTGGGCTGAGCTGTAGGAGCCCCTGGGTAGACTGTGAGATGGGGAGCAACAAAGGAGATTTTCCATGAGCTGGAAACTGAGAGTGAACACTATGCCCTGGAAGTGGGCTGATCCTCTAGCTGCATAAGCTTCTGAGAAACATTTCCTCATGGTTGTTTATAGTTTGCTTCCAGCATACACAGATCTGACACTTTCTGGCTTTAAAGTTGCACAAAGCACCCTGTCTGTTGTAGGGGGTTAGACAGGGTCTCGGTCCAGCTGAGGACAAATACCAGGGCCTTCCTGGGGCTGATCGCCCCAGAAGAATGGAGCCTGGCTGTGGCAGATAGGGAGGAGTCTCCTCTGTGCGAAGCCAGCAGTGTCCTCTAGCCAGGCCCCACCAGTCAGCACGGAGACCACACTGGCTCAGCGCAGCAGATGCAGATGGCATGTGCACTCACGTTTTGGGCCTATGCCCGGGCTGGCCGGTGTTGCTGACAGGCTGTGGGCTGTGGTCTCGGAAGGGCAGGTTCAAGGGGTGGCTGGATGCTGATGCAGCTCGTGCAGGATTACCGGGAGGGCTGCCAGCAGGAACGCCGCTGTGACCAGAGAAGCTCAACAGGCCTTCGGTGCTCCAGCAGGGCCCTCTCAGTGAGCTTATGCAAGGCTAACAGGAGGCCATGAGTGCTGAGGGTCTCCCATGTAAAGACAGAGGTCCCCTGTGGTGCTTGCCTTCTGTTTGGCCTGTGAGGGCACCCAAGTTTCTGTCCTGTGCCTGAGAGATTTCAGAGAAATGGGGTAAGGTGACATTTGTGGAGGGCTTTCAATGTTCCTTCTTTCCAGTGTTCTCTACCTCCTTCTCGGGGATGTTCTGCATAGAGTGGTAAAAACACAGGCAACAAAAGCAACAATAAACAAGTGGAACTACATCAAACCAAAAGGCTTCGGTGAGCAAAGGACGCCTTTGAATGAAAGGGTAACCCTTAGAATGGGAAGCCATATATTTGTAAATTATATATTCAAGAAGGGGCTAATATTAAAAGTATATAGGGAATTCACATAACTCAGTAGCAGAACCAAAATCCAAAAACCAACCAAACAACCAAACAACTCCAAAATCAATTTACAAAAGGGCAAAGGACTTGAATAGATATTTTGCCAAAGAAGATATACAAATGGTCAAGAGATATTTGAAAATATGATCAACTTCACTAATCAATCAGGAAAACACAAATTAAAACTACAGTGAGGCATCATCTCACACCTGTTAGGATGGCTACTATGAAAAAGTCAAAAGAATACAGTTTTCCTATGTTAGTAAGGATGTAGAGAAAAGGAAACCCTTAAACATGGTTGGTAAAAATGTGAATTGGTATGGTCATTATCACAAGTAGTATGGAGATTTCTCAATTAAAAATATAACTACTGTGTGATTCAGCAAGCTCCTTCCTGGATATACGTGCAGATGGAATGAGATCCCTGTCTTTTTTTTGGTACTGGGGATCGAACTCAGGTCCTTGCGCTGCAAGGCAGGCACCAGAACCACTGAGCTAAATCCCCGGCCCAAATTCAACAATCTTTTTTTTTTTTTTGTACCTGGGATCGAACTCAGGTCCTTGCACTTGCGCAGTAGGCAGTGAAACCACTGAGCTAAATTCCCGGCCCCAAGATCCCTGTCTTGAAGAAACATCTGTGAGCATGTGCCGTATGGAAGCCAGCCAAGTATCTGTCAGTGGATGAGAGGGTAAAGGAAACCTGGTATGTACTTACAATGGAGTATTATTTGGCCTTATAAAAGGAAGTCCTGCCATTTTTTATAATAGGGATGGGCCTGGAGAACATTATGCAAAGTGAAATAACCCAGTCACAGAAAAATAAATTCTGTGTAATCTTCAGTTACACATGGCATCTAAAAAAGTCAGAGTCTAGAATCAGAGAGTAGAATGATAGTTTTCAGGCCTTGCAGAGTTGGAGCAAAGGGGAAATATTGGTGAAATATAATCTTGGAGTTATAAGATGAATAATTCTGGATACCTAATAGTGTATACAGCATGGTGACTCTAGTTAATAATAATGTACTGTATACTTGAAATTACCTAAGAGACTAGATCTTAAGTATTCTCACCACTAAAAAATAACTATGTGAGGGCGATCTGTTAGTTAACATACTGGTGATAACCATTTCATAATATCAAAACATCACAGAGTGACCCAAGTGTCATGGTGCATGCTTATGATCCTAGCCTTCTAGGAGGCTGAGGCAGGAGGATTGAAAGTTTGAGCCCAGCCTGGGCAGTTTAATGACTTGTTATGAACCTGTCTCAAAATAAAAAAGATCTGAGGATGTAGCTCAGTGGGAAGGCCCTAGGTCCAGGTTCTAGTATCTCCCTCATTCAAAAAAATTCAGTGTGCGCCTTACATATATGCAGTTTTTAATCAGTTACATATACCTTGGTAAGTTGAAAGAGGAACTTGCCGGAGGTCTCCCCTTGCTATTCCTACGCCTCACAGACAGAAGTCCAGGAGCCTTCCAGGCTAGCCCGCTGCTTTTCTGCCTTTGAAGTTGCTCCGGAGACGGGAACCAGAAGGAGCTGATGTAGGAAGTTAGCTCATCCCTTCCCACTGAGCCAACTCTGGTTTATCTTTCAGCTCCCGCCCTGCCCGGCCACATCTGTGTACATTTACTTATTCCTCACATCCGCATTGTGGGCGTGGGTATTCCCACCCCACTGCTGCTTTTAAAACCCTGCCCCAAGCAGGAGGCTTTTTAGACTGTGTTTAGTCCCAGTAGTTTGAGCCAACACATCCACATTAGCAGACTCCACAGAGGCCTTGATTCCGGCTCTGGTCCCTACAGATGTTCTGTGAGCTCTTGAGCCACAGACATAGGAAGCTGGCCTGATCAGAGGTGCCTGAGTGCCAGAATGACCTCATCACCGGGCCCAGTGAAGGGCGTGGAGGGCTGAACCTGCCGGAAGGAGCCTGACCTGGAGAGCTAAGTGGATTGTGGATTTTTTTTTTCTGAGATAGTGCATCTAATAAAAATGACATATAGGAAAGAGGCAGACGGCCCTGGGTTCAGATCCTGAATGATCACAACCTGGACAACCTTGATGTTTCTGAGCTTAGATCCTTGGTCTGTAAAATGGGAATATTGATACCAACCTTGATGATTATCGTAAAGAATAACAGATTATATTTTTGAAGTACATGGCCCAGGCTGGGACCCTCTCCGTCAATAGTATGATTATTGTTAGGATTGTGTATCAAGTGAAGAATTTGCAAGGATCGCTTTCCAAAACTTTTTTTTCCTAGAGAAGGCAGTGTTTTCCTCTCAATTCTGGCCACACATTGGAATCACATGGAGTAGTTTGAAAAATGCACTGGCCTGGTTTTTTAATCTTGGTGATTCTCATCTATGAGTGGCACACAGTGCTCTAGAATCCATGTTTTTCAGAGTGCTCCAGGTACTTCCAAGATGCCCTCTGGTTTAATAAGAGGAATGAACTGCCCCAAGTAGAATTTTAGGCAACGGTGTGGGGTGCTCTGGAGTGGTGGGGGAGGCGTGGTTTGCAGGGCAGGGAGGCCCGTTTTCTGGAACACTAAGATTAGTCACGTCTTGTAATTGTCGCTGTCTGTTACGGGCATCCTGGAAACAGTTCCATTCGGTGTGTTCTCCTCCTTCCTGCAGTGATAGAGGCAGGTGGTGGTGGGAGGGCTGGGGAATAGGCCCTGGGACACAGCTGCCTCCCCTCCTTGGGCTCTGACGGGCTCATCCCACCGTCCCCCACAACACTCCAGAGCTCCGACTGGAGTCCAGGTATGGAGAGCTGTCTTTCCCCGTCTGTTCCTGTTGTTCCCCGTTCTCATCCCTGTTCAAAAGCCCCGTGCCCCTCTCAGCACTCACTCTGCCCCGCGGCACTGTCTCTGGACCTCGCAGTGTGATTCCACGAAGCTCTCTGGTTGCAACAGAAGAATGTGAAGGTTTTTCTTTTTTTCTGTGATATGGTCAGCACACATAATTGCCCCCAAATGGAGCTGGGTATGATAGCTTTAAAAATTCCCGTCTTGCTTATAAGCATGGTTAGTTTTGTTTCTGGTGGCTAACGGGATGGCTGGGAGGTAGAGAGTCAGGGCCTGATGAGCCTTCTGTGTTTCTCTCCCAGGGAGCCCAGGGACGCAGGTGACTCTGGCAGACAGGCTCTGTGAGGTCCTCCAGCGACTGAACAGTAGGCAGATGGGGAAACCAGAATAATATCAGGGTTCCCGTCTCTGTATTTCAGTTTATTTGGCATCTAATTTCTTTCACTGTATTTCAATTCTCTCTAACCCTGGGCTATTGGACTAACTTAAATGGATGGTCTAAGGGGTCATTATTGATGGAATTACAAGCCTGTGGACTTTTACCATACTAAGATTGTTTTCTCATTCATAAATTAGTATGTCGATTATCATGTCCCCACAAGTGATAGCTCAAAGAAAGCAAACAGTACAACTGAAGGGAATTAGGCAGAAATTCGAAGTATCCCTGTCTTTGCTTTCTGAGATATTCTCTTTTCTCCCTTCCCCTCCCCCCGTCTCATCTCCTTCTTTCTTTTTTTTTTTTTTTGGTACCGGGGATCGAACTCGGGTCCTTGCGCTTACGTGGCAGGCAGCGGAACCACTGAGCTAAATCCCCGGCCCTCCTTATTTCTTTCAGCTGTTATTTGTATTTGTAAGGATGATTTTCAGCTATCTCCAGTCCCATGGGCTTAAATACCCACTCCGGATGATGATTCTTCATTGTTTACTTCCGTCCACACCTTTCCTCTGAACTGGATGTGTATGTCCAACTGTCTGGGTCCCTGCCAGGCTTCTGCCACTCCACCTGTCCAAAGCTGAGCACTTGGTTTCCCTCCAGATATCTGCTTCCTGCACAGTCTTTCCCATCCTCAGGGTCAAGAAAGGTGCCTGGCACTCAGTGGGTAAATAATTATGGAATGAAGAATCAGAAAATGAAAGGTTCATAGCTGTATGCATGGAGTCAGGCATGGATGCAGTCCCAGCTCTGCGGTGCATGAGATGTGTGTAATAGGTGAGGTGCTCCCTGCTCTCTGTGGACCGTGCTGTGGATTGTGCTGGTTTGTACCAGGACAAAGGCGAGGATAGGGCTGTAAAAAAGGCATGATACTGTGCACCTTCTCCATAGCATCACAGGGACATTTTAGCCAGCCTTTATTAAAGACCTCTTGACACATGCCTACCCTGTCTACCCAAATGATTTGCCACACGTGCTTCTCTCCAAGGAGACAGGCTTTCTCGTTGTCTCAGGAGTGGGCCCCTGCATTCCTTCCCTTAATCCTCGTCTCTTGGTCCTAGCCCTGGGGTGGCCCCTCTGTACCCCAAGCCCTTCCAGACTCTTCTCACCTCTCAAGGCTCAGTCCCTGCTGCCTCCCGCAGGGCCCCCCTCCCTGCCACCACCATGCAGCTGTACTGATTACGCACTTCTCTGATTTTTCAGGGCTGATCCCCTTTGGGGTTCACCAGGCCTCATTCTGCAGTGCTCATTTCATTTCTTCAGAGACTGTAACCCCTTGAGGCCACGGCATTTGTTTCTCATTCTCTATACGAAGCATGAAACAACGGGATTTTTTTTTTTTTTTGGCAAATACTAAAAAACCGCGGTAAGGCACACATAATATAAGCTTTACTATTGTAACTGTTTGAAGTATACAGTTCAGTGGTGTTTAGTGTACTTGTGTGATTGTGTGTCTAGTCTGGAACTCTTTTCATCTTTCAAATCTGAAGTTTCACACCTCTTGCTATATAGTTTGGATGGTGAACATTTCCGAAGTTCTTGTGGGAAAGGCTTGGTCCTCAGGGCTGTGCTGTTGGGTGGTGGTGGAATCTTCAGGAGGTTGGGCTGAGCTGGAGGTCCTTAGGTCACTGGAGGTGTGCTGTTAGTGGGGGCTGTGGGACCCTGGACTCGTCCTCTTTCTCTTTGTTGCTTCCTGGCCATGAGGAGAGCCGAGTGCTCTGCCAGAAACTCCCTCCCGTGGCCACTTGCTATACCCACCAGAGGGCTAAAGCAGACGGTCTGCCTGATCTTCATTGGGACTTTCCATATGGGGAGCCAAAAAAGCCTTTTCTCTTTCCAAGTTAATTATCACAGGTATTTTGTTACAGTGACAGAAAGCTGACTACTATACCCCTTAAACACTAACTGTTCATTTCCCATTTCTTTTACCCTTCTATTTTCTTTCTCTATCAGTTGACAAGTGTAGGTATGTAATATATGAATGGAATCATACAATGTTTGCTTTTCTGTGAGTGGCCTGTTTCACTTCACATAATACCCTCAGGATTCATCCACATTATAGCATATGTCAGAATTTCCTTCCTTTTTAAAGATTGCATGATATTCTAATGTGTATATATATATAAAAATCATATTTTGGTTTTTCATTAATGGATGCTCAGGCCATGTCTGCATTTAGGCTGTTGTGAATAACATACCTGTGAACATAGGTGTACAAATATTTCTTCAAGATCTGTTTTCAATTTTGGGGGGTTTATACCCAGAAATGAAATTGATGGTCATGTAGTAATTTTATTTTTGATTTTAAGGAACTGTTGAGCTGTTTTTCATAGTGGTTGCACCATTTTACATTCCCATCAGCTGTGTACAAGAGTTTTAACTTTTCTATACCTTACCAATGCTTGTTATTTTATTTATTTGATAGTACCTACCATTTGCATTTCTGTAATGATTAGTAATGTTTGGCATCTTTACATCTGCTTACTGGCCATTTATATGTCTTGTTTGGAGAAATGTCTTTCAAAACATTTGGCCATTTTAAAAATTGAGTTTTGTTCTTGTTGTCCAGTTGAAGGAATTCTTGTTGTTTTTTTTTTTTTGGTACCGGGGATTGAACTCGGGTCCTTGCGCTTGTGCAGCAGGCGGTGAAACCACTGAGCTAAATCCCTGGCCCTGGAGTTCTTTATATATCCTGGATATTAAGCCCTTATCAGATATTTGATCTGCAACAAGTAGCTACTTTTGATAAGGAGCTCATTGATAACCACTGGCCAAGTTTTATAGGAATGTGGACTGGAAGCTCCTGAAATGTTAACTGGCAGGAAATTTGAAAGAATATTTTTGTTTGTTTGGTCTTGCTATGTAGTTCAGGCTGATCTTGAACTCATGATGTAGCCCAAGCTGGCCTCAAACTTGTGGCAATCTTCCTGCTTCAATATTCCAGGTGCTGGGATTATAAGTGTGCACCACCACACCTGGCTGAAAGAATATTTTTGATCTCTGGATATATGGCAGGCATTTTTCAAACCCTGTTTCCTCAAACCCTGTTTTCCTCCAAACTCACGAAATCCTGTAAGATATGTGCTATCGCTTCCATTTCACAGATGAAGGCCCTAAGGCTTGGAGAAATCAAGTAGGTCCCCAGCTTAGTAAGTGACAGAAATAGGGTGTGAAGCCAGGCCTGTCTGCCTCTCCACCTTGCCTCCCCCACCTGCAGGCTGCATGAGAGAGCACGAGTGAACATATGGTGTTCATCACTCTTCTTAGCTGGCATTCATTCAAGAAACCCCCGTGCCTGGCAAGCAGGCCACTGCCAGCATCCCTGGCTCAGCAGGATGCCACCTTTCTCCAAGTGTGGGCCTCAGCATGACTCAGATGCTTACTAGTCCTTTCCTCAGCCTGCATGGGGAGGGCAAAGCCTCTGGCTTTTCCATCCATAATCTCCACTCCTCTGTTTTGAGCTTAGGTCTTCTCAGTGCTATTTCCTCACGTTCATGAGTTTGATTAACAGGAAGTCTGGGAGTGCAGTGCAGGCAGGCTGGGTACAGGGGGAGAGGAAGACAAGTCCCCACCCTGAAGCAGCAGCCCCTTTGGGTGCTGGACCAGGCAGCAGATAAAACTGGAGAGTAATGACAGATCTTGTGCCTCTGAAAACCAAGTAAATGGTGTAGTGCAGGCTCTCAGGACTCTGACAGCAGACAGGAAAAAGATTTTAATGTGTTCTTAAGTCATCTTCCCTCACCCACTGTGGTGTGTGCTAGGCAAAGCTGACCTATTCAATATTAGGCTGAGCAGAACATACTTAGGAAGAATATGTGCTATACACAAGTGGTACAGTGCAGCACATGGCTCTGAGATGTGATCTTTGGACCACGGTTTGTTCTGGCCTCAGTTTACTTGAGAATCAAGTGCACATCCTTGGCACATGGCTTGCAGCTCATGGGATGCAGTTTTCACTGGGCACTGCCAGCCTCTCGGAACAATGTCCAATACAAACTAAGAGGGCTTCACAGCCTCAAAGAGGAATTCCACTCGATGTGGAGTGGCATTCATCTACTGTGTGCTGTGTAATTTTAAAATTATAGCACACATAATGAGCGCTGAATAAGAAGTACTTTATGAACGTGGTCTTATTTAATTTTTCATAAAAATGCTATGGAGTATAGACACTGTTCTTAGCGAGGCACAGGGATTCTCCAGTCTCACAAGTGGTAGATGGTGGAATCCAGATTCCGGCCTGGTTCTAGTTTGTTTCCAAAGTCTTTGCCCTCCAAGGTGATGCTAAACTACCTCTTCATTAGCAGGGCTGCGGGAAGACAGGATGGGGCTGATAAAAGGAGGTCAGTATAAATGTTTCTAACCTTTCCCCATAGCGTTCTTCCAGAGATATTTGTAGGGGACAAGAACTGTATAAAAAGAAAAGGCCTTTTCTTGTGAGAACATGTACTTGGCATTAAAGGAAATCTTACTTCCTTACAACCTAAATTCTTTCAGTGAGGCTGGTTTTTTCGGCTCGTAAGCGGTGAATAATGTATCATCTTCCTCAGCTCTCTTGTCCCCAACCCAAAGGATTGTCCTGCCCTGTTGGGGGTTTTCTTTTTAAAAATATTGGTGAAATACATATAAAATATACCACTAGTGATAGTTACTATATTCATAGTGTCTTGTGCAACTATCACTATTATTTGGTTCCTGAATATTTTCATCACCCCAAAAAGAAACCCCGTATTCACTGAGTCATCATTCCCCATGCCTCCCTTCCCTGGCCCCTGGACACATTAATCACTTTCTGTCTCCAAGGCTTCACTGACTCCAAGTGTTTCATATAGATGCAATGATGCAATATTTGGCCTTGTGTGTGAGTTGTTAATTTTACCACCCCTGGTTCCTCTTCTCCATACCAGAATTTGCAGATGCATCGTGCTAATGTGGACCCTTGGGAGCTGAGTTACAGGGTAGAGGCAGCTTTGGAGTCAGAGAGCCTGAGTGGGACAAGGGCTTGGGCAAGTTATGTGACATCTTTGAGCTTCAAGGCTGCTGGAAGTAGTAAGTGAAGTGGTGTAAAGGTCCTTGCTTTTGGTCTTTGGCAAGTTATTTAATATTTCTTTACCTCAGTTTGCCTCCTTCATAAGATGGTACTATAGTAGAGTCTGTGACTGTGGGTTGGTCTGAGGATTAAATGAGGCAATCTGTGGGCATTGCCCAGTGTGCCTTAGTACTGTGGGTGTGATGAGCAGTGTGATAACCCAGAAGCTAGACCGGGCTCCACATCATTCACAGGAGCAATCATGGAGGCCCCTAGGAGGTCTTTCCTCTTCTACCTTCCATTACAGCCAGACTGAATATTGTTACCAGAGCAGCGCTGGTCATTCTATCTTCAGCTCAGGAACCTTCACTACCTAGACTAGGGAGGGGTTCTTTCTCTTCCCATCTGGTTCACCCAATCCACTCCCTCTCCCTTGTCTCTCACTGTCACTCCTCAGGCCCTCTGGGCCTTCCAACCTGTGGGCCTTTGCTCATACTCTTCTGTCTGTTGGGAATGACCTCACAGTCTTCACCCTGGGCAAAACTCTGCTCACTTCTTTGACTCAGGTTTCTCATCTGTCACAGTAGTATAAGCACCATAGGATTGTCTGATGCTCATGTGACGTAATACATGACCAAGATGATGCCTCATATTCAATAATGTTAATGAGATGATAAACATGTCTGTGTGGGTGACATCTGGCAGTCATTTGATATACTATTGTTATCCTGTCATCCTATTAGAGCCATTTCAAGCACCCGCCTTCCCAACTAGTCACAAATCCCTTGAGGACAGGACCATGTTTTCTTAATCTCTATACATCCCCATTTGTGCCTACCACAGTGCTCTTCATAGGGAAAGTTTTCATATTATTCACTGAGTTCAAATGCTATCCACCATTGACCCAGAGTGCTAAGCATGTCAGTGTGTGTGTGTGTGTGTGTGTGTGTGTGTGTGATCATCACTTGGCATCAGCTACTAATTTGGTTTCTGGACAGTTCCTGTGTATAACTCTGGCTTCTCTAATCAAATTTGAAAGTCAGGTCTCCAAAGGCCGGCCTGTGGATCTTCCACAGCACTTAGTATAAGGTTGGTTAGACAGAATTTGATTAATTTATCCCTGGTGAATATAATTGACTTGAAAAAATTACCCAAGCTACATTTTTGAAAATACGTTTAAAAAAAAGAAAATGAAAATCTCCTGTAAACTCACCTCGAATGACACTGTAGCTCCACCTTCCCAACACAACCACAAAACAAGTGAATATTCTAGATAATAGCTGACATTTATCGAATGCCTGTTATATGCTAAATGTTCATCTGTATCACTAGGATTTAACCTTATTCCTGTGTTGAGGCAGACACGATCATTCCCATTTTACAGAACAGAAAGCTGAGGAACAGAGAAATTAATTTATTCAAAGCCACAAGGCATGTAAGTACAGGAGCTAAATTCTTTTTTGTTGTTGTTTTTTTGGTACCAGGGGTCGAACTCAGGAACTTGCGCTTTCGAGGCGAGGCAGGCGGAGGCACCACTGAGGTAAATCCCGGCCCCAGGAGCCAAATTCTAAATGCAAGCAATCTGGCTTCAGGGTCTGTTGTCCCAGCTCTGGGTTAAGCTGCCTTCATGCCATGCTTGCTCCCAGCCACAGAGCCGCCTACACGCACCCTCCCAAGTTTAATTGCACACACTGAATTTGGGGGCCCAAGGAAGCTGGATTTTTTTTCTCCTGTGCTCTCACTGGCTGTGTGATATTAGCACAATCATTTTATCTCCTTGAGCCTGTTTTCCCATCTATAAATCTGGAGCTGGTCTCAGTGATCTCCATTATTTAGCCAGAACATTCTGTGATTTTAGGAATTAAAAACAGAAGTGAGAACTTGCTTTTCTGCACGTCCTTCCCTGCTCTCCTTTCTCCCGCACCTGCAGGCATATTATCTTCTGTACCATGCAGGCAGGCGGTCAAGTCACCCTGACCCAGGTCCCTCCCCCACCGCAGTGTGCCTGCAGACGCTGCCAGCCAGCTGAGTGAGAGCCCTGGTAGGGTTTGCTGAGGAGCAGGACTTGGTGGCTTATGTAAGCTGTTAAGATCTCATTGGCTTTAATAGAGTTTGCAGCCTTTGAACTGCAGTTGGGGCCCCTCCTGTTTATGGGGCTTCCAGGAGCATAGGTTTAGGAGCAGGGTCCTCAGAGTTGATGGGGGCTTTTTCAGGGGATGCACATATAACTGAGGCTGTCGATTTGTCTCTTCCCCTGCCAGCTTCCCTGGTCAAGGCAAAGTCAAAGAGTTTATCTGAGCACCATACGGGCACATGTGTACCTCTGCTGAGTGTGTGATATGTCCCAGAGTACTGTCTGGTCACCTACCTCCACAGAACAATGAGTCTCCAAGTCACTGAAAGCCTAATTAAAATGAACTATTTGGCCCCATCCACCCCAAAGTTTAAACTTCAGGGGCCTGGGACAGAGCCTGACATTTACCTTTACGTTTTTGTTGTTGTTTTGGGGATTGATCCCAGAGACTTTACACTGACCTACATCCCCAGCTCTTTTTATTTTTTTGAGTCAGAGATTTGCTAAGTCACCAAGTTACCAGGCTGGGCTTGAATTTGCTATCCTCCTGCCTCAGCCACCCAGAGTGCTGGGATTACAAGTGTGTGCCACCATGCCTAGCTGACAGTTTGCATTTCTGACAAATTCCCAGGTGATACCAAAGCATTGGTCCAGGGGCCACACTTGGACAGCCCTATACCAGAGTCTTACAGAGAACTTCGCTTCCCTTTCAATAGTCAACTGAAACGAAACTAAGACCTTCCTGGCCATGATTTTAGGTTAAAATCTATATACTGGCATCCTGATATACAGAGAGAATAACTGCTTGTCTTCTTTGTGTGTGTGTGTGTGTGTGTGTGTGTGTGTGTGTGTGTGTGAACTGGGTATCGAACTTGGGACCTTGCTCTTTCGAGGAAGGTGGCAGAACCACTGAGATAAATCCCTGGCTCATCTGCATGTCTTCTTGACACAGAGTCATAATTATGTCTGTACATTATTGTGGCAAGTAATTCAGGATGCCCTGAGACCCCCTTGAGGTCCATCCAGCCTGTTTGAATTGTTGCTTTGCATGCTGCATTTCCAGACCTTGGCTTTGCAGTCTACTGCCTCCCTCTCCCTGGCTGGTAACTGGTAGTGTTCTTCCTTCCCTGCCTGGAGCTTAAAAAAATAAAACTAAAAAATCAAAACTTTTTTATTTAGTTGTCCTCAACTATAAAAATAGGAAGAGTACAACAATCTACCCATCATCTAGATTTTTGACATTTTTTGCTTCTTATTTTCCTGCAGAAGTATTCTAAAGCCAGTCCAGACATCCCAACAGTCCTCTCCCAAATATTTCTGACTACATCTCTTTAAAAAAAGGACATTTTGTTACATAACCACAGAACCATGACCACAACTAACAACTCCACCAATAGTTTGTAAGTATCATCTAGTACTCAATCTGTATTCAGATGTCCCCAGTTGTTTCAAAAAGTCTTTCCAGTTGAATTAAGAGATAGACAAGACCTATGCTCACATGGCCTTGTATTGTTAGGTGTCTTTTCCTTCAAATTTTTCTTTTTGAGGGCTGGGATGTGGTGTCTGCTGTGGGTTGGGGGTAGATGCTGCTAGTTATGTGGGGCTGATGAAGTGCATCGAAATAGTAGGTTTGCAATTAGATAATTCTGATGCAGGGACCTGGAGACAGTTCCATTGCCTGCTTAGTTGCTTTTACTTTATTCTGTTTTCTTTGATCTGGACAGGCAGGGAAGCCAGGTGTGATTTCTAGACCAGTGAGTTGTGTGTCTGTGTGAGTATGCGCCTATTAGACTATGTTTATGGAGTGACTAAGTTGAACAGGGTAGGAAAGGCGATCTCGGCTTTTAGGACTCTTGATTATGGCTGTTGTAGTATTTGGGGGCATGTGCTTACCTTCTTCTCCACCTGTTTCCCCTTCTCCCTCTGCTACAAATTCAGCCTTCTTTGAGGCTCTGTGGATAGGAAATATTCCTTTGAGCTCCAGGCTTGAAAGTGTGCACACCTAGCCTGCTTGGGTGGCCTGGTTTCTTGCCAGGAGTATGATAAATAAATATTGATGCACTGTCCCCCCTCCACACCCCTCTGGCAGCCCTGCCCTCCTGCTCATCCCTTATGTAGGTGTTTTGAACATGTTAGAGAGTTCTAATTTAGCCTCCCATCCAAATCAAAGGTCCCTCACTCCAATTTAAATGCCATGGTGTACCAGAGGCTGGGGCTGACATGTATTGCAAAGCCAAGCCGTGCTGCGTCACACAGTGTCAGCTGTGCCACCATATGGCCCCCAAGGCTGTGCTCGGAGAGGCTACCAACGTCAAGCTGGGTGAGGACGGAGGCGTGAGGCTACCACAAGGGTAGGACTTTTCTGGAAGGGATGGGATTGTTAGAGGGTTTTCTACCGGGAGTTCAGTGTTGGGATTGCTGTGAGTCATCTGGCCGGGCCAGGCCAAGGAAGGTCTGGAGTAAGGGGCATGTGCTGGACAATTGCCTCATTTCAGCCCAGGGTAGCCTCCTGCTCTGTCTTCCAGGCCCCTAGAGATGGGGCCACTTTGGGGCCCCACGTGGCCCTCTGAGGTCTTCTAGTAGGGCACTGGCCACACGATGTTACGGTGGGCTGTGGCTTTTCCTCACTACCTTGGGACTGGAGGATCCACTGGACAGCAGAGCCTCTGTTGACCATCTTGCTACTTGGTGTACACTGGTGCTCATAAATGCAAACCATTACTGCAGCCCAGGAAAAGGAGGGAAGTGTCTTTGTGGTCAAATAGGTTTCCTATCTTGAGCACAAAATAAATTCAAAAGTAAATCAAGGTGATGCTGAATGCCATAGTGTGCTGACACTGCCCAGAGGTGGGGCTTTGTTCTGGTGGGACCACTCATGGCTGCTGTTCTATTGAGAATGCTTATCCATGCCTTGCTCCCTATATTTTCCTCCCCGATGCTGCCAGACCATCACTAGATATAGTTCAAATTTCTTATGCAATTATTAGGTCATTTAGTAATATTTCAGTTGTCACCATGTCTTACCGCTGATGTCATATGAGGACAGAGTTTTATACTCACTTTTGCTTTCCATTCCAGCACTGTGGTTTCCACATGCTCACAGGGACTCACTCAGAACTCGCTGCCCAGTGCACTGCCAGGCACTGATTGCTGGAAATCTGGTTTGGAGAGTGCTTCTAAGTCCAGAGCAGGGAGCACTCTGGGGCCTGGATCATCAGGACAGCGCTCCTGAAAGTGACTGGAGTGGGTAGCACTGGGAGGCTCTGAGGAAGGAGGTGGTGGATGGAGTGCACATTCCATGTTGGGAAGATCACAGGAGACTTTGAACCCCACTGCTGACAATAATAAGGAGGTGCGGCTAATTAGCTGGGAACCACTGGCTTCTGGGCGTTGACTAGACACACAGGGAGCCGCTGAGGACTGTATAGATGACCACAGGGAAGGGTGGCAACAGAATTCTTAAAACATGATGCTAACTCCTGTTCCTGGTGAGACTGATGGGGATGAGTCAAGCCGAGACAGAGATAAACATTTGCTTGTCAGAGGGTGATCACCCTATATTCTAGGTTCTTGGACTGCAGAGAAGCATGTCTTCAGACACCAGACAATGGAGCAGACCGGAAGGAGAGGATTAAGGGCTCCCACCCCCATGCTCTCGTGGTCTTGTTGGACAGGAAATTCTGGTATGGACTCTAGGGGATGGGAAAGTGCAAAGTTTCACACTTAGGCAGTAATTGTACAATCTTTTTGGAAATCATTTTGTTAGTTTCCTAAAAAGTTAAACATGAATTTACCACGTGACCCAGCCATTCCACCCCTAGCTATATATAGAGGTAAATGAGAGGTGGGGATAAACCTCTCCTTTTAGAATCTGAATAGCCAGCACTGGCCTGACTTACAAAAGGGTCTCCAAACACCTGCCTATCTGGGAACTCTCTCATATGCAGAATTGGGCAATTTCTGTTTCTACCTTTGTTTAGTCACAGTCTTTTTTTTTGGTACTGGGGTACTGAGGATCGAACTCCTTGAGCTTGTGCAGCAGGCGGCGAAACCACTGAGCTAAATCCCCAGCCCTGTTTAGTCAAAGTCTTGTACATGAATTTTTATGGCAGTTCCACTTGGAATAGCCCTCTAAACTGAAAACAATTCAAATACCCACCGGGAGAGAGTGGATAAACAAGTTGTGGTATATCTGTACAATGGGATACTATTTAGCAATCTGAGGGATGGATGGATGGATCTCAAAATAATTATGCTGAATGCAAAAAGCCAGACAAAAAAGAAGGCATAGTAGTATGATTCCATTCATATGAAGACAAGGGCCAGGGATTTGGCTCAGTGGTGTCGCTGCCTGCCTCATAAGTGCAAGGTCCTGAGTTAGATCCTCAGTACCAAAAAAAAAAGAAAAAAGAAAACTAATCTGTAGTGACAGAAAGTAAAACAGTGCTTGCTGTGAGATGGAGGTTGTGTGGAAGAGGCAGGAGTGAGAGATGATCGAGGCCTAAATGAAACTTTTGGGCCTGAAGGCTGTGTTCATAAGCTGGCTTTTGGTGAGAGTCTCAGATGCAGATGTATGTCAAAACTTATCAAAGGTTGCTCTGTAAGTGTCTTTAATTCAATAAAACTGTTAAAACCAAGTAAAACTGCGGTTGGGAGATTCAGTGCAGTTCAGTTAAACAAGCCATTTCATTACTGTGAACTTTGTTGACAGTTGTCCCTTGGTGTCCACAGAGGATTGACTTCAGGACACCCCAAACCCCAAGGGTACCAAAATCCAAGAATGCTCAAGTCTCTTAGAGAAAACAATGTAGTATTTGCCTGTAACCCATATGTACCCTAATGCAGTATAAATAATGGTTATATTATAGGAAATAATGACAAGAAAATGCTGTATATGCTTAGTACAGAGGAAAACAATTTTTAAATAATTTTGATCCATGTTTGGTTGAATTTACTGAGGTGGGATTCACAGATACAGAGAGGGCTGGTTCTACATTTCCACCCTTGAACTGGAATTATTTCATTTTAGTGAAAGTGAGAAAAATTGGACAACCCAGAACGTCAGGGAAAGACCGCATTACGAGGGAATATAAGGAAGGCAGGCCCAGATGTAAGGGATGAGTTGGTGGGTATGGGATCAGAGGTGGAGGTGGCAGGAAAGCTGCACCGAGAGGTGTTGGGTGAGCAAGTGTTAAAAGACAGACTCACCAAGCTGTGCTAAAGAATGGGGGAGAAGCGGACTGTGGAGAGAAGGCCGGAGGGGGTGGGGTGGGGTGGGTTGTTGACAAAGGTTCATATTAAGAACGGAGGCCTGATAGGCTAGATGCCCAGGGGACAGGACTGGAGGCAGATTGCCCAGCTGGTTGTCCAGGCTGCACACTTAAGAGCTAGACAACCTTTGGACAAATGACCTAACTTCTCTGTGCCTTAGTTTTTATAGTCCATACCTCACAGGGTTATAGTGAATATTAAATGAGCTAACATGGGAAAAGTTCTGAGAACCATGCCTGCATATACTAAGTGCTCAATAAATATTATTGCTGCTGTTATTATTATCTACTATTAAGCAGGATCTTGAATGCCAAGATCACTAAGAAATCAGCAGTGGACATAGTGGGAAGAGCCTCTGATAAAGAATTTAAACAAGTACAATATTCCGAGCTTGCCCCCCTGTCAGGGCCTTTGCACTTGTTAGGACAACTCTGATTGGAAGTTTTCCTTGAGATGCTCACCTGACTTATTCCCTCACATATTTCAGGTCTTTGCTGAAATGTCACCTGAGCAAAGAGGCCTTCTCTGACCTCCATACTGAAAATAGGTGTCCCCTCCCCTCCACTCCATCACCTAACAATGTATATGTTTGCTTATTTTTTCCTTTCCTCTACTAGAGTATAAGATCTGTAAGCTCTGTAAGGGTAGAAACTTCATTTTTTCTGCCTCTGTATCCCTGGGGGCTAGAATGCTTTCTGGATTGTAGTAGATACTCAGTAAATATCTATTGACTGAAAGACTTTTGAAGCTGTGTCCTGGAGTGAATCAGTTATCATCATCTACAGATTGTGGAAGTTGTGTACCTGACGGCTCAAGACAAAGGGATTTTGAGGGGAGTCAGGTGTGATTACTTGAGCAAGGGAGCACTATGATGAAGTGGCCATGGAGAGAGTATTAGAACTCCAAGGTATGGAGGGGATGTGGGAGAGAGCTTCCAGGGACAAGGGCAGTGGTTGTGGCCAGTAGAACCTCAAGATGTGTGGAAAGAAATGGACATTGCTTAATTCTGAAGTGAGTTCAGTTCTACAGTGAAGGACAAAGGTTTGAAGATCTTGCAGTCAGGCCTGTGCTGGATATTAGGATTCTAGGTACAAAGGATTCTACAGGTATAAGGTCTAGGGTAGTGCTTTGTGCATTTTCTGTTGCTATAACAAAATAGCTGAGACTGATTAATTTACAAAGGATAGAAGCTTATTTGGCTCACAGTGTTAGAAGCTGAGAAGCCCAACAGCATGGCACTGGGATCTGCTTAACATCTGGAGGGGCCTTCTTCTGCACCATAACATGGCAGATGGCCTCACATGGCAAGACAGCAGGTGTGCTAGCTCAGACCTCTCTTCCTCTTATAAAGCCACTAATACCATCATGGGGGCCTCACCCTCAAGACCTCATTAATCCTAATTAATTCCCAAAGTCCTGCCTCTAAACACCATTTACATATTTGGGGACTAAATTCCCAGTGCATGAACTGTTGGGGAACACATTCCAGCATTAGCAGCAAGTGTTACTCAGCCTGAGCCCTCCTACCTCGTGACCTTTTAACGATAACCTTACTGAGATGCAGTTAACCTACCATCCTATTCACCTGTCTAAAATACGCAGTTCAGTGGGTTTTAATATATTCACAGAATTGGGCAACCATCATCTCAATCAGTTTATAGAACATTTTCATCACTCCTAAAAGAAGTCTCACATCCATTTGTAGTGACTTGTCATTTTCCTGTCAGCCACCAGTCTACTATTTTGTCTCCTTGGATCTGCCATATTCTGGACATTTTATATGAACATTTTATATGTGGCCTTTTGAGTCTGGCTTCTTTCACTCAGTGCATTGTGATTTAGGTTTGACCTGTTGTAGCATGAGTCAAAAGGGCTCAGGTTCTTCCCGTGACTGGGTAGTGTTTTGTTGTATTGGATATAACACATTCTGTTTATCATTTCAGTAGTCGTTGGATGGCTAAGTGGTTTCCACCTCCGGGCTATGATAAATAATACTGCTGTGAACTACCACTTGCAAAGTTTTGTCCTTTTTCGAAGCTCCTGCCTTTTGAGAGCTAAACCTGTCATGCCTCCCACATGTTATTTGAAATAACACACTAAATCCCATTATTTAAAAATAACTTTGAATGTGACTTTCCAAACTCTCTTCTCTTGGCACTGGGGCACTGTGCTCCCTCCTTCCCCTGCCCTGCTTTGACATCCCGTTATTGACACATGCAGAACAGGGCTGTGTCACCAAATGACAAATGAGTGGTGTGTAGGGTCATTGTTTGAATATGTCATGAGCTGTTCCCGCTTTGAAAGGGAGCTGACTGCAGGTCATGTGCATATGGAGTGCATTAGGCTGAGGGGCGTAGAGGCAGGGAGAGAGCTGACTGCGTGTCAGAAGAGGAGCCAGCCAGATGACTGATTTCTCTGTGGCAACGCAGGGCTGGGGAAGCACAGCATGACTGAGGCCCTACCTAGCCCTGACCGTGGGGAGAAGGGTGTCTGTCCCCTAGCACCTGAGCTCCTGGGGACCCAGCAAGGGAGTAGTGGGAAGCGTCAGTGGCTCCTCAAATTTAGCAATTAGCACCATCTCTTTAAGGGCACACTGCTTCATTCGAATCTGAAATGTCAGTTATTACCCTCTTTGGATTTAAGTATAGAAGCACCTCGGTTCTGATCTCGGGAATAAGACAGAAATAGCTAGTCAGTGCTAGTGAGTAATCTTCTAAAAGCATTTGCAGGGATCGCCCTCACTACGGCATTATGTGCTGTTTAAAGTTGCAGTAAGTGCTCTGCAGTCCAGCACTGAGAGCTGGGGGAGGTGTGGTGGAATTTCCTAGGGAAGTCCTGGCTTAGTTATGGGTCCTCTCCCAGAAGTACCCACTCCTCTTTGAGCCCCTAGTGTGTGACTATAAGGAGATCACCTGGGAGGTGCTGAAGGCCCCTAGCAGTCCTGAGTCTCAGCTTAGGTGTGGTTAGGAGGAGGAAACCTATGAACACATGAGAGGATGCATTTGAGAGCGTTGGGTGAGGGGCTGCAGTACCTCTGGCGTTAGAGGCAGGAGAGATCTCTGGGACTGGGTGATTCGGGAAGGCTTCTGGGAGGAGGCAGGATGTAAAAAGGTAGAGATACTATGAGAAGAATGTTTTGCTTCCTCTTGGTTCTTGGCCTGCCTCTGTCTACTAAGGATGGAGACACCTTATTGCAAACGGCCTTGTACAATAAAGTTAACAAACATAAGTAGAAAATCCAGGCTGTTGAAAGAAAGACTCTGGCTAAGGTAGTTGGTCTCATTGGGCTCAAGACTTGGTCTGTGTTTGTTGGCAGCAAGGATGAAATGAAAACCAGGTTAGTTACATAGATCCCTTTGATCAGAAAGGGAAAAGTCTACCAGCTCCTTAGGGGAGGCAAAATTCTTCCTTACTCATTTGTAGAAAATTGTTTTCTCATTTAGGAGTTATTCTAAAGGACACAGTGGTATTATAAACATGGGTCAACCAACAATGAAAGTCTCCCCAGGGTGAGAAGATAATCCAGCCACTGGCCTAGCTGATAAGATTTAATCGTTTCAGGGCTCTGACTTGATGTAAAATGAATTCATTTTTGAAAAATGAAGCATTTTTAGAAGAGTAGATAGAAGACTTGTTCCTGATAGGGAAGAATGTGTAAAGAAGGGAAATTTCCTTGGCCCTGGTGAGATTATCCACAGTGAAAAGATGCGGAGGTTAAGCTTCCTCCCCACTAGGGTCCCATATAATTACCCCATCTGGGTATTGGATTTGGTGCCAGATGTCCTGGTGTCCAGGGGCAAAAATGGAAACACATATCTGATACCAGAGTTCAGTGCTGGCCTCATCTTCATTGCCAGCACCCTTTAGCACAGGAATCTTTATGTTATGAGGCAATCTTTATGTTTCTTTATGAGGCATTAAAACACCTGCTCTAGTCCCTCACAAGTTCACATCCACTTTGAAGTCTCAAAAGGGTAATTTTTTGCTTAAAAAAGAAAGTACAGAAAGGATTACGTGCTAGCAGGCTAGCTTTGCAACTACTCATGCTATCAATAGTCACCATTTGTTGAGTATTTACTCTGTTGCAAGAACTTTATCTCTGTCATAGTTATATCATTCTTGCAACAACTTCCAGAAGTGTGTGCTAGTATCACCTCCAATTTAGCAGAGAGTCTGGGGCTGGTAGGGATTTAGATATGTTCTCAATCCCCCATTCTGAAGAAGTCTCTAGTGTCCTCACTTTTGGGTCTGCTTGACCCAAACTTGGCTTCCCATCTCCTCTCTGGCTGTGGATCACTCTCCCGTCCCTCTGTGTGATGGCCAGCATCTTCTGTGCCAAGGCTGGCTAGGCCTCCAGCAAAGCTTTGGCCTCTTCTATGAGATAAACACTTTTCTGTCTGATTTCAGAGGTTTTCTATGGGACCTCACACTACCATTTTCTGTCCCTGGGGTCATGCCCTTTGCCCCCTTTCTGGTTTAGCCAGTGCTGTCTGCATCCCAACAGTCCTTTCCAAGAATCATAAAAGTAGGCTCCAAGTCTCCCTGTTTTTATGACCTGCCTTCCCTTCAGGACCACCCAGTAAGTTCCTGCTTCTCATATGGGAGAAGCTGCCAATCAGGGATTGTTGAAGATCAGGCCCAGCCTGGGTTCCACCCTACCCTATCACCTGGGTCCCCTGGTTGAGTATTCCACTCGGCCCCTCTCCAGGGGAATAGTTGCCATTGCCATTGCTATTTTATCATATCATTAATATTTTAAAATACTTTAAGATTTTCTTCCTCATCAGTAGAGGAGGAGGAGGAGGAAAAGGAAGAGGAAGAGGACGGCACTTTGTCATACTGTTACAGTTCTGAAGGATATGGGGATCTTGCTATCTTTGGTTTCTAAGATCAGTATGCATTTATTCCTGTTGGAAGAGATTGTATACCCGGGGATACTGACAAATTGATTCCATTAGGTTGGGAAAGCTGGTGACCACCTGAATAATGTTCAGCTTTATGCTGCAATTTCTGCCTTTGTCCCATTCAGTCTTGTTTTGTGCTCCCAGCTGATTTAATCACTTGGAAATGGAATGGGATAAGCTTGATGGGCTCAAATGCGTGTTATTAGGGACTTGGAGGGAGGTCTCTTTTGGCACACCAGGGCTGTGTTTTATTCTTTGAGGCTTTTGAAGGATCACATTTGTAATGGAATCACCATGGCCTCTTATGGCCGGCTCTCACAAGCTGCATTGTGAGAGACTCTCCTTGGGATCAGCATACCAGAGATGCATAGGTAGCTCCATCTCTTCCATTCCCATAATAGTTACCATTTACTGAGTGCTTACTTTATGCTGTGTTCAGTGCTAAGTGCATTAAGTGCATTTGCTTATTTAATCTACCCAGCAACCAAAGAGACAACTGTTCAATGAGAAGGTGGCAGGACCAGAATGGGTACTCTCTGTTTTATTGCAGGCCTTCAGACTGTAACACCCAGAGTGGTCAAAGAGCAAGCTGCAGGTGCTGAGAGAAAGTACTGTCCTCGCGAAGGTTTCTTGTTTAGTTATGTCGAAGTATAGATCTTAGATGTGCATTGCCTTGAACCTGCACTTGGGAAGGGGATTCCCTTCTTGATAAGGAACCTGAGTGAGTCTCATGGACCATTGAGCCCATGCTTCTGTTGAAGGGCCTGAAATGATCTCATAATGTTCCTCATCATCACTGTGCAAACCCAGACCCAGTGCTGTGCAGCCAGAAATGAGAAAGAACTGAAGGCTTTGGTCACAGCTCATCTCTCTGCCATAAAGTCCTTTCCAAATAACCTTAGCTCTTGTTGATTTCCTCACGCAAGTTCTCAGCATTGGAATTCTGTAATATCCTATCTGAGGGTTGATTCTCTAACCTCCCTTTTAGAACCCTCTTCTGCAGCTTCTGGTACCAGGGCTCCTCTGTTCTCTTCACTGCTCTCCTGCCCCGACGTGGTGAACCCTGGAGTCAGGAATGGCCCACATGATGAGGAAATTTGATCCACTCATGTTTTCAGTAGGGGAGAGTGAAGAGCAGCTATAGTCTCTTTGATGATGGAGGGGAAAGTCACACACAGTTTGCTCAAAGAACCCCAGGCTGAAGTAAAACATTGGGTAGCTTTGGTTTCTGTTTGTTTTAGTGCACTCTTTACTGCATTCCTGGGATTGCTCTTCTTTTACTTACATAGCACCGTTTCCCATTTTGTTTATGTTTTATTAGGCTTCTTCTGATTTTTAATATCACACCACAGAATCTCAGAACTAGAAGGAACCTTTGTTGTTCTCAAGTGTGATCTCTTTGCAGCACAGTCTTTGGATTATCACTAGAATCACTATTGTCATTATCTAGAAAGGCTTAGGGGCAGCAGTGGAATTGAGACCAGTACTTCCGTTATGGCATCCCAGGAGTTCTCATTATGATGAATATAGTATTCAGAGGAACCACAGCCCTTCCACTGTAAGAAGAATCACCTGTTTTTCTTATTTTGAATTTCTTAAAGCAAAGCTTGCCTAGATGAATGTCAATAGGTGAATGTGTTAGTCAGCTTTCTTTCACTATAACAAAATACCTGAGATAATGAACTTATAAAGAGACAAAGCTTATTTTGGTTCGCAGTTTTCCAGTCCATGATCAGCTAGCCCTGTTGCTTTGGGCTTGTGAAGCATGGGCCCTGTTGCTATGGTTCTACCTCATGGCAGGAGCACTTGGTGGAACAAAACTGCTTACTTCAGGCTGGGGATTTAGCTCAGTGGTTCCACTGCCTGCCTTGCAAGTCCAAGGTCCTGAGTTCAATCCCTGGTACCAAAAACAAAAACAAAAACTGCTTACTTCACAGCCAAAAAAGAGAGTAAGGAAGGGGCTGGGGTCTCACATTTTTCCTTAAGGGCATGCCCCCAATAGCCTAAAGATCTCTACCAGGTCCACTGTATTAAAGTTTCCACAACTTGTCAATTGCACCAAGCTGGAGACCAAGCCTTTAATACATGGGCTTTTCAGGGACATTTAAGATCCAAACTATAGCAGTGAAAATATTGGACCCGCTTAAATTACGCTTCAGCAGTACAAATTGGTGAAATTTTAACTTACCAGAGCACATTCATGTACATATTTTACCAAAACCAAAGAAAGCAGTGATTATGGTTGACAATAAAAGCCAGAATTAGGACCTTAAATAAGGATTAATTGATTAATTAATTGCCCAACTAGCCTCCTTTCTTTGAAACCAGAGTTGAATATTTAGGCATCAACTGTGTTTACACAGATGTATGAAAGTCACTGGTTGTAGCCAGAGGTATGGAGGTAACAGGCCTGGACCCAAACCCAACAGGGAAACTGACGCTGAGTGAAAGGGGTAGGTGTCAGTAGGTTTCAAGATTCTGAGTGTCCCTATATCCATTTTCCATATAATAATAAAGCTGTGGAAGATTTCTGTCTGCATTGAGTAAGCCCATCTAGAAGTAAAGTTAAATGTTTATTTGCACACCACAGGCTAAAGGTAAGGGTTATTATTATGCTTGGTGTGGAAAGCAGTTGCTATTAATTGTGTTGGAAGTGAATTGGACTATATAAATTTTAAATCAACATAATATAAAATATTTGTAATTCTTCCCTTAGTTTTTTTTTCTTCCCTAGTTTTTGTGATCATTTTCTTATGTCTTATGTCTCGGCATCCTATGTCTTATGGCATCTCTCAGATCTCTTTGCCATCAGGAGCAGACCCACTGAAGAACCTGGAGCCACAACTTCCTTCCCTGTGGCTTTGGCCTACAGCAGACCCAGGCTAAATGCCAGACCTTCCAGACCCATCCACGTACAAGAACTTATTTTCAACAAATCTTCAATCCTGGATGGAGGAAATGCCTTAATCTTCATATGTTCTTAAGCCATGCCAAACTTTAAGAGACGTTTAACCATGTGCTTCTAATTAAATTTTACTTAATTCTTCAGTGTTTGCTATTTTTTATTTTTTTAAACAGGAGATACCACATGATGAGTAAGCTTGGAAATCAAGCTTTCTGAAGATGTTTTTCTTGACAGATAATAATGATATGTCTAATGAAAGACAGACCCAATGGCCATAGTCTACTGAGCGTGCAAGTTGGTTTATAATGGTGTGAACTGCAGATGGAGTTCTGAGGGGATGCTTTGTATGGACTTCCTGGTGGACTCAAGTCATGGGGTAGCCATCTACAAACTGGCCTCATTCTCACATTCTGTTCTGGCCCTACCAGGTGGTGAGTGGATGGTAATACCTTTTGTGGTTTGCTTCCAGAGATCTTTGTTTCATACCATATACTTCTCCCAAAGCACTATCTTTCTCTTTTTCTTCTTCCTTGTTCTTCCCTTTTTTCCTTTCATTTAGGGCAAAGGCCTTATGAAAAGAGGTCAAGTGTCTTGGCTGAAGTTCTAATGGTGCTGGAAATAGAACTCTGAGCCCTTGACCCCCACACCCTAGACCCAAAGATGAGACCACCCAGCAGGATCCTGGGCTGCTCCCATGGCTCTTAGAAAAGCTTGCCTTTTAGAACACAGAGCATTAACGTGTTCACAATGGGGCCATGATTCGTATATCTCACTGCTGGGCATGTTGAACCCCTGGCGGTATGTGTATGACTGTCCCTGCATGACTTTACCACTTCTACTGCCAGTGGTACAAGCCACTCAATGGGATAGTCATGTATGTACCACCGGTGGTTCAGGCTGGCGAGAAGGTATTAATGCGCAGAAAGGGATTTATCCTTCATCCAGACAACTGTCCCCCTTCATCCAGTAGAGCCTGTTCTGGTTTAGGAATGAGAATGACCTTAGGTAACTGTGGGTAGTAGAAAGAATTAGGAAGCTTATTGCAATGAACTTGGAACTCCAGATATTGCTTCTATCCTGAGTTCCCTACCCCTATCTCTAAGTGGCAACTAGGCAAATTAAAATAAATACTGGAGATGGGAGAGAGATTTCAGGAGTTTGGCAAACACAGCAGTTCCCTGGTGTTGCTGGCAGGTATTCAAGTTTAGTCTGTGTTTATGGGAGTTTGCAGTATTGAGCTGTAGTGGATGGAAGCTTTCAGGTCTGTACATTACATAGTCCATTAACTTTCCTGCTCATCCAAAAACTTCAAGCCAAGATAATCAACTAGGGAAAGGGAAAGAGGAGGTTGTTTACTAATCTGAAGGCCTTGCACAAATGTTATACTACCTTTTTGTTTCTGCACACTGCAGACCCTGGTCAGTTCTGAAGGCAGACTTGAGTCAGAAGCCAGTGTGGGATCTCCTCACTGAGTAAGAGAAAGCTCTGCAGCCACTTGCAGCTTGGTTCTCTTGTCTTTTCCTCCAGTCTGCAGACCATCGATATTACTTTGGGCAAGACCAGAGACATTCTTAGAGAGTAGAGACACAGAGAGAAGTAAAGGTAGGAAGTGAGGCAAATGTGATAAATGAACTGGGGTAGGATAAAGGAAGAATCTGAGGTGTCCCTGCTTAACCACAAGAATAAATATGACGAACTTTCAGACCCTAGAATTGTCTTATGGGTGGACACTTTTTGATAAGGGTGAATAGCACATCTTGGACTTCTTAGTCATATTTCACAGGAGTCACTTCTACTTACATTCTAGCTTCTAATAATGGGACGAAAGAAAAAGTCTAGTATCTTGTGGGAAAATTTGGGAAAATGACATTGCTGTGCCCACTTTGGTTTTAGGATCTGCTTCCTGTGGAAGTGTAGTTTTTAATTTAAAAGGATCTGGGTGAATAATCACTGCACAATTAAGATGGAGGCAACTGTTTTCTCAGATATCCTTTCTGGAAAGAAGGTGGAAAAGAAGGACTCTAACCCCCTATCTGAAGACATTGAAGTTCTTTGAAGCTTTTTTTTTTTTGATACTGGGGATCAAACTCAGGTCCTTATGCTTGCGCAGCAGGTGATGAAACCACGAAGCTAAATCCTTGGCCCTGTAGCTATTTTTAAAAAGGAACAAGAAAGTAAAAAAGTCTACAGACTTTTTAACCAATCTCTTTTTTTTTTGGTACTGGGGATCGAACTCGGGACCTTGTGCTTGCGAGGCAGTCGGCGGAACCACTGGGCTAAATCCCCGACCCTTAACTAACTTCTTAATGAACAATTTCAAGTGTATTCAGAACTTGGAAGAGTGTTTATTTCAGCGATATATATTGTCTCGGTATCCTTGCTAGGCATTTTCAAAAGTCTGAATACTCCTATCTCTTCTTATTCTAAGGACATTTATTTAGAAAGAGCATTCACACTGTGGAGAGTTTGTGGAGAAAGACTGGTAGACAGCCCTTGTCTGTATACATAAGAATTAAATAATCCAAACCCCTCAAACTACAAGGGCATATTTTCCCCTTTGAGTCTTACTAAAGATCAAGGAATAGTTTTACAAAGCCTGTGTCTCCACTCTCAGTGGACTTGCTGTCCACCGTGGCATGAGAAGCAACTGGGAAGGACTCATCTGTTGGATTCCTTATGGGACGGCTTGGCTAGAGGAAGACTTAGGCCTTTGTTTTTACGACTTCTCTTATCCCACCCAGCCTTTGAGGTGTCATGGGTGTTTGATTCCCAGATCCTGGGGAGCTAGAAACATTAAGGGATACAAAGCATTTGTGGGGATAATGGGGAGCCATGCAAAAATACCCCAAAGAGTAAAATTTGGTCTGGAACCAGGCAGAGGGGTTAAAACTCCCAGTGATGAGTCTCCAGAAGCTTTTTGGACAGGAGCTGTTTCTTGGCGTGGTGCCAGTGCCCTGGTGAGAAATGAAATTATTGACCAGGCCTCATGGATGGTTACTCAAACCGAGATGCCTGGATTCACGGAGCAGGAACTCAGATGGCCCAGCTTTTCACACCTTTTTCCTCCAGATGTTTTCTGAGGGGTGGATGTGACCTCTGGGTAAATTGGACAGTTTTGGTCATTTCAAAGAAGTCAAGACAATGAAAAGGCCTCAAAAAACCGCTACATTGTTGTGTACATTTAGGGAATGCTTTTTTCCTTTGCCTATCCTGGCCTGACTCTAATTATGTGCAGAGACCTCTGATTAACTCCAAACGGCATGGCCTATGTGTGAGTGCCATGGAGATGGGTTTTGGAAGGAACAGTCCAGAACCGTATCACAGTTTATTAGTCGGGCTCCTTCTTTCATGGAACTGTCCGATTTATTTGAGAAATGAGAGATAGTTTAGCTTTTGCTTACCTCTTTTCTTCTACGGACGTGTAACTGGAGGGTTAAGAGGATAGGAGAATTAGGAGGGACAGTTGGGGCTGGGGGCTGATATTAAGTAGTTCTTGTTCTTCTAACCTGGACCCCCACTGAATTATGGGTGAAATAGATGGGTGTAAGAATGGATATTGAGTGATTGTCCTCTTTGCCCTCTCCATTTATGTAAATCCTCTGTGTCCTTTACATGCCAGAGGAAGGAAAATCCATCTCCAACTCTAGTAATCTGTCCTTTCTCTGAATAGCTACAGTGATTATGGTATTTACCATGCAGTTTAACTCCAATTTACATGTCCTTATCGACTACTATTTCATATATCCGAATGTTCTGTCTCCACCTAGGCCACTGGAGACCCAAATGGATGGGGCATCTTTATATCTCTATGTTAACAGGACAAGACTTAGCCGCAGATATTTGTTGTGCATCTGTTTATTCTGCTGGTGACACATTAATTGCATCAGAGCCTGGTTTCAGTGCTTGGCAGATTCTGGGCAATTTTGACCGAAGAGCTGTGGGGCAAGACTTCAGTTATTTGTTCCCATTTATTGGTGAACTGGGCAGCCAAACCAAATTTAAAATTCTGTAATCAGATTAGCACATTTCTAACCATCGAGAGTCTGGCTGGCTTCGTTGTGTGTGGGAGCCAGCAAGGCCCCAACTGTTACACTGACTTCCTTTGTACGCTCTTGAAGGGGGTCTTTTCATCTTCGCCCACCTCGTGCCTTGAAAACTGTGAGTGAAGCTGTGCTCTGAGGAGCTTTTCTCTTTCCTCACCATGAGCACTTTTCAGTTGCCGCTTTCTCTCCCAGCCCTTTTGTTAGGTGTTAGGGTTTCACGGCAGTGCTTCCTGCCCTTTGGCTGGGTGGGAAAGAGAGTGTGTCTGTGGTATGTGTCTGTGTGTGGGTGCCTGTGCTTAGGTGTACATGTGTACGCACATAAACATGTGTATTTCCAACCGGTGTGAGTTTCGGCATGGGTTTGTAAGTATTGAGTGTGCAAGGACTTTATTGAGTTTGTATGTTATTTTCTTTCTGTGGGAGTGTTAAGTTTTCCACCACTGTAATGAAATATGAGAGATAATTAACTTACAAGGAGGAAGGTTTATTTTGGCTCAACGTTTTGGGGGTTCAGTCAATATTTAGATTGCTTGTGGGGATATTGAATGGCAGTGGCAGGAGCAGGTGGCAGAGCAAGCTGCTCACTTTGTGGCCAGGAAGCAGAGGAGGAATGGGCAACAGTCCTATAGTCCCCTCAGGGGACCTAAGGAGCTCCCACTAAGCCTTACCACCCAGAGATTCCACTCCTTCCCCGTAGCACCACCCTGAGGACCAACCCTTTATTAACACATGGGCCTTTGGAGAACATTCAGCATCTAGACTACAGCAATAGGCTGTAGTCAGCTTGCCTTTAGCATGAAGTTTTTACTCTCTGCTTAGTATTTTCCTGTACTTTGCTTCTTGAAATTGTACCAAGGTCTAGAATCAGTGAGAAATAGTTTAATGTGTTCATATGTTGCATTTGCCAAGTGTATACAAATTCCAGCACTGTGGGCATAACAGTAGCAGGTGTGAGGAGGGACCCATCATAGGACCGACAGGCAAAAACGTGTACCAGCCCCAGTCTCCCATGGTTCCTTGCTCTCACCAGGGTACAGCAGGCACATAGCTACACGGTATTGTCACTCAGTCACTTGGACTCACATTCCTGGGGGCCTGGATGGTTTGCATGTCCATCACAGAGGATTTACAGTTTTGCAAGAGGTAGACTGTGAAGGATTCTCCTTCCACCATGCCCATAGGAAAGCACCCTCCTGCCTCACATCCCCTCCCTTAGGTGGTTCTGGTAGTAGCTGCAGCAGCATGAACTTGGATCCTTTCTCGGGGATTGTAGTCCTGGTAGGCAGTGTCCTGCTGCCCTGCCCTGCCACAGAACTGTCCCTTACCTGTGGGGTCAAGTACAGAGCAGTTAGGCTTAGTCTGGAGTGACTGTACAGATGTACCAGGAAAGTAGAGATCAAGCTTTCTCTGTCTGAAATACAACACTGGCTGTGGCTTTTTTATTTTAGGGGCATGATGTTACTCTTTTATTTCAGAAGTACAAGTACTATATTGCCCAGCTTCTCACATTCATGTAGATTGTCATGGTGGAGCCAGATTCTGAGATGTCACATATATGGCGTTCTTTCAGCCTTGTCACTGGGGCTTATAGGAGGGTGATCAGCCGTCTTCCCAGCAACCAGACGATAGCTTGTACCCTCTGAGGACCAGGCAGGGACAGCAGAGTGTCAGCCCTGGAACCACAGAAGCACCCTGTGATTTAGGCAAGTGGCAGTTGTGGTCATCTTTCCTTCATAGGTGGATGATGGCATTGAGAGGGCGAGGAGCTCGGGCCCAGGATGCCAGCTCTGCGACCGCACCCTCTCTCCTGACCTGCAGGTCCCCAGCGCAGGCTCCGTTCACAGATGATTTCTTCCTTCCTAAAAGGCCAGGCTGCCTTGTGCCACGCAGAGACAATGAGATCCTTAACCAAGGGTGGGAAGGACTGACTGAATCGAAACAAACAGGGCTTTTTAAAAAAACACTATTCTTAGGAAGTCATTAAAGAATTATTGGGCTGATTAATGTCGGTGGAAAATATTTAAGTTTGATCAGTGTTTTGGCTGGCCAGTTTGATTGCATTAGGAATTGACTTTCAGAAAGTGCTGGAGTGTCCTCTCCAAGCATCCCCTTAGCTCCGGGGTGCTAAGATCAGGTGGCCTCTGTGTTCAGCAGTGACAAGGGGCCCCAGTAGTCAGGGGTCCACTAGCAAATAATGAGCATGGGGGTGGGGAGAAGTTGGTCAGTTCGGAATTCCCTGCCAGGCCTGAAGTCTTCCTTGCCCTGTGTTGGTGAAGGTGATGATAGCCCAGAGGATTTGGAAGCTGAAGTGAAACAAAGGGAAAGACTCAGGTTGAAGGCAGAATGAGAAAAGTAAGCAGGATCTGTTTCTGTGGGGCTCTGAGAGGTTTGTATGAGGCACATCCTTCTGGTAGAGGCTGCCAGCAGTCGGCTTGGGGAAGAGCCTTTCAGACAGCTAATGAGAGGTTCCTCCATCCTGGCTTGGCCACCTCCCTCCCCAGTGGGCGGGGATGGGGAACCTGTCGCCCGCAGGTTGACCTCTCTCCCCACAGTGCCCTGCCCGGATGTCTGGGAGATGCAGGCGCAATGTGACACATGCCCTGCCTGTGGCCCAGGTTTCCCCTCCTCCTGAGAGCTGCCCATTGTGACGCGGACGCGGACTAAATCCTGGCCATCTTCCCCTTTTTCATCCTTTGTCTTTTCTTAGAACTTTTGCTCTGGTTTCTTGAGAGACACACACACACACACACACACACACACACACACACACACACTGTGCCTGTTCCTCCTTGGGGCAGGGACAGTGGATAGTGGAGCTCTGTAACAGCAGCTTCCGGGGTAATCTGCTCAGTCATTGCTACAAAAGGCCACCATCACCCCCAACTCTGAAAGCACACAGTGGGAGGGTGGAGGGAAGGGGCAACCCTTCCTCATATCACTGTATTCTTCCAAGGGCTTGTGGAGATATTGTCCCCAGTTGACAGCAGCGGAAACTGAGGCCCAAAAGCAACCGAGTGGCTTATTCAACCAGGTTAAGCAGGTAGTTTGGGCAATAGTCAGACTTAACACCCAGATATTCTAGTGCATAGTCAGTGTTTCTTCTTCATAAAGATAGTGAGCAGAGAAAAAAGCAGGGAGTAAAAGTAGCTCAAGGGGAAAGAGAAATAGAGGGATTGTTGGGAAAAACAAAAGCTGAGTGGTGGAACTGAGGAGGCAATGTAGGAATTAGGGAAGGTCATTCTCATATCTACACAGCAAGGGCCACAGGGAGAGAGAAATGCAATAAATGCATCTCCTAGTAAACACAGACATTGTTACCTTGCACTGGTTTTTCTGCATCACTTTCTCTAGTTAGTTTCTGGTCTTGTAGGCACACAGCCTGATCCAGGCTCTTCCTCGAGAGCCTGCAGCCATGGCTAGAGGACTGTGCTGGGAACAGTTAAGTGGCAGCAGAAAGTTGCTTACTGAAATGTGAGTCAAGCTTCTGCCCTGTGCTGTCACCATGCAGTTCCTTGCACGGGCTCTATGGGCAAGGCGTGGTAGGGCGTGTCTGGGAAACAGGAGTGGGAGCTGAAGAGGACAGCCCACTGCCCCTTCCCCACCGTCCTGCACATGGACAGGTGCTAGAGCGGGGTCCATAGCTGTGGCCTGCACCGTGACATCCTGTTGAGCCCCGTCTCATTGGGGATGTAGGAGGCCTCTGGTTGAACCGAGTGGCAATGGCAGGTGGCTGTGCATGGCATCTGGGCTTAAACTGGGAGGGCTTTCAGGGAGAGGTGCACTGTCACTCCCTGAAGGTATCTTCCCTCTGGCTCCTGTGTCCCTGCCCCTTTGGTTTCCTTGGACACAGGCTGCACAGTCCTGGGAGGGAAGTTTTTTTGAGTGGGAGCCCCTCAGGGTGGGTCTTTGAAGGCCGGGGCCCAAGGAAATCTGCCTTGGCCTCTGGGACCTTCCTTCAATGGCCAGGCCAGCCAGAGCGGGTATAGCTGTCCCTGGGGGAAGGGCCAGGCTGCTGATGGTGAGGCTCTATGGGAGTAGTGGCTGGTGGAGATCCTGCTCCTCCTGGACATCTGTGTTGTGCGGAGTGACACCACTCATTGTGCCTCACCCTGTGCTACTCACTTCCCGAACATCAGCTCACCTGCTCTTCCTAACTGCCCCATGATGGAGGTGCTGCCGTTCTCCTGGTGCAGATGAGGATACAGAGAGGCAGCGTGGGACTCCAGTCTACTTTTCTTGTGCCCAAGGTCTTGTGCTAATGACTAGGCCATACTGCCTCCCAGTTATTACTGCCGGCTTTCTTTCCTTGCCTGTAAGATTAGGACTAGAGTGAGCTGGCTGCTCAGTCCCCTCTTGGCACTGTCAACCTATAATTCTAGAGAAGGGGTGTCCCCTAGTAGGCAATGGCCTTGGCCTTGCAGGCAATGGTGCTTCAGAAATGAAGGGGAGCAGGAGACCCAAGTTGCTGAGCCCTGGTTTCCCCATCGTGGCCTTGGGCTTTTTACTGAATTAATATCTTCCCTGGGCTCCAGTGCAGCTTCCCTGGAGGGCACACCCTGGGCTAGCCCAGAGCTGCCTGGCCTTGGGGAAAGGAGCACTGGAGTGGCTGCTGGAGGCTTCCACTCTGTGGCCTGAGGCTCTTTCCTTATCCCATAGCCCCGCTTATGATGTTCTGAGTCAGAGCTGCCTGCTGCTGTTGTTTTGTAGCTGATACTGGCTGCCGTATCAGTTAGAAATAGAAATTCCCTTTGGGGCCCCAAAATGTGTCCTCTCACTCTGTTGCTGCTCACTTGGGAGACCTGCTGGTACTACCTTAGTGGGTAGGGCCCCTCAGGGGGAAGGGGCTGGAGGAAGTCTAGCACTGTCCTTGGCTGGGAAACCCTCGGCTGACCACCCCTTCCATGTCCAATCTGTAACTGGCTCCTAGGCTTCCTGACCTCGCGAAGGTGATTTGAGGCTGGCCTGGCAGGGTAGCCTTGGCCTGCCTCCTACAGTTCCCAGCCTCCCACTGTGGAGTTGCTCCCTAAATATGTGTTGAGTTGTGACCACAGGACAGGGCAGAATCCTGACCGGGCCATAAAGACAGGCTTGGCACAGCCTCCCACATTGTGTGCCCACCTCGTCCCTCTTCCCGTTGAATTCCCTTCCTTCCTCATCTCTCCTGTTTCCCTTCCACTGTGCCAAAGCACCTTTTGCCCCCTTCTTCACCCAACATGGCTCTCTGCCTTCTGGAGAAGTAAATTGAGGAGCTGGGTATGGCTATTTGTGTGACCCTCTGGATTAGGAAGTGTGACACGTGGCATTCTGCCAAAGGTGGCATTCTGAGGCCACAGGCCCAGGGAGACAGTCAGGCCGTGGCTTCTGAGACCGTCTGATCTCCTGCCCTGCCTCCTAGGTGCATCTAGCTGGGTCATCCTGGCTCTGACAGCCTCCAGAGGGCCCCGCCCAGGCAGCAGGGTCCCTGAGCCAGTGCACCTCGCTCCTATGTGGCTTGGAACATTGGCCCTGTTCCTCTTTTTCTGAGGCTGTCTCCAAGTTCAGAGTATCACGCCCAGCCCAAGGAAGCTCAGGAACAGGGCTCCAGCAGGGTGTGGTAAAGGAAGTTGTTTTTAGCTAATGGTAAACAGGATAGTAAAACAACAATAGCAACGTAGGGACTTCTCAGCTGTGTACAAGTGGACTCCTCTGCATGCTGGCTGATCTATAGCTTTCTCCTCCCCAAGGTGGGATTCATTCTCAAGGGGGCCCAGCACTGAGAAGAAAAGGGGTCTTGTGAGACTGTACTGTGTGTCAGGCATTGGGGGAGGCACTTTACCAGCATTTGTTCATGTGATTATCCCAAGTCCCATTTTGTGTGTGTGTGTGTGTGTGTGCACACTCTGTGTGTGCATGCATGAGGCAGACACATGATCAGATGGATCCTGTGCAGACCACCCATCCTCATGCTTCACCCAGTGCACCAGCATTTGAAGCTCACTAAATTCCCCCACCAGCAAGAGTCTGAGTTTCTAGGGGCATTTTAAATAGAAATAGTCCCAAGCCATTCCATGTGTAGTTGTTGGTTTCCACTTGTTTTTGTGCCTCCATGGGAAATGCAAAGGGGATGTGGAATTATTACAGATTAGGAAACTGAAGACCACAGAAAGAAATAAGTCCAGAATCTGACTCCTTCTGTCCATTTCCACTACCCCAGCTGAGGCACTAGTCTCCTGCCAGGATAACTGCAGTAGCTCCTAATTGGTCTCTTAGCTTCTGCCTGTGGCTTCTCCCTGCCTTCTGTCCCACCCAACTTGGTCACAGGTTATATTATTCTTCTGTTCGGATCCCATGAGGTGCCCTCATCATGGAAAAACCAAAATCTTTATAACAGCTTGCAAGGCCCTGCCTGGTGTATGCCGCAGCCCCATTTCATCCTGTGTTTTCCTCTCTAAAACCATTCTATTGCTTCCTGCTGCTCCGGAGACATGCTAGCTGCTCTCCTGCCTTTTTGGTGGCAGTTCTGTCTGCCTAGTCACCTGTCATCTGACCCATCTTCTAGTCTTTGCTCCAATGAGATGTTCCCTGAATACTCTGCTTAAAACCATAGCACCCTTCTACCCTGAACCTCTTGCCACTGTGCTATTTATTATTTTATTATTTTCTCCTGAGTACTCGTCACATTCTAAAACATAAGATAATTTGCTCATTTATTATTGACTGTAGGCTCCACAGAGGTAGTGCCATCTCTTTCCTTGTTCACCAATATATCCCAAGTACTTAGAACAGTACCTAGTAGTACTGTTTACAGTACTGGCACATAGTAGCTTATTTCAACTAATATTAGATGAATGAATGAAGTCACACAATCGGGTCAATGGGGAGTCATGCCTGAGTTTTACTCCCAAGATAAGGATTTTCCCCCACAACTTTAATGTTATATTTTTTTGAGTTAAATAAAAAGTTAATGTGGACTAGAAGGGTACTCCCATGTGCAGTGTATCAAATTTGTGACAGAAACAGTGCACATATGATCTCATATACTCTGATATCTTTCCAGGGGAAAGGGAGACTCAAGACAAATGGCAGGCCCATGACCCCAGCCACTCAGGGACAGATCTGGGTTTAACCCCAAGTCTGTCTGGCCTCAAAGCCTCCATACTGCACCTCCCCCAGGAATCCAACTCTACTAGTATGCTGGTTGCCTCTTACTGTCCTGGAGCTGCGTGAGACCCAAAACTGGGTGCTCAGCCCCAGCCTTCTGGGTCCTGCTCCTCTCTTCCAGCAGCATGTGAGCTGGTCCCCTGTCTTTCCATTGAGGTCTTTTTTTTTTCTAGTACTAAGAATGGAACCCAGGGCCTTTGCACTGAGCTACATTCCCAGTCCTTTTATAAAATTTCGGAGATAGGGTCTCACTAAGTTGCTATGTTGCCCGGCCTGGGCTTGAACTTATGATCTTCCTGTCTCAGCCTCCTAGGATGCTGGGATTGCAGGTGTGTGCCATCAGGCTCTGCTTCATTTATGGTTTCTGTGGCTGTGATTGCATCCACGTGGATGTTCATTAGGCATGTTGTGACCTTTGCTCAAAGTCCAGCTGCAGCGATCTAGGAGGGTCCAGACACCCAACTGCAGGGCTGGGCTAGTACCTGAGAGACACAGCAGCTGCTGGGCCCCACCATGGCCCTTCCCTCCCAGCCCAACTTTGTTGTTAGTTCCGTGAAGGGAGACTGCAGGCGACCTAGTGTCCTCATCCTCTGTTAGGCTTCTGCCTGCTTGAGCACATACCCATGCATTTCAAAAATGCACTCTTTGGGTTCTGTTGGGACCAAGGAAGGTGTAGGAAAAAATGAATTCATTCCTTTGACACAAGGAGTTATTGTTCTACTCATGGAGATTAGATACACCATACACAATTATGAATACAGTCACATGCCATGTAACAATGTTTGATCAATGGCAGACTGCATATAAGCCAGTGGTTGCGTGAGATTAGAATGCCTAGTGATGTCATAGCTAACTTAGTTCATGTAAGTACCTCGATGATGTTTACACAATGACGGAATTGGCTAACTACCCATTTCTTACGAGATATCCCCATTGTTAACTGACAACGTGACTACATTACAATTCCACAGATCAGAGACACACACACATATATATATATATATATATATATATATATATATAAAATCTGTGAGCTGTGTGCTTTGTGTGTGGTTTCTCAGCTGGTAGTTTGGAAGTTAAAATTACTATATAAATGTGTGTTGTTCTTAAGAATTAAGAGAGAAACTGGGCATGATGGTGCCTACCTGTAATCCCAGCACTTGGGAGCTTCAGGCAGAAGGATTGTGAGTTTGAGCCAGCCTGGGGTTTAGTGTGATTCTCTCAAAAAAAAATAAATAAAAATAATAAAGAGAGAGAAATAAGGACAATAAGGTAAAATGAAGATCAGTCCCTGGGTAGGGTGAGGGCACACAACCGACTACAGGTTTTTGTGACTGTGTATTTCTGACTTCAGAGGACCAGGTCAGCAGGGGCCGAGGGTCGTAGTAGCTCACACTCTAGAAGAAGATGTTCATTTAGCCCAGAGAGGCCAGGACAGCCCTCCTGGGGCTACTAAGAGAATAATTAGGAGCATCGAGTGCACCTTTCAGAACATTGGGTTCCAAAGAAGTGCATGTTTGGAAGTTTCCATGGAGACGAGAAGGCTTCTTTCGCACTTCCTGTGGTCATTCAAGGGCAGCTCTTGTTCCTGCCCATCTCAGGTACTGAAAGCCCCAGAGTGCCTCACTTCCCTGAGCCTCAAGCTCCTCGTGGGGTGTGGAGAAGGTTGAGTTGAAGCACTGAGAGTGGATGTGTGGAAAGGATTAGAAGGTACCAGACAGGGCAGATGATTTCTTCCTTTTGCACTGCTAGGATTTTACTTACTGCTGGGTTGTACAGATGAATAATACAGTTTTCCAGTATAATTAATTAGGCAAGGAATTCCACACATAACATGGGCCTGAATAATGACCTCTGGGAAGAGATGATTGAATGGGACTCCACTGAAATTCTCCCTCCTTTCTGAGCTGTTCTGTGGCCTTTTCCTTGTGGTCAGGGTCAGGCATCGTTATTGAAACCCCCTACATTTCAGTGCTTTTAATTGTGTGTGTTTGGTACCTACCTGTTGACCAGTGAGGAGCAAAACTGTGATTGCCCACCAAAAAGAATAACCAGAAACCTGCAAATTCAAGAATGAAGAATGACATCTAGTGCTAACCTGATCCAGCCTAGACTCTCATGCATATGACCTGGCAAGCTTTTCCTTAAAGGACTGTGATCTTCACCTCAGTGTTTTCCAGTAGGTGGTCTGCTTGCAAACTTAATGCATATTTCCTTTTAATCAAGACCTGCCTGTGAGAAATATTAATTCAGGTGATTTAATCAAAACTGCACAGGAGGTTTTAATGATGCTACTTTCCCCCTGACTCCTTCCCTTGATCCCCGCCATCCATTACACTGTGATTCTGTTTAAAGAAGCCCAAATGTGATTCCAGAGCCTTGGAGTGAACTATTAGAGGAATCTAGCCTCCTTGCCTTTTGTCATAGATGGTTTGGGATCTTTTCTGGACCCAAAGTCTCTAAGAAAACTCCTCCAAAGAGCTCAGAATATCAGCCTTCCTTCTGATCTGCATATCTTATCTGACAGAAGGCCCTCAGCTGCAATATGAACATTCTTACTGCATTAGACAGAACGAGGAGCCCTTAAGAGTAGTATGGTGTTGTGTAATGAAGTGGGAAAAGTGCAGGGCCCCAGGGCTGGAAGGGGTACCAGCATATTCTGGGGGCTACATATGCTGCTTCTTGGCCATGGTACAGGTTATCTAGGTCCTGTCTCTTGGTGCACTTTTATGTGAACACAGTTTATTCCACTTTAAGGAAAAGCAAGGAAGAGAAAATAAGGGAATAAGAAACACAATTTCAAGGATTGCTCACCTGGGGGCAAGGACAGGCAAAAGGATGGCACTGCACAGAAGTACACTGGTACCTTTAATGCTGCCTTCTAGTTTAGCATGGGTGTCTACTCCTTAGAATTCTTGTTGTGCTACATAACTCACATACATATTACAGATATCCTTAAATAGAAAGCTAGATGAGGGTGTAGAATAAAGGTCCTGCAGGCCAAGGTTTTGAATATTGCCCAGCCTCTTCCTGACTGTGTGGGTCTTGGATGAATAGCAGAAGCTCCCAGAACCTTAGCTTGTTCACCTGCAAAATGGGAATGGAAATCTACAATTAATGATTCAGGCGACATTCAGTATATATATTACAAAGCAAGTGTAGGCATCATGAGTGCACAAACAGTAGGATCTCACCTAGAAGAAAGGGGATAGGAGGAAGTGGTGCCCGGGAAAACCTCCCTGGGAAGGTGAGTTGTGAGGAGTGTTGACAGGTGTCTGGTCTTGAGTGGGCTGTCAGGACCTAGATCCTCTCCCCTGCCACTAGGATAAACATTCCAGAGAAACATGGAGTTTCAGAGCTGCAGAGAACATAGAGAACACTGTCAGGCTCTCCCTCTCCTAGCTCACTCTTCCGCAAGCTTTCCAGTGAAGGAAATGAAGCTCAAGAGGTAGCATGACTTGCCCAGGCCTCTCTGCTGGTGAGCGATGGGACCAGGACTAGGACACATGGCCATATTTGTGCCTGCTACCTGCCAGGCACACTTCTACCGCCGCATGTGCGCTTCACCAACAACTGTCTGCAGTGAGTACTTTCTTTGTTTACTGATGGGGAAACTGAGGCCCGGGGGGGGGTCAAATAATTCCCTCGAGGTCACACAGCTCAGGTTAGAGTCAGAATTTGAACCCAGTCTCACTGCAGAACTCTGCACTCCTAACCACCTCACTGTTCTTCCTACCAGAACCTAAATTTGCAGTGTTTCTACTGAGCCATGACATTTCCTTTGCCCTCACAGAGCTCTGACCTTGCAGGAGAGAGAAGATGATAGCAACAACTTGACACAGACATCAAACAAGGGTGCTTGAGATGGGAGAGAACATCAGGCCCAGGGACTTGAAGTGGGCAAGTGGGGATTTCTCAGCAGGAATAAATGCATGGCACAGAGAATTCAGAGGGGAGCAGTGGGAACAGCGAGCCATCACACCTCTCGGGCTTTGTTTTCTTCATTGGCAACACTGGGGTAGAGTGATGGTGAGGGTGAGTCCCACGGTATCCTCTGAAGTCCATGGCTGGCAGGTGGAGTCAGACCAGCTGCTGAAGATGTTGCTGCCAGGTAGAAATGGTCAGACTTAGTTCTGAGGCAGTGGGGAGCTAGTGAGAGGGTCTGAGCCAGGGGATGTGAAGAAGAAAGTATAGCTCAGAGAGTCTTTTTTCTTCAACCATGTTTCTCTGGAGACTGACCTCCCAAGAGGTCATAGAATCTGTGCTGTAGCTGTCCCTGCCAGCAAGAGCCCCATTTCCACGGCTCACAGGAAGAGGAATACTGCTTTTCAGATATGGAAGGCTGAGTCATGGTTTGGACTTCTAGGAAGTTCTCACCCCTGGCTGGTGCTGCCTGTAGAAGAAGGTGCCTCCACTTCCAATCAGCAGCCCTTGCTCACCCACAGCTTTTGTTTCAGACATTCCTAACCACTCTGTAGAGAGACCTCAGATCCTCAGTGGGATTTCATGAGTGGTACTAGCAGATGATTGAGGGGGGTGCATTCCTCAGGTGAGCCTCTGATCCACTGTTATGGGGAGATCAATACAGAGCTCTTCTCCTTTGTATTATCCATATCAGAAAGATGTTTTCCCCTGCTGATGGCCCTCCCCTCTATTTGCATAATGACAAGAAAACAATACTGCCACCTAGTGGGAGTTTAAAGTGTGACCTTCGGAGCTCCTCCTCCTGACCCTGAATACTGTATTTCTGTTTATTAATATTTAAACTAATTGGCAGTTCCAGGTTGTGTATGACTCCATGTCGATTTTCAGGTCTACTTAATTTCTCAAAGCTCACAGGTGCAAGTCTCAGGCTATTTTGTGCACACTAGACAAAATTGTGCAGGGAATTTCCTTTGCCCTTGACTAAAGTCCCACTTCACAATGAGAAAACCAAGATTTAGAAAAGGTAAGTGGCCTGGAACTTTCCTGAGCACCTCATGTGTATCCAGCCATTTATGAGACTATCTCGATGTGGTGGGGATTATGCAGACACCAGGGTAAAATGTCACGGGGTCCTGGACAGTCTGCAGAAGAGGGTGGTCCAGCAATAAGGACTGGTGGAGAGGGAGAGTGTGGAGCTGGAATGGAGAGCTGGGTGGGTGCGAGTGCTGGGGGAGGCTGGGAGGGAGGAGGCCCTAGTACCGGGGGGTGGGGGGGTCCTGTGTGCAAGGTGAGGCCTGCCAGTGCCGAGGGGCACCAGGTGTCATGGGTGGAGGTCCAGGACAGGGAGCCCCTGAGAGCTGGCCAGGGCTCCTTGGAGTCACTGTGTTTGTGCCTGTGCTCCATCTGTGAACGGAGGAAGAAGACAGGCTTGGTGGAATAAGTTGAAACAATGCTGAAGTATATAAAGAACTAAAAACAAAATGAAAAAATACAACTCCCTTCAGTCCCACCTTTCCCCAGAAAATAACTAATAGTTAAAAGTTTGGTGTACGAATGGTCCCTGACTCAGGATTTTTTTCAACTTTATGATGGTGTAATAGTGATAAACATTTGGTAGAAGCCGTATTTTGAATATGTTGTTTGTTTTTGAGACAAGGTTTCACTGTTAGTCCAGACTGACCTTGAACTGGCTGTGTAGCCCAGCTGGTCTTGAACTCATGGCCCTCTTGCCTCAGCCTCCTGAGTACTGGGACTCCACCATGCCTAGCTCACAGTTTGAATTTGGATCTTTTTCCAGGTTAGCAGTAAGTAATATCCTCTCCTTCTTCTGGGTGGTGCAGCAGCCACAGACCTCAGGCACTCCGTAGTATATACATGGCCAAGCTGTGATACTCGAGAGGATAGGTATATTAAGTGTTTTGCCTTATGGTATTTTCAACTTGCAATGGCTCATTGTTATGTAAACCCATGGAGATCAAGGAGCATTGTCTATGCTTTTAGAAAATTCCAGTGCCTATAAAGCCATATATATGCATATATTTGTTTATTTATTTAAATATGTAAATAAATTCTCATTCATGTATGTATATGTATCTATAATGGAATTAATAGTAATATAAATTAATACAATGCATGTCATATAATTTATTTTAAATAGGATTATATTTTAACTGTTTAATAATTTACTTGTCATAAGAAATTTTAAAATATATTACAGTCATCTTCAACTTAAAGAATAGATTTATTATGGAAACATTTAAATATATACAAAAATGAAACAGTATAGTAAATCCAATCCCCCAGCTTCAGCAGTTATCAGGACATAGCTTCTCAACTGTTCTCCATCAGGCCCTTCAAATTGTAGTATTTTATTTCATTTTTTTTCCAAATTATAATATTTTAAATGAAGCCCTAGACATCACACATTGCATCTATAAATATATCTGTATGTTTCAAATTGTAAGGACACTTGAAAAATATAACCACAATGCCATTGTCACAAAAAGCACAAATTCTTTTTTTTTTTTTAAGGTACTGGGGATCAAACTCGGGTTCTTGTGCTTGTGCAGCAGGTGGCGAAACCACTGAGCTAAATCCCCGGCCCCTGAAAAGCACAAATGCTTTTATGTCATCAAATACATAATCAATGTTCATAGTTTTCCAATTGTCTTATAAATTTTAACACCTGATGTGTTTGAACAATGATTCCAGTAAAGTCTACATATATTGCCTTTGGTTGATGCTTTTAAATTCTCATTTATAGGTTTCTGCTTCTTCCTTTTTCAGTTTTGGCCAATTTTTTGAAGAAACTAGTCATTTGTCCTATACTGTTTCCTACATTTTGGATCTTGCTGATTGGATCCCCACAGTGTCTTTTCATCATCTGTTCCTCTGCCCCTGTATTTCTTGTGAACAGGTAGTTCTGGGCTTGAGCAGAATCAGACTTGATGTCCCGGCAAAAGTCTGGAGCTTTGTGGATGAGGAATGAGGTTACCCAGAGCGTGGATGGTGGGCAGACTCTAGGACAAGAGAGACTTCACAGTGCTTGCCCCAGTCCTTGTGATTTACTCTCCTTAGATGCAGGTTGGAGATGAGAGTAGCTCCCCACCTCCAAAGAAACCTCTGTAGGGTTGGCATCAGGGGTGCTCAGTTGCTGGGAGGTTGCATCTCATCAGAGCCTTTCATGGGGTCCCTGGAGCCATTTCATCCCACCGCCTGGTCAGCTGGGGCTGAGAGGCAGCTCATTTTCAGGACATGTGGAAGGCTATGGCCTCCTCCTGTCTTTGGTTGTACGTTTACTTTCTCCCCTACTTCCCAGTAGTATGTCTGCATTTTTCAAAAGGAACCATTAAAACATGTTTCTTTGCGATTCTCAGCCAGCTCATGCACTTGATTCTGCTGCGCCACTGAGGACAGCTTTACTATCTCAACTCGGGGCAGAGAAAGTCTAGACTGCGGAAATTGCCAGCACTCTTGAAACACTTTACACGTTGCATCACAGACTCCTGCACATGAATCACTTCATTTAGAATCCAGTGACTATTCCTGAATCCTGCATCCCACCTGTCCCTCGGAGCCTGCCTTCAGTCACATTTTTTAAAGCAGTCATACCAGGTTTTTCAATGTCTTTGATTAGCTTTCCTTTCCCCAACCATGGAAATAAATTACACTTCTTCATGACAACTTGCTTGCTATTTTCTATTAATCAAAGACTGATCCAGAGCTGCTCATTGCCAGCAGCTGATACAGAGCACCCTACACTGCCATGGTACGAAAGCTTTATTTGCTTGTGTTGGCTCAGAGAAATGCATGCTTTTCTTTATTCTTTCAGAAATATTAAAATGGTTCCATATTATCACTTTCCTGAGCTCCTAGGAATCTGGGAATAACTCTACCCTATGGTAGAGTTACCCTCTTTCTTGGAGGGGGTCCAGAAGATTACCTGGTCCAGGGTTCTGCCTTATCCATCCCCAATTTTAGCTTTTTTAAAAAATGATCTGAACCCTAGATAGGTTACATTCTTTCTCAGAATCAATAGGTAATAAATGGAAGTGAGGTGTGAGTCTAGTCTTCGATTATATCTGAGTTTTATCATAATTCTTACACACTGTATGATGTCTCTACAGAGATAAAGCCCACACTATGGGGTGCTCTTTCAATAGGCAGTCTGTATTGTGGGAGGTATAGCTCCTTAAGTCTGTCTTCCGGATTCAATGGAGCTGAGTGAGAAGAGGGAGGGATACTTTTTTGACTCAGTTCTGAAAGCTTCACCAAGCTCTCTCTGGCTGTCCTCTTGTCCATGTCCTTCTGACGCTGGCCCAGCAAGAACCCATAGCTTAGCTGCTTACTTCCTGGGCATTTGTGTTGATTTTAGAGACTGTGTCTAGGTTCTTTGTTCAGGCAGTGTGGTGTAATGATGCAGTGTGTAATGACACAAACCCAGACAGACTTAGGTTCAAATTCAGAGTCCCAACTTGGTAGCAATGTAATGTTGGATATGTCATTGAGATTATGACCCTCAGTTTCTTTATCTTTAAAATGGGCGGACAGTCCCTTCCCCAGGACTGGCGTGGCTATTCCAAACTATACATCTCGTGCCAGTGGCATATACCACATGTTTAATAGATAAGGGTTACTGTGATCCCGGAATGACAGAGCTGAACCCAGCCTCCAGAGATAGGGATGAGCAAGACCTAAGATAGATGGCCAGTGTTTTCAGCATAATGTGTGCTTTTGTTTGACGCTTAGATTTGGGAAAGATGGCTGTTTTCTGATGGAATATCCACTTGTCTTTCTCACAAGCTATAAATTGAGTTGAGATAATAAACTCTAATATAATCTCTTGAGTATGTTTTTGGTTGATGGACTACACACACAAACGCATGCATGCATGAATGCATGCACGTGGCGAAAGGGAGAAAGTTCAGCACGTTCCTGCCCACAAGTTGCCATGTGATTTCTGGCAAGTTTGTAGCCACAGTTTCCTCCTATCTGAGTTCGGAAAGCAAACTGGGTTAGAAACAGTTCATGAGAAGCATGCCCTCAGATGACCCACTCAGGTACTTCCTCTTTATTATTTCATTACTTTCTGTCTCTGTGAATTTTGCTCTTACAGTTTCAAGATAATCAATTTATTTTTGTGCGCCTTCCCCGTCCAAATCAGATTACCCATATAAATAGCTGTGTGCGGCCCCTGGGCTGGCGTACACTCCCTGGCTGGGGCTTGGCACCTGAATCTGCAGGCAGGCTCGGGCTGTTTGTTTATTTTCAATTGAAACTCTAAGTGCTGGAATGACTTCCACCTCCTTTACACACAGTTATCTCAAAACCTTCTTTGTTTCCTGGTTGCAGAGGACAAAGACTTGGGGTTTTCATTAGCTGTGGTAAGAATGCCAGGCCCTTGAAATTGCCCTGCCAGTTGCTGTCCTATGGTTAGCCTTTTCGTATAAAAGTTTAAAAACTGCATGTGTGCCCCTTCCATACCCCCAAGGCTGACTTGCTGTCAGCTGTCCTAGGAGCAGAAAACACCAGTAGTCCTGGTGTAAGGGAAGCAGGACTAGGTCCCTGGCCAGAACTGGGGTTTCCTTTGCTGCGGTTCAGTTTTCCCTCATTGGCAATCTACTCCTATCTGCATTTTTTACTTCACCTTCACTTTTGGTTGCATGAAGGTGGCTTGCCCTCTCTCCCTCCCTCTTTTCTTTCTAAGTTGTTAAGTTGCCCAGGCTGGACTTGAACTTGTCATCCTCCTGCCTTAGCCTCCCAGAGTGCAGGGATTACAGGTATGAGCTACCATGCCCATTAAAAGTGGCCTTCTAATGTTGGATGTTACCTCCAGTGACAGGTAGAACCAACTAGAACACAAGTTAGGCTCCATGCTAGCCAGGACATGATTTTCCTTGGTCTTCTGGATGTGGCATTTCTTTTGGTGCATCGTCCAGGAGCAGGGTGTGTGTGTGTGCGTGTGTGCAGGCTCTTGAGTCCTACTCCAGTCGATCTCAGTGTCCAGTGGAGGGGCCAGTCTCTGGAAGCAAAGTCATAGAAACAGCAGAGATCTACATATTAAATGCCATGATGGAAGATGCTGCTGTCACCTCTGCTCATTTTAGTCTTTATCTCAAGGCCGTGACTTGGAATCTTGCTAGGATCCAATTGCTAGGTAGCTTTCATTCCATTTGAGTCATGTACACTTTCACTCACTGCACCCACTGTATCTCCAATGTCTTTTCACTTTCCACACAGCCTTCTCAAAACCCTGTTTCCTAGTTGCACAGCACAAAGACTTGGGGTTTTCATTAGTTGTGACAAGTCTACATTTGGCCCTCAAGGAGCCAGGGTCTAATTGAAGAGGTAAGTTGTGCTCATATTAAAAGAAAAGGACCAGTACAGGGCAAAGAAGGCCACGTGCAAATGTGTGGTTAAACTTAGTTTGAAAGGAGAGAAGCGGTGTTGGCCTTGAGTAGCCCTGAGGAAGGACACTGGTGGGGCTGGAAGTGGTCAGGAAAGCAATCCCTGCAGAGGGGCAGGTGGACAGCAATGTGGACAGCAGCCTGGGGGTGAGGTGCAGGTGAGGTGAGGAGCCAGGTCTACTAAGGACGAGGAGCTTTACTGGTTATGAAGCGCTCGGAATCTAGGGGAAGATTTCCTTTTGAGGAGATTAAATGATAATCAGATGGATTGTGATGTAAGGGAGAACATTTGGCAAATCACTGCTGTAATCAGCATCCTGTTGGGATTTACTGTTAGAATTCACTTTCCTAAATTCATACCTTCCCATTTCATTCATTTAAGGTGCTCCAAATTGTAGGCCTCATTCCACTGGTGGGTCTGGAGATTGTCAGTAAAGGACAAGACATGTCCACAAAACTGGCTGAGGCTGGAGAAAGTCCAGCAGGATGGGAGCTACTACTTGAGGGTACCAGAACTGACAAAAGGGTCCTGCTGAGAAATGATCTGTTCTTGACAGATCACTCTGACATTACTTGTAGTGTTTGGTTTAGTTTTTCAAACTCATGGTGAATTCACGCTTCCCAACCATTGGCACTGAGAAATGGCTGTGGTTGTTGGGGTCAGAGCATCTGTGGTGGTCTGAAGATCAGCCGGTCCAGGTCTGGACACAGAGCAGATGTTCGTGGTTCCACCAGGAAGCCAAACTCTGACCACTGCCTCCTGTGGGAACCCAGGTTGTGGGGAGGCAGCTGTTGGAGTGAGATATAGACCAAGGGTCAGGAGGTTGCTTCAAACCCTCTTTTTTACTCACCAGTTTCAGTGAGCCAGTACCTTCTAGGGCTTTGCTGCAGCTGCTGGTAAAATCCATCAGCCCTGGTACTGTCCAGATGCCCTTTTCTCCAGGGACTCGGAGACGTATGTCCATAGATATATGTTGGAATCTTTGTGTGAAATGGATAATAGTAGCAGGGCCATTGATTGCCATCCTCAAGTGCCTCATTTAAGCCCTGTGTTACTCCTTGCCTTCAGCTCCAGGGAGCGCTGGGCTTGTCGGCTTGCCTGTTCTGCATCTCTGTGTATCTTTAGCCTGGCCACCAAGAAGACTGTGTCCCAAGGCTCCAGTAGGAGTTACAGTGAAGAGACAGTTCAAGTGACAGTTGCTGTTTAACCACCTCATTCGTGGGGTTCCAAGAAAACTGTGACATCAATGAAGTTTGTATTCTCTACCCCAACTTGCGTTTCTGTGCCCGCCCACTCTTTCTCTTTCTGGCTGCTCCTAGTATCTACTTTCAGCCTTTTATCTTTAGGTTCCATCTGCACACTACCTAATCCACTGCAGCAAGACAAGGCAGACCCTGAGCCACCAGGATCCCCTCCCAGGATGGCAAGGGTCAGGCCGTGGGGTTGCAGGTACAGTTGGGAAGCAGAGTATTTTGTATGAGAGGTCAGAGGTCGGAGGTGGTAAGTGTCCAAGTTCATTATCAGATACCAGCAGCAAATCTCCCTGGGGCTTCACCATGGGTTGAGTGAGACTCAGTGCTCTATATGACCTCTAGGCTGCCTGATCTTCTAACAACCCAGCAAGGCAACCATTATTATTATTATTATTCTAGTTTTCGGTGCTGAGAATAGAACCCAGGGCGTTCCACATGCTAGGCAAGTGCTGTACCACAAAGCTATACCTCCAACCTAAGGTTATTAGTCTTGTTTTACAGATTTAGAGACCAGGGCTTAGACAGCATAATGTGTACGTGATTGATCACATGGTAATACTATAGCTGGGATTCAAATCCAGGTAGTCTCGTTCCAGAAGCTCCTGTTAACCTTGAGCTAGTGTTTCTCCCACTCATCTAGCAAACCAGTTCAGGCTTTGGTTAAGGCCCAGACTCCCCAGGTGTTTCTGCCCGGCTGTGACCCCTGGGCTTGGGAATCTGTACATGGACCCGAACCCTGAGCGATCTTACCCATTGGTGGTTTTAGGAACATCTGCAGTGGGCCATATGAAAGTGAGGTGCTGTCCCCAAGCTGTGAGCAGCTAGCTCCAATTATAGGCCCTGCTGGGAGTGCTGAGAGTCCTGACATGAGTAAGCTCAGATCAGGAGCTTAACCAAAGCACATTTCAGGCACAATTCACTTAACAGACCTGGATGCGGTGGGTATTGATTCGGAGAACACGTGGAAAGGGTGGTGGAGTGAAAAGACTGAGAGGCAGAGAGGGAGAATGGCAGCGACTTAGGACCCCAGGCCAGTCAGCAGCCTGGCCATGGTTGGCCAGAGCAGGACTGGGCCTGCAGGGGCGGGGGCTAGGAGGGAAGTTCATTTGTGGGCAGTCAGGCCAATCAAATGGTTTTCTAGCCAAGTTTTTTGTGGCCCTTTTTTGGGAAGGAGGAATAAGACAGGCCCATAAGTGAGAGCGTTCTTTAGCCTTAGATTAAATGTGCTGTTGAATGAGGGACACTGGAGAAATAAACCAGTGCCACAAAGTTCTGCTCTGTTGCATGAAAACAATGGTTTAAAGCAGGGTGCAGAAGAGAGAACGTAAGCATGGGTGGAAGAGGCAGCATGTGGAAAAAGTTGCAGGATGTGCTGAGAAAAACACACATATGTGTGTTCCAGTCTCTGCCTTGGATCCTCAAATTCACTAACAGGGCCTGTGGTATTTTTAGCCTTGTTATCAGTGCATAGAGCAAGTTTTCAAGGCTTGTAGGATGTATCTATTCAAATCATCTCCATGACCGAGTAGCCACTCGCTGTACCGTTTTTGTTCCATTGAAATACAATGGGAGGAAGTAGGGCTGCGGGAAATGGCTCCTCCACCAGGGCTCCAGTGCAGCCCTGGCCCTCCAGGGTTTACATGGGTCCCAGCCATGGTGCCTGTAACCGTGGGTCACCCTTGCTTTTTTCTGCACCTTTTCCATCTTCTGCAGACTTGGAGGGCTGTGGGGCTTGAGAGGGATGCATTGAGCTCTGGGAAATTGATTTGTGACTATACTTTGTATTGCGGTCTGTGCCTTCTGTGGACGTTTTCCAGAATGCTGGTTCTATAACCAAGCAGCTGACAGCACAATGTTGTGCTGCTGATGGTGGTGGTGATGATGGAGGGGGGATATGGCAGCGCATTTCTCAGAGGTCTGAGGCCCCTGACTGATTCGACACCTCTGGAAAGGCCCTGTGGTCTCCTGAAGATGCTAGGCAGGCATTTCTAGCCTTTCAGGAAACAGAGCAAGTATACATGCCAGCCCCTCCACCCCTGAACATACACACCTTTGTAGTCTATGGTCCGCTCATGTTGGTGACCCTGGGAAGGTTTAGTGTGGAAGTTTATGAATTGGCTTGTAGAGGTGTCAGCAAAAGATTAAAATTCACTAAGAATAACAGAGCTTTAGAGCTGGAGAAGGCTCCAAGAGTTGTCAGTCCAGATCTGTGGCTTTCAGTGGGCAGGGAGGCCACAGCCCCTGCCCAGGGTCCTCCTCCATGGAGGCAAGGAGCCGCCCTCAACCTGGCCCTGTACCCCCAGGATGCGCAGCCTGCTAGCTTCAGGCACCCTCGTGGGCTCAGCATTAGACTGTATTTCTGTAACCCCCATTTTCTTTCCTTCCATAGCCTTTCCTTTTCTTTCTTTCTTGAACTGCAAGATCAAGGAATTGATCCTGAGTAACTAAATGGAAGTCTGGCTTAATACCTGCTGAATTAAATCCTGATAGTTTATTTGACCCCAGAATCGTTACAAGTAGCTGTAAGAAGTGGCTGTGCTTTCCTTAAAGGCGGCCTTTTCTGGACTTGGGGCTAACAGGCTGCTGTTGGCCCTTGCTCACCCTCATGAGGTACCAACGCTCAGCTGCTCCCTGCCTATGGTTAAGGATATAAGTGTGGACCCTTCTGTCTGTATGAATGTCCTGGCTCTGAGACATGAGAAACACAGGTCTCTCTGCATCTCTGTTTTCTCAGCTATCCAATGAGGATGATCATGGTGTGACTCCACAGGGTGCCATGGACAACCACATGCTGTAGTACATAGCTGACACACACAAACTACTAAGTTATTGCTACTTTCCTTGACTATCCCAGACACAATGCCAGGGAAATGCCCCTCTGCCCCTTCACCTCTCTTCTGCTGCTTCTCCTGGCTGTGACACACACAGAGTGTAGTGACTGAGGTTTCTGCTGTCAAACTGCATGTCCCATTTCTAGCAGTCACCAACTGTGTGACTTCAAACTACTGACTTAACCTCTCTATGCCAGGGTTCCTTACTTGTAAAATGGAGTATGAATAATTTATTGCTTCAAAAATTGTTTTTAGGATTAAATGAGAGAGTGCTTATTATAAATAGACCCATCCTGGTATAAGCACTGATAAAAGGTGAGTGGTATAATTAATTTCTTGTCTTTTGTTTTGTACCGGGGATTGAACTCTGGTCCTTGCGCTTGCACAGCAAGCGGCAAAACCACTGAGCTAAATCCCCGGCCCAATTTCTTGTCTTTTCTTATTCCAGAATAGATTTATGCAGGGCACAAAAGAGATATTCAATAAGCAGAATGTCCTGGGAAGCTCCTTGCTGGCCATAAAAGAGCTGTGAAGGACCTTGCCACTTGCTGATTTGGGGCGAATGGTGAAACACTCAGCTCCAAATTTCACTGCTCCTTGGTCTACGTCCTGTGCTCTGCTCTTCCTCACCTCTCCCTCCTCCTCCTTCTGCCATGATGTGTTCTGTGTGTGGTTAGATAGCTTGGGAGGGAAGCAAGTTGAGAGAGGAAGCAGGAAGAAGAAATGACACCCTGACTTCTCCAAATCCCATTCTTTGGAAACCCTGAAAGCTGATGTGTGCCCTGTCTCTTTGTTTCTCTGCAATGAAAATTACCAACCAGCCCGAGCTTTTGGTTGTTTTTCATGAAGTTTGTGTCTAAAGCAGCTCTGAACCGTAACCTAGGCTTACTGATTTTCTCTCTGATGCTCTTTCTTTGAGTTCTGTGGAAGCACACAGCGGGGCCCTGAGCCAGTTCTAGGTGTGGAGTTCTGTTTCCTCAGCCATGATCAAAGCCAAGTGCTCTGCTTCGATTGAGGCCATTGGCAGCCATCAACAATAGAAGCAATTGTTTAAATTTCCCTACTGGTATGTTTGGAACCAGGATCTGGGCTTGGCTGAGACCTGGGCTGGTGCCTGTCAAGGATAAGGACAATGTCTCATGCTAAATGATCAACAGTCTTGCTGAAAACCAGGCAAAGAGGACTGTTCAGTTATGAGTGTTCCAATTGGTGTTTGCATGTTTCAGATTGGTTCTGGTTATTGGGACATTCACAGAACCTAATAGATTTAGATCAAGTCTACAGCAATCCCACATCCCCATTCCTGAATCCCAAAGAATAGGATTCTGATTGTCCCAAGAACCTTGCCCATTGTCATGAGCAGCAGCCAGCGGGTCCCACTCAAGATGCAGGGAGACAAAGATATTTTAGCTTGCTACAAATGGAATTGTTGACCAGTCAATGCAGAAGTCTTCCTCAGGAGTATGGTTGCATTGATTTCTGAATTATGGCCCTTTTAAACTCTCTACTTGCCTTCTCAGGTATCGACGTTTTTAAAAAGCGATTTCTCATGTGGATCCCTTTCAGAAACACACACGGCCCTGAGATGAGCTCTTCTGCCAGCAGAAATGGAGTGGAGCCCTAGGGGCTGGCATTTCCTTTGAATAATGAATTATTCAAGGAGAGATTTTTGCCTTTGAAGATTGCAAACACATTGCCAAGGCAGAGAGGATAGAATTGCAGTGTGAGCTGGGTTTCTTCTTATCTTTTAGGGAGAGATTCACCAGCCTGAAGCAAGGTGCTTATTCCAACACAGACCCCCAGTGCAAAAGCTTTCCTGGGGCTTAAAGTACCTGGTGAGTGAACTGAGGATTGCTGTCACTTAGAAATCTCAAGAAGACCAGGGATGTGCCCGACAGGCGTCCCTGGAGGGGACAATGCCAGTCTAACCGTTCACTGCTCTTTCCCTTTCCTTCTCAGGGTCTCTGACTTCTTGTCCTCCTCTCACAGTGCCAATTTTGGACTGTGAAGATACTGGCCTTCTCCATTTTTAATTATTTGATGTGTTAACCACAACCGTAACCATCATCTGCTGGTCACTTTGGAACCTCATGGAGGAGGGGCTATTAGCCTGCCTGTCTGCCTGCCTTTCCTTTTTCCCTCCCTCCATCCTGCACCCTCCCCAAGAAACTGAGTCTAAAAGAAGAAGAAAGTTCAAGATCACAGAACTAATGAGAGCCAGTTGCTGTTGTTGGCTTGTTGTTTTCCAAGCTCTTTTTTTTAAGGTCTGCAGCACCCACCCCTACCTGTTCGGAAGCACTGTCGTGGCTGGTTGGTCAAGGGCCCCTCCCTATCTTCCTGAGAAGACAAAGGCAGCTCATCTTTCTCTTCTGGAGGTCTCCCACTGTGGTGACCACAGCATCCATGCTGACGAGACAATGGGCCCCAGCTCCTGGCTTCTGGCCTCCTGGGCTGGTGAGTCTGCTGCATGGACCAGGCTGTCCCTTGGGCTTCCACCCTTGAGGCATCTTGGCACATGCCCTCTGACCAGACTCTTCCCTTCTGTCATTGCCTTCATCCCTCCTCCACATCCATCCTCTGCTCACCCTCATGCCTTAAATGCTTGAACATTTTCTGTTTGTCCAGTCTACCACCTGCTGCCTGTCCACATTGTGTTTTCTGCCTGGCCCAGATGTCACAGTGAGCTGCTTCAGACCATACACCCTGGCTTGCTAGGCTTTGACCTCTTCCCTAGGCCCTCTTTGCCCTTTCTCATGTCATTCTCTGCTGCACATGCCCAGGTGGCTAGGAGCAGAGCAAGGGTACACAATGCCACAGGACCCTGAGCATCTGTTCATAGATCTGTGCCACTTTTAGCACAGCCTCACTGAGGCATGACAAGGCTTTTTAGAATTTTAAGGAAATGGAGGAGTTGAAAAGGATAGAAAAGTAAACACAGCTCGTTATCTCCCTGTAACCCTCCCATCCTTCACCCCATTCTCTCTAGCCTTACTTGCATTTCTTTGCAAACAGCGGTTCTTCATCTCTGTGTTTTTGTCCATGCTGTTCCACCAGTGTTGAATACCCTTCCTGCTCTGCTTGCCTAACTTCAGCTGTTGCTTTGACATCTGCTTCAGGATCCCATGCCCAGTGCCTGTGCTCTTCCATGCCGATGGAATATCCAGGTGTCATCTGTAGAACATCGTAGTTGATAGACTCTAGGGTCAGGCTGCCTGAATTCAAATCCTATCTCTTTCACTTCTGTGACATCTTTCTGTCATCCTCAGTTTCCTCATGGGTATGCATGTATGTATGGGTAGTAATAATTTCTCTTTCTTAGGGTTGTGATGAGCATGACATGAATTAATATCTGTTCTGAAAACAAGGGTTGCTGCATAGTGAATGGCAAATACGCAAGCTTTGGCTACTAGTAAGTCCTTCCTGATAGCATGTAGCATTTACAAACTGAAACTTGCTAACCTTGAATTTCTTGAGAGCAGGCACTGTCTTTTTTTCTTTCAATTTTTATTTTTTATTAGTACATGTTTGCAGTACATAATGATTACATTCCTTGTGGGGAATTAGTATATGTACATAGCACATCTTAATTCTTTTTTCATTCCTTTTTCCTCCTTTCCCTTCCCTCTCCCTCCACCTTTTTATCTCATTTCTATTTGGAAAAGATCTATCTCTGGACTCCCTAGTATGTGTCTTTTATTTTGTTCTTTATTTATAATTTGGGTTTCTCATGTAAGAGAAACTATGAAATAGTTAAGCTTGTGTGACTGATTTATTTTACATAACATTATCGTCTCAAGGTGCGTCAATTTTCCTACAAATGACTCAAGTTTGTCCTTCTTTATGGCAGAGTAATACTCCATTGAGTATAAATACCACATTTTCTTTATCCATTCATTTGTTGATGGATATATAGGTTGCTTCCATGACTTAGCTATTATGAACTGTGCTGCTACAAACATGTCTATTCATGTATCACTTTAATATGACATTTTAAAATCTTTTGGCAAGATGTCTAGAAGGGAAATTGCTGAATCAAGTGGAATTTCTAGTTTTAGTTTTCTGAGGAATCTCCATAATTGATATTTCTATGTAGGCTGTACTAGTTTACATTTCCGCCAGCAAAATGTTCCTTGTTCTCTGCAGCCTCCCCAGCATTTGTTATTACTTGGTTTCTTGATGATACATACCCCTTCTTTCTGGAGTAAGATGAATCTCAGTGGTTGTTTTGATTTGCATTTCTATAATGGCCAATGATGTTGAACATTTGTTTATTTGTTGGCAATTTGTACATCTTCTGAGAAATGTCGATTCATTTCATGTGCCTGTTTTTCAATTGTGTCTTTTATTTTGGGGAGTCTAATTTTTTTGAGTTCTTTGTATATTCTAGATGTGAGTTCTCTTCTGAGGAGTAGGTGGCAAAACATTTTTCCCATTCTGTAGGTTATCTCCTCACTCTGTTGGTTGTTTACTTTGCTGTGGAAAAAAGCTTTTTAATTTGATGTGATCTCATTTTTGATTCTTGGTACTATTTCTTTTTTTGTTGTTGTTGTTAAATTCTTTTATTGGTACATTTTGGGTATACAACACAATTACATTTCTCACTGGGAATTGTACCTTTACATAATGCATCTTGGTTCTTATTTTTTCCCCATTCCTAGCCCTCCCTTC
>NW_004624738.1:27262841-27313058 GCF_000247695.1 Heterocephalus glaber
GTATGCAATATAATGACATTCATCATTGGAAATTTGCACCTTTACATAGTCTCTCTTTGGTCTTATTTTTCACCCTTGCCCAGCCCTCCCTTCAACCCCTCCATTCCTCCCTATTTACAAAGATTTTGAAGAACCACCTGTTTGATTCGTTGCTTCTTTGTATCGTTATTTTAGTCTTAGTTTCATTAATTTCTCTCAGATCTTTATAATTTCCTTCATTGTGCTAGCTTTTGATTTGGATTGTTCTTGTTTTTCTAGGACCTGGAGGTAATATCATTAGGTTATTTGGATTAGGTTATTTTGGATTCACTCTATTTTTCTGATGTAGGCATTCACAGATATAAACTTCCCTTTTAAGACTACTTTCATTGTGTCCCATAAATTCTGCTATGTTGTACTAACATTATTGTTTAATCTTATGAACTGTCTTTTTTTCCTTTGATTTTTTTCTGTGACCCATTCATTATTCAAGAGTATAATGTTTAATTTCCATCCGTTTGCATTATTTCTGCTATTTCTTTTGCCATTGGTTTCTGGTTTCATTGTGCTACTTACTGTATGATCTATGGTATGCATGGTATAATTTTGATTCTTTTGCATTTACTTAAGCATGCTTTACTGGCTATTATGTGGTCTATTTTGGAGAAATTTCCATGGAGAGCAGGCACTGTCTTATCTTGGCTTGGGTAATGTAAGTCCAAGAATTGACCTAATCGTTCTGGCCTCATCTTCTACACCTGCAAGATGGGGCTATATGATAAATCCTTCATGGGTAGCTGGGAGGATGAACTAAGTAAACACAAAGTGCTGAGGACAGTGCTGTATGTTGCTGTCAGTACAGGTTAGGTATTGCTATTAGCTCTTATGCATTTCACCAGGTCAAGATTGTGGAGCTGGAAAGAACTTAAGGGGTTATGAGGGTCCTATAACTTTAAGATAAAGGTCTTAAAATAGTTAAGAAATCATTGAGGATCACATAGCTGTGTTTACTATTATTCAAGACTTAAAAGTACAAAAGAGTATGTGCCTAGGAGCATCAGAAATAGCTCAGGCAAGGTGGCCTGGAGGGGATGGGCGCAGTAATGCTTGCTGTAGTGTTTGACATCCTCACAGCCGACCTGTGAGCACCTCTTTGTGATAGGCTGGACAGTATGTTGAATGTTATTGTCCACGTGTGGCAACTGCTCCCTTGCTCATGTTAGCTGGCACCATACCACTGGTCACCAGGTCACCCTACGCCTTCTGTTATGCTGCTTAGTCTTAATGATCTAGGCCCCACCAAGACCGCTGGAGGTTGGGAAAGGGGGAGCCCTGGGTCTCCGAATCCTTACTGAGGTTGTTCAGGTATCATGGCTGAAGTGGCCTCACACCCTGGCTTGCCCAGGGCAGGCCAGTCTCCGCCTATGGACCCAGGAAAATGATGTACATTATGCCTATTCACTGTCAGAAGTGGCCCTTCCAGAGTCTGGGGCCACATATTATACCTTATTTTGTGACCTGCCAGCAGGCTTCTGTGCACCAGGCGAGGCCATTGTACCTCTCAATTTATTCCTTGTGCACCCCAGAAGAGCCCCCTGAAGAGGGACAGACAGAGAGCATCTTAACAGCCTGTCTGAGAAGGCACGCCCTTCAGGGCAGCAGCATTTTGGAAGTGCTGGCTAGAGCACACACCCAGGAAGGACTGTGTGGCACTTCCTAGTTCTGTCCCGTCAGAGCCCCATCTATGCCAGTTGGGCTCCCCTGCCCACCTTTGGCACTTTCGGCAGAAGTGCAGCCATTCTCACATGCTCTGCCTTGGGAAAGGTGAAGGGGATCCAGCCTCCTGTTGGAACTCTGGCTTTTAGCTGCATTTTTGCTGGAAGGAGAATGCAGTTTGGCAGCCCAGCAAAACAGGGCACTGAGCTTACTGAGTCTCTTGCTTTGCCAAAAGCCAGGAATGCAGACTTGTTCCCATTTCCTCATTTCATACAGCACTCCTGTGAAGAATTGTCAAGATGCTTAATATGAGAAATCCAGGAATGGGCTGTTGGTGTCCTGGGTAGAGAGGCCAGACTTCGCGAATGCATTTTCTCCAGCCTTCGTCACAAAGAGGGCAACAAGGTTATTTGTGCAAATATAGTGTGTGGTGGAAACCACTGTTCCACTGGATTAGGCTAAGTGAGATTGCAATAGGTAGATGGAAAGAACAAAGGTGGCTATAAAATTAAAAAGCAGGAATTTACATGTATTGAGCATATAGTATGGGCTAAACTTTACTATGTCCATTTTACAGGTATAGAAACTGAGTTCCGGAAAGATGTTATCTAGCTAGTACCTAGCAGAGTTGTGATTTGAACTTGGAAGCCAAACTCTTACCAATCAAACTAATCCCTGCTTCCTCCTTTGGGTCACACACAGACCATGCCTGTTTGTGGGATCCAGTGTATGCACTAATGGGCATCCACATACAGTGTGTCTGAATACTGAAATGTTTTAAGTCTAAAAACAGATGGTTAAAATATATTCCTGCCCCCTAGCTTTACAAACATACCTCCAGAACCAAAAAAATTTTTTAAGAAATGTGTAAAATCAGGGTTTTTTTATGATTGAAACTCAGCAAAATATCAAGTTCAAGTTTCATATCTGATGGGAATATTTTTTCATGTTAATTTTTATTGCTTTGATCAGTAATTAAGTCTTGAGTCTATTAAATCAAGAGTTTTGTAATAATAGTTTCAAATTATACGTGGGCTGGGCTTAATAGAAGTCTCTTTTCTTCCATTATTTTTAGTTTTTACATATATAAGATGTTCATTCATTATTGATTTTCTAAAATTTTTTTCTTTACTGAGCTCCACTTTTTTATCTGTTTCCATCATGATCTCAAGTTATTCTCAGTGATGTAAAGAATTATACAATGAAATGTCATTATGTGCAAAGTATATAAATCAAGTATATTTTAAAACAAACATGTGAGTTGTAGTAAATAAAAAATTAAAATTATGTTAATGTTTTCAAAAGTTAAAGAGGTATGATCACAAAATGCTATGAATGTTTAAAGTTTTAAAAAGACACATTGCCATTAATCCTCAAAATATTCTCCCTCATGTCAAAAACACTTATCCCATCCTTCTTGCCACTTTCTGAAGCAGTTCTGGAAGTCTCCTCTTGTGAGTGTCTTTCACTACACTGTCCTGGCTGCCTCAATGTCCTGAATCAATTCACAGTGTTTACCTTTAATGGTCACATTTTGACTTTGAAGAAGAGCCAGGAGTCCCACAGCCTCAATCCTTCATGGCATTTGGATATTATCTTGGTTTGGAGGATCCTGGAGATATGTTTCCCTGGGACCTGAATTGTGCTAACTGGAAGAGTGGATATTTAGGGTGATGGGTTGCAGTATGTCCATGTTCAACACTGGCTTCTCAGCAACAGAACCACCTGAGGTTTAAAAAATGAATCAAACACTGGTGCCCAGTCTACAGATAGTCCTGCTCACACGTTTAGTTTGTTGGAGGGACAGGCTCAGTCTCCTGCTGAAGTGAGGAGTAGTCATCAGATCTGGGGCCCAGTGCAGGGTCCGAGCTCAGCAGTAGAGACTGGACCAGGAGGTAGAGTCGTTGCCAGCAGGCTGTAGCTTAGTGAGGAAGGCAGTATGCCCCTTGCTGTCTGGGTATCAAGGAGCATCTAGGTTGGGTGACCCCTTCCAAGCTGAGGATGTGAGTGGCCCCTGCCAAGCTGGATAAATGGCAAGGGGTTGTTCCCATAATGTATAATACTGAGCAGATGAAGCTATCGTTGTGGGGAGGAGGTGTCACAGGAGCACCAGGCTGCCTGAAACGAGATATGGTGTCAAGGCAGAGGCATCAGTCAGTGCTTCCAACTCCACACATGTTGGCTGAAAAGATGGGGGGAAATGTGCAGGCAAGAGACAAGAAGGAACTGACTAGCCAAGGGTGAGCAGTATGGGATACAAACTTTTGAGAGCCTGGGGACCCTGGCCTGAATCATGCTGCCCAGGCAGGGACACTTCCTTGAAGTCTCCCACTCAGGGCTCTGACCCTGGAAAGCATTTGGGTTATTGGGTCACTTGTCATGGTCCCAGTCCAGGCTCCAAGCCTCCAGGTAGACCTGGGTACCAGGCAGGTGCCAAGGGAGGTTTTAAAAGGAAGTTGGCTCTAGCACAGGAAATAAGAATGTAGTCTCGACTGGGGTCAAGGGCTGCCTGGGGAGAAGGACAAGAGAGATCCATAGTCTTGGCAGAACTGGGCTGCTGGGCAGAAGACCAAGCTCATGCCTGAAGCCCTGTGGGGAGTTTCAGGCTAGGGGGTTCAAGTCAGAAGAGCGAAAGAAAACTCCCACCACTGAAGTTAAAGGAATGTGGAGTGGAATGAGCAGTAAAGCTGGCTTTCTTCTTTCCACAAATGTACTTCAGCTGCCTCCCATGAACCACATGCTGCTGGGCACTCAGAGGTATGCCTGAGCTACGGTTCCAGCACCTTCCCCACCAGGTGACAAAAACCTCACCATTTGAGCTAGACAGAAGAATAGATCATTATACATTAAAACTTGTGCAGTCAGAAAGAAATGTGTCCCAATGCTTGGGCCAGTAAGGATTTCTCAGCTAGTCTTAAGATGGGTGACATCTCAGGCAGAGGGAGAGGTATGTGACAGCTGTGGATTATTCTGGGATTTTAAAGCTGTTGCCTGTACAGTGCTCAATGGAGGATGGTGACCAATGCTAGTGGAGAAGGATCAGCCCCACCTAGGCCCCTGGTTTGCTATTCTTAGGAGTCCTCATTTGATCTTAGGAGCCATGACAGGAAGAGTTTGAAGCTGAGGCATGGCCAGGAAAAGTTGGATTTTAGAAATCCCATTTTTGGGGCCTCATGAGAGATTGGGTTAAAGGATGCACTTTTCAGGGGTGAATTGGAAGAGGAGAAGGGCAGAGGAGGAGGGAAGGCAGTTAGATGGCTGTTCTGGAATCCAGGCAGAGGCGCAGTGATGGTCCAGTGATTGGGGGAGGAAAGAGGGGCGGAGAGTGCTTCCCACGTCTCACGGGGTGAAGACCAAGATGGGGGGCGTGGGGAACAAGGCACTGGCAGGGGCCAAGTTACCGAGAGGGAAGATGAGGATATGGGTAAGAGGGAGGAGGGCTGGGGAGGAGGCTGTGCTCACCTGGAGGACACAACCAGAATGGGAGATTCTGTGGGCACAGAAGCAAAAGTCTCAGCAGGACATGCCTCCTTCCTCATGTCTGTGGCCGTCACTATGGGCAGGTGGCCTGGCCTGAGGGAGGCTGCTGGGGTCTAAGGGTGGTGCCCTGAGCTTGTCCAGAAACCCAACTCAGTCCCAGCATTGCTGTCTTTGTGGCTGGCTTCAACCTCACATTTCTGCTTTCCTTTTTATGAAAAGTAGGGGTAATTATACCTGCCACCGAGCCTGAGGTGAAAAGCAATATGGCATTTTATCAAGTCTAAGAGATTTTTATCACCTTTAACATCTATACATTCCAGAAACATCTTACAAAGGCAGCCTGTTATACTTTAATTGGCAGCATTTTTGCTCTCCTGATAATCCATAAAATCATGGCCCATTGTACACTGATGGGGTCTTTGGCTGGATGAATTGTTGTAATTAATGTGAGTGTGTTTTAAAAATCTCCACAGGGTGGACTCTTGTAAGGCCTTTGACAGCCAGCGTCTCACTGAAGGTGAGGCTCTGTCTTCTGCCTTAATCTTCACAACAACAAACAAATTATAATATATTAAGGTACAATTCTAAAAGCCCATGGCACAAACCCTCCAGGAAAGTAGGATTACTTTAGAATGTGCCGCTCGGCCTCTGCTTAGGCAGGGATTTGACAGTTCTCTAAAAGCAGAAAGCTTTGAATGCATATGGCTTCCTTTGTTCTCTCCATGGGAATCCAGTCCAAGTGGTTCTCAGAATTCTGTGTAAATTATCACTGGACACAGACATATGAACACACACAAATTCTATACTACATGAACGAGTTGTGCTTTTCTCAGATAATCTTGACTATTATGCAGCTTTTTTAGTCACTATCTGGAGAACAGAGTTCACATCTGGATATGTGACACTGTTCACCTCATCCCCTGCTTACCGAGTCACGTGGAGTGTCCCTTCAGCTGTGAGCAACATGGATAGGAACCAGTTGGGTAACTGTGTGAAAGGCATTGCAAAATGTAGTTTCGTGGGTATAGATGCATTTTTTTTTTTTGGTACTGGGGATCGAACTCAGGTCCTTGTGCTTGCACAGCAGGCGGCGAAACCACTGAGCTAAATCCCTGGCTAGATGCATATTTTTTAAGTACAGCAAAATGTAGCTTGAAAGGTAGCATTTGATTTGCAAATAATATTGCAAAGCAATTACAAAGGCAAATTCAAAGTTTAAAGTGTCTTATGGGTGAATCTCAGAGAATTAATATTAATAAACACCATGAGCCCCGAAGGAAAAGTAGAGTGCTTAGACACAGGAGAACAAGATTTGGTCCATACCCAGGTGTTTGAATTGTACAAGATTATGCAGTCATTTGGCTGGGACCATTTTGCACTGCAGAATAATTCATTGAAATTAAATCCTGGGATAAGAATGTTGGATAAGTGCTTTGGGGCCTGTTTGACATTATAAGAGCTGGTACTCTCCCCAAACACAGTCAAGTTTCCACTGTTCATTTCCTGCTGGGATTTTGCCACGTGGACAGTCTCAGCTCCTTTTGGGTGTGGGTTACCATGGGAAGACAGCCCATGACTGCTCTTCCCTCTGGCGTTATCGGAGGTGGTGGGAAGGGTTTTCTAGAATCCCTTTGGCCGTGCTCAGCACATTTGACTTACGAGAGTGGTCATGGGCAAGCTTTTAACTTTAATCCCGCTCTGGTTCCCAGCTCTGTTGGCCTATAATATTTATTGATGGCTGGAATTTGGACTGTTGCCTTCCTTAGCAGTAATGAGTGCTGGCTCACTCACTGTGGGTTATGCTCTATTTAGGTCAATGGAATAAATGTTTAGTAAATTGTTTTTGTGATGTTTTAGTAACAGATTGCTTCTCCACAAAGTATTGTACTCCCTATAAATTTAATTTTATAAAATGTATTTTGCTTTGTGGAGAGGGTCCCATAAAATCATCTAAACTTGCAAAGACTCTATAGAGAGGATGTTGTTTATGGGCAAAGCTAGAAGTTAGGATTCTCACATCCTCATCCTTACACCCTGGGAGAGAGATTTTTAGCTGCATTTTGCAGCCAGGCCTCAGGGTTGCTATCTTAAGTTTCTCTCATGGGATGGGCATCCCAGGTTGCCCAGAGTATCTGTGGTTGATTCATCTTTGTCACCACCTGTACAACACTCAGATCGGTATCATGCCTGCCATGAGTGTTCAGTGCATGCATCCAGGGAGTGCTTTGTGCAGGTGCTGTAGCCAGTGGAGAAAACTTACTGCTGTGTTACCAAGGCCAAGAGCTGTTGGGGGAAAATAATGGAGTGATCTCAACCCTGACTCAGCATCAGCATTATCTCAAGGCCCTTCAAAAAGTAGCAGTGCCAGATTTGCTGCCCTGAACCCTGGGGAGAGGGCCTGGGCATGCCACATGGAGGTGGCTGCAGGTCATTCTAGTGGCTTTCTAGGGTGAGAGCTCCTGGCCTCCATTGGGCCAGGCAAATCAAGAAAACCTTGGCCTGATCTGGAATCACTCCTCCTGCACAGAGTTGTTGGAGGGTGTGGGTAGCAAGAGGACCAAGCCCTGGGGAACCTCTGCAGCTATTCTAGAAAGTTTCCTGCCACCTGGGTTTTAGAGTTGTTCACTCCTTGTGGAGATGACTTCATGAGCCAGGAACATGGTTCCATGCAGAAAGCAATTCAGCTGTCCAGCTCAGAGGAAAGCTTTTTCCTCTCAAGAACCTAAGGTATGCAGAGACAGAGGTTCTCGGGTCTCTGGCAGTAAACTTGGCCACAGTGATATCTGGATGTGGGAAGTGAAGTGCACAGAAAGGCCAACCAGGAATCATACTGGACAGTTTCAAAGGCTCCTCTACTTGTTTGTTTCTTTGGGAGAAGATTTTGCTTGTTTCAAGCCTTTTAAAGACTCTTCAATTAAACTTATCAACTTTTTACTTTTTTTTTTTTTTTTAGCATTTACAGTGGTGCCTTGGTTCATGAACTTAATTCATTCCATGATTCTGGAAAACATGGCCACCTTTGTGTTTGTGTGGGAAAAATGGCTGCAGTCATGTTTATCACCCGATTCAGAGTTTGCAGAAAAAACCCAAAATTTGGCCCAATGCTTCTGTTTGTTAACCAAATTGTTTGCAAACAAAAGTGTTTGTGAACTGAGACACCACTGTACAGCACTCTTGCTGTGTTTTGTACAGAAAGAAGTGACTTTCTAGAATGAGGCAGGATCTATGGAAGCAAAGGAGAAAAAAACAGAAAAACAAGCCAGAGTCCCAAATATTAGAAAAACTGAGCCATAAATATTTTGTTCTCCTTTTCAGATACTATTCTGAGCACTAATTTATCTGATCTTTATAGGAACCTTTAGACACTGTCATTATATCCCTAGCTTATAGACAGAAAACAGACAACGAGAAGATAAGTTACTTGCCCAAGATCACAAGTTTGGATTTGAAGCCAATCTGGCAGCATGTTTTTCTGCTCATAACCATTATACATAAGGCCTCTTGAGAAATTTAGAGCCCAGTGAGAGACAGTTATACAATCAGAGACCAGCTTGCCCTTTGGCTGAGTTCTGTGTCCCTTCTTGGTGTTCATGCCCACTTGCAAAGTGCACTGTGGTATTATTTGCACTTGTCTGCTCTTTACTTGTCCTCCTCCCTGGGCCATGATTCATGGGGGATAGGAGTGAATCCTACAGCATAGAGCCTGGCAATTAAAGACCCTCCAAGAACGCTGTCACCGAGAGCTGATTCGAAACCATTGGGCTGGTGACTTTATTGATGCTATTGCAGTTATCCTGTTTGACGTAGAAAGGACCTTTGGAGAGGTCAGAGAACTTGCCCAGGGTCACATAGCCATCTATCATGTCTGTATTGTGCACATTTTTCCTTTTTCTTTTATTTCTTCTTCTCTCTCTTTGTAGTGCTGGAGATTGAGCCCAGGACCTTTGCACTGAGCTACCTCCTAAGCCCTTTTTTTAAAAAAAAAAAAAATTTATTTTGAGGCAGGGTCTCACTAGGTTCCTAAATTGCCCAGGCTTGGCTCTAACTGGTGATCTTCCTGCCTCAGCCTTCCAGAGTGGTGGGATTACAGGTGTGCTTCACCCCTCCTGACTCATGTCCATGCATTTGAGTTCTCTGTGTAGATCAGCAGATGCTTACTGAATTGACTTCCAGGACTAGGGCTAGGGCTTGAGATGTAGACATGTAGCTGCCTGGGAGATCTGAGAAGGAGAGGCCTAGGTACATAGCCACATCTTCTGTGGCCAAGGTCTTAATCCACATGTGCATCCTGGAGAAAGCAGATTGCAGAAGAGTTTGCCTCTGGGATTCCCTTCCAGTGCATCGGCCACATGAGCCACATGAGAGCCTGTGAACCTGAGCAGTGACCCACGGGCTCACAATGAGCTTCAGAGGTAGGGCTTTCACCCAGTTCAGCCCTCCTCCTCTCACCTCAGCTTGCTTGAATTTTCACTTCCTGTTGCGCCTCAGTGCGCCCTGGACATGGGAGGCAAAGACTGACTAGAATAGGGACTTGTGAAATCTCATTCTCTTCTTTCACTGAATCCATCCATCCATTCATTAAATTGAAAAATTGTGGTAAAATCCACATAATGTAAAATTTAGCATCTTACCCATTTTTAAGTGTGTACTTATTGGCATTGTTCTGTTAGCATTGTTCTGTTGCCATCACCACCATCCATCCATAAAACCCTTTCATCTCAGAGCCCTGGAACTCTGTGTAAGCAGACACTTACTGAGCCACCACCCCCACCCCCTGGCAACCACTCTTGTATTTTCTGGCCCTACGAATTCTCTAGGAATTTGACTGCTCTTGAGTACCTCGAATAAGTGGAACTGCACAGTGTTTGTCTTTTGTGACTGGCTTATTTCACTTTCCATTACTGGAATCTTTCCATCCAGTTATCTTCTGGTTGAGGGCAGAGGAACGAAGACTTGAGAGTAGGGAAGGAGGTGAGGGTACAGGAGGGACTGTCGTGTGTCAGGGACAAAGAGGGGGTGGGATGGTGCCGAGATTCCAGGGGACCTGTGGAAGTGGGGTTGACGCTTGCCACTCAAAACCTTTACAAGGCTGGCTTGGCGGTTAAGTCCCTGAGGACACTGAGCCTGGGGATCCAGTGCTAGCGGCCCTCAGTGACATTGACTGTTGTGCTATGAGAGCTTTCTGCAGATCTGGAGGGATGGAGCAAGAGAAGACACACCAAATGTGTAGGGCTGGCACCATCTGAGCAGCAGGTAACCTTGGATATGAATACTGGCTGTGGCTTTTATTCAGAGATGTGGTCTTGAGCAAGCTGCTTCCCTTCTCTGCCTGGATGTTCTCATCTGTAAAATGGGGATGACAGCCTCTCCCTAGCAGTGTGGATAAATCAAGTGGGAAGCACAGTGTCTAGCACCTAGTAGGCACCCACAATAGAATGACCTGCTGTAGACTCCTCATGCTCGTTCTGAGAAGATGACACCTCCAGCGAACAGTGTTTTCTGATCTTTTCCGATGTCCCAGAATCATGGCTGCTAATTTCTCTGATTTTTAGTGTGTTTCACACAGAAATGAGAAGTGGGAGTGTGAACAGACTTGGTAGATAATGGCTGGTGTCTGCTAATCTCCTTTACTTACAAACAAAAAACAGAGAAGGGGACGGAAAAGCCATTTGTTGAAGTGGAAAAGAGCAGGTGCAAATTAAACAATTCCCACTTCCGAGCCCAGCTCTGTCTCCTTGAGGAAAGACTTTCCAGAGCTCCTGGTGACACAGAATCCCTGAGCCTCTCTGGTCCAGACTAGGGCCTCAGTAGCAGTGTCCCCTGGGAGCTTGTTAGAAATGTAAGTTCTGAGACCTCCGCCTCAGACTTCCTCAGTCATAAACTCTGGGGCTGATAGTAGGCCCCGCAGGTAATTCTGGATCAGAGAGGCTCAGCCCCACCTCTCAGCCCACTCCATATCTCCTTCTCTCCCTGTGCTGCTTGGCACACGTTCATTCCTTTTGAAAACTCCAGGGGCATTTCCACCCTCACACTGTGCTGTGCCGACCCCGAAGCTGCAGCTGGATCATACTTGGAAGCCTATGCCTCCTCTCAGGTTGCCTTTAGACCCCAGCCTGGACTGTGCTGATCAGGCCTGTCTATAGTGTTCATTCCCTCCGTAATCATCTTGCCATCCAGTGCCCTCACTGCTGCTTTATATCCAGTGAACTGCGCTTGTACCTGCAGCCACAGTTGTAAGTGCTTGGTTGGCTCTTTAACATTCAATGTGCCTTTCCCCTGTGTGTGCACCAGTGAAGGGGACATGGCAGGCACACAAAATATACCTTTGGATTTATCGACATTTGTTAGCTTGGAAGTTAGAGAAAAAGAACAGTAGGAAGTTGCCAGGGGAATACGGTTCCTGTTGTCTCTGAGGGTACATCATGATCAACACTAGCAACCATAAGAAAGTGTTACTCCCTAGACACCCGACTGTTCACATCATTAGAGGAACTCAACAGGTGCTGCTGGAGAGCCGATTAAACAATTATCACCCCTCCTGGCTTCCTGTTTGCATACGGTCTGGAGGACCCAAGTCTTCCATGTGGCCAGCCCTTCCCTCTGCTGCCCAGATCTCTGCCAGGAGGCTGCCATGACAGAGCCACCATGGTGTGGGAGTGGAGGTGGGCGAGAGGGTGATCTGTGAACCTGGGCTACCCATCTGGAGATGCTCTCAAGGCTGCCGAGACTACGTTTTGTTCTCGGAGAAAAGAAATGTAATTTCAGGGCTGGGAATCATCTAGGCTCGTCCCAGCTGGGCCATCTGAGGGGAAGTGCTTTGCTTAGTCACACTGCTAATTAGGAGCAGAGCTGGAGGGGACACTAGGTTCTCTGATTTCTTCCTTTGTGCCTATTCTCCCTCTGTACCCAAGACTGGTGGGGACTGAACAGTACTTTGGGGCTTTCTTCATATTGCCTGCCTGCCTGCACTGCCAGGCCAGTCTTCATACATTAGTGCTGTATTTGTCCCAGTCTGCCAGAGTCTAGCACCCCATAGTCCTCATGCACTCTGGTCACATGGTCTCTCTGCAAGATCTGTGGGTGAGAAGCTGAAGGGAAGGGCCTTGGGATAGGTGGGTTCAGCACTGATGGGAATGACAGACACCTCCTCGTCCTAAAACTCTATAGGCCTTCATTCAAGTCTCAATACTTGGCTACCCTAAATTCTCTCTGGAGTAAAAAGAGTATAAATCACTAAGCTTGTGTTAGAACCTGGACAGCTGAGAAACATGTACTGATTTGTTATCCTGTAGCAGGAATGGTAATTAAATGTCATTCATAATTCTTTTTGATAATAATGGCCACCTAGAATGTGACCTTGAGAAGCTTTTTGAGTCAGGGCTGGGGGGGGGCGGGGGGGGACCGTGACTGATTAATGATATTAATGATGTTTGCCAAGCTCATCCTAAAGTGGAGTTTGCAGCTACGCACAGATGAAATCACTACAGTCTATTAGTAACAATTTCTCCAGAAGTCATTTCATTGTCAGGTCTGACTGTAACAGAAAACCCCGAATCACAGCAGCTTGAAGAAGATAAACGTTTTTCTCACACATAAAAATCTGGGTAGAAGCCAAAGGAGGGCATAGTGCTGCAAGAAAACAGGGCCTGGGACTCCTTGTCACTAAGGGTGGTCTTGGTCTTATTGTCTGAGATGGTGGCTTCTTTGTCTCAGGCAACAGGATGGAGAAAAGGATTATTAAAGGATATATATATTTAAAGGTAAAGTCATGAGTGTCTAATCATATAAAATAATCACATGGCAGAGATTTTAACTCATTAATGAATGAGGGAGCCAGTAAGATGTTATAGCTGGTTCAGAGAAGAACTGAACATACATATAGGCCATCAGGAATGCTGAAATAAACCTCTAATTAGATGCAAACCTGATCACTATTCACTGCAATATCAGGTTCATTCTCCACTGGATATAGTTTGCATTTTTAGGATAAGGCACATATACATTATTAATCCTATTCTTTCCCTTCCAGAGTAGTAAAAGAGCTAAAAGAAAGCAAGTGAGATAACACAAATGTATGTTCTAGATGACCATTATTTTTATCCATTTCGAAGTCACTTTTTTTTCCTGACAAATGAAATTGAAGAGCATAAAGGGAACATATCTGCTTGATCATAAGGAAAGTTCCTAAAAATTCCTGTGTATGTGCATCTGCTTATATTCTACAGCCAGAATTTAGTCCTGTGGCCAGCCCTGGTTACAAGGGAGGTGGGGAAATGTGGCCTATAGGCATTCTGTTGTGTGAGGGAAGGGACCAGAGACACTGGGGCAGCCAGCAGCCTCTGCCTTGGACGTTAGCTGTGTTCATTCCTTACCTGCACTTGATTGCAGACAATGAGAAGCAACTAAGGCCCATTGGATAATTGTGGTATATCCGTATGGTGGAATACAATGTAGCCCTTAAAAGGAGGCAGTGACTAATGTACTGTGTGCACTGATAAAAAACTGGCAGAAGAGTGTACGTAACAGACTGTGGTTTGATTTGGAGAAAATAATATGGATATACTTGTGAATATATAGATTCTTGCTGAAAGGCAAAAAACAAAGGAATAACAGGTAACTGATAGGCTGACTTTGCATTATAGTTGTTTTTGGTCCTTTTTTGAATTGGTACTGTGTTCATGTATTACGTGTTGTTAATAAGACGAAGTGAAATGAGTGTTGCCATCTACATATGACTGGAAGGAAAATTGAGCCTGGGGAGGAGGTGCGATTTTTAACTGGCTACAAGTTGCCCAATTATGGGAAGAAGTGGGACTTAGAGAAGAATGTGGAATCATAAATCAGAACACACGGAGGGGGTCGGTCACTGCAGGTCCTTCTGTGGTTCTTGCCTTTCAAACTACTTGGATTTGATATTATTTTAAAATCTTAATAATATTTTAAAACATTAAATAGAAATGTATAGTTAGGGTAGCTATTACAGATATGTTTACATCTCTGCACGCATGCCCTCATGTGATTATTTCCTCATTCATTTATTCTTGTCTAACAGATGTCACCATAGGAGAAATCTCTTGGGCCTACTTGTAGTCACCTCTTCCTACAGAAGGAAGAAGACAGGCCCAAGAGTTCAGAAGCCTAGCTTTTGTGTTTTGGTGTGTGTGTGTGGGGGGGCAGTGATTTCTGTGCTTGTGAAAAATGTAAAGCATCGTCAAATGCAAAGGATTGCTATTACCCACTGAGAAAGAAGCCACAGAACTCACACAGGAAATTCTGCCCTTGGCCTCAGAAAGTGAATGTGGGACCTGAAGGTTGACAGGGAATTGTTGACCCGTTAGCCAGGCCTGAGGGGGCTCCGTGTGCAGGAAGCGCTGCATAACAGACCACCCATGATGACCTTGGGGTGAGAAGCCACAGCCCCTAACTGCTGGCTCCTCCTCCCACCTCGGGCAGGTGATTGAACCCCTCTGTCCTCAGGGTCCTCCTCTCTAAGGTGGGGTAGCATTAGTATCTCCCTCCTTGCTGTGAAGATTAAATGAGCTAATAGATGTGAAACACTCATCACCCCAGCGCTTGGCGTGTAGTAGATGTTGCGAGGTGATGGTAGTAATATCAATACTATCTAGTTCAGCATGCTGTGCTATTTAAATGTGCTGTTGCCTTTTAAAGCGCTGGTTGGTGTGCACACATTTCACATCTCAATCATCTTTGCTTCCCCTTCCCTTCCATCTCCCTCATCCTCACATCCCCTTTACAGCTCTATATCTACTAGCCTGTTAGCTATCATCTATCTTTTGTACAAATAATGTAAAGGGCAAAAAAGGGGTCGAATTTTTAATAACATTTTTCTCTGCTCTTGTAGAACTTGTAATTTAGTGGTGGTAAGACTCTGGTGAAACAATGCGTACTAGCAAAAATGATAGTGAGTTATTAAGCTTTGACAGGTTAACAGGTACCGTAAGGAGAGGTTTTTAGTTTTGTTACTAAAAAGCACAAAAGGACAAAAATGGGAAGAAAGTGGCTATTGAAAACTCCATTTCTAGGGTTTCCTGCTCCCACTAGCACCCCTCGATTGAGCAGTGTTTGAGATGGAGTTAATAAATGTTTGGCATCTAGTTCCGGTATGCAAAACTTCAGGGAATTCTGCGTTATCTCATCTGGTGCGCTCATCACCACCTTTCGGAGCACTTACCAAGCTGGGTTCAGGGCCACAGCTGCCTCCCTCAGGGGCCCTGGGTGGGCTTGTTGGCTTCACTCTGCCAGGGCCTCTTCCTCGCCTCAGCTCATCTCTTAAAAAGGGCCTCAGAGGGACTTGCTGGCTGCATTAGCAGGCAAGGGCACACCGGGGTTAATGGCTGAATGCAGATGGCCCCTCTGTGGTGACCCTCTGGTGCAAAGCAGATGGAGAGGCAGGTGCTGAGGAAGGGGTGTGTTCCTGAGCAGAGAGGAGACAGGAGAGAAGGAGGCACCATTATGTTTCCCCTTCGTCTTCCAGGGTGAGCCCAGCCTGTGTGGGAGGCAGGAGCATAGAGTTGGAGGAGCCCCAGAAGAAGCCAGCCCTTCTCTTTCACAAGAGAAAACAAAACAGGAGTCTAGGGAGGGACAGAGGGGTCACTTAGAGACTCAGGCCAAGCCAGGCCTAGCACTCAGGACTTCAGGGCCCCAGTCCTGGAGGCCGTGTAGGACAGCCAGGGAGAAGGACACAGGCAGAGAAGGGTGTGCATCGTGGCTGTCCTGAGTTCTCCTCTGCAAAATGGAAACAACTCGGGCTGGGCATTTAGCTCAGTGGCACTGTGCCTGGCATGAAGGCACAAGGTCCTGCGTTCAATCTCGGGTACCAAAACAAACAAACAAAACAAAATGGAAACAACTTATAGGCCAGTTTTCAGGAATCACTAAGATAATGTATCACTACCATCCAGGGAGCACATTCCAGAATGTCTGCCTTAGTTCTCAGCTGAGATTGGCTGAGTATTGGTGAAATCCCTCCAAGGGTACAGTAAATTTGTAGGTATATGTCCAACATGAATCATATAAATAAACCCTTTTTGGGGTACAGAGTAGGCAGGATAATCAGAGAAGGCTCCCAGGGGGGACATTGAATGGTGTGGGGAGGCGGATTTCAAGTTAGAATGATGTAGAAGGTAACCACCCCCAGCCATCATGATGAATCTTTACTCAACTAAGACCTCAGCAGGACTTTGGTGCCAGGTTGAGAAGAATCTTGAAGCCAGAGCTGGAGATTGGCAATGGCATGCTAGGTGGATTTGGTCAGATTTCCCTCACTGAGAATAATGTAGAGCCATTTGCCCAGAGAACCACAGACTTGAGTCTTGAGTGGCCCGGGATCCTCACCACGCAGCAGAGGCTCTATTGGAGCACTCCGAAGTACTCCCGGAATGGAAGTGGAAGCCAGAGCCCCGCCTCGGTCCAGATCTCTGCTTTCATTCCTGGCACCGCTCCGCTGCTGGGGGCCGAGCTCACTCTCCTCCAGGGGGATTTCAGGAATCTTTCGTGCTGAAAACAGGGAAGACAAAACTCATGGACAAAATCTGTAGTTGTATGTGGAAAAGGTGAGATGGAGAATCTCACATCACCACCAGTTTGGAAGGAAACGAGGAGCCCCATTCTTCTGGGGTGGGGCTACTTGGGGGTGTGAGCCAGACATCATGATTCCTTCAGAGCTCAGGCATATTTAGGAGGTGGGTGGGAGCCAAGACTGTTAGGTGCAGTGGAGTTGCTGGCCTGTCCTAGCCCCGCTGATGTCTTGCAGAGCCCTTTCTCCTCTCTAGGGAGAAAGAGAGTGGGTGGGGAGCCTTCTGTTGCATACTGGCCACAGTCCGCAGTTGTCCTGATGGATTCTAATGAGAAGAGAGCTGAGAATGAATCTTGGGAAGGCATCCCGCATCCTAGGCTTAGAGGCAGTGGCAATGGGACTTCTCTAAAATCATTTTGGCTCTCTAGCTCCATGCTTTGGGTTGAAGTGGCTTTAGCTGCTCTGGTTAGGGCAGGTTGGAGATTCCTGTGCTCACTGTGTTTCCCATGAGGAGGTACCCTCCCCGGAAGAGAATTACTCTCTGGTCTAGTTTGGTCCCCTAGCTAGAACTTCATTACAATTTAAGAAGACGCTAATCTCATAAGAGGATTGTGCAGGAAATTTGATACCCTCTCCTTTTGGCCTCTCTCCTTGGTAGTTCAGGGTCAAGAATATGACTTTTTTTAATGGCATGTTTATCAAGGAATGCATTTGGCTGATGGTTGGTTCTAGAACCAGAAGAAAGCAGTGTGTTCATTGTGCTTTAACCTTGTCAGGCAGGCCCTGACCCCAGCTCCTGCGGGGCTCAGATGTGTTTTCTCAGACCGTGCAGCCTTGCCATTCTCCGCCTTCACCCTGGCCTACAGTCCCTTGTTCTTGCTTTCCATTTGCTCATCTCTTTTTAGTACTCTAACTGCAAGCTGTATTCAGTCCTTATCTTCCTGGGTCTCTTCGATTAGATCTCGATAAATCACCCTCCCTCCTCAAAGTGCCCAAGCAGCACTTCCTGACCTAGCTGACTCCAGGGGCAAGACAGCCTAGGTAAACATCCTGGCAGTGATAAATAACCAGATGTTTCCAGCCAGAGTCTCCATCCTGAAGAGAGAATGCTTAATTGATAGACCATCCCAGGAAGTATACTACTTTTTATATCTTATTTTGAGAAAAATCTAGGGCTGTCAGTGAGTAGTGACATGGAGCTTTGAGTAGAAAATGACCACAGCTAGTATCTTGTACTGTTAAAACTAGGAGGTTCTGGTCCTACCTCTACCACTTTCCAGTTGCGTGACCTTTGGGCACATCATCCTCAAATGTCAATTTCTCAACTGCAAAATGAGAGCAGTTGTATTAACCCCACCAGTCTCAGGTCAACGCTGGGATTTTATGCAGATGCGAATGGCATAAAGTTCAGCTGAGATGCTAGAAGTGTTCACGGTACCTTTTTGAACTTGACAATTAAAGGAAGACACATCTCTAGTGTCTCTCATTAACCATTTTCCCTTTGTCTGTGAGCAATACTAGAAAGACATGTCTTTTCTTATGTTTGCATTTATTCATGTGTTTAGTTATTGTTATATATATTGAAATTCATAGTATTATTGTGGCCTGCCTGGTGCTGCATAGTACAGAAGTTTGAAGTGTGGCCTTTTCCAATGAGTGTGTGATTTCAGGATTTGGCCTGAGGGTCTCCATTTACCTCTTTTCTGATCCCTAAGCCAACCATGATGTGGAAGGATAATTATCCAAAATGACCAGGCCAAGTGGTTTTTGTTCATCATCCTCAGACTGTAGTGAGGCTTAAAAGTTTTGGGGTGCCCTAATGCTCTGGGCCTGGGAAATGAATGCTTTTTCATGGCGATGAGATAATGTGGCCTTTCTCTAGGTATCTGTGTGTGTGTGGATAGTCACTAGGCACCTCACAGGCCCTAATAGTAAGAGGTGTGCTTGTCTTTTGGTGTCAAGTAGGGAGACAGAAGCAATCCAGTGCTGGCTGGACTCCAAATTTCTTGTGAAACTCCTGGCTTTTGTTCATTTTGTTTTGTTTCAATTAATCTTTCTTTATCTTTAGATTCCCGCCATATTTTATTATAATTATAAAAGTGCCAGGTCTTTGTCTTTGAAACACTCCTGCTTTCCCTTTCTGCTTTCTTTCCTAAGCCCTGGCCTGTTCCCAAGGCCACAGGTCAATGACACTGCCCCTTCCTTGCTGTCCAGTTGCCCTTCTTCACTTTGTGCTATTCCCATCAATCCTCTCTTTTCCTGATGGGTGGAGAGTGAGCTGGCCCTAGGTGTGAACAGGGGGCAGCCTTAACTCCTTCTGGAGGCCTATCCAGAAGTTGGGAGAATTCAGTGGTTAGAATTGTCTGCAGTTACCTCTGTGAACTCCCATCATAGCAGTGTTTCTGAAAGTGCACAGGGGACAGAAAGTAGGAAAACACTGTTCAGTAAAAAAATGACTCAAATAATAGCCTGTGTTTAGGGGTCGGGGTAGGCAGATACCCCCACAAACAGGAGGGACTTGTTTTCCATACCCTTCTGCACTACCAGCCACAACCCTATACTTCTCATAATACCAGTAGCTCACCTCTGACTGGGCTTTGCAGTTTGTGTATAATAGGGCTTTATAGTTTTCCAAGTGGCAACTTTCAAATTCTTTTGGAATCCTCAAACAACCCTCAAATTCTACTGACACTGAGGCTCAGCCAAGTTCCGTGGCCTGTCTGAGGTCACCTTGTAAACAAGGAGAAGCTGAGAATATAGTTCTGGCTTTCAAGGCGAGCCTGTGCTCCCAGAGCAAGAGGGCTCGGGTGGTCATGTCACTGCCTGCTCACAAGGGTGTGGGAGGCAGGTTTCATCCAGCGGTGGTAGCAGGGAGATCAGGGTCAGTCTTCCTAGAAGTTCTCCTTCTCAGCCCTGAAGCTGGGCAGATTCAAGACAGTTTGGTCTTTAGAAAAGAGAGTGGCACACTTAATGATTCTGTGACATTTTTTTGGTGTAATAACAATTTCATAATCATTTTACATAATCAGTTGGTCTGTAGGGTAAAATTTATCATCTGTCATGTAGAAATGTAGGTTCTGTTTTTATTTTTTGGCATTCATAGGACATGTTTTTGTTACATCAAAATGTTCATTCCAAATATTTGGGATTGAAGCTGTAAGCACAAATTAATCTCAAGACTTTGTAGATTTCTATCTTTTTGGCTTTAAAAGAAGGATGGACTGGCTCCCCCATACCTCCTTCAGGATTTGAAAGTTAATGTTCATCTGAGCCATAAGGATAACATTTATTAGATCAATGCCCCACCAGAAGTCTTAGTAAAGAAAGAATAAATGGCCCCGGGTCCCAGTCATCATAAGAGATGTTTGCTAAGGAAGGCCAGGACTGAAGTGGACTTTCTGAAAGTGTGTTATTAAACAGTAACATCCAGAGGGTTCATTTACACTTTGGATTCAACATTCCTATCCTCTTTTCATCCTCCGTTTTCTCATCTGCTGTATCTCCTTCCCAGGTCAGCATTTGAAGCTGACATATTGAAATTAGAAGAACAGAAGGTTTCAACAAATCTCTGGCTTCAGTGGAGAATGACCACTGCAACTTTAATACAAGGAGGTGGAGACCTGTTTTTGATATTTTTAAGGCACTGTTTTCTCCTTTGCCCTGCCTCAACACTCACCACACATGTTTCCAAAACATGCCTAATGATAAAAACCTGTGTAAACATTCTTGACTTGGCCACCAAGTGGATTCGGTAGCTTGTGAGAATCTGGGGTGTTTGCTGAAAAAGAGAGCAAGGAAGTAAGGTCAGCATGATGTGATGGCTGGGATGCACAGATGGACACTGGGTATCTGAAGTGTTGGAGGCATGAGGAGGAGGTAGGGAGAAAAAAGGATTTCAGGAAGTTTTGTGTTGAGAGAGGCATTTGCTCCCCTGCCTACACAAGCAAAAGGAAGGGAGTAGTAATCATAATGACCAGGATGATGATGGTGAATGTTTACTCTGTGTGCATAGTTTCTATGCATTTTCCTATAAATAAGCTCATCAGACTGTCACAATAACCCTATGAAGTAAGTGCTCTTGTCCCCAGCTTGCAGATTGACAATGAGGCATGAAAAGAGTAACTGACTTACTCAAGTAGGCTGCTAAGTGGGACTTCAGCCCAGTGAGTCTGGCTCTTATGTCCATGCTTTCTACACCATGTATTGTGTTTTTTTCTTGTGGCTTGAGATCTCACCTGGCTCAGAATGCTGCCTTCCTTTTCTGGCGGTCAGTGAGGACACCACCCTTATGAGTCAGGGTCTATAGCATGGATCCACAAGGACACATTGTCCTCAGTTGCTTCTCCACAGAGCTGAGTGGCTACACTGTTCCTCCAAGCCTGTGGTTTTGGGGATGGTTCCTCCAGCTTGCTCTCTGCTGAGCTGGCTGGTGGATAGTATGTGGGTTATGTGTCCTTAGGCCTGGGACAAGAGTCCAGGTGATGGGAATCCAGCCCACACAGAGGAGATGTGGGAGATTGAAGGACCGAGGCAAGATCGGATGACACTCCATTGCAAGCTGGTCTGTGAAATTGTTTTACTCAGTCTTGGGAGCCACTGAATAAAGCTTTGAAACCCATGGTGGTACACTGGGAGGTGTGGAATGTACAGCAAGTCATAATTCATTTTTCCTATAAAGCTTCAGAATAGCTCTCTGGGTAAATGAGGAACAATGGTGAGACTACAGGGAAGAAACAACACAAGGAAATAATTGCCTCAAGATGGGTTTGGCCCTTGTCCCCATGCACAGCCCCCTGCCTGCATAATGTATGGATCTGGAGTGGCTGTTTCTTTGTAAAGTAATAGTTTAATGGGGGCTGGAAGTGCCCCTGGTCTGAGGAATGCAGAGGGACCCTGGATGAAGTGCTTTGACAGGGCTGAGATGAGCTCAGCAGCAAAGAAAGGAACACGTTGTAAGTAGGTTGACTCAAGGGCTGAATCTTCAGCGAAGTTTTCGGCTGAACGCAATGGAAACATCATGGAGCTTTGGTTTTTCTTTGTGTTACATAATTCAGCAAATACACATTTATCATGCACTTTTTAAGAGCTCAGCAGTGTTCTATGTGCTCCTGGCAGGGATAGCAGAAGTTCCAGAGCCCAACAAGAACGGTTGAAGTGAGATTGCACTGTGCAGAGTAGGGCCAATCCCAGCAGAGGTAGGCCTCAGAGTTTAGATCGATTTTATCTGCACTTTTTAGGGGTGGAGTTTGGGAAGAACAAGCTGTGCTGAGGATGGGTGGAAAGACAAGGGCCTGGGACCGTAGGAGGGCAATATGGCCCGGGCATAAGGGGGTGGGAGAGGTGGGAATTTCAGCGGGGACTGGGTTTGAAGAACGGGAAATGACAGTACGAGAGGTGACTTGTGGCAGTAGGAGTTTCAGACTTGGAGATTTTCACTTTGTTATTTGGAAGTGAGGTCATTAGTAGGCCTTTGATTTGGGTTTTGATTTGGATTACAAATACTGCGGAAGCAGCTTAGTGAGACCCTATCAAAATAAAAAATAAGAAAGGCTGGGGGATGTGCAGCTCACTTCCCAGTACTGTGAGGAAAAAACAAGCTGTCTTAAAAAAGACAGCTTAAGCATCAATAAGTGTAAAATTTTAGTGGCCTGAAATATGCAAAATTCATGAGTTAATAAGGACCCCCCCCCCAAAAAAAACCACAACTCTTTAAAAAAAAGTTCACAGATGAGGCAATAGAGGCTCAGTCATGTGGACTGTAGTGGCAGAAGGAAGATAAGAAGCCTGCCCTTTCCTCTCTCCCCTTGGCAACAAGTTGTAGCCTGATGGGGGCTCCCTCCCCTCCAGAAAGCATATCGAGGGCACTGAGGGATCTTCTTGAAGAGATCGCGGAGTCACCATCTCTGAACCTCAAAGCTTGGGGATACCACCCTCAGAGGAGGGGGTGGGGGAGACTGTATTCAGAACTTCTACGGCAAGTCTGAGATACTCACCCCGGCAAGTCCCCTGTGTCCTCTGTTCCTCTTCTAGGGTGTAGGCCCACTGGCGTTCTCATATTGGAAAGGAGCTGCAGTATTTACAAAATGTTTATGTCTCGATTTACTCAGCGTGAAACACTTTGAAGTTGAAGTAATGATTGTGGCAAAGGAGGCCACAGAGCATCACAGGCTGGAGTGGAAGAACGGAAGCTCTTAGGTGAGGGACTCTGTTAGGCCCTGGGGACTGAGGGACGATTAGAGGACCATAGGGTAGGTGATGCCCCTGAATCAGAGCTACTGGTGGAGCCTACCTGGGGGATCAGTAATACAGATGAGAAGAGAGTTCCTGATAACCTAGATGATGCTCAAAGCAAAGGAGTGGCTCAGATGGAGAATACTACACCAGTAGGGCACAAGGAGTCAGGATGCCCCCATCAGGGAACACATTTGAAGCCCAGCTGAAGGCTGATTTGGAGATTGCCGTGTGTGGGAGTGTTTGGGCTAGATGGGTCTAGGGGAGTCTGGCCAGAGCACTGAGCATTCAAAGGCCACAAAGCAGAGGAAGTAGGTGTCCACGTTGAGGAACTGAGTGTTACTCTGTGCGCCTGTGTGTGTGTGGGGGGGCCACTGGGGATTGAACCCAGAGCCTTCACACTGAGCTACATCTCCAGCTATTTTTTATTTTATATTTTGAGACAGTCTTGGTGAATCACTAAGTTGGCCAGGCTGGGCCTGAACTTGCAATTTGCCTTTCTGTGGGTAGTTTGGAGAGAAGTCTGGGGACAAGGTGCCCCATGATGGCATCTGTATTGTAAATGAGTCAGTTGGGTTCCTACAACTGACTGGGTGAACTAGAGCTGAGAAGAAGTAAGGGGAGACCTAGGAACTATCAGGCCACAGGCTGTGAGGATGGCACTAGGAGTGGGAATGGGACCCAGAGAGGCAGACCAGTTAATGAAGAAGGACTTGAGGGGACTTAATGACCAACTAGATATGAGGAATATGTGGGAGGAACTGTAGTTTCCCCAAATGATGGGCCTGGGAGAACAGGCTGTAGAATGTTCTGGGATTTGTTCAGTGCTCTCTCTTTCCAAGTTATTTGTATTTGGGCCGGGGATTTAGCTCAGTGGTTCCGGTACCTGCCTCGCAAGCACAAGGTCCCGAGTTCGATCCCTGGTACCAAAAAAAAACACCACCCAAGTTATTTGTATTTATCTTTTCAGAAATTGTTGTATAAAGTCAGCATATATCAGTTATTGTGTATATCAAATCTGTGTGTGTACAGAGGCACATGGAATCAGGGAAGGTGTTTCTGTCATCTCTAAAAAGGAGAAAGCTCATTTTACAGTTTATGGAGGTCTTATGGCATTTTAAGAGGAGCTGGTTTACAAAGAATGAAATTTGAGCCAACTCAGGAGAAAAGTTCGATGGGCTCTTGGGAAAAATTAGAAAGTAGCCCATGTTGTGTACCCTTTCTGCAGCACCCCAGCAGATAAAGTCAGGGTGTCAGCCCTCTGGAGCTCCCCGAATCCTGCTACAGGGTTAGTGCTTGGTTTGGCTGAGCCTGGGTTTGGATGAGGGAGTGGCATGATTGCCAGTTGTCACCAAGTCTGCATGGTTATTTTCTTGCTTTTGCCTGGTTTGGATGCCCTGGGATAACTCAGTATAGTAAAGAGCTTTGTGTTGAGATCTGTGATTTCAACCTTGTTAGCTAAGATGACTTGGTAATTTAGTTGGAGGTGGGGGTGTATTCGGGGGTGTTGTGGAGCAAGAAGTGTGAATTGTGTCACACACAATGGGCTGTATAATCAGGAGCTATATCTTTCCCATAAGACCAACTTCTCTTTTCTGCCTTAGTTAGGAGTGTTTGCCTCTTAACCTTCTTTCTCCATAAGGAAAGTTGTCTCTTAACTTTGTTTTGGTAATGATTCCCTCATATAAAATATAAACTCACATTAATAATTACCTTTATCTCCCACTAAAGTGTCTGAGATTGATATAGCGCCAAAAGAAAACATTATTTAATGGGTTATCTATTTAGTTTTCTCACTTGGTTTCTCCTACTCACTTCTTTGTAACTAACACCCCTCACACTCATTGGCCAGGCACTGTGATAGGCCCAGGGAGATTAAGAAGGAGACCCTGTCCCCAAAGAGCCTGGAGTCCTACTGAGGTCATTGCTTGCTGTCTAACATTGTGCCCTGGTTGACATGGAAAGGAACCAAGTGGCATCAGGTAGGGTTCTGAGTATTGGGATTGATTCCCAGGGCTGGGAGCTTGGGTCGGAGAGGCTTTCCCTAGACATCCACATCCTTCCCAGAGCCTCACACTGCATACCTGGGAGCATTGGGTTTATCAGCAGTCGCTTTGACCTTCTGCTTTCTTGGATAAATAGAAACTGGAGTTGGTTAGGAAATATTTCACACCTAATGGCTGAGCTGTTGAATTTACATTCTCAGGCAGAGCATGGAAATCTTTGGATCCCATTAAGTTTGGAAATCTGCATTCACTGATAGACTAATGAACTAAAGGGTCAGAGAGCAACTTGACACCTAGGAAATATAGTGGTAGATTTTCTTGTAGTTGATTATTTGAGTATTATGGTGTGCTGACCTTTGGGATAGCCCCCCACCACCCCGTCCCCCAGCAATGAAGCTGAGTGGAAAAGGAAGCCATAAGTAGGCTGTGGTGGCAGGCATCCCCAGCTGCAGGGATTAACAGCTACCTACAGGTTTCCCAAGACAGCAGTTGCCATCTGCCTGTGACAGGGAGCTTCAGGTACCATAGCAATTCCTTTGGTTGCAATTTATTTCTTTCCCAGTTCCACCTCTGAGGTCACAAGGAGCTCTGCTACTGGTAGCCACAGAGCCGTCTGAGATGTATGTGCTCTGGTCTGATGCCTTTGTCCCCCTGCCGGAGGGTCACCCACCCTGAGGTGGGTGAGCACATGGTGTCTGGCTGGGCTGCACTGGACTGAGCTTGGACATACTCATGGATGGATGGCTGTCCCTTGGCATTGCTGGGAGGTTGGCAGGCTTATTTCACACCCCGGAGGTGGCCCTGGCCTCTGTCCCATGCAGTGCTGAGCCTGCATCCCGGGTTGTTTGTGGGGCACAGCTGAGTGGGCCAGTGGACGTTTCTCAGCTCCACGGTGGTAAGGTCATCTTGAGGCAATCAAAGGGAGTTAGGGGTCATTTGCAGGATTCAGCATGTAGTGCTGCCATTGACAGAACTGATTCTATTACTCTTTCCTGAACCCCAGTCATGCAAAGTGAACACATTGGCCTTGGAGTGAGGGAAACATCTTTATGAAAAAAAAAAAGGGTAAAATGATCAACTCCTTCTTCTACAAAGCACTTGTCATTGTGAAGCCTGAACAAGGCATTAAAACAACCTCACCCACTGTATCTGCCTGATAGGACCAAGAAAAGGACTTGGGGAGGGCCCTCAGGAGGCATGAGGATGCCCAGGGTGGACAGCTGTAGCCTGGGTCCCCATGGGCTTTGAGTTGGATTGATGGGAAGGACTCCACTCCCCATTTGAGATCTTTAAGAAAACCTAGGATTAGCCTTTGGATCCCACTCCAGTTGGGATATTAAAGTTGACCATTTATTCCCTCTTTCACTTCTTTCCTCTCTTCTGTTTCTCTTCTTTCTTCTTTTCTCTACAGTTTATTATGGAAAATTTCAAATTTACCAGAAGTAGAGTAGAAAAGGACTAATTTTCCAGTTGGTATTTAATTATTATCAATCCCTTCCTCTATGTGGATTTTATTTGTTAAATATTGTGCATCTGTTTAGGAATGAAAAGGTTCCTGGAACCTTGTCTCTTCTTTCTTTTCTTCTTTAGAAGTTGATGGGCCAAAGATCTGAGTCTCCATGGAGGGCTTTGGGGTCTACAAAGGAATAACCAGGGCAGTAGTGGCTGGCGAAGTGTGGTCGGGGCACCCAGGAAAAGGCGTAAGAATGTGGGCCCATTGGTGGGCTGGATGGATTCAGGAGTATGGCTTCCTTTTCATTGTTATTTTTCACTGCATACAGGTTACTTGTCTTTAGTGCACCTGCTAACACCAGAGCACTTTCATTTCCCAGAAATGAACAGGGAGACAGTGGCCTCCATACCAGCTGCCATGTCTGTGTCACCCTTACCTGGTTTCTGTTCTCAATCCGCTTATCCTGTGTCTTGTCTTAAGCCAGGAAGCTACACCGGTGGGAACCTGGTGACTCTGCAGCCTGAGAGAGCCCCTGAAGCAGGGGGTACAGGCACTAGCCGCTTGCTCCAAGGTTTTCCTATAATAGGCCTGTGACCTGGGGCACCCTTTACTTCATTCTGATAGAATTTGGGGCTTTGGCTGTTAGTGGTGGGAGATGGGACATGAAAATATGTTAGAACAGTGGCAGCAGGCAGACAGGAAGTGTCTTTGTGCCACTTCAAACATCACAAAAGTTGTACACTTTTTTCCTCACTACACAAACCCTACCTTGTAAAGAGGGCAGAGGGTAGTTCAGTGGTGTGTGAAATGAGTGTTGTGGCTGGATTCAGAGCAACTACTCTGTGTGTGTGTGTGTGTGTGTGTGTGTGTGTGTGTGTGTATATTGGGAGGGATGATTTTTTTTCTTTGGTGGTGGTTTGGAGGGAGGAAGGAGGGAAGTCACAGCAGACTCCACCCAGGGCAACAGGAGTAGGGCTCTATCCAAGTCTTTCCAGACAGCGGGGCAGATCTCTCCAGTCCTCCTGAGCTCTGTGTGGCAGGGCTGCTGGGGTCAGTCCTCATGCCTGTAGTTTCCTGGCCCAAATAAGAGATCCACATCCCTTACCCCAAACCTGCATGGCCAGATATGTTTAGAAAGTCTCTTTTTGGACTTTAGAAGATTACTATAGTATATAGTTTGTATATTATATAACACCCCCAGTACTTTATAGGGCAGCCCTTCGTGATCAAACTAATTAATTTTTCCATATCACAAATGTATAATTATTCACAGTACATGGAATAAATATAGATGATAAATACCCTTAATTTGGGTCAGGTGAATTTTAAGCCAAACTTTAAAAATAAATTCTGGATTTAGAGCTTTTTGGCTGTCAGGATTGAGGGTCAGGGGTTGTAGACCTGTTCATCTATCTTCTGGTGATTACCAAATTTGGATCTGAAGCTTGGTCCTCTCCTTTGAAGTTCAGATTTATGGACGCAGTTAGTCCTGGCTCTGTCAGCTTAGCCTGTGCAAATGCTGTTCTGTTGCCAGGGTCCACCCTCTCTCCTCTCTGGCTTCTACTCAGCTAGGGGCAGCCCATAATGTGCTCAAGATAGAAGACTCTGCTCTGTCCTTAACCCCACCTCATCTCACAGCCCACCTGCACTCCCTCAGTCAACCCTTCAGAATATATGCAGACCCAGGCCACCCTCCCCTCCACACCCACCCCCACCATAACTGCTGCCCCTTCCTAGGTATCATACCCTCTTGCTTGAGTTATTTTTTTTGGTACCGGGGATCGAACTCGGGTTCTTGCGTTTGCGCAGCAGGCGACGAAACCACTGAGCTAAATCCCTGGCCCCTTGCTTGAGTTATTTTGATGGCCTCCTAAGTGGCCTTGTTGCTTCCTTACTTGTACCTAAGACTTATTCCCCACTCAGCACCCAGAAAGAAGGTGGGAGTCACACCATGCCACTGCCCTGCTCAAACTGCTCTGGCTCCTTGTGCCACTAAGAGACAAAGCCAGAGCACCTGCAAGGCTCTCCTGCTCTGACCTCAGCTCCTGCTCTGACCTCAGCTCCTGCTCATCTTCCCCCCAGTTATCCCATCAACCTCAAGTCCTCTCCCACCTCTCAGCCTTTGCACTTGTTCCTCTTTCTGCTCCCAGATATGCACAGGGCTGGGCCCTCCTGTGATCAGGATGACCTTAGACTAATTAACCAGCCTCCAAACTTTCAAATCTGCTTTTTTGCAAATAAGACATAGCAGAAAGTTCAACACATTAGGAAAGATCTGTTAAGGAAACTATGCTTCAGGGACATCTCCTCTGGGCAATCAGCATGGCATTGATTAGTGGAAGGACGCTTGCAGGTTTTAAACCTTCTTTTCTTTTGATGTCTTTGAGAATGAGAACTTCTTTGTGCTTGCTAATTGGTTTATTTCTTCTATTTACTTCAAGCCCTGCCCCCTCCTTAATTAATTAACAATTGTAAATGGCCCTACACTGTCCTCACAAACAGGATGTGAGCCTATAGAACCCCTCTCCAGTGGTCTGTAACACGTCACACATGGTAGAACACTTGTCTTTGCTGGCCCAGATGGCATGTGGAAATCTGATATCCAGACTAGAAAGCCACACCTGGAGGAAGCCTTCTGGCCGGCAGAACGCTGTTTTCCAGATGTCCTTTGCTGTGCGCTTCAGTGAATGTCTTCCCTTCTGGCAGATGCTGGTGTAGGCTTCAGTGTGGGAAGCTGAATTAGCGGTCTAGCTGCGTTAACCTACTCATTTGCAAAGGCCTAGATTGCCTAACAGTGAGAACACAAAAGAAGCACAGACCAGGCAACAAAAGTTGCTTGTTTTCAAAAACAAGGTAGTTCCAGTTTCATATGTAAGTTGTACCTGAAAACTTACATACTCAGGAAAAGAGAGCCACTTGAACTTTAGAACATAACCATTTGATTGTGTATAAAAGTACCCTTGTCCCAGAAAATAGAAAACAGTGACACACTTCTTAGTTACCTCCTCTTCACCATTCTGGTACAAATCTAAAAATTTTTAAAAAATTGCTATTTTCCTCCAACTCAGAGTCAATGGGCGAATATCTTAAGGAGAATAAAATATCACTGATTTTGACTGACCTAGTAAATTCCATTTTACTATACATTTGAGACCTATGCTTGCTTTTCTTAGAACCATGCCTTTTCTTTTTTCCTGTTTTTTTGAACATGTAAGACAAATGGGAGAATGTATTGCAAAGGATGATGAGAGAGTGACCCTTGCTAGGTGAGAGGCACTATAGGGTCACATTAGAACAGGAACGCTTGCCCATTCCTGATTAATAAAGTCTATGTGGTTATGCCAGTTTGTTACTTCAAAGGTGTTCCATTAAAGGTAACACAATATAAAATGTGAACCCCCACTCCACAAATGGAGGCCACCACCATTTAGAGGACCTCTGATCACAGGAAAGGACTTGTAGCCTAATATATTTTGGGGGAAGCTTTTCCTGAATATGTTCGAACTATCCAACTGAGGAATAAACCCAGCTATTTCTCATGCATTGTTTTAGTTACTTTTCTCTCGTTGCTGAGACAAAATACCTGATCCCCAAAGTTAAGGGAGAAAAGTTTTATTTAGCACAGTTTGTAGAGGCTTCAGTCTATAATCGACTGGCTCCAAGGCAGGGTGGCACATAGCAGAGGGGCAACAGTTCATGGTGGACTGATGGTAGCAAAGCAACAAGAGACCTAAACATCTTTCTGCCCCCTTTATCCTATCCAGCCTACTTAGGGCGGGTAGCACTCACACCCTTAATCCTAGTGCCCTTGAGCCTAGCACTGCACCATGGACCAGTTTCATCGTCACTCACTCTAGATCCAGCCACCTCTGAAAAAGCCCCACCTATGACCACATGAGGCTTTGGGGGGACATCTAGACCCAAGCCATAACACTCATATTTGGCAGTTAGGTTTGAGTAATGTTATTAACATTTGACCAAAAAATCATACCTTTAAAAATAGGCAGATTTAAAGTAATTTGTCTCATTTTTAACTTGTACATTAAAGAATTGAAATTAGGATAACAGTTTCTTTGTCCTTTCTTTCAGTTTAGGCACTTTGCATATGTGCTTGAATAAATTGCTTCATTTCATTGTGCCTCAGTTTCCTTATCTGTAAGTGGGAAGATTGAATTAGGTAATGTTCTGAAAGCAGTAACAGATTTACTTATTTTTAACCCAAAAATTACAGTAGAAGAAAAATAGAAGGTTTAGAAACTATATATATCCATACACACAAAATCACACATCATTCCACTACTGTGTAGAGAGCCTTCTTTTTCTTTGAATATATATCTGTGTCATACTCATTTTATTTTTGTGAAATTATATCACAGAGTACATGTTCCTTAGTAACTTCACCCCCACACTTAATGCCATACTGGGATTATCTTTTCGTTTTATTAAATGTGATTCTAAAGATTTTTTTCCCATAATTTTGTGGTATCTAGTGATTTGAATATGCTACAATTTGTTTAAATAGTTTGCTATTACTAAACAATTAGTTTCTAAAATTTACCCTCTTTAAAATCCTACAGTATCATCCTTGTAGTTAAATCTTTTTGCACATGTATGATTTGAGATAAATTCTGAAAAGTGGAATTGCAAGGTCAAGGGATTTTTTTTCTTATAATGCTAAAACACTACAAATTTTGTGCCAATTTACACTTCCCCAGCAGTGTGTAAAACTGCCTGATTGCCCCTAGCTCCCAGCAGCGCCCATATAATAGCATTTTAGATTACAGACATGTTTTGAGAATTTCCAATCAAGGTGAACTGGGAGCAACTGTGTGTTTCTCTGTTTGTGCCAGACTCTCTAAATAATAGAAAAGGAAGAAAAGTGGAGGAGTCTACAACACCCAGCAGCAGAAAGATGCTGTCCTCACGCTTTCAGTGAATTTCTGGGAGAGGAGAGGAGAGGGCAGGGTGGCAGCTGATACAGCACACTAGAGGACACTCGGGAGCCACAGCTAGAGCAGATTGCAGAGGATGTTAGGGCCTCATGTAGAGCCAGTTTCCTTGAAGAATTCAGACTGTCTCACCCCAGAGGGCAGGAGTGGGCTGTACAGCTAAAGACAAGGGCCCATTGGAAGATCTGTGTGTGCACCTTTGTATCCCACACTCTCACTGCAGAAGGTTCTAGAGCCAGACTGTATAGTTCTCAGGGTAAAAAAAAAAAATGGGGAGGTTCTTTAAAAAAGAAATGGTTTAGTGACTTGGGAAGAACTAGGAAAGCAGTATGGATGTTAGTTTTTGAGAAGAAAGCATTTCTTATTCAGGGGCATGAAGGATAGCCCCATGTCCAGCCCTAAGGGCAAGTGGGACTGGTACTCTTAGACATGTGTTATGTTCAGAAAGAAAGGAAGGGAGGGAGGGATAGAAAAAAGAAGAGAACAGAATCAAAGAAAGTAGGAAGGCACTTTTGGAAACTCAACTAACATGTTGTCAAAAATAATCTCAGTAAAAAAATTAATCTCAGTGGAGCGATTACAAGACAAAGAAATCGCCTAGAAGACAAGATAAAACAAACAAACAAACTATATGTATATATTGACCCAAGAATCAGTCCTTTTGGTCCAACATCTTAATAATAGGAATTTCAGAAAAAAGAATTAAAACAGAGAAGAGGTCAATAACAACAAGCAAATAGAAGAATATCTCCCACAAGTACAGTTTTATACAGCACAGTGAATCAAAGAAGACTCCCTGACACATCACTGTGAAATTTCAGAACATTGAGAATGAAAAAGATCCCATGACTTCCAGAGAACAAAAACAAAACAAGCCAACTAAGTCATGTCCAAAACAGCAGTAGTCAGGCTGACATCAGTCCATTTTCAGTCTTACTGTTAAAGTTTTGACAGGTTATGATTTTTCATAACATTTATTATATGTAACATTTATTTATTATTATATGTATTTATTATTTTATTTATTTATTTGTTATATGTAGCCCAGCTAGAAAATTTGCTTTCTACTCACTCTTAATCACTATTTCAATCATAATTTACTAGTGAAAACAAGGAACTAACCCAGAACAAGGAAGCTAATGGATTCCAGGGAGAGTGACTGCACTATGGAGATGTGCTGCACTGTAGCTGTGGAACATTAGGAAGCAGTGAGGACTGGTGAGAGAGGGAGAACAACGAAGGGCTCCAGGAGGGCACATCCTGAGAGTAAAGAATCCTAGGAAAATGTGAAGATTTGATAAAATTAATTAGTAGAGTGAAAAATGAAGTTTCCATTTGGATTTGATGTTAAGTATATTGCCCATTGAATGGCATGTGGGTAATCATATTGGGCCCAGCGAAAGAAAGTGTATCTAAAGCTGTAATATGTAAATACTGTCAGTTAGTTTTCAGATTTTAGAACCAATGTATAAATAAAACATTAAACTTAACTATGGTTAAAGGATAGAATGTCCAGCAGTAAAGATACAAATGGCAGAGGTACAGGGAGGAGGAGACAGGCAGAGGAGGGGGAATGCTGGAAATACTGATGTCCTCTAGTTACAACGTGGAGAGCCAAGGAATATTGTCTATAGGTGATGGAACAAGGAACTGATACTTTAAATGGCTTTATTTATTTTTTGCACTTGTAGAATGGAGAAGGAACTGAATTTTTCCCCCCATTTTTTTCCCATTTCCCAGGGCCTTACCCGTGATAGGCAAGTGCCCTACCCTGGAGCAAAATTCCCTTCCCAAGTACTGGTAATTGTGATATCTAATTATTTTGTGGGAAGTAAAAGAGGACGAAGGTGTTGAGTGAACCAAATCCTCATCTATCAGCAAGGCAAGCGAGAACATCCCAAATAAGAAATCAGAAAATTGAGGTACAAGCATTTTATTTAAGGGCATGGCAGTGACCGCTAGAAAAACCCAAATAGGAATGAATTTAATTGGTTCCTTCTGGGCAGTGATGGGGCCAAGAACTGTCACTTCTATTACAAGCAGACATTTAGATTTTGATTTTTTTAAAACTGAACAATCACAATAGTTTTGGTTATATTTTAATAAATACGTAACACTGAAATACATACCTTGAAAGAAAATTTGGTTAGTTTGGTAGGCAAAAAAAAAAAAAAAAAGAAAGAAAGAAAAAGAAAGAAATCTTGCTCTTGTTTCAGTTTGTGTTTCTTTATGTAAATTGCTTATAACTCTTAAATTTCATGCTTCTGTGATTTTTTAAAAAATTTCTTTTTCTCAGAGGACATGGTTCTACCTTTACAAAGAAAAGCTATGGCCAAAAAAAAAAAAAGAAATTTGGGCAGGGATTTAGCTCAGCGGTTCTGGTGCCTGCCTCACAAGCACAAGGTCCTGAGTTCAATCCCTGGTACCAAAAAAAAAAAAAAAAAGAAAGGAAAGCTATGGCAAATAGGACTCCCCATACCAAATATCACCATAAGGAGTGATCCTTGGAGGGCATTTATTCTCCAGAGCTGGGCAGCCTGCATTATCATATCTGTTCCCATTGTTTGGGTGGCTTAGCTGTTTTGCTGTGGGTTTGGTGTGCTTTGAACTAAGAGCTCCAGGAGGACAATGAAGCGGCTTCACTTTCATTGTGCTTATGTCCAAGAAGCAACTCTGTTACAGTTATCCACAAAGTGTGGGCTTCAGGAACAGCTCGAAATGTGTTTTTTCCAGAGTCTCCTAGAGCACATGCTGCTTGCTGGGCAGTGTGCCAGGGCCCAGGGTAACAGATGGGAGCATTGGGCCTGGCGTTGGAGAGCCTTGCTTTCATCCATGCTTCTCTTCTTCTGGGTGGCAGACAGTGGACAAATTATTTCAGTTCCCAAGACTCAGTCTTATCACCCATGAGAATAAGGATATTGCCTCCATTAAGATATAGATAACAATGTAATGTGCTCAGTAAAACAGAGTTATCCAGAGCTGTGATGATTAAACACACAAACAGTCTCTTCTTGAGTTCAAAGGGCTACATAACCATGCTAATGTTTTAGATTTTGGAGGGAGTCAAGCATTGAACATCTTTGTGAACAGCCAGTGGTGAAAGGTTCTACTGGGTTGTGATATTACAGAACAGCAAACTCCGGGTGTGAAGATAATGTCTTTGGTCACAAAATCCTGGGCTCCCAACTGAGCTTCTCTCCCTATTCCACGTGGATTCGTTAGTTCCATTTGAGAGACTTTACTGATTGTCTGCCTTGGTCCAGCCCTGGATCAGGAACTGTCGAGCCCTTGAAAGGGGGATGTGGCTTTGCTTTTGAGGTACTAAGTCCTGGTGAGAAGTAGTAACATGGCCCGGTAGCTAACATTTGTGGGAAGCTGGCTGTGTGCTAGGCACATCTCCAAGAGCTTCGCCGTCATGTTAAATCCTCCCTGCATCGTAGTGATGTTCTCACTTTATAAGATGAGGAAGTCAAAGCAAGCTCCACACATCTCGTAATAGGCAGAGCTGTGATTTGAACACAGGTAGGCTAACTTCAAAGCCTTTATTCTCCACCACTGAGCTACATTGGCTTAGTGTGAGAAACAGGAAATGTAAAATGAAACACACATTTAAATACACCCAGGGAGAGAGATCATTTCAGAACAAAATGCAAATTGCAAAGTACAGATTGATAGCAAGAATTTTCCCTTCAAAATGCCTAGGGTAAGCAACTACATTTTATCCTGTTTGTGCTCACCCCCTCCTCCTTAGGATATGTAATCGTGCACTGCCACTTCCCTCAAAGAAGACAGAAACACTATATGGTGACCAGATGAAGCTTTGTAAATCATTACACACTCTCAACATTGGTTTGGGTGCTTTTGGGTTTTCTGAGCTCAGTAAAGCATTTGCACACACATGGAGTTATTTGTTTTCAGCCACCTTTGTCGTCAGAGAGAACCAATTCCCCAGGGCCATTTCTGACCCCCCCCCCCCCACTGAACAGAAGAAACAGGTGCTATCTTGAGTTTACTCCATCTGTGGCATGTGGAGAGTCGGGATGTGTAATGTAGCCCTTTGGTCCAGACAAAAAGATGTTGGATACTGGTCAGTTGTTACCTATTACCTGGGTGGCTATGAATGATGGGAAAACAGTGTGCAACCAGATTCAAGGGGCATTTATTTAGATGTGTCTGGTAACTGAAGCCAGCTACACTCTGAGGAACTGCAGGTTAGAAAAAGCCAGTGAAGTTAAGGGAACATTTTCTTTTTTTAAAAAAAAGCCTTCACTTAAACTTTGTAACAAGTTATCTTGAAACACACTTTTAATACAAATGGTTAAAAAGGCTTAGAGTGAAGAGTAAGACCCCCTCCCTTTTTTTGGTACTGGAGATTGAACTCGGGACCCTGTGCTTGTGAGGCAGGCAGCAGAACCATTGAGCTAAATCCCCAGCCCGAGTAAGACCCCCTTTTGATTTCTGGCCCACTTATCCTGAGTGTTGATTTCTTGAGACAGCTCCTATCTCCTGACTAAAACTCCTCCTAGAGATAATCTGTCTGTAGAATAAGTGTGTGTGTCTGTACGTACACCCACATGGGTACTCTTTCTTTTCATACGACAACAAACACATTATGCTTGCTTTTTCCTTACTTGAAATGTAGTTTCATATCAGTCAGTACATTTTGATCTTTTTTTCCTTTTTTAGCACTTGTACAGTGATCTACCACATGAGGATCAATTTGTTGAAGCAGCCCCTATTCACATGTATTTAGGGGATTAAGATCATTTAAAAAGTTCTAGAGCATTTGGTCTAATTATCTTATCTATGAGTAAGTGGAGATCCACGCATATGGAGATGGATTTAAATAATTCAGTAGACTCTTGAACCTACTTTGGATGTGTTTTTCTTGCTAATATTGTATTTTGATCACAGACGACAGAAGAAGGTGGCTCAGCTGTGTGCCTGAGTGTGTTTGCACACGTGGGTGGGTGTGTGAATGTGTGCTCCCACACTGGTAGGTGTACATTATGTTGTGTGACAGATGTGAGCTTGAAAAACTCTGAATGAGTTCTTTTATTTTTAAAAATGGAAAATGAAATTTTAAGTGCTCTAAGGGTGGGAAGATGATGTGTTATTTAAAGGAAACTTGTAGAGGAATCCTTATGTGAAGTGAGGGGTTTTTATTTCCTTAAAAAAAAACTTCATTGAGGTATAGTCCACATAGGATTAAGTGTAGCCATTTAAAGTGTGTGGCTTGAGGCATTCAGCTGAATGTGTACATTCATGTAATTACCGTCATAGTATCTACTAAATGTCTACTAAATCCCTTTCATGTGTTAAGTAGTCAAGGTATTTGAGAAGGAAACAACTCTCTTCCCACTTATATTATGAAAACAAGTGCTCTCTTGAGCCTGTTATCAGAGTGGAACCCTGAAAATGTACATGTACATGTATAGTCTCTGCCTTTTTATCAGTCAGTCCACTTAGTGAGCAGCAACTTCCTCCTCAGATGAAGAGCCTTTCATTACATTAGGTGCTACCTGCAAAATCAGCACCCAGAAGCTACTTAAGCATTGCCCATCGAAACACTTTCCCACAGGCTGAATCTAGCAGGGTGCTTGTTGTATAAGTGTCCCACGTTCCATCCAACTTGCTTTCCTATGCCAGGGGGCCCTGCGGATGGAGTGTGCCTGAAGCGTGGGAGAGTGGCCTGCAGCAAGGGGGGTGCAAGACTTCGGTAGTGGATCTACTCTGGGAAAGAATCCTCCCTGTGTCTTCTCTCTAGATGGTCCCCCTTCCGCCTCCTTGGTCAATCCCCGTCCTTCTCCAAGTAACAGCAACAAAAAAGAGACAAATATATGGTAATCAGGGACCTAATTGTTGGAATAAGGCCAGCACATGCCTCTCTTCCTCCTCCTCCTTTCTGGATCCATTCGCTCCTGATGTTCTTCCTGCCTCCCACCTCCCTTCACTCTTCATGCCTGAAGATAGCAGGAAAAGGAAGTGAAACTCACATTCGGATTCTGTGACCAGTGCGCTTCTAAGGTTTGCTTAGAAGTCTTGGGTGAAAGCTGAGCCTGCGGTTAGGAGGAAACTTAACTTTGATTTTCAATTTCTGATCTCCCTTCCTTTGAACCTGATACCTCCCAAAACATAGCCATGCGACACCTATGGATCATTGGGGACTGACAGTTGTGTATAAGTGGCTGCCAGTGACAACTTGGCAATGGGGACATCCTTCTGATTTTGCTAACGTGGTTGGTAGAGCTCCTTCTGGCCAGGTGTGCTGTACTGGCGGGAGTATCAGATGGACAGTCAGGAGCTGAGCTTGCAAGTTTGAACTCTGCCAGTCACTTCTAGGCTGTCTTGCTATGGGACACATTCCCAGAGACAAGGTGTGCATGACAGTTCCTGGAGTCGTGCAGCTGGTGTGCCCTCACTAGCACACGATGACACTGATGCCTGCTGTCTTACGGTGGTTATGTCCAACCCACATGAAGCCCTGGATAGCTAGTAATGTGGCCCCATAAGATCAAAAACTTGTAACATTATTATATGACTTTTAGCATATTTTTCATGTCTCAGTTGCACAGTGCTGGATTGTGACATGGATGGGTGACAATGGGACACTATGTTGGAGAGGGTGCAGGGCATTGCTAATCCTGCTTCCTATGCCTGACACATGTAGCCAGTTGAATCCAAACTTGCATGTATCAGATGTCACATACCTTTGTGCAATTTGGCACATAAGATACAATGATTATCAATGATATATTTCAACCTACCTGCATGCACGTGAGTGTGTCTGTGTGTGTGTGCACCTGTGAAGACAGACATTTATTGTCATTAAGCAGACATGTAAGTTTTCCTATTTAAGGATTAAACTTGGCCTTGTAGTGTTATTTTTTGTTTGTTTTTTTGAGGCAGGGGTCTTACTATGTAGTTTAGACTGGCCTTGAACTCACTATGTGGCCCAGGCTGGCTTTGAACTCATAGGTCCTCCTGCCCCAGCCTCCCAAGTGCTGAGATTACAAGTGCGTGCCACCACTCCCTTGCAGTGTTATTTCATAAAATAATTTAATAATTTAAAATAGTTTTGTCACTTTGCTTTACAGTATATGTGGCTCAAGACAATTCCTATTCATTAAGTGTGGCCCAGGCAAGTCAAAAAATTGGACACCCGGCTCTTGCAGGTTTGTTTTGAGGAATAAATGAGATAACACATAGGAAGGGCTTTGAAAATAGTTAGGCACCACCCAAAAGAAGTCCCCTGGAAGCTTTTGGCTCTTTCTCCATTGCTTGGATCCTAGTTAATCCGTGGAGCTCCTTTCATGCTTGTGGAGCCAAGCTGTTTCACACATCACTTACTCTGCTTTAGCAAGGTCTGGCCGGGGAGCCAGTGGCATAAGCAGCGAAGACCAGCCTACCCCAGAACCAAGGCCCGGAGGCTGGAGAGCCTACCTCCCTGGAACAGGCTGCCAGAGAAGTCTCAGTGGGCCAGGTGTGGTGTCGGGGTGTGGTGGTGGCTGGGTCTGACAGTGACCTCTAGCAGAGCCCTCTGTCCTGTGCGTCCAGGCAGACCTGGTGGGATGTGCCAGCTGAATAGCTCTCTATACCCCAGTTTTCTCATCTGGAAAGTAGAGACTGTTCCCAGCCTCATAGGACGGTAAGTGAGCCAAGGCAAGTAAAGCCCCCAACCTACTGTCTGAGTCACAGTAAGTACTCAGAAAACCTGAGCCCACCCCTCCTTCCTCCTTCCTCATGAGCACCCTTGGACCTCCTGGTGCCTAGGTGTGAAGCCTTGTTTTTCCCTGTATTCTCCCAGGCTGGGTACAAACCTTATACCTCGGTCCTTTATTTGATCTTCACAAGACCACTGCAAATTCATCAGATATCTTAGAATAACGTGTAATAATAATTATCAACTTGGGACAAGAACATGCCTTTTTTTTTTTTTTTGGTTAGGGGAAACCTGTTATAGTAGAAAGACCACTGAATTAAAAAGCAAAAGGCTTGAAGACTTGGCCTTTTGATGGTAACAGCACCAGCAATGACTATTTGTGCCAAGCATGTGCTAAGTATTTTATGTAGATGATGTCAGAGAACCCCGCAACTGCCCAGACGACGCAGGACTTGATACTAACTCCATGTCACTGACAGGCAGTCGAGGCTTACAAAGGGTAGTTGCTAGCTTCAGCCCACCTAGCCAGCATGTCTTAACCATGACATGCTGAAGAACCTCTGAGTGGCAAGTGCTGTGTATTACATCTCATGGGATTTCCATGCCATCCCATTTTAGAAACGAAGAAGTCAGTAATTGTCAGTGGGTAAGGGATAAAATTGGGATTCAGTCCTTATCTGACTGAAGAGGCTGTGTTTATCTGCCCCACTGTTTGACAGCCTGGTTTCTGGCCCTAACTGGAGGGGTAGCCAGAGGCAAGTAACTTGAAAAGGATCATAGTCCAAGAAAACAGAGATGGTTGCTGGGAAGACTGTCATGGAAAGGTATGAAATCTGAAAAGATTTAATAAATAGAGCTCCATCGGGGACAACTGGGAGGAACCTGGAATGCAGGGTGCATTCAGAGCTAACCTTGGCAATATCCAGGAGGAGTGATGGGTTGACTTTTAGGTAGCATCAGCTGCCTGGTACTGATGTCCGTGGATGACTCGCAGGGTTATGCAGGGCTAGGCTCCTACCTTGCTTCACTATCTGGGCTGTGTAATCATGATCAGAATTTGTGCTAAAACAGATCTGGCTGTGAACTTGCACCAGTCTTTACCACTTTTTATACTTGATGACCCCTCCAGTCATCAACATTGAAGCCCCACCACCCTGGATGGATTCTCAGAGCCTCCTTGCTTGGCTGGCTGGGGCTTGGCCAGCTCTCTGTGGCCATCTGCTCAGGCTGCAAGGCTCTTTGTTGCTTTTGGCATGTTTAATAGCTTAATTTCTATTTTTTCTGTTGGGAAATGCTGTTCACCGGGATTGAGACAGCAGTGGGTGCTCAAATGGTTTCTGATTGCTATCTTGAATGTTAATATCCTAATACATTTTATTGTCAATGACCTGTCCTCCCTGCCATGAGCTTTCTTACTTCTCTGTTTTGCAAAGATAGGCTCGCTGCCTGCCTTCCACAGGCCTCGCTTCCCAGCTCATTCCTTTGCTGCCTCCCTCCCTGCTTTTCGCAGATAGCATTGTACTTTGCCAACAAAGCCCACAGTCGTGGGAAATCTTTGACTTGGAGGATATGAGAAAGTGTTTCGTTTTGCCAGAGGGGCTAGGAGGGATGATCTAATCTCTGAAAGGCACACATTATTTAAATTCCGTGTTCTGGGGCAGGCAGCAGCCTTGCCCCTGATATTTTTGAGCTTTGGCAGGGACAGTATTCTGGTTTGGCTCTCTTCATTAGGGCTGATGTTTGGTTTTCCTGTTTGTAATTCAGGGCAAGGGCTAGGTTCTACTTATGGCAGGGTCAGTACTAGTGGTGAGAGTTCTGGGGAACATTTTCTTTCATCGTAAACTTAAAATCATGGCCTCTCAGGACAGAAGGGGTGAGAAAAGTCATCCTGAGGAATCACCAGTTTGTCATTTGGTTACCATCTGGACCCCAGACTCAGGTGACAGCTCCTGTGGAGGGACTAGGAGACACTGCTGAGGTACTCACTGGCTCCTGTGCTTCCTGTACCAGTGGTCTCATCCATGAAGCATGGGAGATCTCTTCAGATGAAAACAAAATTTTGAGAAAAACCATAAGCACTCTTAACCATTAAAGGCAAAGTGTGGCAGTGCAGTGGGATTCCATGGCTTTGGACATGTGGATTATGTGTGGGGCAAGGTGGCTTTGGGGAGGGTGCTGGACACCATCATTTCAAGTTGAGTTTCTTTGCCTTGTGGGGACTCATATGTGTCATTCATGGTATAGCCACCTTGACCTCCCCTCGCCCTCCATCAAATGCCATTGAGTATAGAGTATGTGCCCTGGAGATGCAGGCTTGGAGGGGTGTGTGGCCCACAATAGGTACTGGAGGTCCTGAACCTAGAGCCTTTTCCCATCTGCACAAATGTGTCCTGGATATTTCCTAACCCAAAGACAGTGAGCTAAGATTGCAAATATGGTTATCATGCCTTCTGTTGAGCAGGGAAGATAAACAATATGTTACAGTTCAGTCCAAGCCATGGTGAGGACATCCTTAATGTGCAGTGAGAACACAGATGAGAGGACAGTGAATCTGACTGGGCATATCTGCAAAGGCTTCAGAGAGGAGGTGATAATTGTCTTTGACCTTGACTGGGGAGGTGTCCATTAGACTGCCTCTCTGTCTAAGTGTTATTTGCTAAATGTTTGCCTGCTCTTTACTGGGGATGACGGAGCAAAACAAGGGAGGAGGGTAGTGGTTCCTGCCATTAAGAAATGCACAGCTTGCTGGGGAGAGAGTCTGGTGCTTAGGATCCAGTTAAAGGTCTGTGTGGACAGATGGATTATGCAGGTGGGAGAGACTAAGAGGGAAACTTGGTGATCTGGGGTTTCCAGAGTTGCTACTCTGTCTTATGGAGAACACGGTTTCTGTAAGGAGAGTTCAAACCTTCCAAAGACATCCTAACTTTGAGAGGCTTAGTCCTCTGGTGTTTTCTCCTACAGTGCGATTTCACCAGGGTTAGCTGGGTTGGGAGCAGGTTGGATTGGGTGGAGAAGGTTGGTGGTATCCAGTTAACTTTGTTGACTCTTTCTGTACAATCCTGGTCGAATTTAGGATTTGCAAACATGAGCAGCTAACATACAACTGGAACATGGGTATCCCCAATCTTGCACAAGTGCCATGCACTTTGTGGCCCTTTACTTATGTTGCTTCCACATGGAATGCTTCCCTTTCTTGCCCATGATGACTTCCCACAATGCTTTTCTATACCTCAAGCTCTTGAGATATGTTACCAGTTGCTATCTGTATTAAGATGGGTTCAGCACTGTTCTCTGCTTTTTAACTCCCTGATGAGATTGCAAATGCCATGAGAGCAGGAATGGTAGCTTGTACTTGTATTTCCCCTGGGAGCAGGTTGTCTAGAATAAAGAATGTGAGTTTGTCAAGTCTTGGCATTGAATTTCAGCATTGCCAGCTACCTTGGAACTCAGAGCAGTTTCCTTACCTATAAAAGGGATAACACAGGACTTTTTAACCTTTACACTACTGAAATGCTTGACTGGATGATTCTTTGTTGGGGGAATGTCCTGTACACTATAGGATGTGTTGTACTTTCCTGGCCTTTACCCTTTAGCTGATACTCACGGGGCTGTGCTGCCAGTCGTGACAATCGAAAACATCTTCAGATGATTGCCAAGAATCCCCTGAGGAACAGAACCACTCCCAGTTGAGAACCACTGGGATGGTGCTACCTTTTGCATAAGCATCAGACCTTCTAGTACTGCATCTGGGATGCAGTAGATGTTCAGCCAGTGTTGATTTTTCTTCAGTCCTAATTCACCTGCAGCTTGACACATTGTGGGCTGAGACACTGCATGGAGCTGTGACTCTGGGTTTTAACAGTCTGGAGTAGATCTCTCAGGTTACCCACACAATGCACTAACAGAATCCCTTGTCATTTTCTTAATTTCAGATTGATCTGGAGCCAGAAGGAAGAGTGTATGTGATCATCGATCTCTCAGGGTCGTCAGGTGAAGGTAGGAGAGCATGACCTCTCATCCTTTGTCTTCTGGGTCTCTCCTTTCCCTTCTTGGCTGGAACATATCACAGTGACATTTAATTAATTGGCATACTTTAAAGGAGAAGGTTATTTTGAAGATGCTGTGCCTGTGTACCAAAAGGGATCAGCCATCTGTTAACTGGTGGAACAGACGGAAGATTTTTGACTTATCAAGCTAGGCCAGTAAAGCAGGTGTTTCTGCACACTGTGTGCAGGGCAGGCTTTGGTGGAGTGGCAGCTTCTCCCAGGAGGCTGTGTGGGGCTCGTGTGTATGCAACGAGAAGGAAGTAAAACCATTTGGTCCAACAGTATTCAGGAATGAAAAAAAAATAAAGTGTCAAACTTCAGAATCTTACTTCTTTAGAGCATTTATATATTGTTTTACCAGTCCTTTTTTTTTTTTTTGGTACTGGGGATCGAACTTAGGACCTTGTACTTGCAAGGCAGGTGCGGTGCCACTGAGCTAAATCCCAGCCCTGTTTTACCAGTTCTTTACACAGCAAACACCCTGCTCTTAGAGAGAAATAATGGGGTGAAGGAACCTTTGCTCCCTACTGGCTGATTTGACAGCACATGGATTTTCTACGATAGTTGGATTTTCCTTCTCTCTTCTTTTTTTACACCCTTCACCTTTGATTTTTTTTTTTTTCCTTTGCTTACTTAATACCTTTCAGGGTTTATGTTGGGTGGTAAGGACTGAGCAGTCAGAGCACAAGACAAGGCTGGAAAATAAAACCTTGTCAAGACAGGAGCAAGAATGTCATGGCAGAGGAGGTTGGGAACTTTCTCCTCCTCCTCTCTCTGTGGGCAGGGGACATAATGTTGGTTTTAATGAGATGGCACAAAGATTGAAAAATCATAGCTCGTTCTTGGCAGTGAGACAAAATGCTGTTTGGGGGTGGTGTCTCAAGGGGTAAAGATGGGCACTTAGCTCCCTAAGCTCTTGTGGCTGAAAAACTTAGGCCTTTTTCACACCTCCCCAGAATACTGTGAATCACAAGAAGAAAGCCCCAAGCCCACATATGGTGTTTAGGTGAAGGTTCAGTGATGGGAAGAAAGAGTTTGAAAGCAAAATCAAAGGAGCTCGTTGAATGGTACAGTACTTGATAGTGGTGCCTGATGACTTTCGTTTGGATAAGTCGTTGCCCAGTCTCAACAGGTGTTCAGAATAATGGTATAATTGTGCACATATAGGGATCATACTAGAATTTAGCCCTCTTTTAATAGATTTCAATGATTCAGGATAGGTTTGAAGCTTTAAATATCCTTTCAAAATTGGTTGCTTACATTTTCTGCTCTTTATTGCAATTGCATTTTGGCATTTCCAACTTCCTTTCTCTGTTCTCAGTGCAGAACATCCCAGAATAGATCTGAGGATTTAGCAATATTTAGTATGAAATATTTAACACCTACAAAGGGGCCTAAAGAAAAGTGAAATGAGCACCAGTGCACCCACTACTCAGATTAAGAAATAAAGCAACCTGGCCAGGTGCAGTGGACCTCCTCACTCAGGAGGCTGAGGCAGGATGATTCCTTGAGTCCAGGAATTAGAGGCCAGATTGGGTGACAAAGCAAGAATCTGCCCCCCCCCCGCAAAAACAGTAATATAAAGTCTTGTAGTTGCTTTTGACATTTTTAATATGTGTGTGTTCGAGATTCACCAGGCTTAAGGTTTTACAGTGGTCTTTGATTATAAACACTGGTTAAACATTTGATAGGCAAATCTCAGTTTCTTTTTTTCTTCCATAATCTTAACTAAGCATGCACTTCCTGTGCCAAGATGCTGGGCAACCAATGGCAGGCTTGGGTTACTTTATTTTTCTTCAGAAAGATTAACGACTTGCAAAACTATAGAAGACATTTTTTTTTTTACATTAGAGGGAAAGGAGATGGACAATGAATGAATAAATAAATCAGAAGCAATTGATTTTTTTCTTCTTGCTTCTTTGGTTTATTGCATGTGAATAGCCAAGGCAATTTTCATTGGGTTAAATTCTCAGTCTTTTTTTTTAAATCTCTTTCATCTAAAGAAATAGAGTTTACTTTAGAAATGCTGACACATGCCAGATTCTGTAAAGTGCTAGCATGTGTTGCTCTGAAGAAAAGAAGACATGTTTCCATTCTTTTTCCTTTGCTGTTCCTGGACTTGAGATCTTTTCTGTGGGTGTTGGTTAGACTTTCAGTAGTCCCTTCCTCAAAGCTGATCTCATTGTTTTCCACTTGTGTCGAACCCATCTGTCTCCACTACTTTGCCAGGACTGTGAGAGCTTCTGGCCCAGAGGTGGTATTGGTTTGGGAGGAGCTGAAAGAACGAGGAGAGGACCTAGAAAATGAAAAACCGCCTTGGTTACCTAGACAGCCTGAGGAGAGTCTGGGGTAAAATGTGCTTGTCAGGGCTGCTCTATTATATCTACAGACTGGACACTCACAGATCCTTGCCAAAGTTCCTTTCTTGAGTGCAGGCACCCAACTGTTTGGTGAAAGGTTGAAAAGAGAGTTGGAATGAGGCATAGCTGAGGTTTCACCACTCTGTATTTTGCCATCAGGCATCTCTGCGGTGCCTCTGTCTCCAATGCTCCAGCCCCATCAATGGAGAAAATATATTCATAGCAGTGGCACAAACTTTACAACACATGCAAATCCCAAAGAGTTCAGAGAAAGGTGTGGGGGTGGGATGGTGTGAACACACCCCCTTCTTCTAGGATGTGCCAAAGAATTCCTTTGCGAACATGCTGTTAGAAAGCCTGGGTGTCTACATCCGCTGCAGCTGGGTATAATGTGATTTCTAACCATCTAATAAAATTCCACTGCTTGCATATCCTGTGCAGTTCACCATAATGGGATTTGACCAGTGTGTGCTTTAGCTAAACCAGACCGCCTAACCCCAGATGTAAAGGGTTAGGCTGGGTGAGAGTGAGGTATAACTTGAATAGCATCTTGAGGGCTGGCTGATATCTTTGACAGGTAGAAGGAGTTGAAGAAACAGGTTTTTTTGAAAGGTGTGGTCCTAGACACTTTGCTTACATTATCCCAAGTATCAAACCTACTCACAGAGTGCCTGTGTATGCCCAGTCCGAGGTGCCTCTTAGTGTTTTGTTTTCATCTGAGATAGCAATCATATGGCTGCATAGTAAGCAAGATGCCATGGGCCTAGTACGTACTTAGAGCATAATTAACCCAGTAACAGAAATATAAATAGCAATGTAATTCTCAAATGTGAAGATGCTTCTTTCTTGCAGTTTACCTTGGTTAGTGTTCCTTGATTATAACATAATTTGTATATGATTTCTTATTCTTTATAATAATACAGCAGTGCACCATTATCTGCATGATAAGAGCATGTCAGAGCTGACCTGAGGCTTCTAGGTCCTTCTCCTGCCTTCCATCAAGGTGTGGGGCTTACCTAGGGAATTCTTTAGAGTCAAAATTGACAATGGAAATAGCAAGAAGTAGTCCTCATTGCAAGTTGTTTCTCCAATAACGTGCAGAAGCTGTAACATAATTTGAAAGGTTGTTGCAACACATACATCAGAGATGATACAGTTAAACCAAGGTCTGGAGGGCCTGCATTGCGGAAGCAGAAAATGAGAAGCAGGGAGCAGGTACCCCCCGCCTTTTCTGCAGCCACATTCTGTTAAGTGCTCTGGGAAGGAGCATGGCCTTAGGAGTCGCATCAACCTTAGATGTGAATCCTGGCTGTCATTCTTACTAGTCTGGAGCTTTACATTTCCTATCCATAACAGCACCTGTGGTACGTGTCATGGGAAGGTTGCTATAAGAATAGTACCTTGGGAGAGGAGGTGAACCTCCTGGGCCACCGTACTATCCCCCCGCCCCAGAATGGAGGAGGTAAGCCGCATGGGTGCTGGTAGCACCCCCCGCCCACACACACACCCTTGAAATGAGAAGACACTTAATTTAAGTCTCAAAACCAGACTCCCAGATCACCTAAAGCAACCCCAAAGGAAAATGAGATGGAACACTCTGATACTCAACCACCTGGACTGTCTGGACTGGCAACAAAAGAGGATCTGGAAGAAATGAAATCAGAAGTAATTTCTCAGATAATAGCAGAGATTGTGCCCATAGTGCAAGACATGATTAATAAATCTAGAGAGGACACAGATTAAAAAAATAGAGGAACTGAGGAACATGATGAAATCCCAACATAGGAAACAAGTGGAATCCATAAAACAGATGCAAACAGATTTCCAGGAGATTAAAAACGCCATAGAAAGTTTACACAGCTGAACGAGCAAATGTGAGGACAGAATTTCAGATACAGAGGATAAGATTGCGATTAGTGACCAGGAAAAGAAACGTTTCTTTAAAATACTAAGGGACCATGAGAAATCAATCCAGCAGCTCCTAGATGATGCAAAGAAGAATAACATAAGACTGATCAGTCAATGAAGAAACAGGAGAGGTTGCAGATGACATAAAAAAACTGTTCAAAGAAGTGATGGCAGAGAACTTCCCAAGCGGGGGAAAAGAACTTGACATACAGATAAGTGAGGCATATAGGACTCCAACTAGCCTTGATCAAAAAAAAAAATCTACACATAGGTATATAATAGTTAAGATTCCAGAAACCCAACAGAAGAACAAAATTCAACAAGCAGTTAGAGAAAAGAAACAAATCACATACAAAGAAAAGCCCATCAGAATCACAGCAGACTTCTCAATGCAAACCCTTAAGGCAAGAAGAGCTTGGAGTGACATATTTCAAGCCCTAAAGGAAAACAGCCTCCAACCCAGATTGATGTACCCTGCAAAACTATCTTTCAAAATTGATGAAGAAATAAGATACTTTCATGACAAAGAGCACCTTAGGAACTTCATGAATACCAAACCGGCACTCCAAAAATTTTAGACAATATCCTAGGAAAAGACATTGAGGATCACAACCCCAGGAAGCAAAGCAGAATGAACCCATCTGGCATGACAAGAAATTAAATGCAAAGGGGGAGAATCCAACAGAAAGAAAAAGTCATGCCAATTGTAGGTCAATACGTATCAGTTATAACCATCAATGTTAATGGTCTCAATTCACCAATCAAAAGAAATAGACTGGAAGAATGGGTCAAGAAGCAAGATCCAATGATATGCTGCATACAAGAAACACCCTTAATTCAAAAACTCATAGACTGAAAGTAAAAGGGTGGAAAACAATACTCCATGTGACAGGAACCCGAAAAAAAGCAGGAGTAGCTATCCTCTTTGCAGATCAAGTGGATTTCAAACTCATACTGATTAAGAGAGACAAAGAAGGACACTACATCCTTGTAAAGGGAACAATCCAAGAGGAAGAGATGACAATCATAAACATATATGCACCAAACACTAGTGTGCCCAACTATATAAAACAAATACTAATGGACATGAAAAATCAAATAAACACTGATACAATAGTAGTGGGGGACCTCAGTACCCCACTGTCACAAGTAGAGAGATCAACTAGACAAAAAATAAGCAACAAAATACTAGAACTCAATCAAACCCTTGAACAAATGTACTTAACAGATATTCACAGTGTTCCACTCCACAAAATCAGAATACACATTCTTCTCAGCTGCACACAGTTGTTCTCCAAAATAGACCACATACTCGCTCATAGAACATGTATAAGTAAGTGCAAAGAAATTGAAGTTATGCCCTGTATATTATCAGACCATAGTGTGATAAAATTGGAGATCAACAGCAAAAAAAAAAAACTGCAAAAATTTCATAAACACGTGGAAATTGAACAGCACACTTCTGAATAACCAATAGGTGACAGAGTAAATTAAAGAAGAAATCAGTCAGTTCCTTCAATTAAATGACAATGCCAGTACAACATATCGGAACCCATGGGACACAATGAAAGCAGTATGAAGAGGGAAATTCATTGCAGTGAATACTCACATTAGGAAAACAGAGCAAGCCCAATTAAACAACCTGTTGCTGAACCTCAAGCTTCTAGAAAAAGAAGAGCAGGACAAACCCAAATCTCATACAAGGGAGGAAATTATAAAGATTAGAGCAGAAATCAATGCAGTGGAGACTAAGAGAACGATACAAAAAGTTCAGTGAAGCTAAGAGTTGGTTCTTCAAAAGAATAAACAAAATTGACAAACCCTTAGCCAAACTTACCAGGAAAAGGAAAGAAAAGACCCAAATCCATGCAATTAGGAATGAAAAGGATGAAATTACAGTGGACCCAGCAGAAATCCAGAGGATCATCAATACCTGCTTCCAGAACCTATACGCCAATAAGATGGAAAACAGAGAAGAAATGGACAGATTCCTAGATACATATGAATTAACAAAGTTGAATGAAGATGACCTAAAAATTCTAAGCAACCCATTTTCAGTCAATGAAATTGAAAACGTAATTAAAACTTACGAACTAAGAAAAGCCCGGATCCTGATGTCTTCACTGCTGAATTCCGCAAGACATTTAGAGAGGAGCTGCTGCCACTACTGTTTAAACTCTTCAACGAAATTGAAAGGGAAGCAATACTCCTGAATTCTTTCCTGGAAGCAAGCATCACCTCGATCCCCAAAGCAGAGAAAGACCCAACCAAAAAAGAAAACTATAGGCCAGTCTCACAATGAACATATATGCAAAAATCCTTAATAAGATACTGGCAAATAGAATGCAGAAGATCATCAAGGAGATCACACACCCTAACCAAGTGGGATTCATCCCAGGGATGCAGGGATGGTTCAATATACGCAAATCAGTCAGTGTAATACACTATATCAATAGAGCCAAAGACAAAAACCATATGATCATCTCAATAGATGCAGAAAAAGCATGTGACAAAATCCAACGTACATTTATGACAGCAACTCTACAAAAAATTGGAATAGATGGTCTCTACCTCAATCTGATAAAAGCCATCTATGAAAAACTAACAGCCAATATCATACTAAATGGTAAAAAACTGAAATCCTTCACACTAAAATCAGGAACAAGACAAGGCTGTCCACTATCACCACTCCTGTTCAATATACTCTTGGAAACATTAGCTACAGCAATTAGACAAGAGAAAGAAATAAAAGGAATAAAGATAGGAAATGAAATCAAATTGTCATTATTTGCAGATGACATGATACTGTATGTAGAAGACCCCAAGAACTCCACCAAAAGTCTTCTAGACTTAATAACCAAATTCAGTAAAGTAGCTGAATACAAGGTCA
>NW_004624738.1:27315183-27339036 GCF_000247695.1 Heterocephalus glaber
AATGTGAAATAGGAAGAAAAGGGGCAAAGGGGAAGGGGAAGTGGGAGGGGTAGGGGAAAGGAAAGAAGGGAATGGAATTAATATGAAAAAATTAATATAAAACGAAAAAATGGAAACAAAGTCTTTGTAAATAGGCAGGGATGGAGGTCTTTAATGTCAGAAACTTCTCCGCTGTGGGAGCCTGAGTTGTCCCATCCCTGCACAGTGCAGGCTGAGAACATGTAGTCCCCTGCTGTCACCAGGCCCTTGGTGAGAGCCCTTCATCTATTTGAAGACAGTTGTTAAATCTATCTTCTTCAGGCTGAATCCATGAAATCCCCTAACCTTTTTGAAGGGATATTTTAGACACCTTAGCTCATCTTTGCTGCTCTTTTCTGGACTGTTGCAAGTTGCACAGGGAGACAGATGTGATCACATCAGCTTTGCTTGGTTCCGGGGAAATAACACATGTAGAAATTGTAGCTTTACCCAGTCCTTGGCGCTGTCACCTTTACATGGAGATGGGAAGTGGAGAAGCCAAGTGATGTGCCTCAGAGCTAAAGGGTGGTTGCGAGGAGGTCACAACATGGCCATGACCTCCCACTGTTCTTTTATGTTAGTTTCTTAAAGCTTTTTATAAAAAGACAAAGCTGGAGTTCTTAGCTTTTAATCCGAAAGTGACCCAGGAGTCCCTTTCATAATAAGCAGATCACGTTTCCACTCTTCCTTGGTCCCAGTTCAGGAATGGCTGTATCTTTCTCGGGCTCTCTGTAATGTGGGCCCATAATTAATTCCTGGTTGGAAACCAGATGTGACTCAAATCCTAGCAGGACAGTGATCTTTTTTACTGACATTACTTGGAGATGTGAGAGTCTGATGTCCATGGCAGCATTGGAGTTCTGCCTTCGGGGTGGAATCTCCACCCTCTCCAGTGTGCAGCATCTCCCGGATTCCAGAGTCCTCCGGAAGCTTCCATTTATAGGAATTCTGCCTCTTCTCAATTTTACATTATTTAATCCAATGCCTTTGGCAAAAAGAAATCATTGAAATAACCAATACACTTCAAGAAATGTGCCCAGCTTGGTGTCTTGCTTGGTTTAGGGGAATGGGAAGTGGGAAGAGAAGTGAAAAATGAAATCGGGCATTCACAAGGATTAGAAAACATGGCCTTTCCTTCAAGGTGCTTGCAGTTTAATTGGAAATCAAAGACTTGCAGGAAAAAAAGCATTCGAGAACAATGCAAGCCAATAGCACATGGAGGGCTGAATTGGTTGTCACCAGGAGCTCTCCAAAAGGGAATGAATTGGAGCTGGACTAAGCCAGGAAAACTTCAAGGAAGAGGCAGGTTTGGACTGGAAAGGAAAGAATAGGTAGATTAGATTGTTAGGGAAGAACTGGAGAAGCCTTTCTTTTATCATTAAGGAGAGCTGGATAGGCAGGATAAATTAAATAGATGGAGTGTGTATTCTCTGGGAGCATCCAAACACAGACTGTCATCAGTGTTCTGGGCAGCAGTTTTCATGCTATGCAAGCAAGAAAATGAAATGCCATAAATGATTAATCTGTGTTTGAAGGTTGAAGGCATTTGTTCTGGATGTAAACTTCATGGTCAAGGCCCCTCTCCCTTCCAGACTCCAAGCAGGTGTGTTCTAGGTCAAACTTGGTCAAATCTAGGGCACTGTGCAGAGTGGCACAGAGGTGTTTGGAAAGTTAAGCCTAGGTCCAGGTGTCCCTTTGTAGCTTTTTAAAATGTTTTCTTTTTTTCCCCTTGGCAATCTCAGAGTCCCATGGTAATGCTAATCATTCTACAGTCCTAGCCTTTGCCTCCCCTCCAGCCTTCCTAAGGTTTCCCAGATCAAGCCTAGACACTCCCACACTTCCTCTTTTCAAGTTCAGTTCGGTCTCTATGAAGAAACATTGTTTAAGAGCAGAAGGTGAGCTTCCAGCTTCCTAAACAGAGGACTTCAAAGCCAGGCACCAGCTCCAAGGTGCTGATCTGTCTCCTTCCTGTAATGTGCCTTAGGCTATGGAGTTCTGGTCCTTTTCATCCCCTGGATTTCCCAGACGTTGTGGACTTGTCAGATTCTCAAGTAGTACATGGAGCACAGAAACCAACAAAATAACAAAATTTAGATGTTTAAAAACATTGATCTTACAAGATGTGCTCAGGATTCCCTGACTGCCTCAGCACTGTGACTTGTGGCCATTGATACTCAGGCACAGGGAGCAGTCCCTTTATTATCCAGACTTTTGGCTTTATCCTTGTGCCGATGAACAAATAATTATTTCTAGAAGTGACCATATGCACCAAATGAGACAGGGGAGTTGGCTTGAAAACAGCACCTAGTCCCCCTTAGGGAGTTTATAATGTCACAAAGAGACATTGCTAAATGTTTGATAAGAAGTAAGCCAAGAAACCCTCGTTTCCTTCCAAATAGCCTCTAGATGCACAGCAGTTCCTCTGAAGTGAATCATCCTTGGTTAACAACACCAAATGCCAACATTTGCAGATGAAAAGCAGCATAGAATCCGAGTGTTTGGAGAACAGAGCTCTTATGATCACTGTTAGAGCCTCCCTCCTCTCTGCCAGCATAGGAGCAGGAGCGTGGAGATATATATATATTTTTGTTGACTGCATGCCTGTTTTACTAATGAAGTAATTGAAGATGGAGTAGTTATGTGGAAGAAATAAGCTTATAGAAAGTGTGGATTTATAATAGGTCCTTAGCTATGCGTGGGCCCCATGTTTCCTCCCATTTTGTCTCTGTTGTCCTAATATATATCATTTCTGCGTCTTATAGAGAAGATTGTTTTGGGAAACTCATGTTTGCAGCGCAGATCATATTTGGTCAAAGTGGCCTATAATTTAATCATTTACTGTTGTTAATGTTCTTGTGATTTGGCTTAGAAGAAAAGGGTATTTCCATTCATGTAACCTAATTTAGAGAGTTGTCTTTCAGTACCAATTATTCTATTCTTTTATCTAGTTGAAATTGGCCAGTGCTGACAGTTTTATTGATGTTCCTTATTACCTAGATTTGTTGAAACATTCACATATTCACAATCAAGTGCATTCATGATCAATAATTGAGGGGTTAACACTAGGCCTTTTCTCTTCCTCCTCTATTGTAAGCCTTTGGTGTGAGCTTGTGTAGACTGAGGGTGGAATGTACGTGTGCACATGGGTGAGAATGAATGTCTCTGGATCCCCATTCTGCTTCCTCCTTATCCATTTCCTTCACTGGAAGCATGCTTTATTTTCTCATCTAATATACACATGGCTGTAGGGCTGTAGGGGGAATGAACATTGTCCCTGCTCACAGGAAGCTCATTTTCTGATAAAAGGAGGCAAGCGATCATGATAGTATGCTTTAAGTGTTGTTAGGACAGAGTACAGCTGGGCTGCCAAGCAGGGGTCTTTGCATTTAAAACTCAGTAAATGACATCCACTAACACTGATCCCATTAGATCCACAAAGCCGACCTGAAATGCAGGTACTAACCATTATCCTGTCTTTGGTTGAGGAAATAGCTTCTGACCACAGATGATCTCCCCAAACAGAAGATCAAATAAAGAGGAGCTAGGATGCATCAAACTTTTCAGGAGTCTTTCAGCATATAGCTATCTGACATCTACTGCTGCCAGTTACTCTCTTCAGTGCTGAGAGAACAGAAGTGAAAATGGAAACAGAGATCCCTGGAGGGTCATAGTCAAGTGGATATGTTTGTGCGTGCACCTGCGTGCACGTGTGTGTCTGTGTGTGTGTTTAGGCTGTTTCTGCAGTGATACATAGTAGCACACTGGGAATAGTGGTTGTCTCTCCGGAAGAGAAAAGAAGAATTTGGAAAGGAAGGAACATTTCTTGCCTAATCTATAATTTTGTTTTTCTTTCCCATGTATGTATATGAGCTATTTTAAAAATTACTTAGAAATTAAAAAAAATAAAGCGTGAAGTGTAATTGTGACTGTACTCTTACACATGGAGGCAGTGACTTACCACTGATGAGAGGCTACAGCAGGCTTCAGGAAATGCTGTCAGAGAGGGGTGAGCCCCTGAGTCTAGGGCCAGGGAGCACCGGGGTGGGTGTTCTGCCCACACTTCCTGTTCAACAGACCTTCTTCCTGCTGTGCCATAGCTACGCCTGCATTCTCCTGGTGCAGAGAGGTGTGTGGCCCCAGTGGCCTGGACTCCCTTGTCTGTTGGTGGCACTGTTCAGCATTTAGCATGTGCTACCTTGCATCCCAAGCGCGGTCATCTCCACAAATTGATGACCTCACTAGCTTTGGTACTTTCTGCCCAGCTAAGTAGGGAAAATGGCTATGGGAGGTGAGGGGTCATACCTAGGTACTTTCCAGGCATTCCAGTTTGTCTCCTGACATGACAGTCATAGGGATGGATAGTTCAAAAGGAGAGGCATTCTCTGTACAGGCACTCAGGACCTCTTCTAGTAATTGGTGTGAATTGTTTTGAAACTATGAGTAAAAATGAGCTCAGGGGAAGTTAAGTATGTGTTATTGAGACCTGAATTTTTGTTCCTGCTCCACGATTAGTTATTTGCTTAATTTACCAATTCATGTAAAAGACATACCAAGTGTATTGACTGCCAGACACCTTGCAAAGGGTGGAAGGAATAAAGAAGCCATAGGCCCTGCCCTCTGGGAGCTCCCAAGCCAGGGGGAGTCCAGCAAGTCATGCTCTCCACTTGAGCCTTCTGACTTGCTTTGCACACAGAACTAAGGACCCCCACTAGTTCTGTAATTCTGGGCCAAAACCAAAAGAATTTTGGACACAGCTGGGCACCTGCAATAGGGAAGAAGGAAGAACAAAAATTTTCAAGCTAGATCTCAATAGAGAGATTATTTACACCAATATGGATCTGCAGAAAAGGCTTTATTGTCCCTGTTACACACAGGGAAAATGAGACGTAAGGCATTTGAGACCGAATCACTAGCACATGCCCTGGAAATGCAAACTGACTCAGTGGGCCTAGGTTTGGACCTGAGTTCCACACTGCAGAAGCCCTGGCTTCCAGTTCCCAGATCACACTTTGAGAAGCAAGAAACTAGGCCGGAGATGTTCCCTCTGAGCCATGCACAGCAGGAATCAGTTTTTAGTTTGCTGGGAATCTACTGAGTCCTCTCTTCCCTTCCCTGACTCCCACTTAGTCCACTTTAGAGTTGATACCTTTGACTCCTTTTCCGTTGGAAGTCTTCTCCCTATTCTCCTTCCTTTGGGGGAAGGGGATTGAAAAGGCTGTCAGTTTTTTCAGGGAGGCTGGACAATGCCCAGGCCTCAGATTTTAGTCTTGGCTTTTGTAGTCTGCACAAGGTCAAAAGGGACAGCATCTGTGTTCTTCAGAGATGAGAACAAGAACCAATTTATACCAGGAAAACAAAGCACTAAGTAACCCTTCTAAAAGCCACCAGTCAGGATATTGGATTTTTTGTTTTTTGTGTTTGTTTTTCTATAAATACTCTGAAGTATTGAGTGGTGCTTGAATCTGATCCCACTGTGCTAATTTTCTCCTGATTCCTGGGGCTTTAATTAAAGTTACTGGCCCAGGGACCTTGCTAGAACTTACTTCTGCATGACCCTCCTGATAGGCAGGTTGCACCTGCTTCTTATGGAAGGAGAAATGCAGAGAGAGAGAGAGAGAGAGAGAGAGAGAGAGAGAGAGAGAGAGAGAGATGGGGGGGTATCTGAATTAAAGGCCGGGTACACAGCAAGGACATAATTTTTAGTTGTTGGATAAATGTGGAACTAAATGAAAATAACAGGAAAAAGTGTCACTTTTGAAGGAAACTATTGAGATAAATAAGGTGTTTGGCCGGCTTTGCTTTGGATAATCAGTTGTTTCATGTTCCAGTGTACAATCAGTTTCATGGGTAGGTTTGGGCTTGCATGTTGAAGCTTTCTGTGGCAGGTACTTATTAGGGCTTTTTGAGGTTACCTCACTGCCTTCTTATATACAAAATCACCAATTATGATTCCTTGTCCCCTCCCTTTTTATTCAGTTATTTCTCTCTTCTTTCAAAATTAGCTTGTAAGCTCACCTCCTCCTGGGAGCCTTCCCACACTGCCCCACACCCTTGCACCCTCTGGTTCATAACTCTGTGTTTGCCCCCAGGTTCCTCTGTCTTTCTTTCAATCACGGACTCTTGTATTTATAACTTGAATCCAGGTTGTGCCCTGCCTGGCCCATAAAGCGCAGCCATTCAAAGGCTGAGCTCTGCAGTATGAGCCCACTGCTATGAGGCCCCTCCTGGCCTCATGATCCAGCCACACTGAGACCTGGAGCTCCATCCCTCCCATTCTAACCATGCAGAACCAGTCTGGGAACAAAGCCCATCTCTGTGCTGGGGAACCAGACCTGGAGACAGACTACCAAAACCCCGTGAAACAGCACAATGAAGTCTCTGGGAACTTGACTCTTGGAGTTTCCCCTTAGTGCTCCTTGGCAGGGCCCTGACCCATTACGTGATTTCAGCAGTAAGCAGCTTTATGGTGAGGTGTAGTGTGAGTAACCTCTTCATTGCAATCAGAAGCAGGGATTCTGTTCCAGCCCAATGAGGGCGAACAAATCCCTCACCCACACCTGGTTACAGTGATGGTATTGATAGGCTATGGCTCAGCAGGTGCTGGGGATTTTGGAGTCTCAGGTTGAAGAGTTTCTGAATACAAGTATGAGTCAGTGAGTCAGTGTATCTCCTTATACTTACTACTGGGGAGCAAGGTCCACTTACTCTGGGCCAAAAAAGCAGTAGGTGTCACCAAGTGTGTGTATTTGAACACCTAAAGTGTGACCAAAGGGACTGGAACTTATTGTGTGGCTCCTAGGGCAGCTGTAGGATAAGAGAGGGGTTATGGGGAGAAAGAGAGGCGGATCTAAGTGTAATATACAAGAAAAGCCTATTACAGACAGAGCTCGGCGGCAGATAAATACTCTTGAATGGTAAGCAGGGAGCTCTCCATCTCTGGAGATACTCAAGTGGGGACTGAAGGACCATTTAAAAATATTGTACAACAGACTCATATTAGCTAGCGGGCTGGACTGGGTGATTGTAGTTCTTTTTCTGATTTCATGAACAAAAGTTTCCAGCCTTCTAATGATTTTTAAAGGGTAAGATAAGAATGTTTGTAATGAATAACATCCCTAAATACAAACAGATGATAATAATAAAGCAGCCCTTAAAAGTCCCAGGCCTGATTTGTGAATGGATGAAATAACAGAGGGGGAAAGTTGGATCTTAGCATCGCTTTACAGAATAGTTATATTTCTTGAAACTTTAGGCAGAAAAGGAATTGTTAAAACTTGAATCTTGTTTTCAAAGAACTAGGGAAGCTACCTGTCTGAATGGATCCTAAATTGTGTGAACCTCTCCTGTGAAGGCTTTTGAGTGAAAAACTATCTTGTGTTTCATTATTTGCTCCTCCTCTCCTCCCATTCTTCCTTCCTCACTTTTTCTTAGTCCTGGAGATTGAACCCAGAGGCTCACGGGTGCTAGGCACGGGCTCCACCACTGCTCCTCCTTAATTTCCGTCAACTGGATGCGAAGTGGCCCTTGTTTAAAGAGCTGCCCACTGGTGTGTTGCTGAACAGGCCCATCTGTAGGAAAAGACAGTGGCAACAAAAGCACTGCCTTGAGGAGGAACATCCTTTTGTCATGAATGTTCTGGTATGCAGTGAGGTCACGATTTCTCCACACACTTAGGAGAGCCTTGTATGGAAGCCACACACGTGAGGAGAGAGTAGGGTTTGCCCGAGGAGCATTTTGTAAGGCTCTTGCCCTGAGAAGAGGTTTTATTTGGAGGTAGAAAGCTCATGAGAGTGGGTGACGTAGGGCCGTAAATAGACTAAACAGTGGATCACAGTAGGAGGTGAGGACCTGTAGGGTGATGGACTCCTCCACTCCTAACATTGACCTACCTCCCATCTAATGTTTGGAATTTTCCCTTCAGAACATTCACTCTGATGGTCGGCTAAGGCCTTGATGCCCACTGTAAAGCTAACCTTCCCCTCTCTCGAAAGCAAACAAGCAAGGCTAACCGTTGTAGGAAAATGGAATTCTGAGCATTCCTTGAACCTCCTATGCATAAAGAACCAGCAGCCGGCTTTGTAGGCAGTCAGCTCCCTAAGCTTGCACATGATGCTCTCTAAAAATACATCTCAAAGCCAAAGCAATGAAAGTTGAATAATTGAGTTAAACGTTACGATGAGGGATTTCATTACCACAGAGCTAAAATGTATTATAAAATCCTCTCATTATGTCTCATTGTTTAGACACAATCTTTGGTAATATTTCCAGCATTTTGTGCTTTTTAAAACTATATTTCTTTCTCTTCACTTGATCATCTGGGCAGCATGTCAACCTGCGTAAATGCTAGGAGGGTCCCCTGGGGCTACAGCTTGCATGACTTGCTCTCTTGCCCTGTATTCTCCAAAGTAGAAGAGATCTAGCTTTCATCACAAGGGCTAATGTTCCCATTTTTTTCCCTATCAATTATTTTGATTTTTTTTAAAAAAGGGTAAGAGGCAACGAAATATTCAAATAATTGCACACACACACACACACACACACACACACACACACTGTGGTCTAAGCTCTGTGAAGGCGAGGCTGAGTCTGTTTTGATCCTCTCCTGTTCTTTCCTGGCTTAAGGCAGTGCCAGGGTACAGTGGCACTTGGGGAATAAATAGTTGAATGAATTAAGGGATGGCTGTGGTCCTGAGAAAATGGCAGAGCCGAGGAAGGGGCACAGATGCTTGCAGGCAGAAAGCACGCTGTGAAATGTCACTGACAGCTGACAGCTGAGCAGCCATGTATTGTCCCTGTGTAGTTGGAAGGCTACTCGGAGGAAGGTCAAGAATCGCCTATAATCGGTGGGTTTGGGGTCACCAGAGCTGTTGGCAGATCGGCTGGAGCTTGGAAGACAGACTTCACCTGCCTAATTACAGATGTCCCTAGAGCTGCTCGACCTCTCCCTGCCTATAATTATGGCCCTGGTGACCACTCTTCTGCCAGGCCAGCCAGAAACACCTAGCTCTGCCTCGGGAGGAATGTATTTTGTTTTTATTTTTAATCTTTGAAAATTTAAGTCAAAGCGGGCCCTTTAAACTTAACACTCACTTCCTATGCTACATGTGGCCTCTTCCAGGCTTCTTTCCTGAGAAACAAATGATAATTTCTTTGTTTGACCTAAGGGGAAAATATGCACTGTGATTTGGTTGTTTTGAATCAGCCTGTCCTTAATTAAAATCAGCCATGTCCTCCCTCCCTTCCACTATTTTTATTCTGAAATGATGGCTCACGGGTCAGCTATACCTATGACCCACCTTAAGAGAAAGACCTCTGTCGATCTTGTCTTCACCCTTTTCTCCCCCACAGGTAATTACTATCCTGAATATTTGTGTTAACAGTGCTCTTGCATTTTTATGGTGTAACTGCCTATATATATGTTTTCCTAAGTATGTCTCTTAGTTTCACCTACTTTTGACCTTGATTTAAATAGTACGTGTAAATTCTTTGTGATTTGCCTAACATCATGCCTGAATTCAGGGTTCATCTGTGCAAGGTTGTTGTGTGGCTGCAGTTCATCCACTTTTACCTCTGTATACTACTCCATTATATTAATATGTCAAAATTCATTTATTCTCCTATTCATGGACATCTGGGTTATTTTCAAATTTTTCCTACTAGGAAATGCTATTTTGGGGGCATATTTGCATTGTTAGATACAATTTAGGTGCTGAATTGATGGTCTGTTAGGTGTATGTATGTTGAACTCTTCTAGGTAATGATAAATTGTTTTCCAAAGTGATGTCCCAATGGATGCTACCTGCAGACTTATTTGCAATGCCATTTGCTTTATATCTTCATGAATACTTAGTATTACAGATTTTTAAATTTCTGTGAGTATGGAGGGCAGTACATCACTATGGTTTGAATCTGTATTTCTCTGATTATTAATGATATGGTGAATCATTTCAAACATGTGTTTGACCTTCCCTCAGAAATGTGTGTTCCCTCCTTTCCTGCACTTTTCTGCTGTTTTTACCTATTTATTTTCCTTCTTTTTTTTAGTACTGGGGATCAAACTCGGGACCTTGCGCTTGCAAGGCAGGCAGCGGAGCCACTGAGCTAAATCCCCTGCCCTAATAAAGTAGACTATTGTTTATTGGTACTAGGGATCGAACTCTGGTCCTTGTGCTTGCAAGGCAAGCAGCGGAACCACTGAGCTAAATCCCCGGCTTTACCTAGTTTTTTAATTGATTCAGAGGCAGTCATATGTGTTGCAAATTCTTCCTCTAGTTTGTGGCTGATGTTTTCATTTTTCTGGGGTCATCTGATACACAGACATCCAAAGAATGAAACTTGGTGGATCTTGAATAAATCATTTCACATGCTTAGGCTTCCAGAGGTGTTTGTGCCTGGCTACATGAGCACAGTGATGTTTCTTTCCCACTCTACTAGCTCAATAGTTCACGATGACAGAATGAGTGGATGTACATGGAAGGTTGTTTTGAAGGTAAAGCACCTCACACACATAGTATAGGAACTCTAGCTTGCTTTCTATGTTGTAATACTAATACACTCTCTGGGATTTTTTTGTTGCTGTTATTAGCACTTTTTTATTTCACTTATTGCTTTATGAAGTTATTAATTTGTTTACTTGTTTTCTGTTTGTTCTTTTAAAATGTCAGCTTTCAAGGGCAAGAGTTTTATCTGACTTGTTTGTCATTGTTTCCCTAGCAACCTAGAATAATGCCTGGCATCGCGTAGGTGATCAGTGAGTACTTGTTCAGGGAGTGATGGATCAGTCAGTTAGCAGTGGTCATGTTATTGCTACTATGTAACCATCCAAGTAGTGACATCAGGGATTGCTCTGTGTTCAGCTAACTTGCAAACTTATGCAGTCAGTCACTCAGTGTATCTCTGGCCTTTTCTCTTCCAGAGAGGGAGGGTGGAGCAAGAGGAAGGGAATTGCACTCTTGGGAGCAGAGAGCTCAGTTTTGAGACTTGTCGCTGGGGCCCCCTGATGGGCTGGCACTTCTCTGAGGGCAGATTTCTAGGGCCAGACCAGAATTTCCCAGGCTATTTTCTTTGCCCTTCTGTAGGGTCGCTGTCGAGTTTGCTGCTTTTTCCAACTGTTGGCTTTTGCTTTGTTGCTATAGAAACCAGAGCTGGTGGCTGGGGCTGTGTTTATGTGTGTGCTGGGGAGGGTGTCTGGCCAAGACAGTGGCTGTGGACACTAAGGGGGTGGGACCAGCAGAAGATGGTCACCATGGAAGTGTCTCTGAAGGCCCTTCTGCCTTTCAGAGCTTTCGATTCCACATTTGCACACTTGGGGAATAGCCTCCCCTTGTAGATCCCCAGGGCTCCCCTGGTACCGGTCCAGGCCTTCAGTGGAACATTTGGAAAGCCTTGGTTCCTCCTCATGCCAAAGCCACCAAGCCCTGGAGACAGAGATCAATGACCTCTTCCTGGCTGCTCCTTAACCTAAGTCCCAGACTAGTGTGTTTCTGGGAACCAGTGAGTAAGGAAGATCTCTGAGGCCAGGAGTGGGCGCTGCTGCTGTCACTTTCACTTCTGATAAACAGTGGGGAGAGAGAAAGGGCCTGGGCAGGGAGAGTGATGAGAATTGGGCTTTTCAGGAAATTACAACTCAAGTGGGGAGCCCTGTTTCCTACTCCCTGGTTTGCTGTCCAGGAAAACAGCAGACAGAGCTATTGTCTGATGTTAATGCTCCTTCCTGCTGGGGCTGACATTATGGGTGGAGGTGTGCTTGGGGCTAAAGACTGATTTGGCTCAACCTCCATACAGGCAGCCCCTGGGAGATAATTCTGAAGAAGGGCATGGTGATTTTTTATGCACATAATTTATAACACACTGGGGGTGCTGAAGATAGTGGAAAAAACTTACGATGTGTAATAGATTGGGGGTAAATATGCCATATAATTACCTGTTCTGCAGTAATGTTTTATAACCCATGTATTATTTTACGTGTTTAATAGTCATCACAATACACATACACACACACACAGAAAAAGAAGAAATACCCTTAACCTATCCCTCAATAAATTACCTCTTTGTACTTGGGGTTAGATCCCCAAGACCAGCTTATTTTCAGTGCCACTAATATGAGAGCTCTTTCATTCTTACTGGTTCCTTCCACATTGTAGATACTCGGTAAATATCATTTGAACTGTTGGTGAGAGTGAAACTGGAGTTCCCCTTTACCCAGACATTCTTGCGCAGGTTGGTTCTACGGGGAACCTACCCAAGACATGCAAAGAGAATACATTAAAGTATTGGAAACTAGCTAAATGTCTACAGCTAAGAGATGTTTTGCACAGCCCTATAATGGAATAGTAAGTAAGCTTTATATGTTTTTAAGCTTATTTTTATATATTGAGGGCAGATGTTCAAAATGGTTAAGAAAGTTACAGTAATAGATATGTTATGATCCCTTTTCATGAAAAGAAAAAAACACACACGCACATATATACATATACAGTCCATGCAACTAGACTTAGCACACATATAAAAAATTTTACCTCTGAAAATGGGAAGGGTGACTTAGGGACTTTTGCTTCCCTCATGTTCTTTTAACTTACGGACTTTTTGGCCTTGAGTGTACGTATATTGGCAATCTGCTAGTCTGGATTCCTCATTTTCTTGCCTCTTGGTAAGAGGTGCCACCTCCTCTCCCCACAGCTGTCTCCTGGGCCCCTCCCCAGTGCAACTTAGCCTTCTTCTCTAAAGAGCCACATGGCTGCTGGTCATCCCATGGAGTGGTGCATGAAGCCTCTCAGAGTGGGCTCTGTGTAGGTTCCTCCAGCCAGACTGTCCCAGATGAATGTCATGCTGTGCACCAGATGATACTGGTACTCCCTCTCTTCAGCCTGTAGGCTAGGGGTATTTTGGCTGGCTCTTCTGGCATCCTGTGTCACTGGCAGTGCATTCTGAGCCCGTGACTTCTGAGTGACTCAAGGGCTGCAATGATGAGAAGTCTGTTGCTAGGTCAGCCTGAGGACAACAGGAGAAGGTTGCAATGCTCAGGGCTATGAGGAAAGCTAGGACTCAGCACAGACAGCTTATTCAACTGTTTTCGGCCCGAGGCTATGCATGTGTGTATGTATGTGCACCTGCGCACACACATCCATAGTCACCTGCGTATTGTGCTGCTGGGCCCAGAGCTTGCAGCAGCTACATTCATGCTGGAAACTCAGCCACCCTCCTGCCCTGGATTAAGCACTTAGGAAAACAGCCTACTGCTTCTCTAGTCTACTCCCTGGTGCCTGCAGGCTCTCCGCTCTCTGTTTGCTGGATCCCTGCTGCTGGGGAAGGCAGTAGATGGGGACAATATATGGGAGAGAGCAGCTGGGCTCACTGTGTGTCCTGTTACTGTGTGTTTAGGGCTGTTGAAAGTTGGGTATGCAGAAGGAGAGTCCCCTTTTCTTTACATCTCATTAGCATTCCTCCTCAACCCTGCTGTCCAGAGTCTATGCTGCATTATTTGGGAGAATTTGGGAAACACCCCCTGTGTTTCCTCTATCATGTGGCCCTTGGTACTTCCTACATAAAGTACTTGGTACTTCCTCATCTGTACCCACAAAGGATTAAAGTCAAGTCCTGTAGACAACCTTGCCTACAATAGTAGCAGGTGACAGCTCTTGCAAAGGCCCAGTGGCTCCTCCATTATGAATTGGGACCCTTGGGCTGCAGTAGTGCCTGCCTTCTCTCTTTTCTCCCCTTCCTTTCTCCCTTGTTAGGTGCTGATGGGTTGGGCTTACTCTGGGAATGGAAAGGTAAGCCACAGCCAGTCCCTGCTCTCAAAGAGTTCATGCTTTCGGGAGGGGTGATTTAAACAGATCTAGTGCTAAACAGTGTTGTGGATTTAGGAGCTACTTCTGTTCAGGACTCCTGGGGGGGCTCCAAAAAGGGGCCAACTCTAGGGCTTGGAAACAGAGATTTGGGAAGCACAGGAGGTCATGGGTGCAGCCTTATTCTGCGTATGTAGGAGCCGAGCTCTGGGAAGCCAGGGCAAGCTAAGTAGGAGAGCAGGGAGGTGTGTGAGGCAGGACCGGAGAGGGCTGGAGCACAGCACTGTATGCTGCTGTCAGTGGATGGGCCAGCAGAAGGAAGTATGGAGGTGTAAAGCTTGACTCTGTCACTGGCTTACCTGGACTAGGCCTGGACTTTTGCAGATTTTAGCTTCCTTACCTGTAGCATGCTGGGAGTCTATGAGCTAAACTGCTACAGCCAGATCCACAGGAGAAAAGGGATACACATCTGTTGTGTGCAGGAGCATCACATGAGCTTAAGGGAGAGTAAATGATTTAGGGGAAAGATGAATGGGCCCTGAGAAGAACAGGTGACCTCTGTTACTGTCTCTCTCAGCATGGTGTCAACCTCTAGTCTCCTTCCTTGTGACTGGGGTTTTATCATCCCTGGTTGATGAGGGTCCCAGGAGGAAGGATGTTTTGCAAGATCTGTCTCTCTTTGGGTAACTTAGGGGCACTCAGAGACCACTGCATCCTGCACTTGCTGTTCCCCATGTGTCTGGGTTTGAAATCCAAAGTGGCATATTTTAAGATAGCATTTCCTGAACTTCAGTGGTGGCAGTAGAGCTGCTCTTCCCATAGCCACTTGTGTGTGGACTTGCACTGGTGAGAGCGAGTGAGCCAGGGTCCAGTGGTCTGAAGAGCGCCTCCTCCTCTTGCCTCTCAGAGTGCAGAACGACAGTCAGACCTGTTGACCCAGGGCCCCAACCTTCTGATATCACCTGCACAATTTTCTGTATATTCTGGTATTCCATTTTTTAATGAAGAAATAAAACAAAATTCCCTAATCAAATAATAAGAGGATAATAATAGTTACTGCACTGTATATCATTTTCTTCAAAGCAGTTACTCAGTGGTAATCATTTTAAGGGAAAAAGATCCATAGCTTTGCTCCTGTCCTTGGAAGAATTCAAAATCTCCAAAAAGGGATGAGGGGTGTGGTTCCATGGGGGAGTGCTTGCCTAGTATGAGCAAGGGTTTGATCATCCCCAGTGCCAGCAAAACAAAATAAAAAACTCACAAAGTCTAAGAATAGCTGCTCTGGAGTGGGCTTGGGTCCTACCATGCTGCCCTGGAGTAACATTTCTTCTAGTTCTTTTTTTGCCCAGCACAGTTTTAGGAAGGAAATACTTGATAAAATAGACTGTTCTAGGCAATTATTTTTCACTTGAAAGAAATGTAAAATGTTGCAATGGAAATATTTCTAAAATGTAAACTCAGCTGCCTTTTAAAGGAGAATGTACTGAACATAACTTAAGTGTTTAATGTTTGGGACATTTTTATGAACGCCAGTTATTGACTTGTGTTCTTCTAAGGAGGATGAGGGCTGTTAGGGTTTGTTCCTATGCCAAAGGACCCCAGGTTGCTTTCTTTCTTCTTTAATTTCTCCCCACCACTCCTATGGATTATAGAGATAGCTGACTTTATGGATAATTGTTTGTGTGGGAGCCTGGAGGATGACTTTTTTTTTTTTAATTTTGAAGCAAAGTATGTGTTTGTATAATCACTGCTTGCTGCCTCATTACACCTCACTGAAATCCAGGGCAGGGATTTTGCTTTTGAGGGTTTTTTTTTTTTTTTTTTTGGTACCGGGGATTGAACTCGGGTCCTTGTGCTTGTACAGCAGGCGGTAAAACCACTGAGCTAAATCCCCGGCCCATGGGAGCAGTGGTTCTCAAACTTGAGCATGTATCATTTGCACCCGGAGGGTGACTTAAACTACAGAGCTAGGGGCCACACACCAGAGCTTCTGAGCCCAGAGAGGGTCTGGGGAAGGGGTAGATTTTGCAGTTCCCAGGTAATCTGAGAACTCAGGTTGGGGGAACCAGCTTTGGGAACCACTTTTTAAGAGAAGTATTTCTCAAACTTTAATGTTCATAGAAGGCACCTGGGAGGCCTTGTTCAAATTTTAAAATTCTGGGTTGAATAGTCTGGGGCAGGCTCGGAGATTCTGCCACTCTGATCAGTTCCCAGGTGATGCTAATTTTGCTGTGCAATAGACAGACTTTGAAGCAGTGGCTACATGTTTGAATCAATAAGGAGCTTGTGGAAAAATGAAGAAGAGGAGGAAGAGGAGACAAAGATTATTATCCCCAAATGGATAAATCAGAATTTCTGGGCGTGGAGCTTAGTTGTAGCTTCCCCGGTGATTGGAATGGGCAGTCAAGGAGGAGAATCTTGTTTTCAGAATGGAGAGGTTGCTGGAAGTCTAGAGTGTTGCAGTATTGAATATTTGATTGACTAGTGGTATGGCTTGAATGACTCCCCCCAAATTCAGGGTTGCGAGTGTGATAATCCCAATGGTGGAGCCTTTAAGAGGTGATTAGGTCAGGAGGGCTCCTCCCTTGTGAATAGGATTATTATCCTTTTAAAAGAGGCTCCACCCAGTGCTGGATTTGCTTGCATGAGGACCTAGCGTTTGTCCCCTCTGGGAGGATGCTGTAATATGGTGCCCTCTTGGAAGCAAAGATCAGTCCTTGCTAGACAGTGCAACCTGCTGAACCCTTAGCCTTAGACTTCCAGCCTCTAGAACTGTGAGAGAATAAGTTTCTGTTTCTTCATGTTACCGAGCCTCAGGTTTTGTATTATCGTAGAACAAGTGGACTAAGCTAGCTGGTCATTGTTGAGCAAGTGTGGTTCCACATTTGAGTTATCTGGAAAGCTTTAAAAGATACAGATGAAGGGGCCAGGGGTTTAGCGCAGTGGTTCTAGCACTTGCCTCGTAAGTGCAAGGTCCCTAGTTTGATCCCTGGTACCAAAAAAAAAAAAAGATACAGATGAAATACCATGTCTGGGATGTGCCTCAGAATAACTTGAGTGGTGGGCTGGGGCTGGAGCTCAGAGGTGGGCCACTTGCCTATTATGCACTAGGTTGGCAGTTCAATCTCCCCGCTGCAAAGTAAATAAAAACAAAATAAATAAAAATGTAAAATAACCAGGTGGATTTATTTTGACAGCAGGGTGGGGTCCAGTATGTAGTCAGCAGCCTCCTGTAGTTACTGAAATTTAAATTAACTAAATATTTTTTTAAAACTTTCAGTTTCTCTGTGACATTGACCTCATTTCTGGGGCTCAGCAGTCACATGTAGCTAGCAGCTCCCATGTTGGACAGAATAGAACATTTCCATCATTGCAGAAAGCTCTGTTGGGCAGCATTGGTTTATGAAATGAGATTGACCATGAGCAGATAATTATTGAAGCTAGGTGATTGGGTCCCGAGGGGTTCATTCTCCTGTATTGTCTACTTTCATATTTCTAAATTTTTGCTTAATAAACTGGTTTTAAAATGCCAGGGCCTCACTTCAGACCAGCTAAATTAGAATCCTTGAGGTTTGGTGGGGGCTTCCGTGTTCTGGCAGCCGCCTAGGTGTTTCCAGTGTGAGGCCAGCGTTGCGCCTCGCTCGCCTCATGGAGGAGGTGTGCGTAAGACCGATGAGGCCCAGCTGAGTGCCTGACCTGTGTCACCTTCATGCTATTGGTTGTCGCTTGCTTGTTTTCTGGCCTGTGTAATGAGGATGAGGTACTTGTGCTGCTTGCCTCTCAAGTGTGCAGTAAAATCCAGAGAGAAAAATATTGAAGGGCTTTGACGGATGTCAAGCACTGTACACATGGAAGAGTTTTGTTGCTTTTCCTTATTTTAACTCTGGCCAAGTGAGGCCTTGGAGCATGTTGCCAGATACAGCAAGTAAAAAATTTGGGAGGCCCCATTAACTTTGAATGGTAGGCAGTCTGATGAACAATTTTTCACATAAGTATGTTCCAGGCAGTATTAGAGATGTGTAGTAGAAAATGGTTTGTATTTATCTGGCAACCCTGCATTGGAACCTCTGTCCCCACTACAGATGGTGGGGTGTTTGTACCTACAGGTCCACGGGTCTACTTCTGTTTGCAGAATTTGTCTGTTAACTAGTGTTGTTAGGAGATCAAGTCAACAGAGAATCAGAGTGTGCTTTAAAAGCCCTGTGGAGGAGAATCTCTGTTCATTTAGATCTTTGGTTTCTTGCATCAGAAGTTTGTGTTTTTCCTCCTATAGATCTTGCTCATAGTTTGTTAGTTTTATAACTGAAGGTTGTGGGGTTTGTGTGTGTGCCAGTGTAAGTGTTTTTAACTTTAAATTCCAATTGTTTATGACTGGTACACTTCTCACCAGGCAAGCAGTTGACATTCACACCCTATGCTTGTGCTGGAGGGAGTAGCAGAACTGAGGAAGTCCTGAGATAGGGTCCTTTAGGGTGCAAGCCTTATACCTCCCTCCCTCTCGTACAAGACAGCCCCTTGGAGAGCCCCTGGTTGTGTTTATTTCTGGGCTCCTGAATATTTCCCAAGCAGAGGAAGTCCACTTAAACAAATGCAGCTTCCCCTTTTAACCCTTCCCTGGGACCAGGTTTGCCTGTGTACCCAGGTGGTCTTTAGCTGCCTGACCCTTCCTATAGTGGTGGCCCTCAGTCCTGACTTCAGACTGAAATTATTCGTGAAACTGAAAAAAAAATTGGATGTCTAGTTTGGAGTGGTTACATGTGGAGTAGGAATATTTTTTGAAGTTCTCCAGGTGACTCTAGGGCCTCACTTTGCTTAAGCACATCCACCTTAAAGCCTCAAACACCAGAATTCCCTTTCCTGTTGAAGAACAAAACTCCTTTTTAGGGTAGTCAGTCCATCTTCGGTGCCAGAATAAGAAAGGGAAGCTGATTAAAGGGAGTGACACTAAGGTGTGGGTGTTTGCTAGCCCAATTCTCTGGAGCTTTTTCTTTTCCTCCCAAACTTTGAGTTTTGAATAGTTGGTAGAATTTTCAGCTATGTGGTCATGTGAAGATGCAAAGTTCACATGCAAAGGGCATAGATCTTCTCACCTTTGAGGCTCTTTGTGGGAGATGAACCATTTTAGAGCCAGGTTTAGGAGTTGATAGAAACATTTGACATAGCCTTTCTACAATACAGGACTAAATACCTCATACATAAAAAAACAGAAATTCAACTCGAAGGACTCAGATTCACTAACAGCTCTTGTCCTAAATGTTAGCTGCCTTTGTCGTTGTCATCAGAGCAAGTTACAGTGCATTCTAACTGTGTCCTTAGGGAAAAGAGGATTAGATGAGGGAACAAAATGCACCAGGTTCAATGTCCTGTTGAAAGCCATGGCTTGTATACTACTACTATTAATAAAAGCCACAAAATACTCCTAATGATGATTAAAATAAAAACCCCAAATCTTACCATTTATTAACCACTTACTATGTGCCAGGCACTGGACTGAACCTTTCATACTGTTTCTGATCCCTCCCCCCCATAACCACTCTACAGGAGGTAGGGACAGTTACCCTTCCTGTTGTCCTGAGCAGACAGAGGTTGAGTTACCTGGAGGAGCACACCAGGTAAGGTGGCCTTGGGTCTGCTTGCACTTGGTTGTCTGCCTTTGTGGTGCACTGTGGTCTTCTACAGAGGAGCAGGGGGGGGGGGGGGGGGGGGGGAGGCTCTCTCCCGAGGGTCGAGTCCCCACCTGTGGGCTGTGGCATTTGGATTAGCTGCCTCTGCAGGGCTCCTCACCTTCCCAAGTCCTGTCCTTTGTGAGCACTTGAGTATTACTCTGCTCTTCCTGGGGAGGAGACTAGGGCTTCTAGAAACACAGAACCTGAGACAGTGCAATCTGGGAAACACTTCCCTCTGGCACTGTGTTCAAAGGGAAAGTCTCTCAGAGTCTGCCCTGGGCACCTCCCAGTATTTCTGTTTGGGTACTCTCGAGGTAATGGCCTTTTTAAAAGTTCGCACTGAAAAGAGAATCTTCATCCTTACCATTATTTACATATTTTAAATCAAATGTTTAATTTGAGCATTTAAATTACTCTTCAATGAAAGAAAAGTTACATTCAGGATCTTGCTGTTGGTAGCTTTCTTGTCAGATGCAGAGGGACGGTCCAGCCTGCCTCTCTGGGTGGCATCACAGAAGTGGTTTTGGTGGTGAGGAGGGGTGGAGGTCTGGGGTGTAGTTTCTGCGCCCTTTGTTCAGATTCTGTGGCTGTGTCACCTCAGGCAGGTTTCTTTCATTGCTCTAGGCCTGATTGCTCTGTGTGAATGGAGGAGAGCATCCTTCTGGGCTTGTGGTGAGTCAGTGCAGTGAATCAGGTGCCGGGCACTCAGGGAGCCCTCAAAATGGTGAAGACCCTCGATCTTTGAAGGGAGCCGATCCCATGGGATCAGCAGCATGCAGAAGGAACAAGCTTCTAGGAAATGGTGCCCATCTGTACCCAGGAGCCTTTGGGTACACAGTGGGGCCTGATTACGTGGGGTGTTGGCAAAGAGGCTTCTCAAAGGGCTTGCAAATGCTTCTTGTCTTCAGAGATTCCTAGGTGTCTTGTCCTTCTAGGTGGACTGTCATTAGACATGGACGGATAGAGTAGGCCCCTCAGTTAACCAGAGATGGGAGCCTTCCTGCCTTTGTAGTGGCCCGTTGGCCCCAGCTGCTCTCCAGGAAGCTGATGTACAGCTTTGCCTCTGAGAGCATCCCACTCCCTCCCTGGTGGGAACAAATGGAAGGTCGAGCAGGATTACACATGCACATTTGCAGCTTAGGTCCATGCTTTGTCCAGAAGACCATTTAAATAGATAAAACCTTTTTACCTGTTGGAGATTAAATGCTTGGGGAAACCTGTGGTTAGATAATCTAGCACTGAGGAAAAACACTATAAATAATTGCTTTGTTGTTTCATGCTGGTTTTCTCAATAGAAATTAAAGCTTGGTTCTCAGCAGCCAGAGCAATAAAAACATGTTCAGAGGAGGAGCTGGCTTTTTCTGACTCCTTGAGAGCAGATGATTTAGAGGTATCTCTATGGGAGATTAAATGGGATTCAGGTAAACAGCTGAAGGGTTTACATGGGATTAAGCTTTAAAAACACCATCCTATGGGGTGTTTTCCTTAGTGGAGATGAGGGTGTAAAGCAGGAGCTTTAGAGACTAGGTCAGTGGTGAGGATTTAAGGGACGGGGAGTGGACTTCTCCACAGCCCTTCCTGAGACAGGGCCTAGAGTTAGAGAGAAGCATCTTTCCCACCTTCCAGAACCTTCCCCTTAGACACTAAGGTGTCTGCCGTCTGGGTCTGGTGACCAAGTGGTCAGGAGGCAACCTCAGGACTTTAGACCATCCGGATTAGTGACACACACAACTCCTTCCCTCGTTCTACTAATGTAGGGCACCTGCCTGCTTTGTGCTGTGCACTGTAATACACATGGAATATAATGTGAGCAAAACAGACACAAATCTCTGCCCTGTGAACCTTACATTCCAATCAGGGAGACAAACTGAAGACAAGCCTATTTTTATATACAAGTATATAAAAATAACTGCCGCGGGCTGGGGATTTAGCTCAGTGGTTCTGGCACCTGCCTTGCAAGTGCAAGGTCCTGAGTTTGATCCCTGGTACCCCCCAAAAAAACAAAAACAAAGCAAGTAAGGGGAATATGATCCATGAGGAGGAGGGGAGTGTGAGATGTTAGGGGAACAGGGAAACCTTTGGGAATGAGGAAGTTCATCTTGCATGGTGAAAGAACAGTCTGGGCAGAGAAAAGAACAAATGCAGAGACCCTGCACACAGGAAGCAGAGTGTTCCTGGAGCAGAGAGAACTAGGAGGCACCTGGTAGGAAACAAAGTTAGAGAGGCAGCAGAGCCAGAACTTGGTAGATCAGTTAGGAGCTGGCCTTGGCTCTGAAGGTGCAAGCCATTGGAGGGTTCTGAGCAGAGGAGTGGCCTGATCTGAGATTTAATAGGATCACCAACTACTTTGTAAGAATGGACAGTATGGGGCAGAGGCAGAACCAGAGGCCAATTAGAAGCCACTGCCAAGTTCCAGCCCAGTGCTCACAGTGGTGCTGGGGAGAAGCAGTAGAGTTTAGATATGTGTGGACAGGTAGAGTTGAATGATATTGATGTGCAAGTGGTGGATTTCAGGATGATGGGAGAAATCCAGGATGACTCCAAAGTGTTTGGTCTGAGCAACTGGAGGGATGGAGTTGCTGTTAACTGATATGGAGAGACTGCAAGGGGCGGGATCTACTTGGAGCTCCATTTTGGACATGTTAAGTTGAGATGTCTGCAAGATGCTGAGGGAGGCTGGTGTGTGGCTATGGTGGCCAAGGGGGAGGCCCGTGCTGTCGATATAAATGGAGGACTCAAGCACGTGGGTGACCCAGGGACTTGTGAGTCTGGAGCAGCACAGGAGGCCTGGGAGTCAGAGGGTCATTAGTGACTTCCTGCTGCAACCTTCAGCTTGTGGAGGTGAAGGGCTTAGACCTTCAATCAACTGGAAGGTCTGAATTAGAGCCCGACTCTTCTATGGTTACCCAGACACTTCTTTACAGTGGTTTTATGACAGCTATAAATCTGGCAGAGTTGGCTGGGTGCATATACATGCACACACGATTGCTTAGTGTGGGACAGCCACTCCCTAGTTGCCCAACTCCGTCCCTAGAGTGCTACTCAGGAATGAATAGTGCAGCCCACGGACAGTCTGCGATAGGCCAGTGGAGAGACAAGACTAGAAACTCAGAGAGGAAGCATTTAGAAATTCTTGTGACAGCTCAACATTGGCACAGCATTCAAGGGCAGCCACCAGACTCATTGAGCAGAATGTGGACCAGTTTGGGTGGCCTTGATCTCATGGTGGCTCATTTATAAGCTGAGCTTTTTATAAATCACATGGGAGGACCATATAGTGGATTTCAAGTAAAATGAATCAAAAATCCTGAGTGCATCCCTACAGATGATTTGAGAGGCGTGGCCCCAGCACAATTCTCTGAGTGAGCTCTCAGTAGATACTTGTTAGGTCTAAGTACAGAATCTTACATGCCTTTCTCTGTTGTCTAAGACTCAGGTCCTGTCCTTTGCCCAATGATGATGCCAGCAGCATGCCTTGGCTCCCCTTTGGGGAAAGCTTCCTTGTCCCCCTTCCTGGATGGAAACTGTGGCTCGATGGTACCCTCTCCAAGGAGCCAACCTGTCTCTCAGCCCATGTCAAACAGTGTCTTCCCGAGAGCAGTTCTGCGCATCACTCCAGCCCTGTCCTCAAGTGTGAACTCTGCAGTGTTTACTGAGAGACTCCTAGGACCTCTAAGAACTGGGTCTCTCCACTTCCCATTCCAGCCCAGGGAGGAGATATATTATGGTTTCATTTGGGCACTGAGCTACCGTAGAAAGGAATTTGAAGGAGACAGATGTTGGACAAATGCCATTGTTGACATTCTTGAGCCTTAAACTTTCCCTGCCTATAAGTGGACCATGGCATGGAGACGTTGGAGGCTTAGGTGTGTAAGTGCTTGATACAGCACCTGGTCCTAAGGAGAAGCTGAGTGACATGGTACAGGTGACTTCCTCCATTTGAATCCAGCTCTGACCCCGGCTCCCAGCTTCTCTGTCTGAGGTCTGTGTGGCAGTCCCTTTTCTCCCCACCCCATTTTGTCTGCCTATAGGACTTATGATCAAGATCCCAAGTTTCCCTGGGAACTCCTAAGACTCTATTCTTGCTGGTAGTGAGAGGAGGCAGCTGCAGGGGCCTCTGCAATGACGGTGGCCTGCCTGCACTTTGCAGGTCCTCTAGCCTCCCTTCCTGCCATCTGCAAGACTGTATGAGGATGGAGGCAACTCAGCTGGAAGGAGCTGCCAGCTCCCAGTAGGTCCTCCAGACATTTGGACAGTGCCTCCTAGGGCTGTTTTCCCAACTTGTCACTCTCCTCTGAGCTTGTTGCCAATTGCCACTCTTTCTGAGCTCCCTGCCGACCATGCCAACTTCTCCTCCTCCTCCTCCTCCTCCTCCTCCTCCT
>NW_004624738.1:27339136-27351331 GCF_000247695.1 Heterocephalus glaber
ATCCTCCTCCTCTACCAGACATTGCTGGCCCTGCTCCTCCTCCTCCTCCTCCTCCTCCTCCTCCTCCTATTTCCTGGCTTAGGTCTTGGAGGGTGTAGCCATGGGATGTATCCAACATCTAACTTAGGTGCACCACCTGTCTTGTTAAAGTGTCATCTTAACCTTTGCCTTCAGGTGCTAAAGTGGTGATGAATGTGTAGCTGGTGGCTTATAGTTCTGACAAGCTGCATTCCACTGTTTACAGAGAGAGGATTCTTGCTTTCTGTCTGCTGCTGGCACTGGGTCTCAGATTTCAGAATATGCCACTAAGCAGATGGCAGTTGGGGGGTATTTGGGAATTAAATGCCTTGTTCTATTTGGCTGTGGCCTATTTTAATTTAGGGGTATAGCTTATGTCCTTTTGGGTTATGTTTCTGTGAAATCAGAGTATCTTGTCTCATTTCAGTAGGAGGGAATAGACATACTGTAGATATAAGTATATTGTTAAGGGACTATATGTGAGTGTAGAGTATTTACCACATCTTATATACACACAGAACTCCAGACAGGTGCATCTGGTCTCTGTGGGCTCACTAAGCTGCTTCAGGACCGAGAATGTGGATGACTTGGGCCCAGGGGCTGGTGGGCACTTGAGGCAGCTCTTCCAGGTGAAAACCTGAGCAGAAATGGTGCTTCAGAGTATGGGAGGAAAAAAGTGTCAAATGCCAATTTCCTTGCACCCTAGCAGAGAAAGTCATACCTTTGAGCCCAAGATTAAACCAGCATTATTGTAAAACTTTCACCCCTCTGCCTCAGCATCTGATCTATTGCTTCAGGTTGTGATTTAAAGCCTGCCAATTCAACGTCCACAACCACATGAAGGCTCTTTAGGGGTCTGTTCTGGTGTCATTGGTTAAGGAGGATGTTAAGACAGCAGAGCCCAACTTTGGAGGGACCAGGAGAGAAGTCTGCAGGCTCAGACTCATGTTTGGGGCAGAGACACCTTGTATGTCTTAAGCCCTCTCAGCAGTGATCTGCATGTACGAGAAGAATGTTAATGTAGGAAAAGGGCTAATGTTGTTCTGTCTCCTCAGGAAGATAGTAAAGGCCAGTGGGGTAAAATGGAAATGCAAAATAAAGATCTTCCCGTAGGTAGGTAGTTGAGCTGGCTGCTTTGTGGGAGTGGTGAGCTTGATCCCTGGAACCCTTCCTACTGCTGACCTTCTGCCTAAAAGAGGATCCAGCAGCTTGGAGTAAAGGAAAATGCAAACTCCTAGTTTTGCAAATGAATGACACATCTTCTCTTAGGTTATGGTTCCCAGTCTTTTGCATTTCCCAAAGTGCTAGGCAGATGCTCTGTCCTTAGAAGATGACAAGTAAATGCTTATTAGTACGATTGGCAGGTTTTAAAATTTCAGAATTAAGCCAATTTTGGGGGAGTTTGGTAATGGCTGTGGGAACAACCTTGTATGGGTGGTGAAATTCCACATCTGCTTCCAAGATTTTGGGCTTTCCTTCTAGGGAATGGGGAATAAGAATCTTCACTTCTCTGTACCTCATTGTATATGGGTAATAAAATACTGCAGTGGCTTTGGACACCTGTGGCCTAAATGATCTCCCTGCTTCCAATTTCCCTTTATTTCTTCTTCCACAACCTTGCCTGAGTGTTTTTACGTGCGTATCTCATCAAATCAGCTGATTTAAAATCCTTCAGCATTTTCCTCCATCATCTGCAAAATGTAAATCTAAATTACTTTATCCAAATACAAGCGCTCTGTCATCTGACTCTGTGGTTCTTTGCAGGTCTTCTCCAGCTTTTCCTCACCTCAGAATTCACACTCCAGCTATGACACCTCCAAATGGCCCAAGATGCTCTTTATTATTTAACATTATCTCTTTGTGTACATGTTTAAGTATATTGTTTTGCAACCTGGGGTCCTAGATTGTGTCTCTTGACCTCTTTCAATACTTCTCAACCATTTGGGACCCATTCTGGAGTTCTCTTTGGTCTGCCCCTCTAAGGGCTGGCCCAGCCACTGCTCCAAACTTGATTCAACCCATAGTTCCCTTTCATCTCTGCCTCTGACCACACTGACCAATTGGTTTTGGTTTTCCCCTGCTAAACCATTGTAGAAGTTGTTCCTTCTGCCCAGATAGCTATTCTTAGTCAATGCAGCAGCTTCTCATTCTTTGTATTCTATTTCTCCTGTAAATACTATTCTGTTGGATTTTTAAAAATCCAGTCTGACAATCTTTGTGTCTTAGAGTTTCTAGTCTATTTATATTTAATGTAATTACTGATAGGTTTGGGTTTAAAGCTAACATTTTGTTTTTTGTGTATGTACCCTGACCTTTTCCTTTCTTGACTTCTTTTGAATGGATTTAAATTTTTCTTGTTGTTGTTTTCCCTATTTACTAGTTTGGAAATTGGGCATTCTCTTTCTGTTCTTCTACTTGTTACTTTAGAAATTATCCCTTACATATATTTATGCCTACTTACCAAGTTTTAAAGTTAATCAAATATTAAACCTTTCTTGATAATATGAGAACCTTAGAACAATTTATATTTACTTTCATCGAGTTCATCTTATATGCTTTTATTGATGAAAGTTTTAATTATATTAAAGGAGATTATAAATCATCATAATTGTTTTTATAACAATATTTGTTAGCTATACATGTATATTAACCACTTCTTTTGCTATACTTCAAGCCTTCCACTTGGGACCATTTTCTCCTTAAAATACATCCGTTAAGAATTCCCTTGCTGAAATGTGCTGGTGGAAAGGAAACACATTCATTGTTTGAAAATATTTTCAGTCATCTTTATTCTTGGATGATTTTTTTGTTTTGTTTTGTTTTTTGCTGATAGAGATTCCAAGGTAGGGAGTTATTTCAGCATATTCAGAGTATCATTACACTCTCTAGTATTGTTGCCATTGAGAAGCCACCTGTCAGTCTGTCACTGTTTTGAAGATAATGTTTTTGTTTCTTAGGATTTCTTTAAGAACGTAATTCTTAGTTTTGGTGTGTATTTTCATAGTAGTGTGCCTCAGTGTGGATTTTTATTTTCTCTTTTCAGAATTGATGGGCTTTATAAACTTACATAATGATGTCGTTCAAAAGTTCTGGAAAATTGCCAGCTGTCACCTCTTCCAATACTATCTGAAGGCCATTCTTTTCCCCCTGTCTCTGGGATCCAGATATACTCTATCCTCTCTTTCTTCTACATCTCTATCATCTTAGGTATCTTTTTATCTTTTCCTTGTTCACTCTGGATAACTTCTGACTGATCAAGTCACTTTTTACCTTCTCTAATTTCATGTTAAAATCTTCTGAGTCTTTATAATACTACATTTTTAACTGCTAGAAGTTCTGATTGGTTTGTTTTAAAATCTAGGTTACAGTTTTCCTGTGCTGACATGTTTTCAAACTTGTCCTTTTTTTTCTTCACCTCAGCATTATAAGCATGCTTGCTGTATAGTCTGATAATTCCAATTCCTGAAATTTGGAGTTCTGTTCTTGTTAGGGTTTTTGACTGGTTCTTGTTCATGGTGACTTGTTTTCTTATAGCCTTGGTTATCCTTGGAATGTTCACTGTGCTAAAGTTTCATTTGTGCCATGTTAGGAAGGCATCTTCCTCCAGTGTTTGCTTCTGCTAGGTGCTGGTAGTCCAAAGCTACCCTAAGCCAAATTCAGGGTTTGGCTTCTATGTTAGTTACTTTTGTCTCATTGCTGAGACAAAATGCCTGACACCCAAAGTTGGAGGGGAAGAGGTTTATTTGGCTTACAGTTCATAGAGGCTTCAGTCCATAATCACCTGGCTCCAAGGCAGGGATTGCAAACAGGCATGGCAGAGGAGAAACAACATGGCGTACACAAGGCAGCAAAGGTAACAATAGGCGTTACCAGCATCTTTCTGCCCTTTTTATCTTATTCAGGCTACTTAGGGCAGGTAGCACTTACAACCTTAGATCTAGTGCCCTTGAACCTAGCATTGCATCATGAATCGATTCCAGCTTCACATTCTAGATCAAGCCTATGACCCCAGGAGGCTTTGGGGGGACATCTAGACCCAAACCATAAGAGCTTCCCAGGTTACAAATCTGCAGAAGAGGTTAGTTTCCAGCCCACCTTTATCCTGAGGCTTGGTCCCTTTTTGGTCCTCATATATGGAGGGGAGGGTTTCATTTGGACCTCTTCTTTGAGAAGATCCTGATCTTGTATCGATCTTCTTCTAGGCTTAAAGTCTTCCAAACTAAAACCTAATTTTTTAGGACTAGAAGATACTCTCAGGGCAAAGTGACTCTTTGGGCTCTCATTTTTCTTTAATTTTCTTAGTTCTTTACTATCTTGTCTATTCTTAGAGGCCTTAAAGAAGAATTTTAACACTTTTATCTAGCACTTTTAGGGGTGATTGTTATTTTTAGTGCTACTGTTGGCTCAAAAAAACATACCATTACCAGAAATGAGGGGTCTCACTTTGAGCGTCATTCTTTCAGTAGAACTCTTACTGAACACAAACTTGATTAGGTGTCCTAAAACTGTTTTCTCCATCATGATATTTGTCTCTGTTTTAATCAGGAATTATAAATTATCTACTTATTCCCAAAGTGGTTAAGTGAGAGCAAAAATATATGTGTGTCGGCACCTCGCACAATGGCTAGTTCATGGTAGGTGAACAATACATATCCGGTTTCTAGAAAAATGAATGCAGCAGAGTATTTGTTGATGTGTAAGAGATAACTAGGTAGGTGCAAAGGACTGTCATGCTTTGAATAAAATCTTAAGCACTATTTGTCACTTTCGTTTTCATAGATTAAGACAGAAGAACCTAGGTATCATGAGCTCAGAACAGCTGTCAAGATTTTAGGATGCATTTGCCCTCAGGAATGCAGCTGGCATGTTAATGTGTCCACCCTCTCCTCTCCGTGGTGTTGCCTTGCGGGAGCAGGACCACAGGCTGAAGGCCATCCTTGTATACATCGCACTGTCTTTTAATTTAGTCTTGTGCGTACTGAAAAACCAAAGGATGAGACAAATGTTGCAATCTAGGCAAATGCATTTTAAGTAGAATTTCTAGGGCTCTGTACTGTTTTTTAAAATGATATTCAATACAGACAACATTTAAGTATCCAAATTAGAAATTTATGGATATTATTGCATTCACAGTCCTTAGTAGGTCCTCAGTTAAAGTGCATTAAGTAATGATAATAATAGCCGATGCTTGGTGCTTACTACAAGGACTATTCTAATCAAGCAATATATATTAATTCACAAAGTTACCTCACGATTGGTATGTGGTAGATGAAGAAGCTGGGGTCGGCATGATGCAGTAATTTGCCTTAAATTGCACAGTGAGAGGCAGAGCCACAATTCAAGCTCCACCCTTTTGGCTCTGATGTCTGTATTCTCATTCATATGCCCTATGGTTGTGGAAAGAAGATTGAGCTATAATTGGCTTTCCTGAGGCTGCCCAGAGCAGCTGTGCAGGTTAAATAGAAACTTGAAGCTCTGTAGAGCTCTGTGGAGCTGGAGGGGCTCTGGTGCACGAAGCTCAGTGTATCATTATCAGAGTGGCCATGGTAGAGATGCTTCCTTGCCCTGCATTAAAGTTAGAGATGAAATTATGAAATTATTGTTTTTTATGCTTTGGTGACTTGTTTCATGTTTTTCCGTCCTATTTCCTGATATCACTACCAATGTATGGAGGTTGGATTCTGAATTTTGGGCTGAGGGTGTTATGTTCATGGACATCCACAGAGATGCTGGGAAGCCAGTTTGGTTGTCATAGGAATTGTCATTTTGTGCTGTCCTGCAACATGGCTGGCCTATTTCCTGTACCTGTGTGGTCCTGGGCTTTTGTGTTGCTGCTGGTTTGTTTGTAAGGACACACTGCAGCAGGTTTATGCAACATCCTTGCCTCTCTCCATCACCCAGTGGGCTGAGGCAGGATAAGCTAGTCTATGGTGCCAAATCCTCCTACAACTTCTGAGGCTGAGGAACACAAAGGTTTCATAGAGATTTCCTCCAACTACAGTGGAGGAAAATGATGCTTGGACACTGCAGAATAAACTGCCTTTGATTATCTTTCTCCTAGATCCTTTTCCTTACTTGAATATTGGTGGGCATTTCTCTCTTGTTTTACCCAGAAAGTTGGCTTAATTCTCAGTGACTCCTTGACCCTGGGGACCTGCTTTCAAGAGAAAGATGAAGAAGAAAACCCTCCTTTGCCAGCTGGAATTCTTGATTCTTCTTGTCCCCCACCCCCCACCCCCGGGCTGCACTGAGTGTTCCTTTTTAATGTTTACATGGCACCCTGAGCCCTGGCTTCTGTCACCTCTGGCAGGACAGGCTTTTGCAGAGAGATTTGATGTTATTGATAGGCTGGCCACCGCTTAGGCACTATCCAGGTTCCACATGTGTTCACTTGGCAAAGCCAGCCTTAGTCTCATTAAAAAATGAGGGGGAAACCTCCCATATATTTACATTCACATTTTGGAACTTTTTGAGTACTGACTCATTCCTCCAGCCAGCCATACTGTATATTCCTGTGTGTGTTCACTGCATTTCAACCCTGCCACTTGAGGACTACCCTAAACAGATTGTTTGTGAATAGAGCCAAGTATGGATTTTGATTTTATAGAGATTAATTGGTCATTGAATTTGCATCGATTGAAAGCTGGAGCATTGCAGAGCAATCTGGAGGGGACCCAGACTCTTCGCAGGGTTACTCTTAGCTGCCCCTGTCATGTGGGTGAGTGTTCTGCGAATGCCCATTTATAGCCCTGCTACTGTCTCCCTGGTGGTGAGGTGAGTGGCTGATGGCCTGCAGGATCCAGGGGTGATGTCTGGAGCTCCCCAGCATGCCAGGGGCATGGGCAGGGCTCCCTTGCCTCTGTGTGTGACATCTTGATTGGTTCCTTCCCCTTGCAGTCTGTGTGGGGCTTTGCCTTTTTGAGATGGGAGGAGTTAAATGAACCTTATAGTTTTTACACATTCATAGTTATTCTCATGCATGAACTGAAGTAGTACCTAGGACTGCAGTGTCACTCTGCCCTGCCGACCCCATGATGTCTGTCAATTCTTTTGGCAGGAGTTTGTGGACTTTCATGTCCAGCTTTCTGTGCAGCTACTGTGGGACAGGGTATAGGTCTTGGCCCAGGCAAGGGAGTAGGTGGGAGACAGTCTCTTTTCCCTAGCCTGGGAGATGCTCGGGTTGACTTTGAGTCTGAGACTCTTGCCTTGGACCTTGCTTCCCTTCATGTTTTGGCAGAGCTGCAGCTTGGAATTTGTAAATGCTTGGAGAGTAGGTGGCCTCATGTCCTGCCATTAGACCTCTCTCCCTGAATCTAGTTTCTAGAGCATTTGTTTTTGCAAATTGTTCAAACAAGGACTGTTGTGAACATCTGGGGTCCTAAAACCAGCATTGTGTCAAGTGAGGGGGAATCTCTTGATGTGGCAGCATGGAATGGCAACTAGGAAACAGGGCCAGGGGCTCTGAATTCAACTTCTGTGTTTATCCCTGGGCAAGTTACTTAACTTCTGAGTTCAGTTTCCTTTTGGTGATGTGAAGATACTGCTGTGGGCTCACTTGTTCAAAGGATGCCTGTGATAATTCTCCATTTTATGCTGAGTAAACCAAGGCCAGAAGCGACCCGATGAGGTGCACAGTGTGAAGACAGGATGGTGATCAGGAAGGAAGCCTGGGTTTGAGTCTAGGTCCTCCTGCCTGGACTCCTGTGGTTCTAGGCAGGTCATTTGGCCTTCAGAACCCATGTTTCTGTGCAGATAATATGGAAACAATGACTATCACAGGAAGGATCCTGTTTTGACACCTATGATGATGTGACAGGAATAAAGGGAGGTAGCATATGCCTTATAAAGTGTTAGGAATTTTACAGCTGGAAAACATTTCCACCTTTATAGACTGTTGGTGACTGAGCGGGTTAACAATGAGTTCTTCATATTCCTGGCCTAAGGGCTCTCAAAATGATTTTCTAAACATTTTTTATGGATAGTTTTTCTAATTTCAAAAGTTATACTTATGGTTAAAATTCAGCTAGTACAAAAGACTGAAAAGTGAACCTTTCATCAGTTCTACTCCCCAGACATGAACTCTGTTAACTTCACCTGTGTCCTTCCAGAGACCGTCTATGCTCCGTGCACATATGGGCTTGCACACATACATGCATCAGGTCATACAAGCTGCATGTGATCTACTAGACATGGGCCATTATTAGTATTATTTTTTTACCAAGAGCCCAGATTCGGAAGCTCCAGGTAGTTTCCAGATACTGGTTATTAGGAACAATGTCATTATTGAGAAGAGAGAGAACTGCTTAGATCTTGGTGGCCCTGGATTTAAGACAAATATTGAAAGCAGCACCTAGCAGCCCAGAGCTTTCAGAATTATCTCTTTTGCAGTTGACAGAATGAATCTCCTCCAAATTATGTTGTTACTACTGTGGTTCTCCATTGCCCCGCCCAGTTAAATTTCATCACACCATGTGACTTGCAAATAAAATGATGTGCATGTCTGGAGGAAAGGGACCTGACAAAGCTTCCTCTATTTTAAAGATCCTTGAGGATAGAGCAAAATTCTCTTCAGAAGGCCTGGCTTTATAGCCCTTCTGGCTGTGACATTTATATTTGTAGCTCATTCTCCCACGTCGTTGGAGGAAGCTGTTGCTATTAATCGAATTGCAGAGAGTGGCTATGTTTATTTTAAAATATATCTTCCTACACACAAAATAAGCCTGGTCAACTTATTTTTAAAAAAGTTCATCTACAAGAATCCATATACTGTATCTATTTGATTGCAGTTGACCTGCTTGGCTATTCGGCACAGTATCGTCCCGCCTATACAGATTTCTTTGCCTGTCCTTGACAACAAATGAGATTTAGTTTTTAGCTGAAGTAAAATTTAGATTTTTTTTTTCAGCACTGGGGAATAAACCCAAGCCTTCGCACAGAGCTGTATCCCCAGCCCTTCATGTTTTGCTTGGAGATAAGTTGCTAAGTTGCACAGTTTTGGTTCAAACTTTGATCCTCATCCCTTACCCTCCCAGAGTGCTAGGCTTTAGGCATCTTAAAGTGAGTATTTTGAGGTTGGAGTAAATCTTATGATTTCATGTTGCAGTGTGAAATGGTTTTACTCATCGTTTAAAAAAAAAAAACTCACAAATTTGTGGGTTTTGGTGCTTTGCTTTTGATGTTGATATTTTTCTAAAATGTCATGGGTAAGACAGTTTAAAGAGCTAAATTACCTTCTAAATGTAGGAGAGAGCCTAAAAGGAATCTTGTGGAGCTGTGCATTTTGCTTAATGAAGGCTCTTTGGGAAATGTAAATCTGAAAATCAGGTGTGGAAGGAATGCTGGGCACACCTGTCCTCAAGGCCTGGCCCCTTTCCCGTGGACTCCCTGACCCATGTCCTCCAACTCCTCCTCTTCCTCCTCAAGAGGCCTTCCTGGGCATCTTGCCACCAACACAACTCTTACTGCCAGGTGGAACCTTACCTGTCCTAGTTATGGGCTCACGGTTATCCATGCTAGGCCACCCTGTTCTGGGCCCTGGGGTGCTCCATGAGTTGCTTGCAGAACTGTCCTCTGCCCAGGGAGCACTGGCTGCTGGTGACTCTTGGGTCCTGTTGTCCTGGTTCCTAACCCACACCCTCCTGCAGGCCCAAGCTCAGAGCTCCTCAGCCCTGCTGAGCTACTGCCTCCTCTCTGCCTGTTGAGGGTCCCTTCCAGAGGACCTCTGCCTGGCATCTGTCTCTCTCTTAGAACACAATGGGTGTGAAAACAACTTGCTGAAGGGGGACACGACATTTTCAGGCTAGCAGTGAAGAGACCTGCCATTCTGATCTTTGTGAATCAAAAACTGGAGAAGCAGGAGTGATGCTTGCTTCAAAATAAAACCATGAATAGTTACAACAACAACAACAACAACAAAACCCAGAACTACCTAACTACAGGTACAGGAAACATCTCACTATTTTGCAGGACAGTGCAAAAAAGACCATGGAAGTAAAAACAGTAACCTGGCAATGACTCTTGATGATGCTGTTGAGGTGAGATGATTTTTTTAAAAAAAACCTCTCAGCATTCAGCTATAATCTAAAGGAAGTGCTGCCGTGTGAATGTCCTGACTTTTTATGAAGCTCATAAAATTTTGTCTAAATCCCAATGTGCTGAGAAGTTATGGGTACTAAAGATTTAGCAAGTATCTTTCAGTATGGAAGAATATCTCTTTTATTATGACTTCTAGATGCTAATAAAAATAGTAGTAGTAGTAATAAATGTCCTCCTTTAAGAGAATATTTTTCCCTCAAATACCTTTCAGGCTTGTTCTCTTTCAGTCTTTCTATGAAGGAGGTGATATCAACATCTCCATGTGGCAGGAATGAGGATCTGAAATTGAGAATTTGCTGTGGGTTGCAGTTAGAACTCAGGTGTATTGTCCTTTCTTGTAGACTCTGCTGTCTGGGGATTTATACATGTTCTCCTCACAATAACTTACAACATAAACTTGCTCCTCCACAAGAGTTTCAGGCTTGTTACTGCTTGGGAGGTAGACATCTGAGTTGACCTGGCCCAGAGGACATGCTGAGTAGCAGACAGACAGTTTGGCAGGTGATGTTTTCAGCATTTTGGCCTCAGTCGGCCATGCAGTGGCTTCCCATCCGACTGGGACAGAGATAGTGGTCTGTATTTGGAATCCTACAACCATTAAGATAAGGCTGAGAAATCTGATCATCCTGGGCTGAAGCACAGCCTGAGTAGTTGGGGTGTGGCAGAAAACAAAATTCTCTATGGCAAACATAAGGAAGAAAAGATTTATTGTAGGTTAATAAATAGCTTGAAGAATTATTAGGAAATTTGAGCCACATCTCTGGGTGCAGGTTTCAGGAACAAATGCCCCAAAAGCACACTGTAGAACTGGACCACCAAGGAAGTGGCTGCTTCTTCTACAGTCGTGAAGCAGCTTTCCCCAAACTATGATCAAGAGGCACCCACAATCAAGTAGCCTTTACTTTGGTCCAAGCATCATGCTATATCTGCCGTTATCAGCACCTGCAAACCAATGTCATGGCCTGGCTCTTGTGCCTGTGGAGCTGGTACCTGATGCTGGAACACTGCCTGATAAAACTGTCATAGAAGAGTCATCTGCCTCTCGGGCTTTGATTGTTGAGCAGATAGCAGCTGCTGCCAAAGTGTGGTTTTTGCCTTTTGTTTTCTAAATTTCACAAAAGCACATCTGATTAGCCAAACTAAATCATATTTGTAGGTGCTCTGAGGTTTAGCTTTCCATCCTCTGCAAGGCAGGTGGGCTCACAGGGAGGGTAGGATGCAAGTTAAAGCCAATCATACCCGCTGTGCTCCGTGATCAGAAATAGACCTGATTTCCAGAGTTAGATGAAGGAGCAGAACTGAAGTTATAGTCAGAGGATGAAGTCATTGTGAATTATTTCCTGGTGTGTGTGAATGACCCAAGAAATGGGCAGCAGAGAGTTAAAGGCAGTAAAAGGCCACAGGATTTTTTGTTTGTTTTGGTTTGGGTTTTTTTGGGTGTATTTTCATCTCCATTTTTTAAAATTTATTTTTTTCATTAAATTTATTGGTACATTTTAGATGTAAAATATGATGACATTCATCATTGGGAATTTGTACCGTTACATGATATATCTTGGTTCTTAATTTTTTCCCCATTCCCCTGCCCTTCCTTCAACCCTTCCACCCCGCCCTATTTACAAAGACTTTCTTTCCACTTTTTTTCTTTTTCTCATATTTTTTCCTTTCCCTTCTTTCCTTTCCCCTACTCCTCCCACTTCCTTCTCTCCTTTAGACCTTTTCTTCCTGTTTCACATTATCTGTTACACATTTTGATTCTTATTTATACTTTGTTTCTCACACCAGAGAAACTATTCAGTATTTACACGTCTGTCCTATTTATTTCACTTAAGAGTATGGCCTCAATGTGCATCCATTTAGCTATAAATGTCTCTAGTTTCTCCTTCTTTACAGCTGGTTTATGCTCCATTTTATAAAAATACCACATCTTCTTTATCCAGTCTCCAGTTGATGGGCAATTGGGCTGCTTCCAAGCTTTAGCTATTACAAACTGTGCTGCTATAAACATAGGTGCACATATATCACTGTGGTATGATTCTTTTAATTCTTTTGGGAAGATACCCAGCAGGGGAATAGCTGGGT
>NW_004624738.1:27355521-27643853 GCF_000247695.1 Heterocephalus glaber
TCTGGAAGTCTGTTTTTGAGGCTTGTTTATGTGTCTTCTCATTTTCACGGGGGTGGGGGTGGGGTGTGCTTCTGGCGCCCACGTGGCTCACTTTCTGTGTCCTAGGAGCTTGGGATGGCGGCGGGGGAGCTTCCTTCCGGGTGCTGGAACCGGCTCAGCTTCTCTGCCCTAGGAGCCTGGGATGGAGGTGGGGAGCTTCCTGCCGGGTGCTGGGACCAGCTCACCTTCTCTCAAGATGTACTTGATTAATAGCAGCTGACCTTTTCTGTAGCCTCCTTCAGGAACATTTACTCTCAAATATGGCTAGGACTCTACCCTTCAAGGAGAACCAAAAGGCAGCAGCCCCTGACCTGGGAAACCAACCTGGGTGGTCTGAGAAGAGTTGCATAGGAATCCATATGGCCTGCCGGTGATCTTTAGGAGCTTCTCAGAGGGAGAAGCCTGTGATCATCATTAGAAATTTTAGCAATTATACAATGTTGATCAGATGTAGACCACATCTCATTTGGGTTCATCTGATAAAGAAGCAGTTGGTATTTTAACAAAGTAGTGTGCTCAGCTCAAGGAAGAGAAGGTCAATAGAGTAGGGAGCTCAAGGTCTCTGGTGAGAGTCCTGGATGGATGAGAGAACATTTAGGTTGTAAGTCTTCCCGACAGCTGTGGCTGGGGAGAAAATAAAATGCACAGAGGGTTGGAGAAGGCAGACCCTGTCTCATGAGGACTGGAACTGGAGCAGCCAAGTCCAAGTGACAATGAGAATTCAACCAGGTAGTTAGAATCAAACTATCATTCTCCAAAAATCAGATGATGTAGAAGGGGATAAGAACATTCCTTCTAGGATGAACTTGGGTTTTACAGAGGCACTTCCTTTGACTTTCGTTTCCTACCTTAACTGTGTAACAGAGTTTGTGTCTCATTCTCAGGCAAGTTCTTTTTGAGGTCTCAGTTTAAGCCTTTAACCAGGGTACTGGCTGAAGGAAAAGCACTCTGTCCTAAGCATACACCTCTGCTTCTGAACACTAGGTGAGTTTCTAGAGGAAGCGGGACATGCCTTAAATGCATTTATTTGCAGCCTTCCCAGGAATGGGGAACCAGGAGTTACAGAATTAAATGAGTTTGCTGGAAGGTGGAAACTCTGCCTGCACAGAATTGTCAGCGTGTTTCTGGCTCTGTAAATTTTGATGTGTTCTGAATGACTGAACTGGAAGTTATAGCACTGATACCAGCTTCATATGTAACAAAGACCTACCTTTTCTCCCCCAGTTACCCTAAAGATTCAGTGTGGATTGGAGCTGCCTGGGCTGTGCAGTGGATAGAATCAGAGTTCCTTCCCCTTTCTATGCTTTTGAGTTTAAGTGCTCTGGCGCTGCATTGCAGCCCCCCTCACTTGAATAAGTGCAGATCTAGCCTTCTTACCAAATTCCAGCTCTTTCTAATGACATTGAGCTGAGTGCTTACATCTGCCTGGGAGCAATTATTTATCACACAGTTACCAGAAATTTGAATCCACTCTCACTTATACTCTCAGAAATAGTCATTTAATTTTGATAGCTATGATTTAATCTTTATAAGTTTTCATGATGGGAAATTTCAATATTAGAAATAGAGGAAACAGTATAATAAATCCCTATGTCCCTGTGTATAGCTTAAAGAGTTATTTACTGGGTTCATTAGCTTTTGGGTACTATAAGAAATGAATGAGATAAATCAACTTAACAAAGAGTAAATGTTTATTTTTTGGAGCTTTGGAAGTTCCAGTACATGGTTAGTTGCTTGTGTCATTTTTGGGCCCATGACAGGCAGCATATCACAGCAGGGAGCATGTGGTAAGGAGAGTGCTCACCTCATAGTGGACAGAAAGCAAGAGAGAGGCAGAGGTGGGCTCAAGGTCTCAGCATCCCCTTCACAGGCATTCCTGTCACTTCAGCTAAGTCCCGCATCCTAAGGGGTGCACCACCTCCCAATAGTGCCACAGGCTGAGGACCAAGCTTTAAACACTCGGGCCTTTGGGGGACATTCAAAATCCAAACTATAGCCTCTATGCATGGCCAGTTGCCTTATTATACTGTGGTCCCTCAGTATCTGTGTGATTCTAGAACCTACAGATGCTCAAGTCTCTTACAGAAATTTGTGTATAACCTATACACATACCTTTATATACTTTTAATCATCTCTAAATACTTAATACCTAATACAGTGTAAATGCTGCATAAATGATTATTATACTGTATTGTTTAGGAAGTGATAAGAAATGTCTATATATGTCCAGTGTGGAAGCAATTATTTTGGAACACTTTTGATCTACTTTTCATTGAATCTGTATGTGAAACCCACAGATGAAGGCTTTGCTCCTTATGTCTTATCCTCCCTGGATTATTTTGAAACAAACTTTTTAAAGATGTATTTGTATATATTATTATATCTCTGTTCTTTCTCCTTACTTCTCAATTTTTTAATAAAATTATCTAAACATTGCAGAAAAAGACTTTTAACTTATTGAGGGGTTCTTAGAAGAAATAAATTTAGGTCACTCTCCAGGTATACAGTGTGTACCATGCACATGCACAAGGCACTATACCAGCTGAGGAAACAGGGCAAGAACAGGCTTTGTTGGAGGGAGGGAGGTAACAGAAATGTACTTCAGAGATGTCAGCCCCTGTGCTGACCACACTTGCAGACAAGTTCATCCTTGGCATATTGGCCAACAGCAGTGAGCACAAGTTAGGTGTTGAATGTTTCTGTCCATGTATGCTCAGCTGCTCATCAGAGCAAGAGACTATGTGGTGTGAGTATTGGGGAGTAAGTGGCATAAAGAATGGGTTGGATTTGATATTATCAGTCAAGCTGAACACAAGCAGTGGAAAGGGATTCTGACTAAATGAGCTTATTGGGCACCCATCAGGTAACTTAACAGTTTCCAGGCTGGAGCACCATACTCTGCCTGGCCATTGAAGCTCAACCTAAGTTGTACCACAAAACCTACCCCTGATGCTGGCCACCACTGCTGGATGCCTACTGTAGGACTGAATCCTTAAACCACCCCTGTGTCCTCGTCTTTCCCTCAAGTTTCCAAGTCCCAAGCAAGATGGTCCAACTGAGGCAAGTCACACACTTGAGCAAGCGGTCCCAGTGGGAAAAGAGCGTCAGACTCCTTCAGCTTCTGTGGCAACCCTGGGCCTGACTTCCATCGTGCAGTGAGGATTCTTCCAGGTAGAGAAGGGATTTCAGTGTTAAGCACCGAGCAGGGTGAATGTCTGCTTTGAAGATCACTGTCGTTGTGGATTGCCTTCTCTCACAGCACAGTCACAGGGTCTTTGCTTTTCTTGAAAATGCCATTTGTATCTGTGCTCTCCTTTTCTATTCCCATGGCAACTGTGAGAGCCCAGGTGCCTCTGAATCTTCTAAACAGATTTCCTGCTTCTAGTCTCATTCCCATCTCCAGTCCTTCCTATTGATGCTGCTGTAGCATTAATCTTAACCAAAGCAGTGTAGTGGTTTAAATCTTTAATATTCCCCCTGCTGGCTGGAAGATAAAGGGTAAGTCCTTACCTTGGCCCTGCCTTTTATAGTTGATATCTGGCCTCCACTCTCAAGCATATCTGTCATTCCAGAAACTCCCTGTCCCGCTCAGGAGGCCCCCAGACATGGTCAGCATTATGCCCTCTGTGCTGTGCTCTTTGATAGTTGTGTTGTCCAGAGGCCTTTCCTCAGTTCTTGGCTTCACACATCCTCTGTTCCACTCAGGTTTTCCTGACCTCTTCAGAGTGGTGACCATTTCTCTGAGTGCCCATGGCCCAGGTGTACATCACTCCCCAGGCCCTGATGTGTCTGACGTCTCTCTGTTTAGATGGATGAACTCACTGGACAGCATACTACCTTCCACATATAGTGTTGCTCTACTGTGCCAGCACAGTGCTGGACATGTGAGGACTCAGTAGATATTTGATGCTTTCTTTTTTTATAAGACCAAATACAAGCAAAATCAGGGACAGGGAAAGTGTATACTGCTATGGTAGAAATGCATAAATGATAGCTGAGGGCTTGAGTTGAGGACTCAGGCAAGCTGGAAGAGGGGAAGAGGGGGTTACATTTTTTTTGTTCTGTGAGTGATATAAACTAAATGGAGACTGTTTTATTGTATGCTTCCCGGATGAACTTTGAGTATATATCTAGCTTAAGAAATGTTCTAGAGTAGCCCAGCGTTGAGAAGCATGTCTTTCCCAAGATTTGAGCACATGTCTGTATAAATAAACATAAATGTGGCATGTGCTCCAGCAAAATTGGCTGTTTAATGGGATATACATGTACCAACACACAAACACACACCGATAGCGATGGACTGTCCTCACAGCTTGCCCCAGTATGGGACTTTGATGTGTACCACTGTGCTCTTTGCAGAATAAACAGCAAGAAACATGGAGACCCAGTCAGCAGCTTCTTCCTTGGGTTGCTGTTGAAGGATGACTTCTCAAGGGAGGGATCTCCATGTGGCTCAGGGAATCACCACAGAAGTTGGAAGGTGCCCCAAGTTGGGCTATTTGTGTCCCTCACAGAACCCAGAAGGCCCATGGACAGCAAAGATCAAGTTCAGAAGCATGAGAAGGGAGATTTTGGAAGGGTCAAGTCACATATGGAATGTTCAGCTGAGCAGCTGGATGCAAACAAAATAAAAAAAGTGACCTGTTCCTTCAGAGAGCAAGTGGAGATTTGGCGACAAAGAGAATGAACCAGGAAAATGCCAGCTGTATAATGGGATCAGTGTGATGGGAATTCCCAGAGAAGGGTGGTATCTCAGGGCATCATAGCCTGGCCCATGATCTCTGCTCAAGGCCTCCCTTCTGCTTACGGCAGCATGTCCTTCTGATTAGGGTTGCAGCCACTCCCTCCCACTTTGGGTGCCACACTTGTTTAGATGCTTCTTGGTTCCATGTGATAACTCCATTAAATCATAGGTTCTTTTCTTAGTGAACAGCCAGCCTTCCTAACTAGTGTGGGAGTTCCTGAGGATAGTGACTGGTTTCTTCTCTCTAAGCCTGAGGACTTAGGACTGTGGCAAGCAGCATGTGGGAGGCCTTTGCAGATTCTGGGCCTTGGAGACCACAATCCCAGCTTCTCTGCTTCCAGCCAGTGGACTTCTAGCCCCTGTAAACCTCAGTTTGCTCATTTGTAAAGTGGATATAAACATCCTTCAGATACGAGAGGTAAGGTGGTATTGCTTCTGGGAGTAGCAGGTATTCAACAAACACTGTCCTGATTACCCCTCCCACACCGTGGCCCGCACACGTCATCACAGAGTGGGTACTAACAGATGTTTAGTAAATGCATATCTGCTGATAAATGACAAAGAGTCCTTGTCATATCAGTTTTTGAAGGTCTCCTTTGGAGCCCTGATTTTAGCAAGCAAGCATTCTACCAGAGACACTGAGGCAGCCTGGAACTCGTCTTATTCCAAGTGATCAAGGAAACAGGTTGTTTGATAAAGGACAATTAAGGGAAAGATAGATTGGCTGAGTAATGAATAGCAGACGGAGACATCTTAAAGGAGAGAAAGTTAAGAGCCCAGTAAAGAAACCAATAGTGATTAATAGGGTGAACTTAAGATAGACGAGAAAGATAGGTTGGATGCTCTGGAAATTGGTGTTGCATCAACACTGAAGGTAAAGCAAGCTTTCGGGTGTCAAGTGAGATAGATCTGAGCAAGTCACTTACTTTGCCTGAGCTGTGCTTTCTATAATTCTAGAACAGGGTGACAGAGCATTCAAAGACAGGACTTGACCATCTGTGCAACTCCCTCCACATTGTACAGCACACAGGACTTCCATTTCCCTCAGAAACAGCAACAAATGTTTCTTTTAGAAGTGAGCTCATCAAGGCGGAGATCTCTCTCTCCACCTGGACCAATTTTGGAAAGCAGAGCTATTGCTGATGGTCTTTGTTGTAAAGATCTGCCTTGTGCTGAGGGCGGAAAGACCCAGAGGTGCCTCCTAAGACATGAAATTGAATTTTTCCAGACTGAATGATGTAAGAAGAGAGATGTTCACTTCTGGTCATAGCAGTAGTAGCTGTTCCCTTGGAGTATGCACAGCTTTAGTGATGGTGGTTCCCAGCAGCAGTGAGCCAGATGCTGCCTATGCTGAGTGTGAGGAATTTCAGTGAAAACCATTGGGCCTTTCTGTTAAAAACAAAAAAGCCTCTACTGTACAGTGTGCGTGTGTGTGTGTGTGTGTGTGTGTGTGGGTGTGTGGGTGTGTGGGTGTAGCGGGGGGTGGCTGTCTCTGTGGACCCTGACATCATCTGGCTGGTGCCAGGACAGTGGGGATAAATGGTGCAACTGACCATGGCAAGACAGCCATGTAGTGATTTAAAAGGGAATGGCTGCAGAACACCAGGAAAAGCCTACTTAATTCTCTGCTTCTTTAATTTGGTTAAGAGAAAAAACGGTTTTCTGAGTTTATGCAAAGCAGTTGTGTTTTATTCATTATTTGGTAGAAGTCACTCTTCTGGCATGTGGGGTGGATGATGTCAGCTCTTTCCTCTCAGCTAGAGTCAATGTTACTGAGTCTTTGGGCTCTGTTCTAGGGATGTGGAAAGCCGGTGGGAGAGGACATGGTTCCCATCCCAGGGTATTAGGAAAGCAAGAGTCCTCTCAGCCAGATGGGATCCATGTGGGTATGGAAGGAAGGGCAAAATTTGCACTGTAGCAGAAGCTGTGTGAGTCTATGCCCATGAGAAAGGGAAGGGTACCAGGGTTTCAGCCCTTTGTGGAAAGTCTCATGACAGGCACATTCTGGGGAAGTTGCCCAGGAACGAGCATTTGCTAACCTTGGTCTTTTATCTTTGTGGTGTCAAGGGATCAGAGTCCTGGGATGATCTTCAACCTAGCCATGTTACCTTGTCCAATTACTTAATCTTGTCTTGGGTGCACATAGCTCATGATACACACACACACACACACACACACACACACACACACACACATGCTGCCACCTGCCCAAGTCCAGGGAAAGAAACTGGGAAGTCATCAGCTTGCACTGGCTGTGGCTGGGAAGGAGCTTAGGAATGCTTTTAATTTACCCCTTATTGATGGTATCCAAGCTTGAAAGGATGGGAGTATTGGAGTTTCATCTCGGAGTCCACCCAAAGAGTTGTCATGACCATCTATACCCGTGTTTTCTTCAACTAACTTTCTGGGCTCCTCTTCTCTGGCTTTTGTTATATTAGATTTATGTTTTTAAATCAAGAAACTGGCTTTTCTGTGTTTAAATAACACAATGTGCCTATTTTCCTACAGGACGATAGGCAATTTTGAGTCATTATGCATAAGTGCTTTGATTTAAATAGATAATATATCTACAGATGGCAAAAGATGCCAAGCATGTGCAAAGCTGTGTGTTCCTAAGTAAACAGAGATGACCCACGTGTGTCCTGAGCTTCACGGGCAGCCTTCAAAGCAAGGGCATATGAGGAAAAAATACAATAACCATGTAAAGCTGCACTTTTAGTATTATTAAATGTAATCTTGGACACGTCTAACTTTGTATTAAACATATACTCAAATCATGTAGAAAACTGTCCACTCTTAAGTTTGGTAAGAAGTACAGACATTATATCTGCTCTGTTCCTCTAGCAGTCCACTGATCTGTCCACTGTGGGCCAGCATTCCCCTGACTGTCTCTTGGAAGGTGCCCTTGTGCCTTTAGACTTCTGGGGAGGACACAGGTTGGTGATCACTGCTGAAGCAGCATTAATGATGAGTTTGACTTGAGATTCCCTTTTTGGTCAGGTTGTCTGTCTCATTTGGTGCTGATAGAAATAGGTCATTTTGATTTTACATTTTTATTTTTGAACTTTGAGAAATGTATTTAGGTCAGAGGGATGAGTGACTAGCTAGTGTTACATAACAAGATACAATTCAGGATCTTTAGGGGAAACAAGGTGTGTTACTCAGGAGAATTGTCACATCATCTGGAGGCACAGGAGAGAATGGTGCCACACTTTCTACAGCCATATTTCCATAACTTTGGTGGCATAGATTACCTCTTTCCCTAGTCCTAGTCACTCCCTGGCTGAAGTAAGAGGAGTCAAGGTCAGTTTGGAAGGTACTGAGTGGGAGGGAATGTTGCAATATGGTATATGAGTTCAGAGAATTTGTTCCTTAGCCACCCAGTTATCTTCATTGGTCTGCATGAAACTCTATCCTGAGATTCAGTTCCTTAGTTAAGAACTGGCTTTTACTAGTTATCACTCTTGGCCTGGCTGTGTTAAGATGGACACCCCGATCAGCTGCTGGTAGGATATACAGTTGCCCAATCTCTGGTGCAATTGGGCAATATATGTGCAATCATTTCAGAAGTCTAAACGTCTTCTTATCCAGAATTTCTACTTCTGTTAGTTTATACTAAGAACAAGTTAGACAGGCACGCAAAAGGCCCATGTATGGTTCTTCACTGCAGGCTCCATAATGATGGAGATGATGGACAATAGCTTCAATCTCTTTTATAAAGAGATTAGTTAGATATATTTACGTACATGACACAACAAAATACTACATAGCTATTCCAAATAGTATTATAGTTATATATTTAGTGGCTTGAAATAGCATTCAGTATTGCTCAGTGATGAAAAGTAGATTCCAAATAGCATAACTCAGTTTTGTAAAATAAACACACAAATAGAAGACATAGAGAAAATTATATTAAAATGATTCTCTCTGGATGAGAATATGGGTAATTAAACTTTTTTCTTATCTGTACTTTAAATTTGTAATAAGATAAGCATACATGAGTGTTATAAAAATAAAGCATTTTAGGGCTGGGGATTTAGCTCAGTGGTTCCACCGCCTGCCTTGCAAGTACAAGGTCCCAAGTTCGATCCCCAGTACCAAAAAAAAAAGCATTTTTAAAAGGTCATCTTTCTTGAACTGTAAATATTCCCCAAGTGATAGAAAACTGTATTAGGTGCCTATTGCTACATAACAAATTACCTCCAAGCCTAGCCACTTAAAAACAGTAAGCATTTCTCATCTTACCACATCTATGAGTCAATAATTCAGGAGCAGCGTAGCCTTGTTAGTTCTGGCTCAGGGCTTTCTCATGAAGCTTCAATCAGTCTTCTGACTAGTACTGTGGTCACTGAAGGCTTGAGTAGGGCTGGAAGATTTTGGACTTTCAAAATGGGTCTCCTCATGGCTGTTGGCAGGAGGCCTTGGCTTCTTCCCACGTGAGTAGGTGCACAGAGCCGCTTGGGTGTACTCACAGTGTGACTGCTGGCCTCCACAGAGAGCCGTTCAAGAGAGTAAGGATGAAGCCACATTGTCTCTGAAGTCTCCATCAGAGGCAGGTTACCAAGTCCAGTCTCCACTACAAGGGAAGGGAATTATGCACTATCCCTTGAAGGGAGGAGGATGGAAGAATTTGTGGGCATATTTTAAAACCATCAGAAACACACGAAACCATTTTAGTCTAGCACATATGATTAGGAGTAGTCCCCCAGGGTAATTAAGAGCAGGACAGGAGTTTTTACTTTGACATTAGTGTGTGCTTGGGTGACGTTTAAGGAGCAGGAAACCACTAATAGGAACAGGACAGGTCTTCGGAGGCTGCAAGCTTAGTTCTACCACACACTGCTCACCTAAGTCAGACTTCCTTGGTTTTACTATCAGGTTATCCAGAGGATCAAATACTTGAATGCATTTTCAAGTGCACAGTAGACTGTAGAACAGTAACTGAAGCTGGAAGTTACTATCATCACTGCTGTTGTTGGGAGTACAGTGTGGGTGAGGAGAAGTGGGGTATCCAAATGAAGTGGGGAGTGAAGAGAAGGAACTGACTGCTGTTACAGACAGACAAGTGTTTCTTGGGGCTGGCTCTGAGGCAGAAGTGGAGAAGGCCAGTCTTCACCATGAATTCACATGAGGCCTTTTGGTTGCAGGGATTTCTGTAATGGACTACTGCCTGGATCTTTGCTAAAACACTAAGGCCTAGTCATGAAAAAGGTAATAGAGCAGAATGCACCAAGCAGAAAAGAAGTCCCCAGCCTTCTTGGCTTATTGTTTCAGGAGATAGATGTTCACTGCCGGCCTGGGGAGACACAGGTAAGTGCACATGGCTCCTTCTCCTCAGGATCTGAGTCTGGGAGGATAAGCTGATGTGGGAATGTTTTGAGTGAAAGTCTGAGCTTTGGCTGGGGGCCTCATTCTCTAAGCTTGGATTTGAGCTTCAGAAAATTGTTTTCTCAGATGACCTTATTCTCTCAGAGGTCACATAGCTCTGAAAATTTTATGTTTTTGGAAATTAAATCCTTTTCCTCCTCTGATGTTTATAGGCTCTTAGAGTGTTAGGCAAAGATAAAGCCAGGCAGTTGCATTCAGATGATGATAATTTCCACTCTCCTTCCTTCCAAGTCTTAATGGGCAACACCATACGGTTTCCACAGCCCTTTCAAGCCCTTCCGGAAGCAGCCAGGCCTGAAGTCACTGCTGCACTGAGCAACTCCAGCCAGAGGTTCCTTTTATCAGAGGTTCCTTTTATCAGTGACTGGGGCCACTCACAGAAAAGGTTGACACCAATATGAGGAAAATGCTACACATTTGCTTCTTTTTTTGCTCACATATTTCTTGTGTGAGGCAATTGTAAGTATTCAGAAATAATCATTGTGCTATTCACCCAGAATGAACTGTGAAGAGTTAATTATTTTATTTGGCTATTTATGACCTCTGACTAAGCACTAAACCAAGTCAGCTCAAAGTTTCTTCTCATCAGATCTACTGATCTACAGTAGACTTAACTGGGGACTGTTGCTTCAGAAGAAATGCCATTGGCAAAACAAAACAGAAAATAACAAGTGTTTACAAAGATGTGGAGAAACTGAAACCTTTGTGCATTACTAGTGGACTTGTAAAGTGGTATCATCACTGTGGAAAACTCTATGATGTTTCCTCTAAAAAGTACTGAATTACCATATGATTCAGCAACTCTACTGGGTTTCCAAGGACTGAAAATGGGGACTCAGGTGGATATTTGTACACAGATATTCATCACAATATTATTTAGGATAGAAACAAGGATAGAAACAACTCAAATGTCTATTGGATAAATGGATTTTTTCAAAAAGTAGTATAGACATCAGCCTTAAAAAGAAAATAAATTCTATCACATGTTACAACATGGTCAAATCCTAAATATCTTGTGCTAAGAGATATAAACAAGATCCAAAAAGACAAATAGTAAATGATTCCACTTATCTGAGGTCTGGAATAGTCAGTGCATAAATCCAGGAAGTAGAATGGTGGTTGCCATGTTGCAGGAGGTAGGGAGAATGTGGAGTGATTGCTCAAAGAATATGAGATTCATTTTGGGGAGATAATAAAGTTCTAGAGATGGATGATAGTGATGAGTTCACAACAGTGTGAATATACAGAATGCCACTGAATTGCATGCTTAAAAATGGCAAGAATGGTGAGCTTTATCTATTTTACAACAATAATGTATTGCTTACATTACATTGGTTACATTACAACAATATTGTAATTGGTTGACAAATTTAAGCTTGTGAGTCTTGATCTCGGCCAGTGGTGGCAAACCTATGGCATGCATGCTACAACTGGCTGTTTATCGTTGAAAGCTCAAAAAGGTTCACCATCACTGATCTAGACACTGGGACAAAATATTAAACCAGACCAAGGACCTGACTTCAAGGAGATCTTATAGATTATTTTCTACTGGAGAGATGGACAGTGAACATTTGAACATTGAAGACAACACTCGTGTTATATGGACTTTGAAGAAGACAAAATCGGATAATCAACATGATAGAGAACCATGTGGTACATATGTGAGGTAGGAGTGCCTCAGCTGGGAGTCTTTAATGAAGGACTCTGAAGAATTGACATGTAAGCAATAATCAAGATGGTGGAGTAGTGAGTAGCAGCAAAGTTCTGCAACTCCAAGATCTGGAATCCAGACACTGGAAAATAACAACTTGTGAAAGGAAAAGAGAGAAGTAGATTGGCAGGAAGTGGGAAGGAAAATTAAAAGCTACAGAGACGTTTGTGAGATGGACCACAATAGAGAGAAATGAATAAAATAGTCTGGACTCTCTCCCTGGCTCCTAGCTCACAACTCATGGAGTGAAAAGGCTGACTACGCAGAAGCAAGATGAGCGCTAGGGTCTCTAGGGAGAAATAGTGGTAGTGGACTGGGCTGGTGACAAGGGCTCCAGGGGGAACCCACGGTTATTGTGATCTGCAGGGACAGCACAAGGTTTTACTCTGAGGGGACTCCCTCCACAAAGAAGGCAATGTCTGGATAGGGATCCCAGCACAGGTGCCCACCATATTGCTAGAGATTGCTTGGTCAGGTGCCATTCTGGAAAGGGGTTGATTGTTTGAATCTGGGACTCAGAACAGCTGGGGGATGGCTTCACTTTAGGATTCTCTGTGTTACCCTCCCATGGTAACTGGATGAGAAACAGCCAAGGGAGACAGCTGCAGACAGGGAGCAGGGTGGAAAGAGACTCCCTGAGGGTTTTGAGCACAGGCTAGGAAGGACATGAGCCCCATCCTCTGTGGTGAGAGGCCAGGCCCAATTTAAGTTGTGCTGCATCTGAAAGTGCCAGCATTGAGTAGTTGGGCCTCCAACCTACTGCCTGCACCCAAGATAGCTCTGGGGTCTGATTGCCCTCCTTATCTACTGGTGTGAGCAGGAACATGTCTTGACTTGGACATTGCGATAGTCTGGGGTAAACAGGCCTCTGGAATTTGGGTTGGGGGTGCGCCTCACAAACCCATGCGCTGTAAGGCTAGGCAGAGACAACTCTGAATTCCTGGACTCAAAAACTGCAGATCCAGGAAGAAAACACTTATTTAAAAATATGAAGATTTTTTTTTTCTGTTTATTGAGGTCTGGAAAGAATTCCTGTCCTTCTTCCTTTTCCCTTTTATCTTATTACTCTCTACATTGTCTTTCTTTTTCTTTCCTCCTTTTTTTCTTGTGTCTTCTCTTTCTCATTTGTTTTTTTCTGTTACCATTTCTAACTCTAGAAATACTCTTCTACTCCTTAATAGAATCCTTTGTCTCACTTCTCTCTCCCCCTTCTCATCTTCCATTAATTTTTAAGAAATTTCCTCTTGCATTCTTCATTTCCCAACCCCCCATATCTTTAATACTATCACCATTGAGCTTTATCCTTTAGATAATTAACCCTCTGTTATTATTGTTGAATTCCTTTTTGTCATTAGTGGAAGTAAAATTGTCACATTTAGTACATATCTACCATATGTCAATATCTTGGTTGTCATAGTGTTTATACTATAATTGTAGATTTCCTTCTATGGCTAAGGGTGGTACATTATTGGTTCTTATGGTATATCAATATGCAATTTGTCTTGGACAGTATTATTTTTGATGATTTGTTTGATATGACCAGGGATGCATAATTGTTGCTATTAATGGATCTTCTCTGTAAGCCAGCACCAGGATTCTGTTACATTAACAATACTGTGCTCCATAATTGGAGAACTGGGTGTTGGGCTAATTGCATTGCATCCTTCTCCTCTCAAATTAACAAATAGTCAGATACTGGAACAGAGGCAAAGAACAATAGCCATACCTCGAGTGCATCAATGAAAAAAAAACTTACTAAAGAGGTCTTCATAGTAGCCACAAAGTCTTCCCACTATGACCACCCACAAATCTAAGCACAAAATAAAGCAGATAAACAACAACAACAACAACAAAGACAACAAAACAATAGAAACATGAGAAGACAAGATAATAAATGGCCTCCCTAAACCTCCACCTCCCCCAAAGCTGATCCTGGGAGCATTGAGAGGGAGAAAAGCAAAAGCCACACACCCAAATTATTCAAAAGGATAACAGAACAAATTAGAAAACAGATCAATGAGATTCTCTGTGAGATCACAGAAGATCTAATTAGACAGATTATGGAAGTATTAAAATGATGGAGCTTATAGAAGACATTAATGAAAAACTAGCTGAGCTAAACAAAATGAAAGAAAACATGAATGATCAATTTAGCAAAGATTTAAGAGTCTATGAAAAGGTTCCAAACAGAAATCCAGGAGATTAAGAATTATGTTGGAAGTATGGGCAGCAGAAGTTTCCAATGTGAAGACAGAATACACAGGGATGCTTTCAGAGACCAGTTACTCAGAGATAGTTTAAAAACAAGAGAACACCAAAAAATGGATCCAACAACTGCTAGATGCTGTAAAGACTAATATGAGATTAGTTGGAATAAGTGAAAAATCAGAAGACAACATAAAGGGCATAAAAAATCTGTTTACAGAAGCAATAGCAGAAAACTTTCCAGATACATGGAAAGGAAATAAACCATACAGACAAGTGAGGCATATAGTACCCCAAATAGCCACCATCAAAAGAGAACCTCTCCATGTCACATTATAGTCAAAATACCAAAAGTCCAACACAGGACAGAGTCTTAAAAATTGTTAGAGAAAAGCAACAAATCAGAATCACAGAATTACCATCAGAATTACAACAGACTTTTCAACACAAACCTTAAAGGCCAGGAGAGCTTGAAGTGTTTCAAGCCCTAAAAGATAACAACTTCCAACCCAGACTTATATATCCTACAAACCTTTCCTTCAAAATTGATGGAGAAATAAAGTATTTCCATGACAAAGGGCACCTCAAGGAATTCATGACCATAAAACCAGCACTCCAGAAACTTCTCAAGGATATCCTAAAAAGACACAAAACAACAATGCTAAAAAAAAAGAAATCTAATAGAATGAATATAACCAGGTAGGGTAAGCAGTTAGGCAGAAAGGTCAGAGAATGAGGGGTGGAGGGGAGAGGGAGAGACTATGAGAATCAGCAACTGGAAAAATAAAGTAATAATAGGATAAGTCAGTAACTTTCAGTAATAACTCTCAAGGTGAATCTTCTCAATTCCCCAATCAAAAGATACAGATTGGCAGACTGGATCAAGAAACAAAACCCAACAATATGGAGTATACAAATGCATTTAATTAAAAAAGAAATTAACGTTAAAAATCAAAGGAAGGAAAACAATATTCCATGCAATAGGGACCTGGAAAAAAGCAGGAGTAGCTATCCTAATTTCAGACAAAGTGGATTTCAAGCCAAAACTGAGCAGAAGAGATAAAAAAAAATCACTACATATTAGTTAAGGGAACCATTCAACAGGAAGGGGTAACAATAATAAACATATACATACCAAGCACCAGTACACACACAAAAAAACACTACTGAACATAAAAAATCAGATTAACATCAATACAATTATAATGGGGAACCTCAATACCCCCATTGTCACAAATAGACCAACTAGAAAAAAATTAAATACCAGACTTGAACCAAACCTTCAAACAAATGGACCTAACTGATATCTACTATAGAAGGTTTCACCCAACAACCACAAAATACACACTCTTCTCAGTAGTGCATGGGATTTTCTTCAAAGTAGACCACACGTTAGTCCATAAAGCAAGCTTAAGTAAATGCAAAAGAATCCAAGTTATATTATACATATTATCAGATCATGTTGCAATGAAACTAGAAATTACTGGCAAAGAACCACAGAAAGTATACAAAGTATGAAAACTAAAGAGTACTCTCTGAACCAATTGGTCACAGAAGAAATTAAAGAGAAAATTAGTTCATAGAATCAAATGACAGTACCAGTCCAACATACCAGAACCTACGGGACACAATGAAAGCAGCCGTAAGAAGGAAGTTTGTAGCTGTGAATGCCCACATCAGAAAAACAGAGTGAAAAAGTAAATAACCTAAGGTCTTAGAAAAACAACAATCCGAATCCAAAGCTAGTACAAGGAAGGAAATTATAAAGATCAGAGAGAAATTAATGAAATTGAGACTAACAAAACAAAAAATAATCCATGAATCAAAGAGTTGGTTCTTTGAAAGAATAAACAAAATAGAGAAACCCCTTGCCAATCTTACCAAATAAGGAAAGAAAAGCCCCAGATCAAAACAATGAGAAATGAAAAAGGTGAAACTACGACTGACTGACGAAATCCAGAAGATCACTAGTAACTACTTTGAGAAACTGTTCTCTAATAAAATGGAGACTTCAGGAGAATGGATAGATTTCTAGATAGATATGAACTACCAAAACTGAAGCATGAAGTTATAACAATCCTAAATAATCCATTATCAAACAGTGAAATTGAAGCAGTAATAAAAACTTACCAACTGAGAAAAGCCCAGGTCCCACTGAATTCACTACTAAATTCTACAAGAACTTCAGAGATCTAGCATCAGTACTCCTTAAACTCTTTAAGGAAATGGAAAGGGAAGGAGTACTCCACGTCAATCCTGAAAGCCAGTATTACTCTGATTCCAAAACCATATAAACACCCAACTGAAAAAGAGAACTACAGGCCAGTCTCATTAAGGAACATAGACATAAAAATCCTCAACAAGATACTGGCAAACAGAATGCAACAAATCATACAAGCATACACGAAGTAGTATTCATCCCATGGATGAAGTAATGGTTCAACATATGCAAATCAATAAATGTAATACACCACATAAACAGAAGCAAGGACAAAAACCACATGCTTATCTCAATGCCAAAAAGGCCTGTGACGGAATCCAGCACCCATTCATGATATAAAAACCCTGAAGAAAATAAATATAGAAGGACCATATCTCAATCTGTTAAAAGCCATTTATGACACATCAATGGCCAACATATTATATGGAGAGAAGTGAAAGCTTTCCCTTTAAAATCAAAGACGACATGGACATATGCTATCACCACTCCTGTTGAATATAGTTTTTGAAACATTACCCAAAGCAATCAGGCAAAAGATAGAAACAAAAGGGATATAGATAGGGAAGGAAGAATTCAAATTATCATTATTTGTAGATGACATGAGCCTCTACATTAGAAGACCCAAAAAGTTCCTCCAAAAGTCTTGTAGAATCAATAACCAAATTCAGGAGCATAGCAGGATAAAAGGCAACACATAAAAATCAATAGTGTTCCTGTACACCAGTAATAAACTCACTGAGAAAGAAATTAGGGAAACAATACCTTTCATAATAGTATCAATAAAAACGAAATACTTAGGGGTTAACCTAACCAAGAAAGTGAAAGACCTCTATAATGAAAACTACAATACTCTGAAAGTAGAGATTGAAGAGGATATCAGAAAATGGAAAGATATCTCTTGGTCTTGGATAGGCACAACCAATATAGTCAACATGGCCATGTTCCCAAAACTGATATACAGATTTAATGTAGTCCTAATTAAAATACCAATGCATATGTGTATCAGGGTTCACTAGAGGATCAGATTTTATATCTATATATCTATACTTACATATCTATAAAATGATTTGCAAGCTAGGCTTACAGTGATTGCCTGCAGAGTCAAGTTTGAAAGAAAGCAAAAGGGCCATCTGTGTGCTGGAGATCTGAAGGATCCATTCAAAAGAGGAAGGCCTGTAGCTCAATGCAGTGTCCTGTATGAATCCATATCAGGAAGCTGAAAGGTATGCACTGGAAGGCTGAACACAAATGTCCAAAGACAATGGCAAAGACTGGCATTCCTCCAAAGAAGCAGAAACAAGATTTCTTCCTTCTTTCCCTTTGTATTTAATCCAGGCTACAAGCCTACTGGTTGGTGCCACCCACATGCAGTGTGGCTCTTCAACTCTTCAGTAAGTGCATCATCCAGACACAACCAGAACTGTGCTAAACCAATCAGCTATGCATTTCTTATTCAAGTTGACACCACAGTAAACTTTCACCATATAAAACCAAAAGAGACCTAGCATAGCAAAAGCAAGGCAGGGGCAAGGCAGGAGGCATCACAATTCTGCATTTCAAATTATACTATAAAGCTACAGTGATAAAAACAGCATGGTATTGGAATAAAAACAGCCATGTGGATCAATGGAACAGAATATAGGATGCAGAAATAGCTCCAGGCACATTCAGCTGTCTGATCTTTGAAAGATAGCCAGTTTCCCCAGTAGCATTTGTTAAAGAAGCTATCTACATTCAGAAGATTGAACCTAGACCCATAACTCTCACCCTGTATTAAACTAAAATTGAAATGCATCAAAGATGTAAATATTAAAAGAGAAACAACCTGCTGAAAGATAAGTAGGTAAAACTCTTGAAGATATAGGTATAGACAAAGAGTTTCTGAATAGAATCCAATTGCACAAAAAATAATACTAAGAATCAACAAACGGGACACATCTAATTGGAAAGCTTTTGTATAGCAAAGGAAACAACAGTGAAGAGACAATCTACAGAATGGGAAAAAATTTTGCCAGCTCTTCCTCATACAGAAGACTTAATATCTAGAATATATAAAGAACACAAAAATTAGATTCCCAAAACAAAAGACCTAGTTGAAAAATGGGCAACTGAAATATAGACACTTCTCAGAAGTACAAATGACCAATAAATATATGAAAAAAAAAATTCAACATCGCTGGCCATGGAGAAATGTAATTAAAACAACAGTGAGAATCCATCTTACTCCAGCAAGAATGGCTATCATCAAGAAATCAAATAATAACAAATACTGTGGAGAAAAAGAAGCCTTTCTACACTGTTGATGGGAATGTAAGCTAGTACAATCACTATGGAAGTCAGTATGGAGATTTCTCAAAAAACTAAAACTAGAAATTCTATCTGACCCAACTATTTTTCCTTTTAGATATCTTCCCAAATAGTTAAAGATATCATTTCACAGTGATATATGTATGCCCATGTTCATAGTAGCCCAATTCACAGTAGCTAATTTTCGGAGGTGGCTTATATGCCCATCAACAAATGAATGAATAAAGAAAATTTATGCACAATGGAGAATTACTCTGCCATAAGAAAGGATAGACTTGAGTCATTTGTAGGAAAATGGATACACCCTGAGACCATACTGTTAAGTGAAATAAATCAGCCACACAAACAAATGTCTCCTGTACGAGAAACCCAAATAAAAATCAAGAACAAAATAAGATAGATAATAAATTATTTTCTACATGTAATATTATGCCATCTGAGAATAGGGATTAATTTTACTTTTCCAATTTGAGTGTTTGATTTGTTCTACTTATCTAATGCCTCTGGAAGGAAGTAATTTCCAGAACAATATTGGATGAATGTGGGAAATATGGCCATCCTGGCCTTAGTTATGATTTCAGGAGTAATGTTTTAAACTTTTTCACAAGTGGATGTGGTATTAGATGTGAGTTTATCTCAAATATAAATTGTATAAAACTTGTTTTTATTATTTTTATCATTAAATTGTGTGAGATGCTATCAAATTTAAAAAAGAATTGAAATGTAGGGTAAGTCCTGAGTGAATAGAAATTATTATTATTACATAATATAGTTGAACTCCATTTTATCAGAAATCTCATCGAGGTTCTGAGATTCAGGGAAATTGCTATAAAATCCAAAACTTGCTACAAATTGTGCTTGCAAAGCAACAGCGACTTTCCTGAGTATTCCTAATTGGTAGTTGGGTGTTGAGTTGGGGACAAGCAAGGAATTAGGGTTTTAGAACATTAAAAGGTTTCTTACTGATAACCAAATGCTTAGACTTGGCAATGTTTTTACACAGAAAATGTACTAGCCACTTCCCATGTTTGTCATTTAAAATTTTCAGGAAGTAAATCTAATAAAGTTTGTCATGGGCCTTCTTAGAAAGACTTTTATGCATTTTAGAAAATAATTGATCTAGGAACCAGGAATTTAGCTCAGTGGTTCTGCCCTCTGCCTCGCAAGCACAAGGTCCTGAGTTTGAACCCCGGTACCAAAAAGAAAAAAAGAAAATAATTGATCTATAAAATCTGTTGACTCCTGATATTTTTTTTATTAATTATCATTTCAGAGATTAGTCTGTGTCACCTTGGAAACCAAGGGTATTTATTTAAAGCTCTGAGTATATAGGCTTGGAAGATTATTTTATAATTGACTTGAGATGGAAAGAAATATTCTTCTGGGACAATGAAGTGTACACAGTTGATTTGTGCAATGGGTTTAGATTTCCCATTAGATGTTTTTGAGTCTCGCCTGTTATTGGTCAGATTTTTCTTTAAAGTCAAAGTCTCTGGAAGACAAGAGCTCCCTGAAGAATTTGAAAATGCAATTTGAAGCATTAGAAGAAGCCTGTATTGCAAAGGCCTTTTTTCGAAATGAAGCTCACAGCACCATGTCTATAAAACCCTGAGGTCCAGCCAGGCACATTAAATAAGAGTACAGTGACCTCAGAGTTTGAGAATAGGTCATCTTGTAATGTTCTTTATAAGACTACCTGACTATCTTTGCCTTAGGATAGTGAAGTAGTGTTTGCCAAATGGAAGAATGGCAATCATTAGAATTTCTAGGTTGTACATTGCATAATCCATAATTTTGTTCTGTAAACTAAGAAATTATTTCGCCATCATGAAAGTCTGCAACCCTCTAAAGTCTTTCCTGCTTTCATTGAGTTCACTGAATTGGTTGAATTGGGGTCCTTGGCCGGGGAATACTGATGTGAGGTGTAGACAATGTGTGTCCAGAAGGCAACTTGAAGATTAATCATCTTTCCTTGTGGAGGAGGGAAGCCAGCTCATGGCTTTTAGAAAACCCATCCATTGTTTCTGACAGCTGCAATTATTGGAACATGGGTACAAGAATACACATTCTGTCTGCAAGGACTTGCAAAGGCCCACTTGATCCCCAGCTCATCTTTGTTTTTGGTACCAGGGATCAAACTCGGGACCTTCCACTTGCAAGGCAGGTGGTGGAATTCCCCAGCTTATCTTGCAGGAGAGTCTTGCCCCCAAGTCTGCATGAGGAGCCAAAATATGGAAGAGTGAAGTACACAGACAACAGTAGCAAAAGAATTGAAACAGGATATTTGTATTAAATCCTGAAGGGGTGGGATAAAATGTGTGCTGGGAGTAATTGCTAAATGAAAAGTCAGAGAAACAAGGAAGTAAGAGGTCAGTGTGGGCTAGAGAGGAGAGGGAAGTTTTGTAGAGATATAGGACTTGGATCAAACCTTGAAGGAATACCATGATTGAACAGCTCAAGGCCTGGGTTAGGAAGAATTCTTGGAGAACACAGGTCCCTAGACCTAAACTGAGTCTACAAAGAAGCATTAACTTAAGGGTTACTTATTTTTGAGAAACGTGCAAATGTTCATAATAGCCACAGTGTTCCTTGTAGAATTACAGTGTTCCCTATAGTATTAGAAGGGGAAAATGGAGGCCAGTGGACTTGGTGGCCAAGTAAATTTGGATTGTGCTTAAATAAGCAACTACTGCCAGACTTCTTGGACCTTTCCTAGGGTGATGTTCACAGTGATTTTTCCCAGATGGGCATATGAAGCAGACAGTTTCCTGCTTATTTCATCATAACACCATGCCATTTTCCAGAAGGATCCTGCAGGCATAAGAGTCCCAAATAACTGAGTTGGAAAAAATGCTAACATAAGTGATTTTATTTGAGTGTTTTTACATCACTACAATAGTCAATGTAGTCAGTGATTGAATACCCAAAGGAATCGAATAGAAGGATGTCAGAGGGACTTCATTTAAAGAAACCAATGAATGAGTAGTCCTCCGAGAGATCCCAGCCTGAAATAAAGTACCCGAGGGCTGTTTCAGTTCAAAAGTATTCCCCGATATATTAACAGACACATAATTGAGGCTTAAAAAAAAATACTGTGTCATTCATTTTCTTCTCTGGAGACATGGAAAAATAATTTGTGTTAATGGTAAGGCATTGCTTCCCTGTAAGCACCCTGGCTTACAGCAGCTGGGGCTATGAGGAAAAGCAAAACTCAAAGAGTTGGCAGGACTGGGATTGCCAGGTAACTTACAGCACACCCAGATAAATTTGAGTCTCAAATCAACCCTGCATCATTTTTTAGTGTAGTGACCCAGATATTACATGGGGCATACTCATTTAAAAATCATTATTGTTTTCCTGAAATTGAAGTTAAACTGGGCAGCCTATATTTTTATTTTCTAAGTCTGGCAACCCCATGCAAGATGTCTGGGGAGCCTAGACACACAGACTAGAAAGTGAATTAAAATGTGCGAGGCAAAATAGCATAGATTAGTTCCAAATTCTGGAGAGCCCAGACCCTCCCTCTTGGGAGATGGGTTTAATACATCCTTAAACACTCTCCCTGCCCCACTTACATATCCAGCCCTCATTGTCATATCCAGTCCACCTGGGGAGTGCTTATCTATAAGAAGTTGTAGTCTGGCTAACATTCTTTGTGGCTCACATGAAACAAATGGTATGATTGAAATTTTTGCCATAAAAGCTTTTTGAATTCTTTTTAAAATGCAGAACCAAAGGAATAAATATGAGAAAAGGAAAAAATGGAAACCAAGTCTTTGTAAATAGGGAGGAGTAGAAGGGTTGAAGGGAAGGCAGGGGAATGGGGAAAAAATAAGAACCAAGATATATCATGTAAAGGTACAAATTCCCAATGATTAATGTCATCATATTGTATACCTAAAATGTACCAATAAACTTAATGAATAAAAAAATTAAAAAATCAAGAATCTTAGTTTCATGGAAACAATCCACTTGCATGTGAATGTAGAAGTCTAGAAACCAAAAGGAACTGCAAGTTAGTTTCCTGCGCGTGATGGCCACTGTGATGGTGGGCATGTGTCCATCTAGGGCAAACTTCAGTGAGGAGGAAAAAAGATATGGTTTCTTAACCCTGCCACCTCGCCACTTTGAAATTTGGGGGGTTTTTGGTACCAGGGAATCAAACTCGTGTCCTTGCACTTGCAAGGCAGGCGGCAGAACCACTGAGCTAAATCCCCAGCCCACCCCACTTTGGAATTTAAAACATAAGAAGCATCAAATTATCTTACATGTAAGAATAAAACAGTAGTTGAAAAAGCTGTGTGTCATTGAATTGACTCTGGATGAGATGAGCATTTTGAGAAGAGAGACGCACTTGGTGTGGGCACTGAAGGCTGTGGGCATTTCTTCCCCTGCCAAGAAGTGAAATGGCTTAGCTCCACTTATAGTGATGATCACCCTATGGCCAAGCTTACTACAAGTGAGCTTTGCTCAGTGATCTCTCCTGAAAGAAAAGGAATCAACAGCTCTTTTTCTGGAAAGGTCTCCTATGACTTGCTGGAGGGCCAGACAGCCTGCTTCAGCCATATTCCTCTTTTCCATGACTTGCTCTCTCTGTTCTAGAAGTCCACCTTTGTCCCAACATGCTTCTGACAGCAGGGACCTGTGAGGGTGGGGCAGGGGCGGTGCTGTGGTAAGAGTATGTGTTGGCAGGGCTTGGCTATGGATGCTATGCATGTGGGCCAGGGTGTGGGGTGTATGGAGAGTGTGTAGCTTCTGTTGACCATTGTACAGACACTAGCAGGGGCTGCGAGTCACTTCAGGCACAGTGACAACAGGCACTCACTGGCTGCCGCCAATGTTAATCACACTGCCGGGGCGCTTGCTGTATCCTATGGCAACAGCAGCTCCTTGTTAATTCAGAGTGATGCTGGGGGCAGGCAATATTACAGGCTACTTCATGCTGGCTGGCACAAACCCTGGGTCATGAACATCTTTGATTTATGGCCAAGCCCCAGGAAGCCCCTTGCTTGCTTTCCAGCACACCCACACCCTAACCCAGTTTTGGAGTCTGGTAGTGGGAAGAGAAGGGCACTCCAGTAAAATTCTACTCTAGAGGCCACGCTGAACCCTGAATGATGAGTCCATTAGGTTCCACAATCGATACCCAGCTTCTAAACATTGTGTATATTGATGAGCTGATTGCTAGGAGACTGGTGCTCAGGGAATCGGAATCTGTTTTACTGGAGCCAAATTGGTTGTTGATGGGCCGTAGTAGACTATGGCTTTCTTGCTGTCTAGTAAAGCAGAGCTTAACACATTGGAGTCCTATGTGTGTTCCTGAAAGCTGGGCAGACCAGGGTTCACTCTGGCCATGACGACCTATAGTCAGGAGGCCGACGGTTGGGAGGGATGTGTGTGTGTGTGTGTGTGTGTGTGTGTGTGTGTGTGTGTGCCCGTGTGAAAGGGGCCGGCTGTTTGTAGTGATGGTGCACTCTGACCTTCCTGTCCCACCATGCATGTCCAGATGGGGAGTGGACTTGGTGTTGTGGAAGCACACTGGACTCTAATACCAGCTCTGCAAATTCGCTGGACCCAGAGCCTGTGGCTGTCTGCCTTCTCCCCAGTGCCTCACAAGATATGGTTGCTCATGGAGGGAAGAGGCGTCTGCTAGATGATTGTCAAGGCCAAGTCGAAGAGCAGAGACCTCTGAAGCACTGGGTGTCTCCTGCTCACTTGAGTCACTGCTAGGCAGTGTGCTAACTCTGGGCGGCTGTGTTGCTTTCCAGGCACAGGCAGCTGTGCTTGGGGTGGGCCACTGCCAAGGTGCCAGAACAGTTTCCTGGAGGCAGGAAGTTGAAGGCAATTGGGTTAATAAACCCCTGCAGACCTCCAGCTGCTGAATTGCTCTGAGAGACCCTAAAGATTTAACACTGCGGTTACTAAGTAAAAGTCTCACAGTGAATCCAAAGTGAGCCCTTTCTCTGTGTGGCACCGTGCTGGGCTCAGTGTAGACAAGGTGGGGAGAGAGCAGGGTGTCCAGTGCTCTGGCTGGACGTCTCCCCTCTGATTCTGAATGTAGGCCTGGCTGCTGTGCTTCCAGGCTCATTCCTTGATTTTGCCCTCCACTGGTTGAAGGTAGGGGAGGCTACCTCTGCCTCAGCACAGTGACATGCTCCTCCATCTGTGTGCCCCACGTAAAGGGCAGCCAGAGCAAAGGACTCGGTCTGTAGCTGCCAGCCCAGCCTGGTTGTCGTTATTCTAGCAGCTTCTGAGATGGCTGGCTAGGCATGCCAGCACTGATTGGAACTTCCATCTGATTCTCAGAACCTCTCTGGACACTGGTCCCACCCTCCGTGTGACTGGGCAGACTTTTGCAGGGCTTCTCACTATCACCCTTCCCCAAGAAGCTGTGTTGGCCTGCGCTTGCCAGTCCAGGCCCAGAGAAAGTTAAGAGTGGGAACACAGACAGTGACCCCGAAGTGTTCCTGGGTGTTGGGCAGGGCAGTGTTCCTATGGGCTCCAAAGTAAAGTAGCGCAGACCCAAGTGAGGAGAGGCTGGTGGAAAGGGAGTCAGAGGACTGCCTGCCACATCATATTTCCGAAAGGCAGAGGTAAAATGGCAGGATTGCCAGTGTGAGTAGATCCGCAATGGGGGAAAGAACTGGAGAGAAGAGGAAAACAAGCCTTAAACGTCACAAAGCCTCAGAGAATAAAAGGATTTTTAAGTGGACTGGCAGTTGGCAAAAGGAGAAACAAATCAGTCCCTTATTGAATGACTTTCAGGAATTAGAAGCAGGCAAATTGGAGATCACAGAGGCATTTGAATGGGCTGGATCGTGTGTGGGTTAGGTGGCTAAAGACAGAGCTTGTTGACTCTGCTGTGGAATTGGGGGAAAGTGGTCTAGACTGATTTTGTCCCTGACAGGGAAGAAAGTGGGCAGAGCATGTGCCTCAGCTGCTCCATGAGACCTTCTTTCTGTGCAGCAGAGGCAGCCAGGAGGTGCAACTCAGCTGATCTTCCTTGTCACACACCTGCCATGTGTCCCAGAGCCACTTTCTGTGGTCATCATTCCTTTTTGGACTGTTCTGTCCAGAGAGAAGTAGCATGGGGCCTGGATGTGGCATGGGCTCCCTGCCAAGGCCCAGCAGAGCTGCCCCTCACCACCTGGGTGACTGTATACAAATTCCTTCATGCTGACTCTTCGTTGCTTAGTTCTGCAATGGGCATCATGCTAGCACCCGCTGCATAGCTTCATTCGGATTTGATGGGTGAATGTTTGTTTGCTAAGTGCTAAGGACAGTGCCATCTATCTGTACAGTATTAATAAAAAATAAAACAAAACCTGTCTCAAACAGTCTCTCCCAACTGCCCAGTTTTGTCTTCCCAGGATTCAGTCTTGTTTTATCATCTTCAAACTTCTGAGAAGTGGAGAGCGGAGTAGGGTGGGGTTGTTACTGCCCTTTTGAGACAGGGGAAGCACAGGAGGCCTTAAAGAGATTTCCTGGGTGCTGGTAGCTGGTTGATGGACAGATGGGACTGAAAACTAAGACTGCATTTGAACATTTTGCCCACAGAGGGGAAGGCACTGCCTTCGGGTCCTGTGGCCTTTCTCGGTGTCTCCATTTACCCTCCTTTACTTTCCCAGGCTCATGCTTGGCTTGGCTTTGTGGGCCTGTTTCCCAGGTAGAGGATGAAGGGAATTGAACAGATAAAATAACTCCTAGGTGCTGAGAAGAGAGAAAGTGTTGAAGAGGCAGCCAGGCCCAGGGCCCTGTTGAGGAGGAGGGCATTGTGGGTCAGGCACTGCATAGTTCTGCAGGGACCAGGGGCAAGGCTGTAGGGTTTAAAGACTTGAAGCCTTTGTCTGCTCCCAAGTGCTAAGAAAGTGGGACTAAAGTGACCCCCTCCGCTCTTTCACCCTTTGGATGAAGGCTTAGCACTGGAGACCTCCATTTTCCACACTGAAGGGCCCAAGGCCATGAGTTGTCTGGGCAATAGGAAGAGGATGCTGTCGTCTGAAGAGGCTGATCTGCCTCTCTTGGTGTAAGATCAAAGGCCTTACCAAATGCTCCGAGGAGCTGACTGCAATGAAGAACACCGGGAAGGAACATACCGGACAAGTTGGAAAGTAAAACAGACCTTTAGTCTGGCCAGACGGCACTCCCAAAGCAAAGTAGCTTAGAGAAGCAACTGGCTCAGAGTCCGAAGCTGTTTTTATAGGGGGTCTCAGAGGAAGTTGGCAAGCAGAAATACAAAAGGGGAGGAGAGAGATAAAACAGACCTTTTACAGATTGTCCTTAAGATAACATTCAGATATGGAGTTGGACAAGCATGACAGAACACTACGCACACAACATACCTTCCTGGCACAACAACAAGCACATCCCTGGAACTTGATGTCTACCTGGTGATCTGTAACAGAAGCAGAAAGTTGGGGCCCTATTACAAAGATGGAGTAACTGTTGTTCAGTCTTACGTTGGCTTCTGGCTGAAAACTGGTGCACTGGGCTGGCTTCTTACTAAAGGATCTAGATGCAGGGACTCATAAGGACCAAGGCAGGTGGGAGAGTTCACCATCAGCCTACTGAGGCATCTTCACTCCTCCCTAGCTGTTGGGTCCCAGAGCAGCACTGGTTCTCAAACTCTGATGTGCACACAGGTGACCTTATTGCTGCAGTTCGGACTGACTCAGCAGATGAGCTGGTGGCCATGGCTCCTGCAGTTCTAACCAGCTCCCAGTTGTGCCGATGCTGCTGTTCATAGGCCTCCTCTGGGTAGCCAGGGCCCACAGGACACATCAGCACAGCCAGCATGTCTTTCCCTTCAAGAGCCACCACTCCTGTGAAGTAGCGCTCCTTTCCTTCTCAACTCTGAGGTTTCTCAGCACCAGCCAGATGGCAACAAGGCTGGGTGAGGCTTATGAGGTCCCACTAGGGCAATGGGCAGGGATTCTTTGAGACAGTGTTTCTACAGTTCCTCTGTGTGGGGAGAATTATCCTCCAGGGTGGGCCGAGCCAGAGAGGAGGGAGCAGGAAGGCTGTGCAGCAGGCAAATACGTGCCTGCCTCCTCTTTCTACAGAGTCTGCAGCTCTCTGGTCAGGCAACTTTCTACTTTGCACTCTGATTTCTGTGTCCAATCGATTGACCACTCTTTGTGCCACATAAAAATGCATGACTGAGCCTTGACCTTGAAGCCAGATAACCATGGAAACCTCTTTCACTGTCCTCTTGAATTTAAAAAACGTTTAGGGGAGAAAAACACCAAACTATTTTGCAAAGATAATGTCATCATTAGTAATGCTACTTCTTCACATTAAATCCCGCATTCATTAATAATATTGAAAATAGTAGCACTCCTTTCCATCTGTGGATTATTTTATGTTTTACAAAGCACTTTCATAGTCATTATCTTATTTGATACTCAAAACACAATTATGAGATGAAAGATGATTGTCTTCAGGAAACTAAGGCTCAGATTGGTTTATGAGCCTGCAGAGGTCTCAAAGCAGGGCTGGGATGGATGCTGTCTTCCTTCCTAGACTTCGTAGTGACAGTTCAACAGACTTGCTAATGCTGCAGCATGCCCTGTTCCAGGCATCATGATTCCACCCCAAGTAAGACTTAAGGTGTGGTCAGCCTGTAGCTGGATGTTAGGATTGCTCCCAAAGCGATACTGGTTATATTGTTCTTAAGATGCATAGCTGGGAATGCTCCAAAGTTGACAAAGGTGTTAAAATAGCAAATAAACAATCCTAACACAAATCAACAAAGACAAACCTAGGGAGATGAGGTAGGAAGTGTGTTTTAAATTATTCAATCTCTCTCTCTCTTGCATACAAACACACACATACACACACACACACACACACACACACACACAAATGTTTTTTCCAGGAAGCCCGCATTCCAGAGTTAGGCATTTGGAAAAGCCATCCCAGGAGGAGTCTGTGGGACAGGGCTCACTTGTTGGGCTTGCTCCTGGAACATCACCTAGGTCACCCCACCTGTTTCCTTCTTTCAGACAGGCTTTCCAAGCCACTGTCCATGACCAGGTGGGGCAGACACATGGCCAACCACAACTTAATTTTCCCCAAACCTTATTTAGGCTTTAATTCAGCATGCTGCTTGGGGTTGCCATGGAGACAGTCTACTGCTCTCTTCCTGAAATAGAACCAGAATCACACTTCTGCCTATGTGCAAGGTAGAAGTGACAGAGTGGCATTTCTGTAAATGGCCCTTTCCATCAAACCTGGCCCCAGCGTAGTGCCCAGGAATGTGTGAGCAGGGCATCTAAATTCATGCTACAGGTACTTAAAAAACTGGAACAAAACACTTAAGAAGATCAAATTATAGTTCCATTTGTAGTTAGTGATTCTAGAAATGTCATTACTAAATTGCTGTTTTAAAAAAAATTATCACACACCACTACAGCGACACCATAAAAATGTCTCTGAGGTCATTGTCACTGTGAACCAATTGGTCTTGAGCTCAGGGGCTGTGTGCACAGTTCCAGACTAGGGAGCTGCTGGTGGTGAGGAATCTTAAAAGTGCTGAGCCAGGAGCCCTCCCCTGGAGGGATTCACCATCCAGAAAGGAGACATGGCATATGCTTTCTCTGTCCTAGTGCTGCACTGGGGTGCAAGCTCGGCAGCAGTGGGAAGAATGACCCGGAATCATCCTGCACAGAAGTGGACCAAGGTTTAAATCCTCTAGTCATCATCCTGGGGTCTTTGGGTGGGTTTTCGATATCTCAGAGCCTCCTCTGCTTTATACTTTGTAAGTCGGTTACACTATGTAAGTCTGTTACAAGCACTAAATGAGCCCAGCACTGTCTTTCCTACAGTGAGTGGCCCGCAAACATGAGTTCCTCTCTCTGCTCCTTCCTGCCTAGTGGAGGTCGTTGGGCAGTGGTGAAGAGGGAGGAAGGAAGTTTACCAGGTGCACGAGAACACAGCCTTGTGAGGAGCTGGACCTGTAAGCATCAGGGAGTACGGTGCATCCCAGCTGTGCACGACAGAGTCCCACACTGGTTCTGCCACACAGTGGGATGATGCGGCAGGAGGCCCCTGGCAGGGGAGAGTCCTAAGGGGTGTTTGTGGAGTGATTTGGTTGTGTGGAGGGGAAATGGGAGATGGGGTCTTGGAAATAGGGCTAAGATGATGCCCATCGTGGAATCCAAACTGGACCACCACCACAGTGCTTCTGTGCAAGGCCGCTGGGAGACTGCTATGAGCAGCTCCTCTCTGTGGGTGCCCTGTGTCCAAACAGGACCAAGCTGCCTCTACCCAGACACCACTGTTGGCAGTTCCAGCCTAAAGGGTTGTTTTTTGTTTTGTTTTGTTTTACAAATTTCCTATGCCTTAAATCTCAGAAAGATGCTTATCAGTAATGTTAGGATGAGCTGAATAATTTCCTTCCAAGTCTTTTTCTCATAAACATCTTGCCCAGCCTTACCATGGTGGCCAGCTGTGTGTGTGTGTGTGTCCACTAAGGATGTGAGCTGTGGAGCAGAGGGCACCTGTGAGGAGTGTCCCACCTGCTCAGAAGCACTGAGCTATTCCATCCCAGAGCCTCTTAGGATAGTGGGTGACTGGGTCCCAAGTACAGCTTAAAGCAGCTATGACTTAGTTTCAGGGCTGCATGTGGTCCCTGTTGCCCGGTCACTCTGGTGACCCAATGAGAAATTACTTTTAAAGAATATGCTTTGTTAGCTCTGCCTGGGACCAGAAGGATGGGTGGATTGAATGACTACTCGAGGTCTCTAGGAATTTCTGAGACTTTCTCAGGCCCTCAGGATCCTCCCAGCCCCAGGATAATTGGGCTGCTGATGTTTCCGGGCTTCTAGGAAGATAGAGGAATTCTGGTTCAGTGGGCATAGCAGACAGGGAACTTGAATTGGACCTGTGTTTGGTCCTGTACTGCCACTTGGTATCTCTATTACTCTAACTTCTCCAAGGTTTAATTTTTTTATTTGATAAATGTAAATAGCAAAAATAGTGCTGGGGATGTGGTTCAGTGGCAGAGTGCTTGCCCATTGTGCATGAGGCCATGGATCTGATTTCCAGTGCCACAAAAAGGAAACATGGACACTATTATTATTTCTGTGCCCACCTAGTTAAGGTTATTATGAGCTATAAGGGCAACAGTATGTGTAAGTCTTAACAGACGCTGATATGTCGGTGGCCAGAACTGCTACTACTTACTGCTGCTGCTGGTGGTATTCTGCTGTGTTCTTGTTTTAATTTAGGATGAAAAAGAAACTAGAGGAAAGAGAGAATTTTCAGTTTGCCAGGGAGCTGGGAGGATGTCTCCTAAGCATTTTGGTAACTGGGTTTAAGGTAGCAAACCTGTTTCAGGGGCTGTCTCTTTTCCCTAGTTGGACTAGTGGGGTCTAGTAGTCACAGCAATAAGACTAATACCAGTTATAATGGCAAGCATTTTTCAGAGTCTCTTCATAATCTCATTGGATCTTCATAATACTGTAAAAGATAGGCAGAGACAGTATCTCATGTAATAGATGAGATGAAGCATTAAGTGTCCTGGCTGGAGCTACGTGGCGAATCATAAGAAATAGTAGCTCTGTGACTCGCCCTTGTGCACTGCCCCAGAGGTGAGCCTAGGTGGGAGGAGGAATAAGAGCGAAAAAAGAGGAAGAAACCCTATGTGGCCACCTCCGTGGGCCTGCCCTGCCTTCAGTGTGGAGGAGGGGTGCTTCCTGCCAGGAGTCGGGGGCTGGGGTTCTGCCCCATGCTACAGGGCCTGACTGTGAGGAGATGACAGCTTCTGGCCATAGACATGATTCAGGAGACTGGAAGGAGCCTCCCTGGGGATGGGGAGAGAGACAGGCTTTGCAGGAGGCACGAAATGGCAGGGAGCTTGAAATGAACCTCAGACGCATATCTTGCTGGAAAACTCCATTGGAGCTGGCAGGACCTATTCTTGGCTTCTGGCTTCAGCCATGTAGAACCCGAGGGCCTCTAACAGAGTAGGTTTCTAAGAAAAAGCTGTAACGAAGAGGGGAGTCCATCAGGTGAGAGCTTTGGAAATGACAAAATAGATTTGGTTATGGGATCTGGAAAGAAGCCAGCTGTGCATTTGCAGTCTGCTGCCTGGATACTTCCCTCTGGCCACCAACCACCCACACCAAAATCCAGAAGGTCGAACCTGATGAAGTTCAGGCATACACTTTCCTGGGCCAGTTTGGGAGCACTGTGGTTACATGGTGACACTGGATAAATGTTTGGAATTGGAGAACGCACTGTCAAACTGGGGAGACACTCCTGAGTAGGGTGTTTCCTTTAGTCAGCCACATAAGCACTCTTGGCTTTTGCCAGACTCCCTGCTCGTGGAGCTCAGGGATCTGGTGTTTCTTGGGTTGAGTGACTCTCACTTGAGATCTCCTAGGTGTCTATGGCATCTATGGCCTGGCCTATCTCTCCCACCCCAGTTGTTAGGTTTCCTGGCTGAAAGACCTCCTTCCACATCAGTAGGCCTGTTTCTCTGTCCAGTTGTCCATCTACTCATTACTTCACTTGAATAAGGCATACATTGAGCACAGTCCAGGCTGCTGGGGATATGGCCTGCAGACATTGTCCCTGCCACTCAAGTGTTTGTACAGTCAGGGAGAGGAGCCAGGTGTACAAACAGACAATTGTAGTACAACATAGTGCTTACTTTTCTTCCATGGTGTTTCTAGGACTTCCCTGACAAGGCTCACCGGCCAAGACTTCCATGTCTATTCCTCCCATCCTAGAAAACCAAGGATCCCCCACCATTTTTTCCTTTCCCCTTCATGCACAATTGAGATTTTATTTGTGGTCTACATACTTAATGGAGCCTAGTACTTGTCCTCCCAGATCAAAGCCATTAATAATGCCAAGAGCTGTTAGTGGGTATGGTTTTCCCTGAATGTGCAGCAAAGTGTAGTTCACATTCCACTCCCGAAATAATTCATTGGTGATTTAAAGTACACATGTGCATATGGTATCATGCTAGGTGCTGTGAGAGCATGAAAGAGTCTGCAGTATAATTAGGGAGATAATAAACCCATATGTCAATTTAAAAGACAATGCAAGGCAGGTTGAGGGTAAATGTGAGAGTGCTTAGAATAGCGAATATGACGAGAAGGTGGTGGGTCCTGTGATTGAACATGGGAACACCAGAGAGTGATGAGCTCTGTTTGGACTCATGGGGTTGGCTATATCTTGGGGACATACTGCTCAGAAGGCTGTCACTTCCTGAATCTGGAGCTCAGAGGACTATTATGTGCTCTAGGTCTAGATTAGGGAATTGTTTGTATATTCAAAATTTAGAAGCCATGACAGTCTAGGACAGTGGAGGAGAAACCTATGGCATGCACGGCACAGTGGGCTGATTATATCATTGAAAGCTCTAAAAGGTTCACCATTACTGGCCTAGGAAGTGTGTGTCGAAAATCTGCTGGACAGCCAAGCTCAGGACAGAAACCGAGGAAGCCCTGAATCCATGGGACTGTCAGGGGAACAAGAGTTTAAATAGCAGATGGAGGAGGATCAGCCAAAGGAGCAGGGGTTAAAGCCTACGGGTGAAGTCTGATCCCCAAAGTGAAGAGCATTTTAAGAACAAAGGAGCTGGGTGTGGTGGCTCAGGCCTGTAATCCCAGCAATCCAGCGGCTGAGGCAGGAGAATGTTTCACCTTTTTTTTTTTTGTACCGGGGATTGAATTTAGGTCCTTGCGTTTGCCCAGCAGGCAGTGAAACCACTGAGCTAAATCCCTGGCAGGAGAATGTTTGAGGCAAGCCTGGGTTACATAATGAGCTCAAGGCTAGTCTGAACTACATGGCAAGACCCTGTCTCAAAAACACAAAACAAAACAGAACAAAGGAGTCTTTATTAGTCCTCAGTGTTCCAGAATGGTCAGAATGAGAACTGAGGTTGACTGCTGGACCCTGTGCCCTGGAGGGGAGCAGGGTCAGCGAAAGTCACAGGCAGAGGCCAAATGGCACTGCATTAACTAGAAAGCAGGGGCAGCTGGTAGGGAGGGGGTGTGGGGGAGGTACTGGGAGAGACTTCACCTTCAGGACTGCAGGGGGAGGAGAAGGCACAGGGGAGGGGGAGCTTTTAATATCCCAATCCCAAAGACGGAGACAGTGTTTTTCTGTTTACAGAGGAGACTGAGCTCAGAGAAGAAAAATAATTTGTCTTTTTCTACATCCTTGTTATAAGAAGCCCCCACCTCATCCCAGTAAAGGTTATTAAAAATGTTTCCAAAAGAAAGTAGCAGAGTAGGGATTCAAATCCCAATATACAGTACTTGGCTCCAGAGTCTGGGAATTTGCTGTTCAAAATGTGATCAGATGCCCACCATGCCCAGGTCACCTGAGACCCGATTTGGTGCAGACTCTCGGCCCCACCATAGAGCCATGGAATCGCAGCCTCAAGATCTGGGTGATGTGCATGCATGTTAATGTGTAGGAAGCTTGCTTCGTACCTTGCCTTTTGTTACATTTTAGTAATCCAGGCATGCAGTAAAGTGGACCCGAATTACAGGTGATAAAAAGCAGAGAGGTGTGAGAAAGACACACAACTCCCTCCTTGCTCATAGCAGTGTGAGGCACCTGCTTGTCCTCAGCTGGCCTCACAGAGCTCACCTCTCCCACCAAAGGCACCGTGGCTGCAAGCCTTTCCACCCCAGCCTGCGGCCCAGCATCCACCTTTGCCATAGGATGATGGAGCACATTGAGCTCTGGACAAGTTTCACTACATTTTTAATTAACAGCCATTTTCTTGAAATAATAATGTAGATGGTAAGGGAAAAAACACCCTTTCAATCGCTAGTATAATTAAGCTACAGAGATTAGTCTGATCTTTGCTGCCTCTCCAGAGCTCTCCGAGGGAAGATAGCTCATGTGCATGGAGATTTTCTCAGCTGTTTTGCTTCTGAAGGATTCAGTAACTGCCTACTCATGATGTTTTTAAATTCTGGCTGCCAACTCTGAATACTTGTGTTTTGAATGAGCACTCACTGCCTTCCAAATTTCTGCTTGCTCCCTCCTCCTCTGCACCTAAAACAACCATACCACATGTCACAGTTCCTTTTTCCCTTTTTCTTGCCTTTACTTTCTGTTTCTTTGGGTTCTTAGATATAATATAGTTCAGCTATTTACAAAGTGATCTATTAGTGGACTGAAATAAATTTAGTCTCAACTAACTTTCTAAAAAACATGAAAAAATATGTCAAAGTGTATCACACATCAGGGCAATGACTGTTTAATGAAACTACCTTTCAGCTATATACAAATATGTATATCCTGACTTTCTTTACTATATTTTTCATGCTATGTGCCATGGTTCAAAAGCGTGAGAGATACAGATCCTTTTCAGGGATTCTCCATTTTTTTCAGTCATTGGAGATTTATATGGAGACTCATACGGAGAGTGTATTTTTCTCAAGTTACCTATTCTCAAGCAAGTTCCCATCCATTGGTTTAAATGTTCTGCATCTGAAAGCATTCCCAGAGATCCCAACCATCAGCTGTGTTTAAGATCTGATCTATCCTGACTCACATCCAGAAGAGGACTTCCTGTTACAGTATTTCCAGAAGGCCATAATCAAGCTTTAGATGGTGGTTTTTTTCTCTTCCTCATCACAGAGGTGTATGTCTGAAGAGCCTAGTTTGTGAACACCCTTCCTCAAAGAGCTGCATGCAGCCCATACCTTTGTGGGATGCACCTTCTCATTAGAAACTTCTCCCAGGGGCTGCCCTAAACCCTGCCTGACAGTAGCTCTCACCCTCACAGGCTTTGGTCAATCCTGTAGAGTTCTACAAATATATCCTGTGTGTCTTCCATCCTGACAGCCCCTTAGAGAATAACATGCAGCTGCTCTTTTCTCCCAAAGCTTCAGTTTTCTGCAGCTTTAGTTTTTCAGTGGCGTTTGCGAGAAGGGAGTTCTGCTTCTGCCAGGGCTAGTGATGTGACCCGGGGCCTTGATTTCCTCATTTGTACAGTGAGGCTACTTGGCTGAGTGGCCTGCTTTACAAAGCACTGGTTTTATTAACTGGTAGATGGGTATATGCCTTCCAACAGCAAATAATATTCTCATTTTCATGTTAAATTCAATGACCCATAATCAGATTAGGAATTTTTTAAAGAGTCTATGGGGTCTTTCGATGATGGGAAATTAATCAAGTGTTGCTTTTATTGGCTTGGCATACATAGGAAGTAATGAATACTGTGAATGACTGTCCAGGAGCACCTAGCTTTGGGGAGTTACACATGCATGCCCAATAGGAAATCCCTCTTCAAAACTCTATTTGCCCCTTATTATCAGCAACTGAAGAAAATATCCTTCTGCTAAGATTTTTCATAGTATATTTTAGACTAAAGAGATTTTTGTTCTTTTCTTACACCTGAAGTTCTGTGCAGAATAATGTAAAATAATGGAGGAGTAGGGCATGCTGTTCTTCCTGCCCTGTGAGTGTTTATTTTTTGTTTTGTTTTTTAGGGATAAGTAGATTTTTAAAATGTTTGGCCAGCACATCTATTGTTAGCCTCCAAGCACATCCTTAAGATCCATGGCATGAATTTGCAAGAAGAAAGGATTTAAATATTAATAAGAGTAGGAATCAACTGTTGAGTACTTTAGAATTTATTAACGCTTCAGTGAACCCTAAAGAACTCATTCCCACATCATGAATGATGTAGGTTCCCTCAGGCACCTCAGGAGCAAGTTCTTTCTACCTGAAGAGCCAACAGAGGACAAATGGAAGGCATTGAGGCCTCCTAAGGTGGATGCAGAGTTTCAAGTCTCCCCAGGGTTTTAGCAGATGCACACACTTTTGCTGGAGGAACAAGGATTCTGGGGTTGGCTTGGTTACATGTGCCCTTGATCTCAAGAAGGCAGTGGCTAAAGACATAAATAGAGTAGCAAAAATCTGAAAGAGAAAACAGGGGGGTGTGTTCTGCCTGAATCCCAGAGCATCTGCGCCCTCTCAAGACAGAATTGTCATCAGGGAGAAAAGTCAGGACATGTAACTGATGTGTCAGTGAGAGGCTAATCCTTACTGTGCAAAAGGAGGGTAGGACTCAGAAAGTGAGAGTGGCCTGGGGCTCGGGTGAGAAATGACTGTGTAGGAAGAGAACTCTTTAGACACAGAAGGATGATGTGGATCTGGTGGATTTTGCATGGATCTTTTCTATTGCTGCTTATTTTTCCTGTAAGATTGTCTACAACGTAGTATGTTGTGACAGGAGAGAGTGGTTCTTTTGTTCTTTATGCATTGCGGAAATTTCTCACTGGGCATCATCTTCGGTAATAACATTTTATTTGGGCAATTTCCATGTTCGCTCAAATTGAGCAGTACTTTAGCCAAATTGAAAATCTTGGATCTTAGGCTGTGCTTTTAGAAGAGCATACTGTCCAAACACAGTAAAGCCCCGTTACCAGGTGTCTTGCTCTTCACACATTCATTACAGCAGGTGGGATCTCCTGTGCATGTGGAGAAGGGGCAGGTGGTGCATTTCTTTGCCCGCGTGAGGGGGCATGTATGACATGGGCTTCAGCTTTTGTCTCTGGTCTGTTCTGGACCAGGACTTTAAGTTCACTCTTTTCCAAAACTTTAACTTAGTCGTTTATTTTTAGCTAAACTCTGATTGTACCAAGCAGTGTTACCAGCAGTACACATTTGAGATTAAACCTGTACTAGTCAACTCAAATTTTGCAAAAAGAAGAGAAGCAGAGCCCGGAATCAACTGGAAGTGTTAGCCAAGGTAGAGGGAGCGGCATCCCTGTTTTTAAGGCCCGTTCGCAGCCATGCATGCCTGGGTGATAACCATGGGAGATTATGTAGGATTAAGGGCCAGCAAAGGGTCCAGAACAATAAATGCAGTTAGAGGAACAAAGCCACCATATAAATCATTTTTATGTTTCTATAGTTACTTTAAAACCAGATGATTCACATTCAACCCAAATCCCTGAAGCTTTCATGGTTGTGTGTAGTAAACCAATCTGTCCACCAGCTGGAAGTAAAAGGCACATACTAGAGGCTGGAGTCCTCCATAGTAGGCCCTGAAGGCTGGGGGTGAGGCTCAGGAGCCTGGGAGGGGCTGAGCTTGGCAGTGGGAGGGAGAGGAGAGGGAAAGGAGCAGGGCTGCAGTGCCTGTCCCCTTGCCTGTGTCCTACAAGGAGGGATGGTGGTATCTAGAGGGTTGCAGAAGTTGGAAGGCCTGCACCGGCTGTTTTTTCCCCTTCTGTTGTCAAACAGGGATTGTCCTTGGGGAGTGACCTTTCTCAATGGGAACATGGGAGGGGCAGACCTGAAAAGTGGAACGAAACTGTGACAGTGTCTGTGGCATAACCCTCCCCCCAAGCCCCTGCCCCTGGAAATAACTCAAAACACTAACATTGTTGCTTTTGCATGGGGTCTTGAATTATTTTTCTTCCACATGTAATTTGCCAGATTTTCTTTGATGGTCTTTCATAGTATTTGTGATGAAAATAATTATATACATATGTGTATATATACATATGTGTGTGTACATATACATATATATATATATATATATATATACAGTCTCAAAAGGTTTCACAGCCCACTGGTTGAGGACATGGAGAAAATGTGGGGTGGAGAAGGCTGCCAGAAGACAAAGGGCCACGGAGAATCAAGGAAGATGGCCCACAAGGTCACAGATCACTGTCACAAAATGCCTTTAAATCCAAGCCTTCTGTGGGTATAGGGTGGGGGCTGGAGAAAAGCATGGGATGTCACCTTGGGACACCTACCATGGCACAGGGGGGATCAGTTCTGACCCAGGAAAGCATAAAGAAATAGAGCAGGAACTCTGCTTTGCGGGTGTCTTTACTGCTCAGCAGTGCCCCTGCCACCTCCTGGGGCACAGATGGAGGAAGGAAGGGATTTGGGACCCAAGAACTGGCTTTGCTCATCCTGGCCCTGCTCATTGCTGAGTGACCTTGTGGATCTTCTCAGGCCCTGAGTCCACTTGCACGTGTGGTCCCTGCTGGTTTTGATACACCCAAGAGCCCGGAATCTCCAGGGCTCAGAGCCCACCCTCAGGGAGGACACAACTAGTGCTCTCTGTATAGGCAGGGTCTGAGCAATCCCACAGATGAGCTTCTGCTTGAGAAAAGTGGGCCTTAAGGTCTCATGGAGGGAAATCAAGTGTCATGAGCTTGGGGGAGAAATCAGGAAGATGCTGTGCTGGAGTGCATGCTGTCCTCCACCGGGACCTCAGTGGGAGACTTCCTAACTGCCTGCTCAGTGATTCCTCCAGCACAGGAAGAAAAATGGTGTACTGCTTTGGAAATCAGCCTGGCAGTTCCACAAATGATCAACCATGATTATCATATGACCCAGCAATGCCACTCCTAGGTGTAATCCCAAGAGACATGGAAACACATGTCCACGCAGAGACTTTCACATGAGTGTTCATGGTATTCATAGTTCAAGCAGAAACAGCCCAAAGTCCATCACCTGTTGAACGGATAAATAAAAGTGGACCATCCATACTGTGGAATATGGTTGTGCCATGAAAAGGAATGAAGCAGTGATATGGATGAGCCTTGAAACCACTTTGTTAAGTAAATGAAGACATGCAATGTATGATTCTGCTTGTCTGAAATGTCCATAATGGCCAAATCCCCAGGGACAGAAAATGGTGGTGCTGAGAGTAGAGTGGGAACAATGGGTTGGGTGACCCCATTGCTGAAGGCTAAGGGGTTTCCTTTCCAGGTGGTGAAAATGTTCCAAAGCTGACTGTGGAGACAGTTGTACTTACATGTGACTACACTAAAATCTATTGAGTTGTATCCTTTAAATAGGTAAATTTACAGCATGCAATTCATATCTCAAAGCTCTTTGGTAATAAATCAGCCAAATAATTGTGCTCCCCTGACCCTGTGTACATGTGTGTAGTCTAGGCCTGAAAAGGGACCAGCCAGGAACTCAGCTCATCACTCCTGAGGGGAGCAAGCTGGAGCTGTGAGGAGAGAGGGGGTACTCTCTGCAGGGGTCAAGGACGTCTGGAGGGGGCTCCTCCCCAAAATATTCACCTATGAAATATTTTCAAAAGATTCAAATAAACCGATGCCATAGCGGTCTTCAGTGAACCAAAGGGGGCTGAAGAGTATAGGTCACACAGGTGTGTGGCCGGGGAGGTGGTTGGTTCAACAGCAAGGCCCCAGGGGAATTCCTAAAGTTCCCGTGAAGAGCAGACTGACCCATAAACGAGTAGAGTAGGAGCTCCTGAATTCCTCTGGCCTCTGACAGAGGCTTGGTCAAGGTTTATGGGAAATAAAAATGAATGCATAAAGATTTAACACAGTTCTCTCAAAAGAAACAGGAACAAATAATAATAGTTAACTTTAATTGAGCACTCTGTGCTAGGTACTATCATAGAAGTTTTGCATTTAGCTTGTTCATCCCACAGTAGTCCAATGTGTTATTTATTATTAGTTTCTCCATTTTTCAGACTAGGAAACTAAGCCGCTGAGTAGTTGGGTCGCTTCTCCAAGGCCACATGGCTGGCAAGTGATAGAACACAGTACACTGGCAAGGTGGCCGGAGACCGGAGCTCTGCGCCAGTCATCTCTGGCTTGGAGCTACTCTGATATGCTGATATAATTTTCCACATGTGCTATTATAGGACACAGGCAGAGGGCACTGGCTGTCACCCTTCTGTGCGGCTTTTGAAGGGAGACGTATAATGATTTCACTTTGGTATCTCTTCCTGGTATGTTGCCTGCTGGTTTATAGAAAGGGCTCAATACATATTTATTCTCTTAGATTGAATTAATTTGAATGTATAATAAATGAAAGTGCTTAACTGATTTCTAGGTCGTTTGTGATGTTTAGTGGTGGGGATAGAATTATAAGTAATATATCTCCATATGCCCCTTATATGGGGAAAATGAACTGAAATTCAATTGAGATTACAGATGGGCAGTTGCTCTGCGATCACAAAAACAAACCCTCTCTGCACGAGGGAATTCTTTCTCCGTGTATTTCCTTCAGTGTATCTCATGGTGCAAATGTGGTTGCTAATGAGCTGATATTCCCCTGGGAGGTCAAGTTGAAAGATCATCGGTGGAGATGGCAGGAGTGCCTCTCTGTTGACATCAATTTAAGGTTATCTCTGACTCTAGGGGATTGCTGTAGCCTGGATAATTAAAATCCATAGAATCGGCTCAGGACACAGACTAGTTAAGAGCTACTATAAGGGCGCTGTCCCCAAGGAGCCCTTTGGCTTAGCGAGAATTGCTTTCCTTATACTTTTCCCTGCCCAGCTTTCAAACAAAACGTTGGTAAACTGGGTACTAGGAAGACTCCAACCTCTAGATCCCTTTTCCAGCAGCCTCTGCAGCCTTTGCCATGCACCTGCTACGGCTTCATACTGTCGTGCCCTGGTGTCTCTCTCCATCCACTTTGGCAGCTTTTTAGGGGAGGTACCTTGATTAATCATACTAATAGTGCAGCTCCATAGAGAGGCAGATGCTCCTGTGGATACACATTTTCTCATTTGCCCTGCACAACAGCCCTGGGGTGCCCTGCTAAGTACCACTGTCCCTTGTTACAGAGGAGGCACTGGAAGCGGTTCTTCTCAGGGTCCAGATCTGGGCAGTGATAGATTCTGATCTTTGGCCTGGGGCCAAAAGCTTCACACTCTGTCTGATCCTATGTTTTTGTTTCCATCCCCCACAGTATCTGGGAAAACTTGAGTTCCATAAAAATTCATTAGTGACTTCAAAATGCCTTATTAGCATTCCTATTGTATTTACTATTTGGCTCAGTGGAAAAGAGCTGGCCTAGAGGCTCCAAAATTTTTTGTACAGTCACCCCTCCATATGTATCCATTGGGGATCGATTCCAGGACCACGCCTTCCCCTGTGGATTCCAAAATCTGTAGATGTGGAAACCTCTTGTATAAAACAGTGTGGTATTTGCATATAACCTACACATATCCTCTCATGTCCTTTAAATCATCTCTAGGTTACTTATGATAGCTAATACAATGTAGATGCTATGCTGTTGTTTAAGGAATAGTGACAAAGTTCTGTGCATATTCATACAGGCGCAATTTATTTTGAAGCTTCTGATATGCAGTTGGTTGGATATGTGGATGTAGAACCTGTGGATACAGATGGCTGTATTGGCTGAGGTACTAACTGATGGGCTTCTAAAGCCAAGCCCCTTATGCCTTCAGGGGGAAAGCATCGACAGGAGGGAGAAGCATCCGCAGTAAGAGGCAACTGCCTTGGAGACCCCAGGAAGGGGCTTAGCTGCCTTCCCTGGAATTCCAACTAGTACCCATCGTGAATTTCTCCTTTATCTTCGGCATAATCTGTCTCCTGCTGGCCATCTTCACTAAGCCTTTCCTCCTGGGCTATTCCCACCTGAGCCCAGTTGGCCTGGGTTGTGCCTGACAGTGGCTACCCAGGGCGCCTCCCTCCCAGGCCTGTGCTTACTAGGAAGCCAGAGCAGAGCTCTAATAGAGACATACAGCTGATCCTCCAGCTGCTGTTGCTAAGCAGCTGGCTTTTGGTTGCCTGGAGATTATCGTGGAGTCGAGACTGTGGTGCTAGCATGTGGATCTCGTTCGGGCTGGGGATATGCTCCAGCACCAAAGCACTGCCAAACCTCTCTTCAAACAGCTCTGATGTTAGGCGAAATCCTTAAAACTAGAGGGGACACCCTTCATGACTTAGTTGTTGGAAATAAGAAGTACACAAAAGATCAGGTTTTGATCTCCCCAGGTTTACAAGGCTCAATGATTCTTCAGGATATAAGAGAGGAGAATAAAATACCACAGACCTTCAGTAAAGCAGGATAAAGAAACAGAAATTGAGCCTTTGTGCTTCTGATGGAGGAGAGGAAAATGGTGTTTTTGAATTTCCTCCAAGTGACTGTTTATTTTTATGGGGGAAATAGCCAGAGGAGTGAGTGGAGAACAGGGTGGAAAGGCCCCATAGGAAAGACTGTCATGCTGGAATCTTCTGGAGAATGTGAGATTATAGATCCCTGGTCCCCTGGGCTAATACTGTACCATACTACCTCCTCTGGAGGTTTTGACAGCTTCCAGAGCTGGAGCTAGGAAGATAACTTGGGGGAGGGGTCTAACCAGTCATGCTGCCAGCAAATGTTTGTATGCCCAAGGCTATGCCATGTGGAGAAGCCAGAGTCCAGCTTCCTGAAGCTCAAAATGGGGCCTGGGGTTGGAATTCTTCCTCCTGCAGAGAAAGTGTGCCATGAGGACAACAGGATGTATGATTCTGGCCTGCCATTGTCATTTTGTGACCAGTCTTTGAGATAGAGCAGAGCCCAGGGACACTTCTGTCAACCACCCAGTGTATTTGTCAGCTGTGTTGTGTGCTCAGGCCCTATTTTCAGTGGTATGATGGATACAGAGGTATAAGCCACATGATTCTACCTCCAGAGGAGTTGAGAAACCACTTGTGGAACATTATGTGAAGGTGTATAGTTAAGTGGCAACTTTCATAGCCCAGCCTTTGTGATATGGGAGAGTAGAGTGGGGAGCTATCCCTCAGCCCTCAAGGCAGTATGAAGATTCCACAGAGTGGGTAGGCTGGGCTGGCGATGGAGGATGGATTTCTATGAGCTGAGGGAAAGAGGGAGGAAGTGTCAGCCAGGGGGAGCCTGGAAAACAGAGATGAAGTGGTCCGAGGAGCTTGGAATGCAACAGGAATGTAGGGGGACCAAGCTGACCAGAGCTGACTGTTCCTGGGTGTGACTGGCACTGGGGAGAGAGGCGGTTACTGGAAGCTTTTAGAAGAAAGATGTGAATAAATCAACATTTAAACATGAGTTTGTTGCACTCTAAGCCCCTTAGATATTTAGAGAGACGGAGAGGGGATGGGTGAGCACTCTCTCCACAAACCTTGATTCCTAATAACCAAATGAATCCAACCCAATGAGCTGCCACATTCTCCCTTCTCTTCCTTGGCTTAAGTGTGTCAGGAACTTTCACTTGAACTCTTCTTGGTGGGTAGAGAATGAGCACTAGAATTAGCTGTTTACTCTTGGCCTGACCATTTAGTTGCTGATTAATTTTTTCCTTGATCCTTATTACAAAGTAAAATGACTACTTTTGTTTGAAATGATGTCCCCATATTAGATTGTTGTTATCAGAAAGATGAAAGCTGAAGGACAGAAATCAGAGGGGGCATTAAGAAAACAGTGGATATTGGAATGGATTGAAGGAAGCATTCTGCACTCAATGAGGTGTTTTGTGGAACCAGGGGCGAGGTTGGATACGGAGGCTTTGGAACAGACTGAATCCAAGCTCTGCCACTTCCTGCAGTGGACCTTAGAACAGTTATTTAACTCACTAGGGAAAATTATAAGACCCATCTTCCTCCCTCTTCTGGCTGTTGTGATGCTCAAAGGGACTAACACACATAAAGTGTGTGCAAGAACATTTGGCAGATAGAATATTCTCAGTAAATGTGAGTGACTGGCCTAAACAGTGCTTAGTGTTTTAATCTAAACTAGTGGTAGCCAGGAGTTGCACAGAAATGAATTCCTGGGAGAAGTCACACTGAATGCAGAATGTGGGTGGGGACAGGTACAGTAGAGGGCATGTCCGGAGTTTCAAAGCCAGACCAAGGTTGTGCAGAACCCAGCACAGCTCTGGGTCTCTCAGGGCCCATCAACCAGTGGGGATGTGGACAGCTATGACTACAGAGGACCCAGGGGTCAGCCTGAGGCTGCGTGGCAACCAGAGCTGATCAGCCAGAGTGCCTGGGTAGGCCTGAAGGGGAAACCAAGAAGACTGAAGGGGGTCAGGGGAAAGAGGCTGGACAGAGTGGGCTGGGTATCTAAAGTTGCCTGGCCTGCCTTCAGGGCAAGTTACTAAGCCTTTGGAGTGAAGAGGATAGTGAGAGCCCAAAATTGGGTGGCCGCGTCTTGAAAATTGTTCTTTAAGATGTCTATTTTCTCATTTCTGAGATCTAGGATTTCTATTACAGCTTCCCTTTTCTTTCTCGGGGACCCTTGTATGAGCAAAAGAAATCACCTTGGCACTTACTTCCCTTGACCCCTCTAAGCATCCTGCATTTTTATTATCAGTTAGATCGGCACATGTTTGCCCAGTACCTGAGACCCGCCCAGCTGAGCAGCGAACCCAGGGGAGAGTTCTGGAGTGAGAGCGTAGGCAGCTCTCAGGTAGACAAGGATCATTTAGAGTCAGGCAGGTTCAACCTGTGGCCTGTGGGTTGGACTCACCTGTGTTACAATTTAAAAATGTCTTAAATAAGCAAGTTTTATTACTTACAGACATTAACTGTATTATATATTTCACATGCAGCCTTTCTCTTCCCTCATTGCAGCTCAGACAAGCCAGGTATGTCCAGCCCACGGGCTGCAGGTTGGTCACAGCTGGAGTCTGAGGGTGCTGTTGTTGTGTTCGAGGTCTGTGGTGCTGATGAGAGGAGGCTGCCCTCAGTCACCATGGGCTGGGAAACCCGACAGGTTTTCAGCAACACCTGGGGCTTGGACTAGGCCTTAAAGGTTTTGCATGAGCAGACAGGAGGATACCCTGGGGCTGTAAGGGTCAGTGGAGAGACAAGGTGGGGGAAATCCGATTGGGAGAATTCTGTGGCTCAGAATATTGGAAGCCTCAGTGCCATCATTTTTGTGAGGTTTTTGTTGTTGTTGTTGTTGTTATAATAGTGCATACTGATTGAACAAAATGATGGGTTTCTTTGTGACATTTGCATACCTGCCTCTAGTACCATCAACTTTTGGTTGAGAGTTTCTAGAAGAATGGTGTTCCAGTTTCTTCTACATCCCAGGAAACTGGAGACTGGTATCGCATAGACTTGTGCAGTATAAATAACTCAAAAACTTTGAGAAATGACAAGGTTGGCAGGCATGAATTTTCAGTCTGCTGCTCAGCAGCTGACTGCTGAGGCCTGCAGTGATATGCATGGAAACTTGGTTGGCAAAATTTGAATTTTCCTTCCTCCAGGGCCCTGGTCAAGGCTGTAGGGATGGGGGTTGGTGGTGGGTAGAGGAATCCACAATCCACAATTTGGGATTCGGGGCAATCACCACACATAACCACTTTCTTCAAAGGAAGGACTGTCATAATTTTTCATTGCACAGGTCAGAGAGGAGCTAGTAAAATCAGTGAGTTATGTGCGTGCCCACATGGTAAAGACCCTTTGTTACTATGGTAGGAACAGTGGTAGTGGTGGTAGTGGTAGCAATAATGATGGCAGTAATGGACGATGGCAGTCATTGTGATGATGTTGATGGTGGCAGGAGTAGTTATAATGATGGTAGCAGCAATCTTGGCAGTGGTGGTGGGAGTTAGGATGGCAGAGGTGATTGGAGTGCAGACATTGGGGTGATGTTGACAGAAGCAGTGTTAGCTCTCACGGTAGTGGTGGTGGTGGTGGTTTCTGTGATGCTGGTGGTGATGATGATGATGATGGTGATGAAGAGGAGGCCTTATATTTATGCAGCACTGGCAGATGACATGGCTCTCCCATACTGATACTCTTATTTAATCATAAAGCAAATCTGTGAGGGAAACAGAGCGGGTAGTATCTCCATTTGAAAGACGGAGGCTGAAATGCAGAAGGATCTGTAAGCCAGTGCTTTTTCTACTTTTCTTTTACCATGATGTCTCTTGTCATTGTTAAATGAATGACATGGACAGCCACAGATGGAAATCTTCAGACTGACAGACAGGCAGGCAGGCAGGCAGACAGGGGATCCTACAGGCCAGAGGCAGCATATAGTATTTCTAGAAATAGAATTTGATCTTGGAAGTCTGGGCTGAAAAGTAGTATACAGAATAATGAAACATACACACTATGTATATATGCTCGGGGAGTGTTCAGAAGATAAGGGAGATGAAGAGTTAATTTGTGAATTCACAGGTTTATTTAGATTTTCCTGGAATTGAAGTCTACAAAAGGAAAGGAAACTTCTCCCTCACTGACCCAGGGTCTGCACTAAGCACTTCTATATCTAATTTAATGCAGCCCACTTGCGAAGCAGCACATTTTATACAAGTAAAAATTGTTGCATGTGCAGAATAATTACCACCCTTGAGGTTACATAGTAAAGACACAGAAATCCAGGTCTGCCTGACCCCCAAGAGCTGTAGCTGTCACCAGCACCCTGGTTCATACCCGCTGCTCTATGCACGTACTGCCTGGAATATGGGACTCAGCCCTGTGGCTCGGACCCAGGGGTGCTGGAGAAGAGATTTCATCTCCAGAGCTGCTGATCAGCAGGAAGTCAGATCTCGCCCACAGACCTGGTTCTCACTCCAGCAATGGATTTGAATGTTAGTCATCTCATTAAATAGGTAGACACAAAATTGCAAACTGTTGATGTATGCTGAGGAAAAATACCACTTTATTTTTCATTTGCTCTAGAAGGACTTTTCCACAGTGACTTCAGATGAGCCTGGAGACATCTGAGCCTTCAGGAAGGTGTGTGCCTGTCGGTTACCCACCTGTTATATAACCTTCACAGGCTGAGAGGCCACAGAGGAGGGCCCCTGGATGGCGCTGACCATCCCAGTGTGTGGATACTTGCCTTCCATGAACCCAGGGCCTGGGGACGGGTTTCTGACCTCAGGATGTCCTTTGGGCTATAAAGCAGTAACCCTAGCACTAAACTACTTGACTACCTTTTTAGTCTCTGGTTTTCTAAGTAATTCATGCAATGGTGTGACTCCTGGAGGAGGTAGCCTAGCCACAGTGACCTCTGCAACTTTGACTTGGGGTTTGTGATCATGGGTACGGTTCAGATTCACAACAGTCATGCTTTACATTTGAATATAGTGTTATACTTTTCTTTACATTCTTTGTCTCATTTGTGTCCTCCCAAACCCCGTGTATAGAAGTGTGATGGTAGATATTTTTAGCACAACACTGCCGATCCTGACACAGAGGAAGTACTCTTCCTAGAAGAGCAAAAGCCAGTGATGGAGAGGGGCTAGGCCAAAGTGGCCTCTTCCATGTATTTTCCTGCCTCCCACCGAAACAAATGCCTGTTTTTTTCCTAGAAAGGCCTGCAGCTCATGCATAGAGTACGTACGCATCCAGAATTAGATGATTCTGCAGCCAACAATTCTGTAGCTGATGGAGCCCCTGGAGCATTTTGTACCCAGGGCTGGCCACCTCTGCGGAAGCCTGGGGGCTTTGCTGTCAGCACTTTGCTGCACCTGTCTGAGCAATGCTTCTGTCCTCGTATGCTTGTTGTAGGCGGAGCAGCCTTATCCACATGCTGCAGTTTGATTTGGAATTGTGCGTTCTCTCTGCTTTCCCCTTTTAGACGGGATAGATTTAGCCCTGGCATGCCAAATACAAACCCTCACTTCATCTTGAGAGCTCTTTCCGTCCACCCCTCCTTGGGCAGGCTATTTACGGACGTGCCCTGATCTGCTCGTCATCCTACCACACGGGTCAGTCAACCAGTGAAATGAAAGGAAAGCCAGCGAATTTGGGCAGATGATCCTTATGTAACACGTGCTAAAAATATGCAGCTAATTGGAACGGAAAAACGAAAAATGAGTTGTGCTCTAGTCTTAGTCTGAGTGATAGAGAAGCAATTTCTCCCAGCGAAGATGCCCATATAAAAATAATTTTACTCTTGTGCATACTTTCCATTTTGTAACTCTTAAATCATGTTCAGTTTGCACTCACCCCCACCCCCATACCCACAGGAGATCAAGTTTGGGCAACAGAAATCCGGGAGCATCAAAGCAAGATGAGAGGGATGCTGCCCCTTTAGGGCAGAAGGAGGCAGTGTCTTGGTGGGTGGGCAGGTGTTAGGATGATAAACAAAGCTTTCATTCTGACTTCTTCCAAAGCCAAATACCTAGAAAACTCAAATTATCAAAAGGTTCTTTCTACCCTGGAAATGCGTCACCATTGGGGATTTTTCTAAGGCTTGAAGGGAACATTATTTTCTTCTAGCTCCATCCCCGTCTGTCCCCACCCCAGACCTCACTCTACCAATGATCTCCTTCCCTTGCATCTCTCATCTTTGCCTCCTGCCTTCTGCCCACAATGTTCTGCCCTCCCTCACAGTGCCCTATGATGGGTGATCTGCGTGTAGTGTCTGCTGTTTCTGTTGACTATGAGCACCTTGAGGGCAGCACCTCAGAAACCCTTGTTTACAGGATGCCCAGTATAGTGCTTGGCCCAAGATGGCACCAAACACCTGCTTGTTGAATAGCTGAATCACTCAGTAAATCAATGAATAGACAAACCAAAGGTGGCATGTTAATGTTTCTGAAAAACTGAGTGGGAGAAATGAGCCTGATTCTTATTCAAGTCTGACATTGGCCTCCTCTGGCAGATGGATGATGCTTCTTCCATCAGGCTCATCAGTCACCTGGTTACTGTGCTGTGTGACATGACACCTTGCAAGTGAGGACACGGGACTCTAAAGATAGCAGAACAAGATGTCATGGGGTGAATGAGAAGAAGGTTAACTTAGACATTTAGAAAAGCACATGGGTTAGAGAATCATAGGTTGATAAGAGATTCGGAAATAACCTGGTACTACTTACCAGTTAAAAATGAAGGAATGAAAGCCTAGAGTGTTCAAAAAAATGTGACCAAAATGACACGGTTAGTTAGTGGCAGATCCAGAATAGTGCCTGGTGGCTCAGGCTGGATGCTGAATAAATCTTACAGCCATAGGGCCTGATTCAAGAATCCAACCCTGCCTGGACTCCACCCTGCCCCGCACTAGTAAGAAGGGGAGAATTCACTGATCCAAGAGGCAGGCAGCTCTCCCACGCCCAGGCATCTCCGAGGAAGGCTTTTGCCACCCACCTGCCTATTTGAATGGCTGTTCGGTCTGTGGTGGGTGTGGCAGGTGCAGTACTTGTAATGAAGTCTGTGGCTCCATGGTTGGGAGGGGGTCGCCATCACTTGAAGATTTATGGCACCTGGAATCCATGTATTACATCTGTTGTTTAGTTGGTTTTATTAGACTCAAATTTGCAGCTGCAAAAGAGATTCCAAGTGACAAATCAGAAATGTTTGATATTCAATCCCTTTGGAGCTGGCTGTGGGAAGATTTAAGGTACTAAAGGCAGGAGAGGGGTTGAGTTGTCCTCCTCCCTCTCCTCTGGGCTTTAGGGAAGGCAACTTATCACTCTTGCTGAGTACTGCTGGGAACATAATTGTGTCCTGCCTCCCATTGTTTCCCCAGTTGTACTTCATGCAGCTTATTTCATCCTCACATTAACCTTATGAGGTCACCGCTGTTCCCACTTTAAGGTCACAAAGCAAAAGCTAGGAATATTATATAACTTGCCCACGATTTGGTATACTTTAAGATGGAGCACTTGATTTACAGTCATGTTGCCTCTGGATTGATATTTTTAAACCTGGAGATGGATGTCTCGCTCTATTTTCCAGACTTACCTTAAACTCCTGGACTCCAGTGATCCTTCTGCCTCAGCCTCCTGAATAGCTAGGACTGTAGGCTTGTATTCTGTGTCTGGATAGATTGATATTTTTATCTCTTTATAAGTCCCAGTGTTCACTGTTAATACATTTATCATATCACTACCATGTAGTTCTAGTGTTATGGTGTGTTGCTATTAAACAAATGGCTTTGATATCTATGAGATACTTGGCCCTATGCTAGGAGCTATGATTTGTCCTAGAAATTCACCTAGAATTCCTGCTCTTGGGGAGCTTATAATTAAGGTGAACATGCATCAGATATTCCAAACAGGCCCTGCACAGTTAGATGCTAGGAGGAATGAGATAAGGGTAACTGGTCTAACAACACCTTATAGTGCATTAGCTCATTGACCTAAATTTCCCCACTCCTAAACAGTTCCCCGAGGGTGACTTACACTCTAGGTGAAGCCACATGCAATGTTTGGCCTCACTTCTCTGTACTCTCCTGTCCTAAATATTCTGTAATTGAATACTTCATTGTATGCAGTGCCACAGAGGACCAATTTTGTTCACTTTTTTTATTAAAGTGACATAGACACAGAAGAATGCATAGATCATAAGGGTACAGACTGCTGAATTTTTGCTGAATGAAGATGCCATGTGCTCAGTGTCCCCATGAAGAAGTGGAACCTGACCAGTGGCCTGATGCTGTCTCATTTCCTGCCCCATCCTACCTTCTCAGTGTCCAACAACAGAATAGTTTTAAACTTTAAACAGGTGGACCCATGCAGTTTATGCTCCTTTGTATCTGCTTTCTTTCATTCAGTATTATGTTTCTGAGCTTTATCGATGTTGTGTGGCTTGTTGGCTTTCACTGTGGGAGAGTAGCCCATGGTGAGACCGTATCTATCCATCCTATTGACGGCATGTGGTGGCTTCCAGTTTAAGGATAGTACAAGTGATGCTACAGGGAGGGTGCTAGCTGGTGACCAGATGTACACATCAGTGTTGAGTGTGTACTTGGGAAAGGATTGTTGAATTCCATGGCTATAGCTGCTCAGCCTTAGTAGTTACTCTGTTCCAAAGCAATAGTACTGATTTACACTCTCACCAACCGCGGCTGAAGATTGCAGTTGCTCCATGTCCTCACCAGTGCTTATGGCTCACCTTTTTTCCATCGTTAGCTTTTCTGATGGATCTTTCTCATTGTTTTTTATTGTAAAATATATGTAAGATGAAGTTTATCATTGCAGCCATTTTTAGAGTGGCGTTTAACACATTCTTCTTACTCGGCAGCCATTTCTGCCATCCATCCCCAGAACTTTGTTTTGCCTTCCCCAATGGGAACTCCCTTGCTATTAGATACTCACTCTCCACATCCCCCACCCTCTGCCCGCCAGCGTTCCACTTGATCTCCATGAATTTGATCTCTCTAGGTGCATTCATGCAGCATGTGTCTTTCTCTGACTAGCTTCTTTCTTTTGGCATAATGTTTTGGGGACTGTAACATGTCAGAGGTTTTTTTTTCCTAAGGTGGAACTCTTCCATTGTATGTATAGAGCACATTTCGTCTGTCCATTCATCTATTGATAGGCATTTGAGTTGTTTCCACCTTTTGGCTATTGTGAATAATGCTGCTATGGACAATGGTGTTTAAATATCTAAGTCCCACCTTTCAGTTCTTTCATTGAATGAATGTGTGTGTGTGTGTGTGTGTGTGTGTGTGTGCGCGCGCGCATCCATGCTCAAGTGCTTCATTTGGTTTAGATATTCATCCCCTGGCTTCATTTTGACTCTCATTTTCATTTTCTTGACAGCTTTGTATTGCATTTCTCTGCAGCACCTTTTTACATGTGTATGGGCTACTTGGATATCCTTTTTTAGAAGTGCTTGCTCCAGTCTTTCACCATTTTTCTATTTGATTACTGGCTTTTTTCTTACTGATTTGTAGGAAGCCTCTATGAGTCTTTGTTGAATAGATGAATTGCAAGTACCTTCTTCCAATCTGTAGCTTGCCTTTTCCCTCTTTAGAAATGTAATATTTTAATGAGCATGATTTCCCAACTAATGTCCATTTTATCAACTTTTTCCTTTATGGCCTGTACTTTTTGTATTCTACTTAAGAAAGTGCTGCCCACCTGAGTCATTAGCATATTCACTTATGATTTCTTCCAAAAGCTTTATTGTTCTACCTTTCACCTGCCTGGCTGTGTTTTTAATTTGGAATAGTTTTTTTTTTTACCCTTGGGTAACTTGGTTGCTTACAGTATAAACACAGGATTTGGGCATCACCATAGTGAGCTCATGTTAACTTTGTTCAGTGGTAACCAGCTCAGGGTGTCGTGGAAGCATACGTGGGCCTGCTTCAGGTATCAGGTTTGCTTGATCATGTTGAAGAGTTGCATGTAAATTATATCTAACAGATTTGGCTATATTATAAACACTGAGCCTGTGACTTTTTTAGACATATCCATCAAGATTTAGGAGATAATTTTCCTAACTAATGTCTGCTTTAACTTGCTTAGTTGACTCTGCCCCCCCATTACCCCTGATGGGTGCTTGAGGTGCCCTTGAAGGCTCTTGGCTACAGCACATTAGCCTGTACTCTACAGTGTACTCTGTCCCATTGTTTTAATTTTATATTTCTCAAGAGCCACTTGTGTTTATTGTTCTTACTCTAATTACATTAACTTTGACTAAACCTTATTTAATGAAATGTGAATGAAAAGAAAACATTTCTATGAAGACTAAGTTGAGTGTGATAGAAAGAGCCCAAGATAAATTGCTAATAACATTTTCGTTGGATTATGAGTGAGAGAAAGAACAATAAAATGCTGGAAGAGTGGATAATAACGCATTAAAAGATTCTGAATTCAGATTTATTCATCAGTGTTGTTTTGCTCAGCTAGAAATGACATTGAAATTGGAAATCTTAGATAATCCATTATCTATGGGAGATCATGCAGAACTCAAAACAGAGACCATGCCTTCAAGACTTTGGCCTTCAGTTACTGGCAGATGAGTATACATATGTGTTTATTTTCAGATAAACGTTATAAGTTTGAATGTATATTGCCAAGTAAAATATTTAAAGTACATATGTCTTATTTTTGTATGATTCTCTGCTTTAATTTTTCATTAACCAAACATTGTTCTGTTCACTACAAATAAGGCCAAAGAGGAAAGGATTGCCCTTGAGCTGGCCTTAAGCTAAGAGCTTCTTTGTAGTACTGTTTCATGTAAAAACAAACCCCCAAAAATTAAAATTTCAGAAATCTGCATTCTACTTCATATTTATAAGAGTTCTTCTATGGTAGAAGTTGGAATGTCAATAGCCTCCTAATTAATCTACTGTGTCAGTGTGCATTTGGATCCCTTGTGCACTTTTAAATGGGCCCACCTTGTCAGTGTCTTGTGGTGCCTGGTATGCTGAGGGTTGTCCCCTGACCTCTGGGGGTCCTGTGTGTGCTGATAAGGACATGACTCTGTGGGTGTGGGAGACCCACCCTCTGTTGAGAGGTGCTGTTTGGGAGCCAGCCTGCTGCCCTGCATATGAGGCTGGTTTTTTATCTTTGGCAAGTGGGCAAAGGGCCCAACACGTCATTGTCATTCCCGCCAAGGACATATGGTGACCCAGCGAAGAACAGGCAGGCCATTGCTCTGCACCCACCTGGCCCCTGCTTGCTGTCCACCAAAGCCCTCCTTGGGAGTTATTCACTTGCTCTGCTGGTGTCAGGTTAGGAGGTTATTTTATTTATTTGACTCTCCTCCCTGCACCCTGTGTAATAGGTGTTGCTGGGAAAGTGCTTAGAAAGCGAGGGAAAACCTTTGGGCTGGCACCCACAGTTTTGAAATACCCAAGGACAGTCCGCCTGAGTCACTGCCTTGGTGGCAGGGGGCCAAGCGAGGACTCATCCAGTAGTGCCTCTGTCCTCACTATCCTCCCTCCAACGTTCTTGCTGGAGAGGAAGCTGGAGAGAGGCCCCAGCTCTAAGGCGTTGACTCGTGCGCCCCCGTGTGGCCAGGCTGGTTGGACTCAGGAAATGAGGCCAGATTTCTGGACCTTGCTCACGAGGCCTGAGAGTGCAGCCGCAGAATCCACCTCTTCTTGCATAATCTTTTATTTTTGTCATTATTGCTTGACAGTTAAGTATCCCAAGGCTATGTTTCACTTGAGTTTCAAAAGCATGATATGGGGGGCCGTGGATTTTCTTTGGTATAGGGAATACCCACTCTACTACACAAACGCATGGAGATTGAATAATACATTATTAAATATTTGGTGGATCACAGGATAAATCAGGGAAGGAATTAAAAAGTTCCTAGAATCAAATGACAATGGGAGCACAACATTCCAGAACCAATGGGACACAAGGAAAGCAGTTCTAAGAGGAAAGTTTATAGGTGTAAATGCATATGTTGCTCTTGCTACCTTTGCTGCCTGTGCACCCCATGTTGTTTCTGCTGTGCCATACCTGTTTGTCATCCCTGCCTTGGAGTTGGCTGATTATGAACTGAAACCTCTACGAACTCAGACGGAAGCCTTGGTAGTAGCAGTTGAGCTCATCCAGCGCCCTCTGTCTCAGTGACTTCTTTACTGCCACCGGGGCCGCTGGGCTCTACACCCTTCTCCAGCTTTTTGTTCTTGACCTTCAGGGACTGGAGTCATGGCCTAGAGGGGTCAACGAATGCCAGCCACGCACCAGAAAGTACTGGCCCCCCGATGAACACACTAGCTGCAGCGGGAGTCCATGGCGCTCCTGCCACTACACACAGGTGCTCAGGCCTTGGTGTCCAGCTGCCACTGGGCTCGGCTCTTAGGCACAGCTACAACTTCTACTGTGATACTGAAGAAAATTGTGAGAAGAGAAATCTTTGCCATATTTCTGATCTCAGCAAGAAAGATTTGTGCCTCTCATGATGCATAGCAGCGATGGTATCCATCAGTGTCTTGTAGATGTTCTTTCAAGGCATACTACTGAGAATGTCCATTAATGAAATGTTGCTCCAAGAATGATATGGGCAGGGTCAGCTGAAGAAGCCACGATGCAACTAGACTCATGGTCCTTAATATTGAAGATATTTGAAGTCTTTATATTCTGAGATGGTTCGTCATGCAGTGATAATTGAACCAGGATGATGATTTCTGTGATGACATCAGGATCTGGGAGTTAGGGGAGGACAAGGAGCTGTGCTGCCTCCTCTTGGACATCAGACAGCCCCTGTGATGGAGGTGCGGAAGCCACACCAGCCCTGTGCACAGGATCTTGCTATGTATTTCGGGCTGGCCTTGAATACAGTATGTGGCTAAGGCTGACTTCAAATGCATATCCTCAGTCTCCTGATGCTGGGATTACAAGCATCATACACCACATCTGGAAGCAGTTAACAATTTTCTGGCAACACATGAGCTGATACCCTCTTCCTGATAAATGCTGCTGATCCCAGCTGGCTGCAGTCATGAAGGGTAAACAAGCAGTTCTCCGAAGGGGACTGTCCTGTATAAGCTGTCTTCTTCAGGTTCACCTCTTCGCAGATCCTGAAATCAAGATTTCCATAGCTCAACATTGCTAGTATCAGGTTGACCCTCACATAGAAGAAATTTGTTATACAACTTTCTAGAGTAGGCCCAGGGACACCATAGCCACATAAAATCCTCAGATGTACTTCACAGTGCAAAACAGCAAAACACTGGAGGAGCAGAGCCCCCCCTGCAGTGCCGAGGAGGTGAGCTGCGTGGGTGCCAGCAGCACCACTCTCCCCCACCCCGGTGGCTGCGCTGAGACAGTATTGGGATCCACAGCACAGAGGCACAGGGGGTCATAAAGGACATTGTTCTGAGCTCCAGAAGATAGAGCAGAAGTGAGCAACAGAAAGAGGGCCCCTCTCAGGCTCCTTGATGAAAAGGGAAGCCCATTAGAAAAGTGAAGAAAATCTCTGCAATAAAGGCACCCCAGACCAGTGTAGTTTCACACTGAATCAGGCAGGATGGTATGTGACTGCAGTCCCAGCATGCTGGACAGCTGAGGTAAAGAAGGTCACATGGTGGAGTCCAGCCTGACAAATTTGGTGAGTTAGTGAGACCCTTAATGGGTATCTGGAGTAAAATGTCTGAGGATAGAGTTCATTGAGGAGATGCAGAGTACAAGCCCCAGTAATGCAAAAGTGAAATACTAACAGATAGATGAGAAATAGAAAAAAATATTCATAGATACTTAGATAAAAATAACAAAATAAGTGGCCACTGATTTATTTAGTATGAAGGAAAAATGTCACAGGCAGAGACAGGAGGAGTGTCTCCACAGTCCCTGGCCTGACTCTCCCAAGGACGCAGAAGGTTGTAGAAGAATCACATAGAGACCAAAAGCTTAGAAGCAAAGTTGTACTTTTATTCAGGAGCATGCAAGAGTACAGCTGCCTTCTCTCAGAGACACAGGCAGGGGTGACTGAAATGGAGCCACCATTGAAGGGGGGCTCAAGATGCTGATTTTATAGTATTTGGGACCTATCCTGCCTCTGGGCTGAGGGCGCCCCTACTTGACTGGTTAATGATTAACTTAGCTCATTACTAGGGACAACAGGGAAGGGTCTTTTCAGGGGCCTTTTACATCTTAGGGCCAAGGTTCTTTTTCCTTTTGATCTTAGCAAACCAAGCTTTGCAGGGTACAGTGTGAAGAGGAGGTGCAACCTCAGCAGACTGTCAGCTTTTTGTGAGTGATTAAGCCTGTTCTGCCAGCTCTCTGAACTCCTTTGGGGAGGGGCTCATCTCTCCCTGCCTAGGGGTCTCCAACCCTACAGGGCTATAGGCTTTTCTATTACATGGAGACTCAGGTTATGGAACCCCAAGTCATGAGCTCACTTCCTTGGCAACATCTCCAAACAGAACTTGGAACCCTTGTTAATGGGTGTCACAATCTAGTAACAGCCATCTCCCATGCTCACTTGGCCAGAGACGGTCAACAGCGAACATGCTGAGCTGCTTCTCCACTTGGAGAGGCTGCAGCCTCAGGACCCCAGGCAGAGAAAGTATCTGTGAAACATTAAGAAGATGGCTGACTCCATCTAGATGCTGCAGGCCATGCTGTAGTAGCTGCACGACTGTCACAGACACCCCATTGATGGTCTCCCCGGGAATGACCACCAGTGGCCTACCAAAATCAAGGTACCCCAGTGAAGTCTCCCTAAGCCCAAATACCAATGGCACAGAAACTGGGAAGAGCATGGGGCAAGTATCACCAGGCCCAGAAACACCCAGTAGCTCTGGGAAGGCCTCCCCAGAGCCGGGCACAGAAAACCTAGAGAGTCAAAGTCCAGGAGGGGGAGACCAAAGTCACAGCCACCGGACCCCGAGAGACACTGAGAAGCCTGGTGTACATCCATCCAGGCCTGGCCGCCACTATTGGAAACAACTTCACAGAGAGCCTTGCAGAATCCCAGCCAGTGTGGTCCCTGCAGGCAGTCAGGCTGCTCTCATTCTCTGAGCCCTGCCTGCCCATTTTCCTGGGCAGCCAACCTGTCTGTGGTCCCTTCTTCCCAGGCACCTCCAGCACCCACACCTCTACCCGATCAGCCCTGATTTTGGGAAGAGACACCATGACAAGATCTCTTGGGAATTCCATCCCCTTTGAGGGCCTGTGTGATAAAGATTGAGATGTGTGGTGTTTGGACAATAAACAGCTTTTCACCATACACTAGGTAGAGGAGGAAGGAGACCCATATACTGTGTCACCTCAGTTGGAGTTAGAAGAGGCCATTAGGCTCTTAATTCATTCATCGCCTTGTATACCAGAACATCCTAAAGTGCCTTGTCCAGGAGAAGAGAAATCCATCCACCACTGAGCTGCAGGCTGCTGGAGAAAGCTGTATTATGCGAATGGCCACACTTTTTAGGCCAAATGCTTCAGCAGGCGAGCTCACTGTGCTGTCTGCACAGACCATGTAGGGGGACTTGGCCACCAGGTATACAAGTGCACCAACTGTAAACTCTCAGTTCAGAAGAAGTGCCACAAACTTGTCACAATTGAATGTGGGCAGCATTCTTTACCATCAGAGCCCATGGTGCCAGTCGATCCATCATCCATGGCTTCAGACCCTGCACACACAGCGATCCCACATAACCTTTCAACTCATGAGGCTTTAGAACAAGTTGATGAAGAGAACGAGGCAGGGAATACCAGGGAAAGTGGCAAAGCTTCATCTGGTTTAGGTCTTGAAGACTTTGATTTGCTCCGAGTGATTGGCAGAGGAAGTTATGGGAAAGTACTGTTAGTCCAACTGAAAGAATCAAATCGTATATATGCAGTGAAAGCAGTGAAAAAAGAGCAGGTCAATGTTGATCAGATACAGAGAGAGAAGCTCATTCTGCAGCAGGCATCCATTTGTCCTTTTCTAGTTGCACTGGATGCTTGCTTTCAGACAGAAAGCAGACTATTCCTTGTTCTAGACTGTGTCAGTTGGGGAGATCTACTGTTTCATGTGCAGCAACAAAGAATGCTTCCTGAAGAACATGCCAGATTTTTTTCTGCAGAAATCAGTTTAGCAGTCAACTACCTTCATCAGCAAGGAATACTTTACAGAAATTTAAACTTGGAGAATGTATTACTGGACTCAGAAGGGCACATTAAACTCATCGATTATTGCTTGTGTAAGGAAGGCTTACAGCCAGGAGACACAACCCACACTTTCTGTGGCACTTTCTGTGGCACTCCTAATTTCATGGCTCCAGAACTTATAAGAGGGGAAGATTACAATTTCAGTGTGGACTGGTGGAATCTTGGAGTACTGCTATATATGATGATGATCAGAGAGTCTCCATTCCATCTTAATGAGAGCTCTGATAACCCTTATGAAAACTCAATCAAGTATGTCTTGCAAGTAATTTTTGGAAGGAGACATTGTCATACCTCGTTTTCTGTCTGTACAAGCTGCAAGTGTCCTACAGAGTTTTCTGAACAAGGACCCAAAAGAATGACTGGGTTGTTATCCTCACAGAGGCTTTGCTGATGTTCAGGAGAATCCATTCTTTCAAAATGTGGACTGGGACATGATGGAGCAAAAGCAGGTGGAGCCTCTGTTTAAACCAAATATCTCTGAGTCATTCAGTTTGGACAACTTTGATCCTGAATTTACTAATGAACCTGTCCAGCTCACCACAGATGGTAGTGACATCGTGAGGGAGCTTGATGGATATGAATTTGCAGGTTTTGAGTATATCAATCATCTTACAATGTATGAAGAAGAAGAGGTCTGATCCCCATTTTTCAACTATGCATTTTGCTTATGTTGCCATTTAATGCTTGGAAGAACTTGTTACCAGCCTAGATAGAATTCACCATTTCAGAGATGTCTGGAAGCTAATTTTAATTTATTGTTTTGAAGCTATATTTAGGTGTAATACTTGATTCTTCTAGTCTATAGTAGAGAATATGGAATTTTTTGTTCATAGATTAGATTTTTATGAACTCATTGAAGGGACAATGAGGCAGTCGCTTGTTAACCACACTTGTATGTACATTCCATTTGTTGCGTGGGAAATAATGCCTAATATTTTTTCTTTTTACTTATGATACAAGAAAACAATTTGTCTTTTCAGTAAAATATCTTACTTATGCTAGTTTCTCTCCAACCACATTTTTGAAACTGACCACCTTTTGGGGTCAGTTTATGTAGTCTTCAGGAAAATCCAAAAAATACCAACAATTGTGAATAAAAACACATATACTTGTATCTTTTTTATATGAAGAAAATACAATATACGACTACAAGCTTTGGAAAGGTAATAGTTCTCATGAAATGAGCCATCTGAAAAAGATCAAAAGATAACTTAGTAAATGATTATAAATTTTAAATTGTTCTAAATTTAAAACTAGATCATTAACTAAAATTAAAATAAACTAAGATTGTACCATTATAACTTATTTACATTTAGATGATGATGGTTACCTTTCACATCCTTGGCATAAAATGATATTAAAACAGAAGGATGATATATAGCATCCTAATTTTAGTTAATGATCTAGTTTTAAATTCAGAATGACTTAAAATGTGTAAACATTTGAGAAATTATCTTTTAACCTTTTTTTGATGCTCCATTTCATGAGAAATGTTACTTTTCCAAAGCTTATACTCATGTATTGTCTTTTCTTCATATAATTTAGTTTGAAACTAATGAAAACATCAAAGGAAAATGTTTATAGACATTCACCTGCTCAGTTCCGAGGCATGTATGTTTCTCTTAATGCCTGGAACTTGTTTTAAAACAAAAAGCAGTGTTCACAACATAAACTTATAGAAAATTCTAACATGTCAGAAATATGTTTATGATCTTGCTTTTAAGGGTTGCTCTTTTCTGTAGGGCATTTCAGAGTGTAGAATAATCACCCAGGGTGTTTGTTTACCATGTTTATTACTGAGCCCACATTAGAACTCTTTTGGACATTTGAACCTCATTTTGAGAAACACTTTCTTCAAGATATTCTTTTGTCCTCCAGTTAAATAGTAGAAAGTGTCTTCATAATATAATATTTTAAGATGTTACAAGCAGAAATTTACAACTTTATGAACATTTTTGAACAAATTTTACATGAATGACTTCATTGATACCTTCCTTGTTCCCCTCAACAAAATCTTATCAGATTTCTGCCAATAATATCCAAATGATGAGCATTTTTCTTTGTTGAGGTTTTCACCATTATTCAGGGTGGTCCTTTGCTTTTCAGTTTTTTAAGTAATAAGATTAACTGTATATTTTATACAGAACTACATTACAAATATGTTTTCAACTATTTTTGTAGTATTTAAGTGTTATGTCAGTTCTTTTCATGTCATATAGAAATTGTCTCAAAATACTCTTTAGGGGAATAAGTTACTTTCCACCATGGTTGACATTCTGGTGTTCTAAAAATATTTATTTTGCATAATCCTGTATTTAGATCATTTTATGCATATGCAGCTTGGGTTAAATTTCAAGTACTGTGTTCAGCACTGGTATATTTACTGTATAAATTTGTTTTGTTTTGATTTCTGTCATGTAGAACACTGCCTTGGTTATCATAATGTAATCTGTGTTGTGTTCTTTCATGTTACAGCCTTTAAATAAAACATTTAATATAAATTCAAAACCAAAAAAACACAGAGAAAAAAACCCAAATCCTTAACTTATGTTTTGACCTTAACATGTAGCAAGTACATACATTTGGAAACTTTTGATCATTATAAGGTCCACATTTTACCATGTATGAAATCTTGATGTAATGCAATTATCATTATATTAAAAAACAGTAATGTGTTGGTCAAAAAAAAACATATGTAAAAAGAACAGAATAATTGTAAATAAATAACCTAACAATACAACTCAAAAACAATATAAATCTGAAACTAATGGAAGAAAAGGAATTAGAAAGATAAGAGTAGAAATTAATGAAATTGAGACTAAAAACAATACAAATGTTCAGTGAATCAGTCGGTTCTTTGAAAGATTCAGAAGGAGTCCTGGGGGTCGGGGAGAGATGGGAGGAAGGGAAGGAGAAGTAAAAAGGATCAAGATTTGGTATGTACATGTACCAGTTCCCCCATGGTGAATGTATTTACTGTGTATCACAAACATATACTATTAAAAATTGAGAAGAAAAACAGATATTTCCCCTTGTTTACAGTTTTATAGTTGTATGTTTAAGAAGATTCCTATTCAGGTAGTTGTAGCAGATGCCATTGGTTCCTCACCTGTAGCTCTCTTTTGGACTTCCAGAGGTCACCAGAACAATTCAAAGGCCTCCTGTTTCTCTGAGGGTGCCCTAAGCCACAGTGTTTTGGAGATAGAGGCCCAACCTGAGAGGTCTCACGTTGTAGGTAGTCTGAAAATACTTTGCCCAGGTGTGTATCATTGCTGTAACAGCAGGTACCATTACTAAGTGCCTACTGCATGTCTGGTACTTCATAATAACATAAATGTCACACCAACTCTGGGAGGTAGTTTTTATGAGGAAACTGAGGCAGAGCAAATGCCCACGGGAACCTGGAAGCAGAACACAGCTCTTACTAGAACCAAGGTCTGTCACACTTTGCTGCTATGACAGCCTCTCTGCAGTGAGGATGTCTGTACCCTAGTTGCCATTAGTGCCACTCCAAGGATCCCACCCACCAAGTATCAGTCTCTCTCCTCTTCCACTTTTCCTTTTTCTCCTCTTTCTGTTCCTCTTGCATTTTTAGGAGGCTGCGTGGCCTCAGGAGTGAAGAATGACTGTTCCCATTCACAGCTAACCATCTATTCTGCAGAAGGCAGGATTATGCTCTGCCTTAGTGCAGGGCTAATGGGGTGCTACTTGGCTTCTTGGAGAAGTGATGCGAGTGTGGAAGCCAGTGGAGACAGCCTGGGTGGAAGGGTTTTTATCTGGCAGTTCAGTGCACCCTGTGGGTTTTTGAGCACTAGAGTGATCTCCTAGTTTAGCCTCAAAGAAAGGGCATGGCTAAGAGTAAAAAGGGGTACTGTTCCCCACAAATATGAAATGCAGCCATATATTACCTACAGGAGACACACCTGAGAAAACAGGATGAGCTAGGACTGTCCTGGATGAACTGGGGCCTACACACTCCCTACTCACTCTGCACATACCCATGAGAGATTTTGGGGGTCCTTTGTGTATCTCAGGGGTCATCTTCACTGTTCCTGGCAGAAGCTAATTATTTAATCAAGCTATGTGTTCATTTTCTCTGGCCCCCTATTTGCATCCCCTCCTAGCTCGTGGATCCCTTCTTTTTTGCCTAAACAAACGCTTTTTCCTGGATATTTGCCTATAAACTCATTGTATTGCACCTTATTCACCAACTTGCCAAACAAAGCAATCAAATGTACAAATTTGCTTGTACTGAAGCTTACTAACTTATGCATTTTGTTTCTTACTGGCTTACAAGTCTCTAAACATTGTCCCTTTTCCACCACATTAGACAATAAACCCCTGAGGGTTGAGGTGGAAGCTGGGTCTTATCACCCAGGGGGGACCAGCTGGGTAACTCACGGGCACACTCTGAGCTCCCTGCCCTGCCCTTGTGGAGTTGTGTGACTGAGTCAACTCTCAGGAATCTGGTTCAGTAGGCTGATTCTGCACTGGCTTTGACCTCAGCCAACCCCAGTGCCCTTGTGAAATCCAGCTCAGAATGCCCTCGAGGGTGAAGGAGTTGCTGGACTGTAACTTTTCCTGTTGTTTCTTCTCCTGGAACAAATAAAACCCACCAAAACCAGACTTCTGTACATTACCCCCTTCTGAGTCTCACTCTGGGTCACTTGGAGGCTTTCCGGAAATAAAGGAGAGAGCATGTTTCAGGAAACACATCTGATACAAGTGTGAAATGTTATTAGGATCTCCAGGGTTGGTTCTGGTGGCTCCCCAGAAGTGACAGCCAAGGGACCAGCTGCTATACAACCAGCCCCACCGCTTCCTCTGGGATCCATTTCCTTCTCCCGGAAGTCACAATGTCAAGTGGTGGGGATTTGCGACTGACCTTGCTTCCATCTGCTGCTTTTCCCCCATTTTATTCAGTATTCTGGAGAGTGACATCCAGGCATCTCTCTGTGACCAGAGTGCTAAGACTTTCAGCCACATTTTTAAGACTCTGTCATTAAGAGCAGTGCAATGAATTTTTAACAGGGTGTTAACTGATTGACTCCAGCGGGAGTTAGCTAATGCACGTTTTAGGTGTGCTCGCTGTTCCCTGATGTGAGACTCTGCTGTCATTTCTGAAATGGGGTGTCACCCATCTCCTCACCTCACTGGGCTGGCAGTGAACATTCAGAAAACATAGAAACACTCCCCCACCCTGGTTGCGCCTCCCAGTCTCCTTGCTTACCTGACTTGATGTTTTAGAACACATCTCAGCCTCTTCCGGCCTTCCCCTTTTCTCCTCATTTTCTGGCTCCTAGAAATTGGCATCTGCAATGCAAGTAGTGGGATTCTTGTGTAAAAGAACATGGACCTCACTTCCAACTCATCATCTGATATTTGCTTCAGGTAATGCAACATCAACCCACAGCAGGACATATGTCTTTAGTTGCCCTGTCCTGGCTTCCTTGAAGTCTTGAATTAATAAAAAATATTTACCATTCATGGTCATTTTGACTTTGGGGGACAGCCAGAAGTTGCACAATGCCATATCAACTGAATAAGATGGATGAGAACACACCATAATTTTTGTTTGTTTGTTTGTTTTTGGTACTGGGGATTGAACTTGGGACCTTGCGCTTGCGCGGCGGGTACCGGAACCACAGAACTAAATCCCTGGCCCACTATAATGTTTTTATAAGCCTCTCTTTCCTCTGGGTGAGACACAGCAGTATCATTCACTGTATTTTTTGATACCTCTCATGTGTGTGTCTAGAAGCCTGATAAAAGATCAGATTAGGGGCAATTGTGGCTTAAAGGAAGTGTCCTGCAAAATGGAATTTGTATTCAGCTCAGCATAGGCAAGAAGAGCTACTGGGATGTGAGAAACAACAGACCTTCCATCTATATTCATTTTCTCATTGAAGAAACAAGAAAATGACTTGGCTTTAATATTTAACATATGGGCTGCCAGGAGTACATGTTTATAATTTATAAGAAAAAACATATAAAAGTTTTTCCTTGTTATTTGAAATAAAATATAGTTGGAGACTTCTGACTTAGTGAATCCAGGTAGGACTAAAAAATGGCAAAAGCAGAGTGTCACCTGGAAGGGTGTACATGTACTTGTGCATGTATCCCTGTGTGTTTACACAGTGCATATTTACACACTGTGTTCATACTCACATCTTTGCACTGACACACAGCTCACACTCACATACCACATCACACATTCTCTCTCTCTCTCTCTCTCTCTCTCTCGTTATACACCTTTGGGTAATAACCCACAATGTTTGAAAACTTAACAGACACTTACTCCAGGCTGAACAAATGACTTTTGCTTTAACCAAAAATGGAGACACTCGCTCCAGGGACTGGAAGGAGATAGGAAGCACTCATTAGCCCCCTGCTAAATGACTTCACTCATCCTGGGCTCAGACCTGGGTGGCAGCACCCAGCCTGTGCATAGTGGGTGGATCTCAGTGCCAAGGCCTTTTCTGTACAGTCAACCAGCATTGGGTGGGCACCACCAGTATTTTCATCCATCACGAGAGGTGATCTGAGGGTAGGTGAGAGGAAAAGTCTTCTGCTTAGGAAACCTAATACATGGATTGGGAGATAATCCAGACCTAAAACTTGGCTCTGGTGGATGTTTTTGAAGTGACAAGAAGGGTCACAAAAGATGGGTTAGTGGGAGGCTTTGAGAAAGACAAGGCACTTTCATTAGATCTGGAAGATGGATAGTTGAATTAAAAGGAAGAATGATGGGGAGATTCAGCCAGCAAGTTCCATCTGTTGAGGAACCAAGGACCTGCTGATCTGAAGTCACTTATCCGACTTGGTGCCTTGATCATTGGGCAATTCAAGGATGCACTAGAGGAGCCAAGGGATGACTTCAAGTAATCGAAAGTTATGAACTAGACAACCTGCAAGGTGTACTTGGGCCCTGGGATTTTATGACATAACAGCCTTCCCTGGCTGCTCCTTCCTAGCAGGAGAAAAATTCACTGATTATGGGGAGGCTGTTCAATGGGATAAGACACTTGCCTTTTCTACTCTGATTAAAACAGGAGACCCAGGCAAGAGCTAGCTGCAGGTAGCTGAAGTTTTATCTGAGTTAGCACCATCTTTCCAAAGAATTGTCCAGGCAAACTTCTAGAGACCAATGCCAGTTGCTGGTCTGAATCTGTTACCTCTTTTTGAGGTATGATACCTGGCATGATCCTTGGAATGTGAGCACTGTTTCTTAAAGAGATGTACAGAGTTCAGACATTAAAAACAAATATATTTTACTTTTCATGTTCCTCTGAGGCACTTCCTAAAGGACATTAATTCTGGTTCTACCTGTTAAATACTGGCAGAATGAATCATTGTGTTAGTTAAATTAAAAAACACTTCTTTAACATTTGTGTCCAAAGGCAGTGCCTATCTGGGTGTGCACTAAGAAGCCTAAAAAAATATACAGGTGCGATAAGATATGAACATCATACTAGCATTTGATTCATGATTTCTAAATTGTGTAAGTGAGAAAAAAATGAGACATAGGCAACATGCTCCTCCCTCAAATCCATTTAGGTGATATAAATGAGTAAACCTCTTATACATTTCATTATAATCAATATTGATTATTACATTATATGTGACATGCCATTTTATAAAGAATATCCAACCACAATGATGGGAAAGATCTCAGGGTAGGACCTGGGCTGGCCCAGGACATGTACCTGTTCTTAATAAATAATGGGTTAAGGATGGAGTCCCCATAGGAAGGATTAGAACCCGAATTGAATAAAAATTCTCCCTTTTCCTGTGCTTTGCTATATAAGCATAGTCTATTTTCTGATTCTGCACTTAACTCTCGGGAAAGTCACTTAACCTCCTTGAGATTCAGTTTTTTCAATAAAATACATTATGATGTATTATGGTACATAGTGTAATTAAATAAATGTGTGTCTATAAAAACTTTCTGTGAAATTTACTTTAAAACATTATTTAAGAAATAAAAGCCATGTATGCTTATAGTAAGACATTTAACATTATTCAAGAGTGCTTGAAAATGTAAAATAAAAGTTGCCAGCCTCTCTAACTTACTCTTGTGCCCTAGGAGGTAGCTACTGCTGCAGTTCTGCTTTGAACTTTAAAGTGTTACACAAATACATGTGGCCAGTATTATTTATCTCAGATAATATTTCAACTTTAGTGGCCTTTTGTAAATTGTTAAAGCATTTTAGTCAAAGAGAACGATTGCTTCTTGAGCTAGGTCTTTGCAGTGAAGATTTGGATGGCTTTCAGAACTCATATTTGGTAACTTTTACTTTAGAATATTGTAGGAGGCAAATTCCTTTGTTAAAAGACACAATTAGATTTAACCTAAGCCAGACTAACATTTATTCATTTATTTCTCCATTAAAAAATGATTTTCCACTTACCCAGCCTACAAGAGATTAAAAGGACCACAATGTCTCAGCCAGGGGGAGGAGTTCTGTGCAGATAATACTGTCAGAGTATGTATGCCCCAAAAAAGGGTACAGGTGGGGACCCACAGGGCTTCTACATGAACCCCTGTAGCTGGGAACTTGGGAAGTGCTTTGAGGGGACAGCAACTCAGAATCATTAGAATCTGGACATGCAAGATGAGGACTGGGTTTTCTATAGAGGATCAAAATTGTTGACATTATACAGGTCAGAATTTCTTCTACCCAGAACCCTTTTTTTTCTTAAATGTTTTCCAGGTGCAAATGTCCTAGATGTCTTTGAGGAGGACACAGAAATACAATGTTCTCAGCACAGCCCAAGATAAAAAAAACAAGTCACTAAGTGACACTGTCTTAGAGTGAACTGAACCTCCTCTCCTGTTTGTTCTCTTATCAGGGGAGCTCCCAGCTTGCAGAGAGCAGTAGACAGCTGTAGCAGAGAGGCTGTGTCTGTATTAAGTAAACAAAAGAGAATTTGGAATCACAATGCAGTGAAAGGCCCCATCTAGAAGAACAACACAGCATTAAGTTGCTAGAGCCAGAAGACATAAAAATGTCTTCCACTCATTCAGTGTTTTACTAGTTTGGAAACTGAGGTACTGAGCTGCGTTGTAATCTATTCAAAGACAGAGCCAGCTGGTGGCTGAGTCGGGTGTGGAAAGAATCAGGTGATTCTTGGTTGAATCCATAGCATCTGCACTGGACAGTCCATGCGTACACCTGGATTCCTGGATTCCTGGATTCATTGACCCTCCCCCGCAAAGCCTCTTCGGACTGAATCACTCTGATGGCTCAGTTATATTCTCCATTCTGCTTATGTACTGTAGCTCCATGTTGCACTAGGACTTTTTGTTGCCCCTTTTGTTCTACATTTGGATGGCCTCTGGGTTCCGGGGCTGCAGGGAAGGGGTCTGTTGAATCTTGCTAGCTGGTATTTCTGACCTGTGAGACACCTTTGCCAGGGCACATCAAAGCAGTTCAGGTTAGGGCATGGCTACACTTCTTTATACAGTTGCCAGAATTCATTGACTTGTAAACTTAAGATCTGTGCATTCTACTTTATATAAATTAGTTTTCATCTAAAAACAAAACAAAACAAAACAACCTCATTCAAATGACCTTAACTTGTAAACCCTTGGACATTTAGGTTGGTGAATTCCTGGTAAGATGATTTTGCAGTGGCTATAGAAGTGGCCTGCAATTAAGTGGGGACACTTGTCATCATGCTCATATCCCTTTTTTTTACAGCCCTTTGACTATTCACAATGGCACTCCCACTTCCTGCTCCCCTTCCAGCCAGCACCCCACCACCCATCCCCCGCCAGCCTTTGGGAGCCCTTGGGATTCCCATTAGGCAGAGAGATGGCTGACACACCAAAGCATTGAGACTACGATGGGTTCTGGGAGGATTTCAGTTGTAGAGTAGGACCTAAGGAGAGGGATACTACACAATAACCCAAGCCACAGCAGTCATTTACCGAGCACCAACCATATGCCAGACATTATGCTCAGGATTTTCCGTGAATTACCCCAGTCAATACTCATAGTTGCCTATGGCTGAATAACGACCAAAATGACCAGAGTTTGCAGAACCACTCTGTAAAGGAACCAGAGGGAGTCTTGCATCTTGTAAATCCCTCCCACCACCAGAACCTGGGACTGCCACAGAGCCCTTGATAAGATCTTTGATGGCTGGGGTTTATACTCGGTCAACTGTGACTAACAGTGCAAGAAAACCATTTGGCCTATCTGCTTTCCCATTTGTTTTCTGGCTTACTTCTCTTGCAACCATTTAAATTTTATGGAAATGATATGGGTTATAAATGACCCAAGTCAGAACCTTGGGACATGCTGGCTTAGCAGTTCCCAGGGTTTGTAGGGAAAGCAGGTATGGCTGAAACATCTATCCATTTGAAGGGAGAGAAGGTAAGGGATTGGAGGGTGGATCTTTCTAATCCCAAAGCATAAGCTCTCCAGCTCTTATTCAGAGAAGGTCAAAGATGGTGAGGGACATCCTGCCAGTGAATGGTCTCTGGTCTTGATGAAGTCCATTTGGGTGCCCTGGGAAACAGCCAGTTGTAAGATGTCCTTGGTAGAATGCTACGGAGGAGGAGATGAATTAAAGGTCAGTTGAACCAGATTGTGATAAGGATCCCAAAGTGACTTGCTGGATTCATACCTCTTTGCCTGCCCCGTGGGATGTTTATGAGAAGAAAGTATGAATAATGGTGAGTGTGACCATGTTCTGGCACAGTTCAGGATGCACAGCAGTGGAGACCTTAGTCATCACCACCCCTTGGAAGAGTCTCAACTCCTGAGTACCAGGCATTTGCAATGTGGCCTCATGGTGGCTTGCAGCAATTGGTTCCAAGGGCCTCTTCCTGATAAAGATTCTCAGCAAACCCAGTAGAACTAGTCTCTGAGATGTTGGGCTCTAGTATCTCTCAGCTACTATGAGTAACTCACGTGAGAATAGGGTAGACAGAAAACTCTAGGAACCTCCCTCCATCACCTGGTTTATTTATTTTTATAGTAAAAGCAGTATCATGTAAAGTATGATATATATATATATATATAATATATGCAATGGAATAGTATTCGGAAAAAAGGAAAATGAAGTAATGGTACATGCTACAGCATGGACAGACTTGAGAACACTATGCCAAGTGCAAGAATCCAGTCACATAAAATCACATAGAAACAGAAATTAATGACTGCCAAAGTTTGGAGCCTGGGAGAGTAGGGGATGCCTGCTAAAGGTATGGCACTTTTTGTGGGGGCGATGAAGATGTTCTGAGATTGACTACAAGGATGGTTGCATGACTCTGGCAATGGCACACTCTCAATGCATAAACTGTATGATATGTGAATTATCTCAATAAACTGTTATCCCAAGAAAAGATATTGAAGAAATAAATGATGCACTTTAAAAAGTATTTTTAAAGAAAAAAAGAGGATCATCTTTATAATACAATGCTAACACAGCTATTTTTATATGTTATCTGATCTTTGGCAATCTGGAGACATCGTCCTATGTGGTTAGAATCATAGTGTGCTTTTCAGAAACTTTCTTTTTAGCATATGTTTTGTCCATTTTGTCACATGGGTTTTTTAACTATCATTTATATTCTACTGGTTTGCTGTTTTGCTTAATATGTCCTACTTGGTAGGCATTCAGGGTTCCACATTTGTTGCAGTGATGGTTATTACTCTAGACGGCATTTCTATAGAACTAAAAAGTTTAGTTAGGTTTAGTTCTTGGGAGGGAAATTAGCAAGTCAAAATTTCCTGTGAAATTTATATTCCTAGTTGGGCATAGTGGTGAATGCCTGTAATCCCAGCAATCCAGGAGACTGAGGCAAGAGTACCACAAGTTTAAGGCCAATTTAGCATATTAGTGAGACTGTCTCAGAAATAAAAATATAACAGAGCTGGGGATGTAGCTCTGTGCGAAGGTCCTGGATTAAAACCCCTATGCTGCTAAATGTGTGTGTGTGTGTGTGTGTGTGTGTGTGTGTATATATATATATATTTCTAACCTATAATCTCCAATAAAATTTGGCAGTACAAAAACGAATGAGATGCAGGATAAGATGAGAACAATGGGCATGTTAAGTCAAGAGCATTACCTTTGTATAGCAATTAAACTCCCTCCCTTATCTCAGTCTAGACATGTTGAGGCATTGCTAAGCTATATACATTTTCTGTCTAAATGTCAGGCACGACCTAATAACTATTGCTCTAAGGAACAGTTACTAAATTCATAAGTTGCATCAGCTTTAACATTGTACTGTGTGAGACAGTCACATGTTATAGCTCAGAAATCACACCTTCAAACTCTGTGCCCAGAGGTTAAGTCCTCACTATGCCATGTGTTGAACATGTGGACACACAGAACCTTCAGAAATGTTGGAAATATTTCAAACAGTGATGAAAAAGCAAGAATAATTTAGTGACAAAGTAATTACCTATTACTCATGGTTCACAAACACAAAGCCCTTAACATTTGCTTGAGATCTTTCTTGTTTGCTTTGGTGAAGAAGTAAAACTTGGCCAGGCGTGGTGGTGCACACCTGTAACCCCAGCACTGGGAAGGCTGAGGCAGGAAGATCACCATGAGTTTGAGGCCAGCCTGGGCTCCATAGTGAATTCAAGGCCAGCCTGAACTATATAAAGAGAACTCGTTTCAAAAAACCAAAAAGAAAACAAAACAAAACAAAACAAAAAGAAATAAAAATTTAGGCACAATTGAAGTCTGCCTTTCTTTCCCTTCCAGAGGTAATCCCCGGGCTGATGTTGGTGTTCAGCCTATTCATATGTGTGCACTTAAAAATATATATAAGTCCACAAATGTTTGTGTTGTGATTTGATTTTATATAATATACTGAACATATTCTTTTGTAATTTGTTTTTTAAAGGGTACATTAGTTTTAAAGATTTATCTGTGTTGATATTGTAGACTTCGGTCATTCATTTTAACTGCTGTATGAAATTCCTCTTATGACAATATCACACTTTTTAATCCATTTACTTCTTGGTGGACATTAAGTTGTTTGCAGTTTTTACTACCATAAACAGTGTTCCACTGAGCATTTTTCTCTCTTTGGGTGTATGTGTGCCACTTTTGCCTGGACCTGCTGGCTTGTAGAATATGTACATCGTTGCTTTATTGCTAAATTGTTCTTCAACATGGTTGGTTGTAATAGTTTACACCCACTACCAGCAGTATATAAGAATTTGTTTATAGCCCCACCAGCACTTAGTAATACCAGGTTTCAATTTTAGCCCTGGTTTGTATAACCATGGCAGGTCATTATTGCCTCAATTTATATTTTTCTGGTTTCTTGTAAAGCTGGGGTTCCTTTTAGGATAACTGGCAATTTTATATCCCCCAAGGAAAACTTGTTACTGTCCTTTGCTTATTTTTCTTTTTTAGCTGTCTTTTTCTTACTGAAGGTAGGAGCTTTTGTGTATATTGAGCAACTAAGTCGGACTCTGTTATTTGTTGTACATATCTTCTCTTAGTGCTTGGCATTTGTGACTTTGTTGTTGTAATTCATTTATGGTGTATTTTGCTCTGCAGATATTTTACATTTTAGTATGATTATATTTGACTTGTGCTTTTTGCATTCTGCTTGATAGGTCCTCTAAATTACACATATTTTCTTATTTATTCTTAAAATAATTGTGTTGGTATTTGGCTTCTTACACTTGGTTCTGATTCTGCTTTTCCTCCAGTTTGACAACTTGTGGACTTAGGACCATGTTATGATCAATTCCTGTTTCTCTACTGAACCTTCTGTTTCTGATTTGTTTTATTCCTATTGTCTGTTTAGTCCCATAAGCCAATTTACACCATTCTAATTGCTTTAATGGGAAGATAAATTCCATTATTTGCTCTTGTTTGTCAACATTTTTGATATTCTTTACCATTTTTCTTCCGTAAGTTTCAAGATCAGCTTCTCCAATTCTGAAAGAAACCTGTTGGGATTTAAACTGGAAATACATTAATTTTTGAACCACTGATTTTTAAAATGGTTGTAGATCTATTCACATTTTAATTTCTTCTGGAATTTAATGAAGCAAAACATTTGCCTAAAATAAATCCTTACAAAGTACATCCCTAGCTGGTATCCCAGGAAACATAACTAAATTGTTTTCTGCAAAATAAAATTTTGACCAAAAACAGTTGTCTTCAGCTATGTTATTGTTTTTCTTTTCTTTTTTTTTTTACCTTTAATGAAATCATTATATTTTCTAAAATCTAGTGGTTAGTTTTAAAAGAAGAAGTAAAAACAGGTCTCTCTTTATAGATCAGGTAATTTGTTACCCCACAATGGACATCAGCCACTCTCTGGTCGTTAGGTAAGTGCATTTGATTTTCACGTTTTATTATGAAGAGCTTTATCTTGAAATTCACTGGCAGACTTTCAGTTACACTTATTGAGAGCTAATTTATTTCTGCTTCTCACATTCTAATTTTGAGGAAAGCTGATAAAGATGTCTCAGTGCATTTGCATGAGGAGCTCTGCTGGGTAAGGAGAAAATAGCTGTCAAGGTCATTACCAGGGTCTATTCTTGACTCTGCCCCAGTTTCCCCAGGCATTACCAGAGCCCTGGTTTGATGATGTTCCAGGCCAAGTGTCTGACAAGCCCTAGAAGGGGAAAGATTCCCTCAGGTGCATGAGGTGTTGAGGGACGAGGGTGCAAACCAGCCCCATGTCTTCCCAGGGTGTCTTATTTGTGCTTCTCTAGGGTCAAGGTGAGATGTGTCTGAGGACCAGAAGTAGAGGCTGGTGAACAGGGTGAGGATTGGGTGCTTCTAAAATAACTCTGAGAACCCCGCTCCTCTCACTAAGTGTCATCCGATTTACCAGGCCCATGCCTTTCCTCTCCCTTTGTTGGCCTTAGGATTTTCTGCCTAGGACCATGTTCACTTGGCTAGCATGACTGAGACCCCAGTGGCGTCCATTTGTATCCCCTGGTGTTGTCTGTCCCTGATCATGATTGTGACTCACACTCTGGACCCCTCTGTGGCTTCATACCCAGTACCCAGAATGTGATTTTGAACCATGTTGGTCAGATACTGCATTAGTGCCTGTAGCTGTCCTAGGTAGCACAGAAGACAGATTCAGGCCTCAATTGGTGGGTTTAGGGGGAAACTCTGTGCTCTGTGCTTGCATCAGCTTCTCAGGTGACTCTGACAAGTGACCAGGACTTGGAACCACTGTTCTAGACAACTTTAGCCTAGGGGAGGAATTGGGTCATCCAAGAAGCAGCTTCATAAAGATGGTTCAGGAAGTCATGTTTCAAGTCACAGGTCTTTGGATGTCTATAATTTCAACTTAACTCTGACTTCTTCATTGAAATTAGGCAATATTATGTGATTTGTCAATGGCCCACGCCAAGGTGTCACTGGACCCAGAAGGGAGGCTCTTTTGACATGGGGCCACGTGTAGATGTTAGCCACAGATTTGTGTGCTGCTGCCCCTAGGTTTAAAGGTCATGCTCTTAGTAGGGCCAGGCTAGACCATGTAGCACCTAACAAAATGGAGGCTCCACCTGAACCAATGCAGCCTTGGGTAGGAGGCAGATATATCAAAGGCTGTAGTAGGATTTGTGCAGTGATTGTATAGGCTTTATACAATTATACATGGTGAGTTTTCTTTCCTATACCACATCCTCCAAGTTTGTGCCAAGCTTGGTCAAAGCACTAATAGAGTGGTTCTTGGACCATAAAACTTGACAACCTCAGATGATCCAGGCTCTCCAAAGAACCCTGAAATCCTATAATATCAGAGCTAAAAAGAACTTAAAAATCACTTAATCTGCTATTTCCTTCACACAGAATAACAAACTGAAGTCTAGAGAAAGAAATGAATCACCCAAAGTCATACAGCCAGGAACCTGGGTCCCCAACTCTTAATGATTATCCTCATTTCATTGTATCATGTTGCCCCTGGGCCTTGTAAGTATATACAAATCATCATTGTGGTGTGGTTCTCTCTCTCTCTCTCTCTCTCTCTCTCTCTCTCTCTCTCTCTCTCTCTCTCTCTCTCTCTCTCTCTCTCTCTCTCTCTCTCTCTCTCTCTCTCTCTCTCTGTCTCTCCCTCTCATTGGGTCAACACAAGAAAGCACCCTGAGGTTTAAACTAATAAAATACCCCTCCTCCTTTTCCTTTTGCTTAAAGTATCCAGTCTAAAGGAACAAATACCCCAGGCCCCCTCTCATACAAGCTCAAGTTAAAGAAGTATAAAACAACCTCCATTTTATACTGAAATCACCATGTTAAAATGTAGATTTACCAAGCAGTTGAATTAAGGTGTAATTATTAACATTACTAAAACATTTAGTCAGTTTTGAAAAGCTCTCACCACAGGGCACCCTTATATAGCATATAATGTGGCATATAATGTACATTTGCAATTAGGTTTGATGGATGGAAAGTCCACTGATGTGCAGCTTTCCAGGAACATAACTTTTATAGGAAAAAGGAGACTGAAAGTACCTCAAGTCATTTTGTGTCACAGAACACCAAGATCCTGTTAGACAACAAGCTTTTGTTTTCAAGGAGCATATAAAATATCAGGATGAAACACAGAAAGCCAAATAAAAGTGTAGGTGACAGTAGGAGAATGTTTTTTACACAGTAGGGTAAGATCACCCTGACAGCTCATTTCAAGGGCAAGAAGGTCAAGCCAGTTGCATTTCTTGCCATCACTGAGCAGAGTTTGAGACAATGAAATTCTCAAATGATGATAGCTCTACCCTGATCCCAGACTGGTTATTCTCAGACACCTGCATTTGCAATGCTGTTCTGAAGCCCCTTCCCTTTTGCCATAGATTCGGGGTGAACACACATTTAGCACCCTGGTGATTGTCATAGAGCACACCTGGGGGATCTCAGCACCAGATAGGAGATCCAGAGCTGTCCTTGTCATTTGATCTTGGGAAGAGAGGTAACCTCCTCTAAGGTCACATATCTGATTAGCGCGAGCCAAGACTTTCTCCCACAGCATAGGTGGGAGGTCCAATGAGTGCACTTTTCGTGTGCTTCTCAATTTGAACAGAATGTGTTCCCTTTTTCTCATTCTTTTTCTCTCACCCCTTACCTTCCCTTCTCCCTGCACACCCAGCCTCTCTCCTCTTCTAGATTACCTCCTGGAATCTCCTACTGAGTAGTGCCCATAAAATAAAATAGAAAGAAAAAGAACGACATTGAACCAAAATACTTACTCAATGTCCCTGGTGGCTGCTGAGTCAGACGCTTGATCAGGGCTCTTGTCCCTTGATGCCTCTCCAGAGTTTAGATGGCACCACCCGCCCCCTACCAGTGCTTCCCGATAGCAGCTACACATTAGAGTCGCCTTGTGAGCTTTAAGACAATCCCACTGCCGGGCTCCATCCCCAGAGACTGTGACTCAGTTGGCTGCAGCAGGGCCCAGGCACAGATTTGTCTCCGTGTCCCCAGGTAGGTATATTGTGCATCAGGGTCAGGAGCCAGTGTCATGCGATACTAGTTTTAATTATTTTGTGTACCTGCTAAATTTAATTCGCCAGGTGATATGGACGAAGCTCAGAGGAGGGTTGAGTTCTCAGAGGTGAATGGATTCACAGAAGCTTTCTAAGTCATGGAGGCTGTGCTGCATCTTCCCAGCAATCTTATCTAGTACCTTTGCTTCTTAAATTTAAAAAGATGAATTTAAATGCCATCCCTCTAGCTCTCTTGGTTCCTGGAACAAAACAGATGTCCTTGCTGAAAAACATGTTCTTCTCCCCAGGTGAAGGGAGGGATTATGAAGAAGGACAACACAAGCTTCTTGGGGCCCAAGAAGCACTGATCTGGTTCTCAGTGTTGGTTTTTTGTTTTGTTTAAATCACCTGGGAGGCTTTTAAAAATCCCTGTATGAGTCCCAAGGGCTGTTCCCAGACCACTGAGATGGGGATCTTTGAAGCATGGATGTGTTTTCTAGGGAGAAAGGCTCCCGTGAGGGCCCTGTAACAGTGTCACTGGGAGGACACAGGAAGAAGCTAATCATAAACAGAGGCTTCTCAGTTTCCATGCGGTGGGAGGGAGGCACAGATGCCCATAGGAGAGGTGAGGTGCTGGAAGGCAAGGTATCCAGGCCGTCAGCCCCTTCACCCTGGGGTACAGCATCCTACCTCCCTCGAACACTCCAGGGCTCTGCTGCACTTGGGCACACAGCAGGTGCTCTGTCCAGGGGTGGGTGGAGAATCTGGGTGGTTTCCTGTTCAGTAGCACTGTTTCCCCTTTTGTGCTTATGCCCTTCACTCAGCCCCTCCTTCTGTTCCTGAGGGCTTGTCACCTTCCCACCCCTAGTTCTGCTGCACAACAGAAAGCCAGAAGGTGTGGTGTTTTACTGGTCTCAGGGCCAGCTTAGATGCTGAAGAATAATCTTGGGGTATCTCCTATCTTGGCCCAGAGACATTCAATAATTCTGATGACCCAGAGAAGTACAGACAATCTACAGCACTGATTCCAGTCCTGGCAGCCTCCCTAAGGAATCGGCTAAATAGAAAATCTGAGGGAGGGACCAAGAAGTGTGCTGTAATAAGCCTTGGGAGGGTCATGGGATTCAGATGTGCCCCTGTCTGAGAACCAGTGGCCCAGAGCTTGCTGCTATAGTCTCATTTGCAAGCTTAGTTTGTCTACCTGGATATACCTCAACTCACATATTTAGGATATTCATAGAAAGGACTGGGCCCTGATGAAACTGTCAATTTGGGCAATGATGTCAAACTTCAAGTCTTTTCAGTACTACTCTCCCACACTGAAGGGCGCTTTGTGGCTCCCATGGTTCTGAGAAGCAATCAAAACAGTTCTTAAACTCCTTCAACCACAGGTCTGGCTCCATGATATTATTGAAGGATTGGGTATATCCAAACCAGATGAAGATTGTCTTAGTTACTTTTCTCTTGTTGCTGAGACAAAATACCTGACACCCAAAGTTAAAGGGGGAAAGATTTTTTGGCCTATAGATCGTAGAGGTTTCAGTTCATAATTGGCTGGCTCCAAGGCAGGGTGGCACATGGCAAGAGAGGCATTGCAAAGGAGAAACAACATGGTGCACACAAAGTACCAAAAGCAACAAGGGACGTTAAAAGCATCTTTCTACCCCTTTTGTCCTATCCAGACTACTGGGGATTAGGGCGGTGCTAAACCAGTCACCACATGTAGTGATTTAGTAGCCACACTTCCTTAATCCCAACATCACACATTCCAGATTCAGCCACCTCTGTAAAAGAAACCTCCCTCTCGCTTTGGGGGGACATCTAAACACAAACCACAACAAGGACTGATGGTGTCCTTATCACTGAACACTCGACACTGAGGCAAATAACTACATGCCAGTTAGAACGTTTCTGAAGAAAAGATAACTTTTTATCAATCTCGCATTGTCCATTTATCCTTTACTGTTACGATAACCAAAGAAAATCTAATGAAATATAACACGGGATTCCAAATATAATGGCATTAACCCAGACGATACTCTTCTTGCATCTCTGTTCTGCAGGATTAAAAGACTAATTAGAGTGGCTTATCTAATTTAAACATAAGCATGCATGAAAATGGGAAGCATCAGTAGTGGGTGCATTTTAACTCAAGACATTTGGGCACAGACTTCTAGGAAAGAAAATATATAGAATTTGATTAGTTTTTAAGAAGGAGGGAGTAGGAACCCTCATTTCAATGTGCTATAATATGAAAGAAATTTTATACATAGAAACAATTATATGTCAAGAAGGGTACTTACTGTGCTATTGTGAGTCCTTTATGAATTGTTAAATAGTTTAGAGCTGGGGATGGCTTTCATTTTGTGAAAAGAGGCTGTAGTCATATTGTAGGCAAAGCAAAAAACATGGCAATTTGGAGTGGCAAGTGGATGTATTACAATGTGTTTAGTACCACATAGCTTCTCTTAGCTAGTATTGTCAATACTTTGGTATTTCATTCAATTAACAATGATTGGAAGTAGCAGTGAGGGTGTTGGGGTAAGGATGGGGAGAAGGGTACAAAATAATCATAAAGACTTCTTTTCCTGCAGTAACTAGCAATCTTGCAGAGAGAACCATAGGAACACCCTGTAAAACACTCTGAAAGTCTATAATTAAATGTTTAATGGGTGAATATCAAGTTGAATAGTGAAGAATCCAAGTACCATGGTAGTTCAAAGAGGAGATCCCTGTGGACTGCTCTGGTAAGGGAAATTTTCGTGGAAGAGTGAGAGCTAAACGATGGAGAAGATTTTGATTAGGAAAGGGGAGAAAGACCGATGTGTAGGAAGAGGGAAGGTTGATGTGATGCGAAGCTTGGAGGATAGAGTTTGAGGAGGGAGGGGGGCTCAGTAGACCCACCCAGCTGGGTGGTGAGAGCGCAAGAACTAGAACAAAAAGCCCACAGATGAAGGTAGAAGAAGGCAGTGGAGAGGAGCAGGTTTATGCCAGGTACAGCAGCTTTCTCTGAGCTCACAGCACAGGCTTGTCTGCTCGGTGGCAGCCTCAGCACGGCCTATTTAAATGCTCCAGGCAGATGTTCCTTCTCATCTGCTGCCTTCAGTCTTGAGTAGTTTCTGACACAGGACCCAGGATGCAATTGGTCTTCCTTATTTCTTCTTTTTTAAATTAAAATTTAATTTATACACAGTAAAATTAACCCTTAGCATACCATTCTGCTACTTTTGACAAGTATATGTAACTATTTCCATAATCAAAACTTAGAATAGGGCTGGGGATTTAGCTCAGTGGTTCCACCGCCTGCCTTGCAAGCGGAAGGACCCGAGTTTGATCCCTGGTTCCAAAAAAAAAAAAACCACTCAAAACGTAGAATAGTTTTTTTAACCCCCAAATTCTCCCATTGTCTTTTCCCTTTCATAGCAAGACCCTTTGCCTACCCTCAGCCCCTAGTAAGCACAGATCTGACTTCAATACGTATCGCTTTGCTTTTTCCAGAATGTCGTTTAAATGGAAACATACAGTTTGATGCCTCATCCCAATTTAGCATGATGCATTGAGGATTCACCCCACCGTTGCCGGCATCCGTAACTCATTCCTTTTTGTTGCCGAGCAGACTTGCACTGTATGAATGTACATCAGTTTGTTTATCCATCCCCTACTTGAGGGAAATTTGATTGTTTTCAGTTTTGGGTGATGTATAAATAAAGCTGCTATAAATATTTACATTTAAGGTTCTGCGTGAACATAAGTTTTCATTTTATTTGAATAAATATGTATGAATAGCATTGCTAGGGTTGTGAATTGTAAGTGTGCATTTGATTTTCTAAGAAAATTTTCCAAAATGGCAGAGCCATTTTGTATTATGACAAGCAAAGGAGAGGTTGAGAATCACTGTGATGACTGGGAGGAAGGCTGGAAGGAATAAAGCTCACATCCTCCTCAGAGAAATGCAAGGACCAGGGAAAGTTGATTGTGCTACATAAAACAAACCCATTTGCTTTCTGGGAAGTTAACGGGGTTCATTTAATGAATTAGCACCTTGGATTTAATGACTTAACAATCATCTTTTCATCCTCTTTATTTTTTTTCTGTATCTCCTTTGTCTTACTCTTCTTCCATTCCTGTTTTTTTTTTTTTTAATTCTCTGACTCCTTTAAATTCTTCTTCTTTCCTAGGTAGTCTTAAAATAAATACTGACCCCATCAGCTTCATGGGAACCCTGCCCAGGACTCCAGAGCTCCTTGGGAGAGGTCATGAGTTTTCTTTTTTAATTTGAACTAATGAGACCTCAGAAGTGCCTTAGCAGAAGCAATTTGGGGGGTGGATAGTTTATTATGGTATCCGGGGCACCAGTCAGGTGCTTAATTCTGAGAAGCTCTGTGGAGTGAAGTAGGTAGGGGTCACCAAGCATTTGGGGGTAGGATTTTTAGCTCACTGCATTACTGCTGCCTGCTGCAGACTGGATGATGGAATAGCTGATATAAACAGTGTTGGAAGGGCATGGGCTTCTCAATAAATAGATCTATAACCACTTGTCTACAGTGCCTGACATTAAAGAGCTTGTGGGCAAGAATCAGACCTCACTTGGCATTGACACTCGCCCCTCCCAACAACCACCAGCCCCTGGGAACACAAAGACACCCAGCTAAGATTCCTGGCACGGTAGTCCCCGAGGCAGGTGTTAATAGCACACATAAACAGTGGGTGGGACCTGACCCCCTGACCAAGCTCCATAGCGCTCAGGTGCACAAGAATTCAGCAATAGCTCAGTTTCCTGTGATTCATCCTGGACATCACTGGCACCACAGGGACTCGAGTCCCTCCCTTGGGCCGGTGCCCCACTTGGCTGATTTCCCAGGCTGGGAGCCTTCTCCAAGCTTTCAGTAGATCTTTCTGGAGGCTGTTTTTCTCTGGTTTCTTCCTGGGGGTGGTGACTCTTCCTGGGTACCAAAGCCTCCACTGTGACCCCAACATATAACTGATGGGCTAGAGAAGAGAATGAATGCATTGCACGGGAGGCAGGCAGACTTCCTGCTTGGGTGGAGCCCCTCTCTCCAGCCCTTCTCCCATTGGGTGGTGGGAATGGGTCCCACCCCAGTCACTTGGGTTACCTTGGCGTGTACCAGTGCTGCCCTCTCTGCCCTGTCCATGTGTGGGGGCTTCACATGGTGTTGAGTTTTTTTTTTCCTTACAAAGCGCAGACTAGCCACAGTTTGATTTCTTTAACTAGACAGAGTATAAGCTTTGTCATGAACATAGCAAAGGTTATTCAGAAAGGGAAGGAGAGGAAGAAAAAAGCCATTTATATTAAATTTGAGATGCTAATCTTGAAATGCCACCAGTGCTCTTCTGATTAGATTATACACAGAATAAAACATGGGGACAATCCCAGGCCTCCCTCTCAGAGGCTCTGATGTACATTGTGTGACTCTGAGAAGATACAGATAGCCTGGAGCCATCTCTCTGAAGGAATTAACTGCTGTTTCCTCTTTCCTGTTTTGAACATGGATTTTTTTTTAATGCATTGTGTGAATACAACATGTAGGACATACTCTCTGGCGTCACATAAATATTTACTTAAAACCCACTGTCATGAAGAATTTATTTTACTCAAAAATGAAACCTATTTTCTTCAGTGAAAATAAAAACATAAGGCACTGGCACTTTGATTTTCAGGATCTTGTTTTGTTTTTCTTATATTGATCTTGTATTTTTTACCAAGAAGTCCATAAAGTCAAACCAGAGAATTATTAATAGGCAAAATTAAACTCCCCTGAAGTCCAGTTACAAGATGGCTTGGAGCTACTACCAACTTGGGACCCAAACAAGCTGTTGCTTTCCCTACTCTCGATAAATAAGAAACCAAAGGCCCAGAGAAAGTTTAAATGACTTGTTCAAGGACATAAATCAAGTTTGGAGCAAAAGTTTCCTAACACCTGGTTCAGCCATCTGGCAGAAAGAAGAGTCTAAAGCGGGAGCTCAGAAAGCAGAAGACCTCACAGAATACCTACTTTGAAAGGCCCCCGTGTGCCCTGAATGCTAGGAGCAAGTGACCATCCTGTGATGAGGAATGGCACTGGTGTGCAGAGAGAGCCAGCCATGGCTATTTGTCGAAGCATGGAGCAGACAGGGTTGACCCTTGAATTTGGCGCATGTACCCTGGGGGAAAGCTCTAGTGTCCAGGGGCTCAGACACCTGAGACTGTTAGAAATTCCCCACTGGGTTTTCCTAAACTTATCCAAGAAGGCTTGGGTTGAGTGTGCCTATGACCGCATGTATGGGGAGTCTTCATTTCTTTTAGCTCACTTTTTGCAGGAAGACATGTAGCCGGTGAGAAGAGGACAGTGGAGCCGTGACACCTTAGATAACCAGAATGGCCAGAAAAGTCTGGTGCCAGGGGCGGCCTCTGCTGGCATTGTTGAGTGTTCTTCTGGTCTAAAGCGAGAAGTCTCATTCTCAAATAAAAGGGACCGAGTGAGGTTAGATAAACAAAATAATAACTGCATGGTGCATGTTCCTTTTTGCTGTTCCTACCACTTGCCTGCAACCTGTCAGATTCTTCTACATGCTGGGACTGTTAAATACTCATTGATGTAAGAGCTCCAGGAGTTTGACGTTTACAGACTAATTGGAGGAAGTAGGAATCATGACTGGAATGCTGTTGGAGGTTGGCTTACTGCAGACCCAGTAGCTGGTAGCTGCGTCAGAGGATATTTCTCCTCAGCCTTATGCCTTTTGTGAATTCTTCTCATCTTATCTAGCCCCCCAGGCTTTCCATCTCCACAGAAAGTTTAACAACAGAGATAGAGCATGGTGGTAGCCTTTTCTGCTATGTGCCAGGTGCTTCCATAAAATAAGTGTTCTGCAAGAAGACCTTAGGTCTCATGAAAGGACATATAACTTTGGTTGGCTTTGAAGGCCAAGGCACATAAACAGTCCCACCAGCTGTGCATAGCTGAGTGAATCCAGTGGCAACCAGGAGTAGCCTTCAGAGCAAGTCCAAGGTGCAGGGGACTCTGGCTGCCCAGTGGACAGGGCACTTGACTCAGTTCCAATCCACAGGCAGTTAGGAAGCTGAGGAGATTTGTCGTCTGTTCTGCTGTACATGACAACCTCTGATGCCTCTTCCGTGCCTATCAGGGAGCCCTCCACTTCCACAGCATGAAGGAGCCTCCTGTTACCTAATGGTTTAGGTAGAGAACAAGCTTTAAAAAGTTATTAACATGAAAGAACTTTTTTTGGAATATTCAAAAACATAATCCCATCATTCTAGCATAGCACATGTCTTAATTACTTTTCTTGTTGCTAAGACAAAATACCTGACACCTAAAGTTAAAGGAGGAAAGGTTTATTTTGGCTCACAGTTTGTAAAGGTTTCAGTTCATAGTTGGCAGTCTGCAAAGGCATGGCAGAGGTGCATCACAAAGGAGAAACAGTTCGTGGCAGGCAGAAGGCAGCAAGCAGCAAACAGCAAGCACCAAGCAACTAGCAACCCTCTTTCTATCCCTTATATCTTACCCACCCTGCCCAGTATTAGGGCAAATAGCACTCGCACCCAGGGTAAGGCACCCTTAATCTAACCAGAACTATGCCAAACCAAACAGTGGGCTAATTTAGTAATCATACATCCTTAATTCCAGCATCACACACTCCAGTTCCAGCCACCTCTGAAAGGCTCCACCTATGACAGCATGAGACTTTGGAAGGACATTTAGATACAAACCACAACAGCATAATTCTTTTCTGTTACCTTTAACGTTCAGATGTGTTTTATGTAGGGTTGTGTTATTATACAGGCTGTTTTCCCAGTATTATACTGCATCTCTCCTGTTGTTCTGGTCTTTCCTCACAATTCTAAAAGTTGCTACAGATATAATATAATTATGTCATCAGACTAGTCTCTTAATGTTAGAGGAGTTATTTCTGTTTGTTGGCTAATATAGGTATGCATTGGAGGATAGCTCTAAGTTATGGAAATATAGCTTTCGGTCTCTGTTTAAGTATTAACTTAGATTTAAGGAGTTACCAAGTCAAAAGATATGAATCTCATTGCAGTGTTTGCTATGTATTGTAATATTGCTTTCTAAAACTGTATGTCAACTGGCATTGTCAGTAGCAGTGAAAGAATAAGTCAGTTTCCTAATAGCTTGCCAAAATTTGATGTCATTTTAAAAGAAGTGTGTTGGTTTATTAAATATTAAATGGTATGTCGAAGCTTCTCTGCTTTGCATTCTAAAGATTCCTAATAAGAGTGAATACTTTGCATTTCTCTTTTTGTAAATTTTATGTTCATGTCATTTTCAGTTATCCATAAAGATCTTGATGAATGTATTTGAATTGGTTGTTACACAGATTTCTGTACTATTTGTCCCATTTAATCTTAAACTAATTCAAATGGAATATTCTGTAAGACAGCCCCCTGGATTCTTCACAAATGTATCGCAGTTTAAAAAAAAAAAAGAAAGAAAAGAAACTGTTCTAAAGAAATGCGAATCTCATGTTCACTTCTGTAGCACGTACACTGAAATGTGGGTCTAGCAACCAAATCTAAGAGCTCTGTTTAACTCTTGGATTAAAATCTTAAGAAAACTACATAAAGGATATTTGGCAGACAGTTGGAAAACTGTATATGATGTGATGTCATATCAGTGTTAAATATCTTAATTCTGATATTGTGCTTATGTAGGACAAAGATAAGAGAATAGTTTTGTTCTTAGGTAATAAAAATTGAAGTATTTAGGGGCGAAATGGTTCAGCAAACTATATATAATGTATAATATATGTAATAATATATGCTGTATTATAGATCAGCATGCAGTATTACATAAAGTATATATATATTTGATGTGTAATGAAATGCATGTGTGCATGTGTATACACACACATTTATATTCCTGTTCCCTCATGCTTACATTCTATTCATACAATATGTTATCACTATCATGGGAACTGTACTTTATTTTCATCTAATTCATTTATTTTTATGGTAACACAATACACACCCTCTTAGCAAATTTTCAGGTATACAATACAGTATTGTGGATTATTTGGACTATGCTATACAGTAGATCTCTAGAACTGATTAGTTCATCTTGAATAACTGGAACTTAGTGCCCTTTGACTGATACTACCCTGACTGTCCTTACCCCCATGCTCTGGCAGCCACCATTCTACTCTGCTTTTTTGAGTTTGACTATTTTAGATTTCTTGTATAAGCAGTATCATGTAGAATCTGTCCTGTGACTGGCTTTTTTACTTAGCACAGTGTCCTCTGTGTTCATGTTGGTTGAGTCAAGTGGCAATATTTCCTTATTTTTTAGCTAAGTAACACACTACTTATATATTTACACTTCCCTTATCCATTCATCCATCAGTGCACATTTAGGTTGTTTCTGTCCCTTGGCTGTTATGAATCAAGCTGCAAAGAACAAGGGAGTGCAGATATCTCTTCAATAGTCTGATTTTTATTCCTTTAGACATATATCCAGAACTTGGCATGTTGGATCATATAGAAATTCTGTTTTTAATTTTTTGAGGGACCTCTATACTTTTCATAGCAGCTGGTTCAATTTCCAGTCTCACCAATAGTATTAAGTGTTTCGTTTTGTTGTCCTCCTTGCTAACACTTAATTTTTGTTTCCTTGTATGGTAGCCAACCTAATAGGCCCGAAGTGAGATCTCATTGTAGTTTTATGTATATTTTTCTTATAATTATTGATGTTGATCATCTTTTCATATACTGCCTACCCACCATTTGTATGTTTTTTTGGAGAAATGCCTTTTCAGTTCTTCTGCATCTTTGTAAATTGGATAATTTCTTTGTTTGTTATTTTCTAGAAGTTCTTTATACATTTTAGATATTAACCCTTTGTCAGAAATATAGTTTGCAAATATTTTCTCCCATTCCACATATATTGCTTTTCATCCTGTTGATGGTTTTCTTTACTGTGAAAAGATTTTTATTTTGATATAGCTCCAATTGTCTGTTTTTGCTTTTGTTATTTTTTTGGTGTCAGATTCAAGAAATCATTGTCAAGGCCAAAACCAAGAAGCTTTTCCCCGTGTTTTCTAGAAGCTTTTATGACTTTAGGTCTTACTTTAAGTCTTTAGCCCATTTTGAGTTGATGTTTGTACATAGCAGAAGATTGGCATTCAGTTTTACTTTTTTGCATGTAGACATCCAGTTTCCCCAATACTATTTATTAAAGAGACCATAATTTCCCCTTTGTAAGTTTGTATTGGGTTTGTTGTTTTTGTTTGAGACTTGCTATGTAGTCCAAGCTTGCTTTGAACCCAGTATGTTACCCAGACTGGCTTGGAACCAAGAATACCCCCTGCCTCAGCTTCCTGAGTACTGGGACTACAGGCATGTGCCACCATGCCTGGCATCAGTTGGCTTTTCATGGTTTAGAAAAACTATATAAAAATGCCCATACTTCTCAAAGTGATCTTCAGATTCAGTGTGACTCTTATAAAAATGCCAATGGATTTTTTTTTCCCCCAGAGAAACAGAAAAAAAAATCCTAAAATTCATATAGCACCATAAAAGTCTGAATACCTTGCTTCCACCACCTGCTTTGCAAGCACAAGGTCCCGAGTTCAACCCCTGGTAGCCCCCCCCCCCGCCCAAAAGTCTGAATACCTAAGCAGTTTTGAACAAGAAGAACAAAAAATGGAGACATCATACTTTCTGATTTCAAAATATATTACAAAGCTTCAATAATTAAAACTGTATGGTTCTTGCATAAAAAACAGATGTACAGACTTATAGATCAGAATAGAGAGCCCAAAAATAGACCCACACATATGTGGGAGCTGCATGGAAGTGACCCTTCATATTAGTTAGAAGTGTTGCAGAGATCCATTGCTGGTGGTGGATTCCAGGGCCCAGCAGGGAGGTCCTGGGGAGGGGATAGCAGAGGAACCTTGTGGCTTCTCTCTTCATGTGTGTGTTGTGTAGGCTGCTTCTTTCCCTGCCTGTGAGTGACAGGGCGGAGGGTGCTCTGGCCTGACCCTTGGCTTCTTTGTCCAGAGGAATGTGGAATTAGGATGTTCTCAACAGTTCTTTCTCCTGTTTCCTGCATGTTGCTTCCCATATGGACTCATTTGAAGCATAAAGTTTACCTGTGTTTTTCTGCTTCTGTTGCCATCTGTTTCCTTCCCCATGTCTTTGACTTAGAAGGAATACAGATGTGCTCTGTGGTTGGAAGAAGAGGCCCTCTGAGTAGTCCACTCTTAGGGGGGTTACCCTTGGCTCTCTGCCTAACCTTCAGGAGGTGGCCCCCACCCCTTTACACGGCTTCCCTCCAGCTGTCAGCTGCCACCAAGAGGTCCTGACAAGAATCCAGTTGAGTTCAATATTCACCATATTGCCCTCTTCCATCAGTGCATACACAGCTTAGAGCATTTGGTTTCATTGCTGATTTCTGTAAACACTTGAGAAATAGGAGCTCTGCAAAGTGGTGCAAACCTGTAATCCCAGCATTCTTAGAGGCTGAGGCAGGAGGATTGCAAGTGTAAACCCAGCCTGGGCAACTTAGTGACTTAGCCAGACCCTGTCTCAAAACATTGAAAGAAAGAAAGAAAGAGAGAGGGAGGGGGGAAGGAAAGGAAAGGACAGGAAAGGAAGAAAGAAAAGAAAAAAAGAAAGAAAGAAAAAGAAAGAAAGAAAGAAAAGGGCTAGGATGTATAGCTCAATGGGAAAGCTCTAGGTTCAATCCCCAGTATTCAAAAAAAAAGCTCTCAAGGGAAGGCTATTCAGTTATGTTATGGCAGCTTTCCTTAGAGAGAATTAGATGGGACTCACCACCATCTTAACTGAAAATAGAGTGTTCCAGGATGTAAATGACTAATAAATTTCTAAATCAGATTACATCTTAAATGCATTAGGACCTGACTTGGTGTGTAAATGTATTCTGTAGTAAGCTCTGTGAAAAAATGAAGGATGCTTTTTACAAAAGGAATTCTCTCCCATTTCCTAGCCTACTGTGCCCAAGACTGCACTTTAGGGGGCTAATTTTTGTAGTTTGTGTTTGTAGCAAGTAAAGGTTACTGAATAGATTTGATTTTTATTTATCACATCTTTTTCTTGATTATAGAAGTAGAACATTCTAAATATGATGAAAACATGACAGGGAAATAAAAATTACCTATAATTGCAGAATTGAGTGGTGATTGCCATGCTTCTGCAGTGCATGCATGCGTGCGTGCATGCATGTGTAAGTCTCTGTGTTACTGTTAAATCACCTGGGATTTTCCTGTGGACATTAGGTCAGTGAGTCAACCCCTGGCTTGTGGTAGAGTGGGTAGTAGGGAGTTTCCTCTTTCCAAAAGATAATTAGTATCTGAGGCTTTTGAAATAATAAGCACCAGTTGAAAAGAAAACCTAAGCAGACTGTAATAGGGAGGCTAAAGCAGGAAGATCACTAGGCAGCCTAGCCAACTTAGACCTTATCTCATTGCAGTCTTGGCTCTTGCTGCCACAGGCAAATCCCACAGCTGCAAACACAGGCGTGTACTCCCCACAATGCTGCAGGCCAGAAGCCCGACACCAGGGTGCCAGCGTGGTCTTGAGGACCCTCTTCCTGCCTTGTAAAAGGCTACCTTCTCACTGCATGCTCCTGTGACTGAGGGCTGCTCACTTGGGTCTCTTTTCTTATAAGGATGCTTCTTTCACCATGGGAGGCCCCCCCATCATGACCTCATCCTACCTAATTACCTCCCATTTCCAAATAACCATTGCAATGTGCTAGGGCGCCAACATATGAATCGGGGCACACACAAATCCACACTTTCTAACAATGATCACTACTATTTTTGTTGTTGTCTCTTGGTCCTCTTGCAAGGCCATCTCAAGCTTGGGGCAGTCTCAGAGGTCTCAGGGAGGAAGAAATCAGGCTTTTTTGTTTCCAGTGGGTGGTGGGTCTGGAACCCTTGGGAAGCTATCTGCTTTCACAGTGTTACATTTCCTTCTGCTTTTGACCTTTGGTAAAAAGTTCTTGGTTGTCCTGCTCTGGGCCTGAGAAAGGAGGAAGAAGCTAGGCATGTTAGACAGCTACTGCTCTGTGCCAGGCAACTAAGTAAGTGGAGGTTCACCCCATCTCTCCTGTGGGGGACCGGGAAGCAGTGTGGTCCATCTACTGAGGAAGATGCATACAGAGGCAGAGGGTGAAGGAACACCATATCCCCAGGGTCGCAGGACTCAGACTTCCGTCTGTCCTTTCTTCCTTCCTTCCTTGAACCTTGAGCCATTTGACCCCCATGCCCTTGAACATGAAGCTGGTGTGGGGAGGGACGGACCACTTTGCTGGGAGCAGAATGCAGATTGGGGTGGGCTCTGAGGACGTGCAGGCTGCCTCCCACTCAGCCCCAACTCCTCTCACCCCTGGGCATGGTGGCCTGCAGCAGGACGTCATTGTTCAGGTCCACTAACCCACTCTGTTTTCTTCTTTGCTCTGTCTTTCCCCAGCCCCTAAAGACAATGAAGAGCGTGTGTTCAGGGAGCGCATGCGACCAAGGAAGAGGCAAGGGGCCGTCAGGCGCAGGGTTCACCAGGTCAATGGCCACAAGTTCATGGCCACTTACCTTCGGCAGCCCACCTACTGCTCCCACTGCAGAGATTTCATCTGGTAAGCCCCTCCCTCCTGGGAACCTCTAGTTAGTGCCTCTCTGGCATAAAGGTGGAGATGGGGGTAGGAGGAGATGGGGAATTCACTTAACATGTTCCTGCTGGCTTGAACCCCAGTGGCACATGCCTGACAGTCCTGTGGGGCAGCTTGGACCACTGGTGGCACAAACAGATCTAATCACTTTCGTTGGTCTTTGTACTAATATATCAATTAAAACCCACCAATTGGGACATTTATGCATGTACCACCAGTGGTTCAAGTGGCCTGGCAGCGAGACATTCAAATTATGGGCCCATTGTGAATGTGTTAATGGACGGGTGTAAATAAAAGAGGGTATTTTATCGTGAAAGTTAATAATGGGTGAGGTATGAGTTTCTTCCAGACAAAATCATTGCATTTCAATTGGAAACGAAGGTGAGAATTCTCTAATAAAATTCTAGGTATGATGTATATTAAGTATGAACTTTGGAGGGTGGTTCCGAGTATAATTTTGATATCATTTTAGTATTCTGACTCTAAGGTTTAGAAGATATATTTTAATAAGGAAAGAGTATTGCCTGCCTTGAATTTTATGACAATACAGAGCTGGCATAAGCCTTGAAGAATTTGATGATGACAGCCAGCGTTTCCTTTAATAAAGCAGATTGTAGAACAGTTTCTCAGATTTTAAAACTTTCACTGGAACTGAAAAATAACAAATTTCAGATAAAAATAAACTTCACTGTGTGTTGAAAGAAGAAATATGGAAAATAAGCAGGGCTAATATACTTTATTTCTTCTCTGATTGCAGAGGACTTTTCCAGAGGGGTTAAGTGTGTGGGTGTGGGTATGGGGGGTACATGGTGGGGGGTTAATAAAAGAAGGAACCATGCTTCCAGGTCGCTGAGGAATTAAGACTTTATCACCAATAATGATAGTATGATTGTGTTTTGGGAAAGAATCCTTTCCTTTTAGAAAGATGAGTTAAATTGTTTCTAAAGGAACCATGATGTTTGGAATTTGATAAAAAAATAATTGTGGAAGGAGGGGAGATGGGCTGAGGGTAGTAATGATGTGGAGTTGGCCATTCATGGTTGGGTGCAGCAGGATGATGGTCCCGTGAGGGTCTATAATATTAGTTACTCTAGTATATATTTGAACTTTTCCATAACAAAAGGGGAAAATACTGGGATGCTGTTCTCAGTAAGCGTTCTAAATGTGCTCTGCCTGGATGCTGGGTTCTCAGAGGAGCAAGAAGGCAGCAGCATCTAGAATGGTCTGGGAAGCTGCCTGGAGGACATGGCATTTCTCCTGATTGGGATTTTGACAGAGTGAGGTATGGTAGGCCTCTGCGTAGTGGAGAGGACACAGGGCACCAGTCTTATACTTGGAGGAGGAATTTTAAGGAATATCCACCACATGCCAGGTCCTATCTTAAATACCAGAAATACCTAATTCAATCTTCCCATTGTCCTGCAAACTATGCAGTATGAGCTCCATCCCACTAACAGTGCCAGTCTCAGAAATGAGAGAGGCTCGCTTGCTGTTGTCTAGCAGGGAGGTGTTAGAGGCTTGTTTCCACCTCACCTTGGTCAGACTTTAAACTTTGCTTGACCTCCCACCAGCCTTTCTGGCAGGTACTCTGAGCTCTTTGATGCTGATGTAGTAGTGGCCCACATACTTGGGTCCAGCAGAGCAGAGCAAGTGAGGCCAGGTTTCACTGGGAACCCACCAAGGGGCCATGTGAATGGGGCTCTGAGGCCCCCCTGGATTTCTGAGTCATTTGTCTTACAATTGTGGTGTTATGAAGCAAGTTACTGAGGTTGGGATAGACATGGGAAACAACACAGCTCGGGGAGAACCCAACTCAAGCAGAAACAGCCCCTGCTCCCAGCCCAGCCATAGATGCATCATTCCCAGTACTTTCTCATGGCCTGACCACCATTGCCCACATTTTGATTGTGAATTGAGTGGTTGGTCTTACAGGTTGAGGGCTCCTCTAATTCTGTGCTGAACACAGCTGAGCTCTAGATTTCCTGAGGTGTGGCCCCATCACTTCCAGCTCCTCCTACTGGGCTGGGAACTGCAGGGAGTTCCTTGACCTGCTTCTGTTGGGACACTGAGGATAGGCATAAGGCTAGGTGGGCCTGATGTATTTTCATATTGACTTCCAGCCTTGCCTAGAAACTCTTCTCTGGCCATGGAAGGAACCTCAACTGTTGCTCTTCACCCAAACAGTAGATTGACCCCCCTCCCTCCCCAGTCCTGACCATAAACTTCTTAGCAGTCTTTAGGATGCCCAGGGAATATGCCTGCCAGCTGCAGCCCTTCCCCATGGTCATAGAGCCCACAGAGTGCATCCTGGGGCTGGGAGGGAAGTAGTTCCTGTTTCATCCATGAGGACAGGAATGTTGAGCTGCCCAGGGCCTGTCCAGAGCAGGAAGGCTCATGTGTAGCTTTCCGGTACACTGCTGCCCTGTTGGCATGACTGCCCCTGTGGCCTTCTTGAAGGAGGCATCTTGAGGCACCTTGCAAGGGGAGGTAGCTGCAGTACTGGACAGGCTCTCTGGGCTCAGTGCAGCAAGGAGTTGGGGGCGGGGAGAATGGGGTGGTTTGGTGTGTCCTTTTCTTAAAGGATTGTGTTCTTCTTTTCAGGGGAGTCATAGGAAAGCAGGGATACCAATGTCAAGGTAAGAGGTGCTTTGTGAATTGAGACTTTGGAAACCCATGGTCAGGTTTAGATCACTGTCACTTGGGGGAGGTGTGCTGGATCTAATGTCATTTAGAGGCTCTATACCGGGGTCCCTAACCCTTAGGCCCTGGACCAGTAACAATCCGGGACCTGTTAGGAGCCAGCTGCACAGCAGGAAGGTAGCAGGGCAGTGAGTGAAGCTCCATTTGTATTTATAGCTGTTTCCAGTTGCTCCATCACCACTTGAGCTCCGCCTCCCATCAGATCAGGAGAGCATTGGATCCTCACAGGAGCGTGAACCCTCCTGTAAAGTGCACATCTGAGGGTTCTAGGTTACACGCTCCTTAAGAGAATCTAATCCTGAAACCCCACTCTATTCATGGAAAAATTGTCTTCCACCAGACTCGTGCCTGGGGCCAGGTACCAAAAGGTTGGGAACTGCTGCCCTATAAGGTTGGCATGTTTATCCTCCCTCTCCAAGAAGGGAACCCTGCTTGCTTTGTCCCTGTCTGTAGTACTCCATGTATGTGTATTGGAGGTGGCTTGCAGACAGGAGACTCCCAACCCCGCAGTGTTCTAGTGTTTTTGCACCAGCAGTAGCAGGTAGCATTTTAATCTCTCCTAGGGAAACCATACACTGCCTCTTTGGAAGTTCTGTTTATACTGTGCAGGTCTGTGCCCTGCCAGCTCCCTGAAATTTTCTCACCTGCTTATTTTAGTCAAGATCACTGAACAGTTCTTGTTGACTCTGGGTTGTTTTTTTTTAATCTCTATTGTGGAATAGTTAACTCTGAAAATATTTAAAGCTCAGCCAGGTGTGGTGACACACACTGGTAATCGCAACACTTAGGGAGGCTGAAGCAGGAGGATCCCAAATTCAAGCCCTGCCTGGCCAACTTAGTAAGACCATCTCAAAATAAAAGAATAAATAAATAAAAGGCCTGGGAATGTAGCTCAGTGGTAAAACACCCCGGGTTTACCTCAGTACTACAAAGTAATAATAAAAAGTTTACCTCAGTACTACAAAGTAATAATAATAATAATAATAACAACAACAATAACAACAACAACAGGACTCACTTGAAGGTGTGGAACATTATTTTTTTCTAGTTAATTGACTATCAGTTCAAGGTTAAACTGTTCGGCACTGGAGGGGGTAAATACAAGATGGCCACGCTGAGGCTCTGCACAGTGACGGTGAGGAGGCTGGCCTGTCTCCTTTCCCAGCTCTGTGTTGCCCTTGGGAGGAGCAGGGTGGCTCTGCCGGCTGTTGCTGTGACTCGTGACTCGGTGTGGTGTGTGTGCACACAGATAGCACTTCCCTCTTCAGCCACCAGTTGCTCATCCTGCCCTACGTACAGGCCGCTTTTTGTGGACACATTAAAATGGAACTTTTGAAAGTTTAGCATGTGAGGGCACAGCCAGATTTCCTAAAAATTCCCTAAGAACTTCAGTGTCATCTGTGTCATTTCTCCCTCACCCATCAGCTGCTCTGTGATGGATCAGGACCATAGGGAACGACATGACATCTTAGAAAAGGCTTCCTGGGAAGGAGGCAGGTGACAGCCAGCCAGAGGACTGGTGCGCTCAGAACTAAAGAGACCCTTCAGAGCCCTTTGGGCATAGCTGCTTCATTCTCCTGCAGCACGTGTAGGAGCCCTCAGGGCTCTGGTGGCAAAAAGCTCAGAAATAGCTGCATACAGGGCTCTCAGGAGGGTATGAAATTCAGGCTCAGCGGCAGGAGAGACATGGATTCCCCTCACTCCTCCACTGACAACTGACTAAGCCTTGGGGTGAAAGCTTTCTTTTTGCACTTGTCACTCACCATTCAGTTTCTTGCTGCTTGCAGTTTGCACTTGTGTCGTCCACAAGCGGTGCCACGAGCTCATCATCACGAAGTGCGCTGGATTAAAGAAACAGGAAACCCCTGATGAGGTAAATATGTATAGCATTGGGATTTTGTGCTTTCTTTTCCTCCATTTCCTCCCTTCACTGCCTCCAATGTGGTCCCCAGAAAACTTCTCTCTCAGCGATCCTGACACTATCTTTATTGTGCTGATCAAAAACGAAAGTAATTGTCCACGGTCTGCTGGCACGGGCCTGTGGGTATTATTCTAAGAATACTTGGGTCCCAGAGGCAAAGCCCATGAGAAAAAGTATGAGTTCTTTTATTTCATTATTTTGTCAGAGCCTGGAAGCAGCTGGGTGATGTCTCCATGGTTTATGCAGGTAGTAGAGACCAAGACGACGTACAGGTAGGAACCTGGTCCTTAAGGAGGTGATAGTGAAATGGAGTAGAATGGACAATCCAAGTAATACTCCAGAGGTAGCAATAACCCCACTGATAATAATAGGCAGCCTTCACTGGGCACTTACCTTGCCCTGACCTAAACACTTTAACATATATTAGTTAATCCCAAACCACCTTAATGAGATAGATGTTATTATCATCTTCATTTTCGAACAGAGAGACTAGGAACACAGAAACGTCAAATTAATTCGTCCCAACTCACATAGCTAGTATATGAAAGAACCACATTTAAACCCAGGTGGTTTACGTATCTATAATCCCAGAACTCAGGAGAATGAGGCAGTATTGCCAAGTTCACGGCCAGCCTGGGTAACATAGTCAGTTCAGGGCTGGCCTGAACTACATAGCAAGGCCCTATCTCAAAAAGCCAAAACACAAAAACTCACCACAAACCCAGATGGTCTATCCTTAAGTTTGAGCCCTTGATCACTACACTATGTTCTCTGTCAGTCTTGGAAACCAGCAGAGGAATAGTTTTAGGGAAGTTGCTGGGGATAAAGAAGTATGAAAATTCAACCAGGGAGGCAAATTTTTCCTAAATAAGCGATTGGAAGAATGATGGTACCACTGACAGATTGAAAAAGCTTTTCTAGGGAGATGGCAGGTATAATTGTGGTGTTATCTGTGATTTCAAAGGCATACTTTAAATTCTAGATTTAAAAACTACTGTATAATCATAGCCCACTACAATGGAGGGGGCTGAGTGGATTTATAACCAGCTGGGTTTAGAATCAGGTGGGTTTATCATTTGGCTTCCAGAGAGGTGACTTCCTACCTACTTCTTCAAAGTAATTTAACCACATTGTATCTTTGCATCTAAAACATTTCTCATCTCTTATTTCCTTTGGCTCCATACCATCTCTGGGACGCAGCAAGGGGCAAAGCTTAGACTGAGCCTTTGGTGCTCCTGAAGGGCTGGCTGAGCCCTGGGCACTGCAGTTGTTTGCAGGAGGTCTACTGTCTTGATTAAAAGTGCAAGCCCATATCTAGTCTCCTGACTTCATTACTTTCACAAGAGAATGAAAGCAAGAGACAGTCCGCCTGCTGTCTGACTTCCTGCCTGTGGACATTGACTGGATGGCAAGCATTGTGCCATGACCCACAGAAACAAAGAACACATGAGTCCTGCCTGCAAGGATCTCCCAAGTCTGGTTATCCGGCAACCTCTGCAGGTTTCTAAAGCCTGTCTTTACTTCCTTGGAGGGAAAGGTCCCACCAGAGTCAGTGTCATGCAGGTTAGAGGGCTGAGATATGGACTGCACAGCACCTACTTAATCTATGATCTACTTCTTCCCATCTTTCCTGGAAAATTGAAGAGTGAAGAGTCTCCAGTGAAGTATGTTTCCAAAGCTGGCCTATGTCCCAAAGGCCCTATAACCATGCAGTGAGGAAGGGGGCTGTGGGTTTCTTGGTGGAGTTGATTCCCTGTCCTGGTGTCCTTGCCTGCCACCAGCTCATGCTGCCTGAGACCCGTCATGGTGATGGATGTGCTCCTGCCCTGCTGGGAGCCAACCTTTGGGTTCGTTCCTTTGTGCACCACCTTCACTGTGACCCGCATGCATACATGAGTCTACACACATACCTCCAACTCCTCCAGCTCCAAATGCCATGCTTCTGATGCCCTCCATCCTGTCGCAGGGTGCTCTGCTGCTGCACTCCCTGCACCCTTCCCATCACGAGCACTTGGCTGCTTGGTAGCTCTGTCTTGGGTCTGTGTGTGACACTGAGATTCACATCCCCACAGGCACTTCTAGGTGTGGTAACCAAGGGACACTCCATCTCCACGTCACCTCCTTTTCATTCTTGTTTGAGCCTTACAATTCTATATTTCTGCCCCTTGTCCCCTCTGCGTTCTCCCCGTGAGTTCCACTCACCCCTTCATGTCTGCATCTTCCTCCAGCAGGAGTGTGTGTGGTCTTCTCCATCCCTCTGGCTCTGGCCCATGCTCTCTGTCCTCCTCCCTGTTCTGATACCTCAGAGTCCTTGGTGGTCCCCACAAGGGTCACTTAACAATCCCTAGCCCCACACTGAACTTATGGTAACCTGGGACAACTTCACCTCCGGCTGTCGTTTGTATCCCGCGGGGCTGTTCCTGGGAGATCTGCTTCCATTCACATCTTCAGGACTGCAGGACTCCAGTGTGGTCAGTGACCTCACCTGTCCTGAGAGGTCAGAAAGGCAGAGATACCTAAGCTGCCAGGCTGAAGTGTGGCTCCGGTTGTTCTCAGTAAACCTGGACGTCTTGTACCCAGGCAGGACAATATTGAGCCCGCATGTCTTGAGCAGGGTTGGTAAAGGGACAGTCATCCCCAGGGCGGGTGATGGGGAGCTCATTACTCAGGCAGGAGCCAAGGCACAGCTGCCCTCCCCCTCATCCCGGAGTCCGAGAGCAGCCTCCTTCCCAGCCCATCCTCATGCAGGTGCTGGTTTCCTGCCCAGCCGTGTGGCTGCTCCACTGCACACAGGCGGAGAGTGGCACTGTGGAAGGGCAGAGAAGACCCAGGCAGGTGGACCCACCCCTGCCATCTCTGACTCACCATCCTGTGACATTATATGGACCAGGAGAGTCACTGTTATTTGCCAGATGAGAAATCCCAGGCCCCAAGAAGCCAGGAAACCTGGCCCACAGATCTGACTCCTGGAGAGCTGGCCCTACGTCCTTCTGCTTCCGTCCTCTGCCTTATCTCTGCTACCTTTATGTAATGAGCAAATGGCAGTAGAGTGGCTCAGTGGCCTGAGCTCTGAATTCAGATGCATGGGCAGGAAGTTGTCCCTGCCTCTCATCAACTGCAGGCTTGTCTCTCAATCTCAACATGCCTTCCTTTGCTCAGCAGTGACCAGAGTCGCAATAGTCCTACCCCGTGGTGTGTGTGGTGAGATGATGGTGCCTGTCATGTGGTGACACTGGTACCTTAGCATCCCTAAGGCTCCGCTCTATTATCCGTCTCCTGTCTGACAACCAAAGTCTCTATAACACTGCACTGGGCTCATGCTGCCTCACAGTGTCCTGTGCCCCCTGAGCTGCGAAGGCCCCTGTCCCTGGGCGAGGCCTCCATGCACAAAGTAGCTTTAAAGACACATGGTGACATCCCAGGTATGACCCAAGTGCAAGGTGCGCACTATGGGCTGTGTATCATGATTGTGTCGAGTCCTGGAGAGGGCACAGCAGGGCCAGGCTTGGCCGGTGCTGGTGCAGCAGGCCATGAGTTAGGAGTGTCAGGAGTGAGAGCTTGGCCTAGAGGGAGGCTGCATTCACCCTGTTTCCTAGGCAGCCTTCAGAGCCAGGCCAGGCCTTCGGGGGCCTACAGTGACACGCACCTTCCGAGGGGGAAGCTGGGTAAGAGGCACTGGGATAAGGCCGCAGGCCAGGAGGAGCTGGGAGGAGCCGGATGGGTGCTGACGCTGTGTCTTCCCTCCCTACAGGTGGGCTCCCAGCGGTTCAGCGTCAACATGCCCCACAAGTTTGGGATCCACAACTACAAGGTCCCCACCTTCTGTGACCACTGTGGTTCCTTGCTCTGGGGCCTCTTGCGGCAGGGTTTGCAGTGTAAAGGTGAGTTGCTCCCTACCCTCCCCTCTTCCCCCACTCCTGCATGTTTCCTTTTTCTCTTCTTTGCAGCAAATCTTGGTCTGTTTTTATAACCTAGAAAGTAAGCTCCAGAACTGGCTAGCACACAAGCCCTGGTTAATCTGTCATTTCTTATTGGGCACCTCTATTAAGAACTCTAGGCAAGGGCCTGGAATGTAGCTCAGTGACACCACACCTGCCTGGCAAGCACAAGGTCCTGAGTTCAATCCCGGGTACTAGAAAAATAAGTAAATAAATAAAAATAAAAATAAATTTAAAAAAGAACTCTAGGCAAGCCACGCTGGTGGTGCATACCTGTGACCTGAGCACTTGGGAGGCTGAGGGAGGAGGCAGGAGGATGAGGCGGGAGAATCTGGAGCCTACCTATATACCAAGTTCAAGCTGGCCTGTACTGTATACTGAAATCTGACCTCAAAACAAACAAACAAACAAACACTCACAAAAATAAAACTCGGCAGTGACCGTGACCATGACTGTAGAGAGGGAAACAGGAGGAAGAAGGTAGGAGCCGTCTGGTAAGATAGTCAGCAAGCTGGGACACAGAATGAGTCTACAAATGTCTAGAAATATCTAGTCTAGGAAAAGATACATTGGAGTAGAAAGGAAGAAATATTTTTGGAGTTAGGCTGTGAAATAAGCAGTAGATACAAACTGGGACTTTTCTCTCATGATCCAGCATTCAGAGCTTGTTCTGGGGAAGGAAGCACACTGGAATGCTGTCTCCTTAGACAGCTTTCTGATCTTCATGGGCTGTGACATGGATGATAGTGTCCCTTACCCCTGAGGAGGAAACTGAGGCTCTGAGATGAGTCGGTTGCACACATCACAGAGTTTATTATCACTTGAGCCTTGACCCTGGAATTGCAGATCCCGTCCTCTGCTCCGTCACCTGTCTGCTCTGCTGAGGGTGCTGAGGGACACCAGCAGCAGCCCGTTGTGTGGCAAGTGGGGACATATTGGGCTTGAATAGAGGCTCCAGCACATGCTGGTCCAGCCTGACCGTGGAAGAGACTCCATATTGGGGAATAATATTATGTGGGTATCATTTTAAAACAGTATTTTATTATTTGTATTGAATATGTTAATAAATACACGTGGTGGAAAAATTTAAAAATAAGTAAAGCAGAAAGTGACAGCTTAGACAAATTGGCCACTGAAGGGATCTTAAAATTATCACATTGGAAATTAGGTAATGGCTGCAGTAGGAATAAAGAAGAGAATATCTTTAAAATATTGGAGAGGAGTAATTTATGGGACAGACAGACCAGATCCAGCTCGGGAGATACTGAAACATTCACTGAGATGGAGGGTATTTTAGTCAGATTTTGGTTCCTGGAATCATGTGCCTGACACACACAAATTGAAGAAGAAAAGGTTTATTTTGGTTCATGGTTTCAGTTCATGGTTTTCTGGCTCCAAGGCAAAAAGAGCCTGGACTTGACAAAGGAAAATTGCTCACCCAGTTCATGGTGGCCAGAAGTGGAGAGAAAGCATGAGAGCCAAAGAGAGAAGGGCAGAGCTGGGGACAAGAAAATACCCTTCCAGGTCACACACACAGTGACCCACCTATACCCAACAGGCCCCACCTCCTAACAGCACAGCCAGCTAAGAACACACTGGTAGATTAATCCATGGATGAGTATAGCACCGCCATGATCCAATCACCTTCAGAACACATGGGACTTCGGGGGACATATTTACCCAAATCGCAATGGAAGGACAGAACTGGAGGCAAAACTGTAGAGCTGATGTGGGGTCATGTTAACTTGAGGCTCCCTGGGAAGTGACATGGAACTGTCTGTCCCTTGTTGGACACAGTCATTGAAACCTGCGGGAGAAACCTAAGCACCTCAGTTTGGGTTTGTCAGTATCTGAGTGGCATGTACAGCCATGGAGTAGATGTCGTCCTTTGGGGTCAGTACTTTGGGTACTCATCTCCTTCCACCATTTCCTGACCTTAAGTCTTCTTGGTTATGCAAGCCCCTTATGCTGCAGAGAGAAGTCCTGGCCAGAAGAGACTAGCATGGGCCCTTGGTTGTCTGAATCTAAGCCTGGGTCTGCAACTATGATTACTACGAATAGATCAAGACATGGTGACCCACCAGGTCCTAGGCAGCCTGGCCCTGTGCCTGGCTCTGATCAGGGTGCTGGGTACAGATCTGCCATTCGGCCTGCTGGCCTCTGGCTGCAGTTTTGGTGCCAGGCCTACTCCTGGGAACAGGTTCCAGTACTTTAAGAAAAAACACATTTCTCAAGAGCTTGAGCTGTCAAATATGGGGTTGGATGTGATGGAAGCAAATGATGTGGTGTATGAGCCAGTGTCAAATGACTGGCAAGGAAATGGGGAACTGGATAGATTGGGCAATGTGTACAAGAGCTTCCAGCCAGCGACTTGTGTGGGGCCAGCCTTTGTTCTCAGGGTGATCCTTTCCTTCCCTTGGCCATGGAGGGACCAGGCCCTGGGACAGTGCTCACACAATTGTTGGGTAACTGACCTCCTTAATCAAGGACAAAAACCTGGCACCATAGGAGCAGGCAGCATGTCTCATTCCTTACTCTTGTCTGAGATTCTAGCACTTGCCCTGTCTGAGCCTCTCCAGACTCATCACTGGGTCTGTCTGAGCATCTCAGCCACAGTTAAACATCTAGAAATTGAGTTCCAGGGTCTACATGTTTGCATCCAAAGTTTTTGGGGCATCTGAGCCCTTTGCATCCTTGACTTTTGCAGTCCTGCCCTCTTCATGGTCCTGTCACCTGGACAGTAGGTTCTCTGGGACCTGTTTCCCCCTAGGTTGTATTTCTCAGCTGACAGTGGGAGTTGGTGCCCCTGGAGGGAAAGATGCCTGCACCTTATGATTGCCATTTCCTTCTCTAAATAGAATATGGGGTAGCTTCTCAGCCTCTTGGCTAAGGTCAAGTGGAGTGTCTGGTCTTACTAGATAAATACCTGATTTGTCTTCTCTCTGACGACACTATATGAAATGGATTTTTGGAGCAGGAAGATAACAGAAACCTGCTCTGTCCACTCCGTGCATAGATCTGGTATTGCAGTGTCTCCAGGAATAGTGCAGCCCACCGAAAATATAAGTAAAGCAGATAGGGGGTTATCACAGGGAGACGTGGCCCACCCCAGCCCCGTTTGTCTTTTGCCCATGCTCCCATACTTACATGAGCACTACTGCCCTGAAGCCTTAAGGCACCAGGGGACAGTTCAACAGGAAAGCCAGACCATACTTACACAGCTTGCAGCCTGCCCTGTGGAAGCCCTGTTTTGTGTCACTCTGTCTAGTGTGACCCTCTGCATAGGCTGCATTTCTCCATGAGCTGGGGAGGAGCATGTGCTGAGAGAAGGCCTGGAAATTCCTTCCCGACTCCTCTCTCTATCTGAGCTCCATCTGCATAACTGCTCTGATGGACAAAGGCTTGGGGTGCTGCCTGCTCTCCATAGAGTCATGATGGATGGCAGAATCCCCATGGAAATCATAGGCTAGGAGTTGGGGGCACTGTCCTGTGCCTGGTTGGGTTCCTGACTGGCTAGGGGACCACATGCAGTTATCCCAGCTGGCCTCCTGCCTTCCGAATACAGAGATGAGTATAATAAGAGCAGTAAAAACTGTATGTAACCTTAGCTGCATACCTCAGGGGTGGCTGTGTGGACCCATAAAGGCCTTCCACTGTCTCTTCTTTCTTTCCTTCCTTCTTCCCTTTCTTCCTTTAAAAAAGTATATTTTGGGCCGGGGATTTAGCTCAGTGGTTTTGCCGCCTGCTGCACAAGTGCAAGGATACGAGTTCGATCCCCAGTACCAATGAATGAATAAATAAATAAATAAATAAATAAATATATTTGAGCCAGCATGGTGGTGCATCCCTATAATCGCAGCACTGTAAGAGGCTGAGGTAGGGGGATCGCAAGTTCTAGCTCAACTCAGGCAATTTAGCAGCTTAGACCATGTCTCAAAATTAAAAATGAAATAAGAAAAAAGGGCTGGGAATATAGCTCATTATGAAGGCCCTGGGTTCAATTCCCAGTACTGGAAACAAAAATACATAGTTTAAAGCTGGCTATGGAGCACCTCTGTAACTCCAATACTTGGGAAGCTGAGACAAGAGATTTGCAAGTTCAGGTCCAACCTGAACAATTTAGCAAGACCTTGTCTCAAACTAAAAAGACTACATTTATAAAAGGGGCTAGGATATGGCTCAGCGGTAGAGTGTCCCAGGTTCAGGCCCCAGTCCAGAGAGAGACGGAGACAGAGAGAGTCAGAGAGAGACAGTGAAATTATTTAAGTATTTAAAAACATAAAAAAGGATTTTTATTGTCATCATTTTTCAAAATGTCTTTTACTGTTTTTAAAACAACTAGGCCTCTTGTCATAACTTCAACTTTTATTTGTATTTTTAGAATTAAAAGAGCACCAGTGATATATAAATGCATTCTTGCTGTAAAAGATTCAAGCAACACTTAAGAGAGAGTGTATCTTTATATTCTTTTTCTATTTCCATGTCCAGACTTAATTGCTACTAAAATTTTTGTAGGTTCTTTCAAGCCCTATTGTGTATATTTGAGGCATGGGTATTTGCAAACAAAGCTTTAGTGTCTATTGCTGCATAACAAATTATCCCAAAACATACTGGAGTAAAACAACCAATATTTACTTTCTGAGTATCTGTGGCTGAGAAATGAGGTGCAGTTCAGGACATGGGGTGTGTGTGAGGCTGTGGCTGAGCTGCAGAAGCCTAGCAGGAAGAGCAGCTACTTCAAGTTCACTCGTGTGGCAACTGGCAGCCTCAGGTTCCTGCCTCACCACTGGGCCCCTCTGTAGGGCAGCTTGCAGCATGGTGGCCGCCATCCTTCAGAGCAAGCAGGCGAGAAAGTAAGAGGATGCCTGAAGGACGAACCCAGTCTTAGAACAGACATCCTGTCATTTCTGGCATTTTCTATCCTCGGAAAAGAATCACTAGGTCCAGTCATATTCTTCGGAGGGAGTTGGGTAAGGGAGTGAACTCCAGAGTCAGGGGGCAGTGAGGCCGTCTGAGGCGCTGCCCACTCTACCCAGACACGCACCCCCACCACCCACGAATTTGGTCACTGTGTCTGGCGTCTGTGAGGTCTCCCCCGACCAGCCTTTTAAAGATGGATACTATGAGCCCAGTGTCATGGTGCATGCCTGTTTTCCCAGTACTCTAGGGGGCTGAGGCAGGAGGATCACAAGTTCTATCCCAGCCTGGGTAACTTAGTGACTAACCAAGGCCCTGTCTCAAAATATAAAATTTAAAAAGGCTGTGGGGCCTAGGTAGCTCAGCACAAACCCTCTGTTCGGTCTCCAGTACTGGAGCGGGAAGGGGGACAAAAACACCCGACACTCTAATCTCTTCTTCATCTTCCTCCAGTGCTTTTTCCAGGCACTTAACACATTCCGATGTTTTATATTACTTATATGTTATTTTGTTTATTTCTCTCTCCCCATCTAACTACTAACTTCATGAGGGCAGAGATTTGTGTGTGTGTGTGTGTGTGTGTCTCTGTCTGTCTCTCTGTCTTGTTCTCTGCTATTTCCCTGGCATCTAGAAAGTACCTGGCACATTAGTACTCAACAGATATGCATTAACTAAATCCTACATGTGTTCTGTAATTTGCTTTTCCTACAGTATGTCTCAAAGTGTTTCCAAGGCAGTGCATAGATGTCCATGTATTCTACTCTTTAATGACACTGAATAGTCTCCATTATGGAGGTTTCGTGAGTTATTTAATCATCGCCTTCTTGATGGACATTTGTTGTTTCTGTGTTGTCACTGTTTTAATTCATGCTACCACACACATCCTCATACCCGTCTTTACGCATATGCACCAATAATTCCAGAAGAAAGGCTCCCAGAAGCCATATTTTCAAAGCCCATGCCTCCCACTTTTGTGTGTGTTTGAATTATATAAGGAAGCCATGTCATAAGGACTTTATAGTTTTAAAACAAACCATATGAGCTGACGATGCTTTTACTGCATTGGCATTTAATTTTGCATGGTCAGCAAAAGCCTGTGTCATGAGTTTGTGATTTCACTTACCTGTTACCTGCTGGGCTCTGGTCTGAGAGTGGTTGTTTATGATACCTAAGTATATGTTGTCATGTTCCACAGAGTTGGAATACACTGAAAAGCATGGCACCTGGCTTTGTGCAGGACATCATGGGGAACTTGGCGATACAACATTATTTTAGCTTTCTAAATGTGTGCTCTACTTGGGCTTACAATACGTTAAGTAATAGTAATAATTCAAACAGTGAATGTAGAATAAGTGTGCACAGTTCCAGGGCAGGAGAGACTGTTGAGTCACTATTGGAAATGGCAAAGGGAGAAACATTTGTTGATCACAGATAAAGAAACTCTATCTAGCTGTGTATCTATCTATCTGTCTGGAAGTCTACATGACCTGCCCAAGGTTGCAAAATAAGAACTCTTCTTCAGGTTTACATAATCAAAGAGGCTGGTGAGGCTGGGATGATCAGGAAAGGCTTCAGAGGAAAGGAGGCTTGAGCTACCCTGCAGGGAGGAGGCAGGGTTGGGAAGGTGTGGAGAGCAGGTTGTAGGAAGAGGACAAGAGGTTAGAAGGAGCAGGAGCAACTCAGCACTCCTGCCACAGGAGGGTTCTGGGCTGATTTGGAACCCTTTCCAGTGATGTTCGGCAGTCCCAGGGGCCCCAGTGCACCCCACTGTGCACAGAACGTTGGCAGAAGGGACAGTTTTTGTATGAGAAGTGCTGAGTAGCAGACAATTGGCCAGTAGTGACCTCTGGAAAGCATTGAGTTATGGTTCCAAGGAGATCACGACTTCCAGGGGATGTTCCTAGCCTGACCCCAAGGTCAGGCCCTCTGACCTTTCTCCTCTTCTGCCTGGGGCTCTGCAGGTTAGTCCCTCCCTGCCTCAGCCAACTTCCACTCCCCAGGTGTAGCGTTTCCTGGTTACCATCATCTGTTCGGTCTCTGAGCATAGCACAGCTGATGGTAACTTGTTAGGAAATCAAACTGTTAACCTGGCTTCACTTCAGGGACTAAATTACCTCAATCTAAAGAACTTCTGGAACACAGAGAGAATAAGTACCTGCCTAGGAATGGCTTTGTCATTGTCCTCAGAAAGTCTCCTTGCTTTAGAATTCCTGCTGGGCTGACCCTCCTCACTGCAATCATAACTTTAATTTCATCTAAGGATAGAAACATGGAAACAAAGTCTCCCCAAAGGATGGCAGAATATTCATTAGAGAAGATGAAGGTCAGTGCACTCATCCTCAAGCTGACCTGAGACCATGCTGCTGCTGCAACCCTGCCCAGCACATAGTAGGTGCTTAGCGAACACCCAGCTGGGCAGTAGTGGAATAGGGATGTTCCTTTTATAAGGGCTCTGTCCAGGCGAAGTGGCTACGGTTCTTTTTCATATCGCTTCATCCAGGTAAAACCCATGTGAATGCTCGTTACCAGGCATCTGGAAGAAGCTTTCCAGGGCAGCCCCAGGCTCATGGCCTTCGGCTTTGGTGTTCTCCAGAAGAATAGAGGAGGTAAACAGAGATGGCCAGTTGGACCATTCATGTGAATGCGTCCCAGGTTTCTTTTGGCTCCAGCTGGCATGTCCATGCCCCTCTTCTGGTCAGTGAGCCCCACCTCCTGGTGTCAGCCCTGCTCCCTCTGCTGTCTGAATCATCATGAGCTCCTTGTCCTCAGCCAGTTTAGCTCTTAGCTGTCCGGACTTTTCAAAGCACTTCTGCTGTCTCACGTCCACTCTAACTGACATGTGATTGGGAATTTAAAAACATATTAAGACAAGCACATAGCTCCTCTAGGGAAATAACAGAGCTTTTAAAAATAAAAAAGCAAAGTCCTGTAAAAACAGTTTTTACTTCGCAAACCCGTTGTCAAGATGGACTGGTCTGGCATTTTGACACCAGAGGGCGCCAGTGATTAAATTATGTGGACAAGTTAAATTGCCCTTGCCAAGAAATCCTCTTAATTTGGTCCCTTTATTTTTGTCTTGTTGTTGTTGCTGTTGTTTGTACTGTGCTAGACAAGCACTTTATCACTGAGCTACACTCCCTGTCTTTATTTGAGACGGGGTCTTAATAAATTATCCAAGCTAAGCTTGAACTTATAATCATCCTGCCTCAGCCTCCTAAGTAGTTGATATCTGTTTATCTGTTTGTTTTGAGACTGTATCATTTAGGCTGGGCTTGAATTCACTGTGTAGCCCAGGCTGGCCTCACACTCTTGGGAATCCTCCTCAGCCTCCTGAGTGCTGGGATTACAGGTGTGCACCACCATGCCCAGCCCAAGTAACTGGTATTATTACAGGTGTGTGTGAGATGGATAAAGGCTTTCGTGGGCTGGTAGGCAGAGCAGGTTAGGAGTCAAAGGGCAGCTTTCGTTAGGGGGAGTGGATAGAGAATTCCACCAGAGTGCTGCAGCCTAGAGTATGTGATCAGATTGAAGGTGTTAATGCATTCGTTAGGAAGAACTCAGCCCAGTCACTGCCCTAGCTGGGCTGCCCCCTGTCCTCCCCCCTACACCCTCGGCTCATCTTCCATTCAGCAGCTTACCTGAGCCCTCCAAAGTAGAGTAAGGGCCCTGTGTATTCCCTCTTTCCAGGCCAGTGACTCAGTTATGTAGGGCAAGCGGGAGGTCTGGCCCAGCCTGTCTGCTTTCATTCCGGAGGCAGTTTTATTTATTTGTTTGATTTTTATTTTTCTTACTGGATTTTATTTTTTAGAACAGTTTTAAGTATGGAACAAAATTGAGCAGAGTCCAGAGGAGTCCCATGTGCCCGGGCCTCACATGTGCATAGGCTCGCCACGCCTGCCATCAGCAGCCTATAGTAGACTGGCATGTGTGTTAACAGTTATGAACTTAGGTAAACATGTCCACACTTAGCACCCAAAGTCCTTCATTACATTAGGGCCTGCTCTTGGTGTTTATAACCCACGAATTGGACAAAGGTGTCATGACATATATCTGCCATTATAGATAGGGTCATACAGAATAGGGTTACTGCCTTAAAAATCCTCTGTGCTCTGTCTATTCACTCCTCCCTCCTAACCCATGCCAACCACGAGTCCTTCTACGGTTTCCACAGCTTTGCCTTTGGCAGATTGCCATGCAGTTGGAACAGTATAGTGTGCAGCCCTGGCTCAAACCAGCCCAGCAGCCCCTAGGAGGTGGAGCTTAGGCAGATGTATGGCTCTGAGGCCACTGCTGCTCTGAGGAGAGCCGCCTCCCAAGCTGCATTGCTTGAATCCAGTTGTCACCAGGGGTGCCATGTCTCCTAGTGTAGAACAGGCCAGGGTGCAGTATCACATCTTCCTACTCTTTTAAGTTGCAGGTGTGTTTTATGGTCCAAAATGTGGTGTATCTGGTAGATGTTCCATATGAGCTCAAAGAGAATGTGTACTCTGCTGTTGTTGGATGAAGTAGTCCGAAGATATAATTATATCCTGCTGATTAGTGTTCCTGTTGAGTTCAACTTCTGCCCACTGACTCAGTTTATCTCACTTAGAGGTGTATCGAGGTCTCCAACTCTAATAGGAATCGTCTATTTTTCAGTTTTTACTTACTATAGCTTGACTTTCTCTTGTTAGGTGCATACACACTAAGGATAAAGTCATCTTGAAGAATTTGCCTGTTCATCATTGTTATGCCCCTCATCAAATCTGATGAGCTTCTTTGCCATGAAGTTTTCTTTGTTTGAGAACAGGGAGATGTTCAAGATCCCCCACAGATGGTAGATAGTACCAAACCCTATATACACTGTGCTTTCTCCTATATATAAATACACCTATGAGAAAGTTTAATTTATAAATTAGGCATAGTAAGAGATTAATAATAATGACTAATAAGAAAATAGAACAGTTGGAACAATATACTCTAATAAAATTGCCAGCATCACTACTTACGTTTTGGAGCCATTATTAAGTAAAATAAGGGGTACTTGAATATAGGTACTGTGATACCGTTTCTGTAGTTTGGATCTTAAATGTTTTCCTTAGGCCTATGTGTTAAAAGGTTATCAGTTTAGCGCTATTAGATGGTGGTAGAAGTCTTAAAAAAGGGGAGCCTCTTAAAGCATATTAATCATAGTTGTTTTAAATTCTCAATTTGATAATTTCAACATCTCTGCCATATTTGAGTCTAGCTCTGACACTGTCTCCTTAAGCTATGTTTTTCCTTTTTATGTGCCTTGTAGCTTTATCTTACTAGCTAGAGATGACGCACTGGGTAAAGGAATGGGGGTCATGTCCTGTGGTGGCGCAGGACAGCACTCTGCAGTCCTCTGCATTGGTGAGTCTGTGTCTCAGGACTGTGACCTTCACCCTGGCCTCAGGTGGAGTAGGATGCCTGGAGTGGGCTGCCGTTAGACATTTCCTTTCCCCTGGGTCACTGAGGAGCTGATAAAATCCAGAAGTTCAAGCTCTGCTGAAATATCTTCTCCTTGGGGCAGGCCTTATTAAGAAGCACAGAATGCTCTAGCCTGTTTCAAAATGGTTAGTTTTCCCCTCCTCTCCCCTTCGGGGAGAATGCAGGGATTTTCCTCACCTAGTTCCTCATATAGTTACTGTGGAACACACCATGTGCACGCACCTTGCAGATGAGGAGGGAAGCAGGCTGTCTCCCTGTGACCTGTTTGGATCCAGAATTTAACTGACTTTTATTTCCAGAGAAATCAGTTAAGTTCTCCTTGAGTCATTAGTTTCTCCCCAAAAGGAATCTTAAAAGTGACATTTATTTGTTCATCCTCATTTCATATATGCAGAATGCCTGGAAAGAAATAATGAGAAACTGGTTATCTCTACGAGGTGATTTGATGGATGATTTTAGTTCTGTGGGATGGGATGAATGATGATTTTTATATTTTTCTGCATTTTCCAAATTCCATTATGTATTTTACAGGTTTTTTAAAAAAGTAATGCTTTAGGCCATGAACGTTTGAATGTGTCTCTTTACAGTCTGCAAAATGAATGTTCACCGTCGATGTGAGACCAATGTAGCACCCAACTGTGGGGTGGACGCCAGAGGGATCGCCAAAGTGCTGGCCGACCTAGGAGTCACTCCGGACAAGATCACCAACAGCGGCCAGAGGAGGAAAAAGGTAACCGGCTACTCTTGGTGTTTCTGCGCCTGGAGCTTGGCTCTGAGCTGGACTTGTTGCTAGGGTTACTGAGTGTGCTCTGGACAGAGAGAATGTTAGATTCCTGGGCTTGAGACATTTTACTCAAAGCAGCACCACTTAAAGACAAAAAGAGCCAGGCATGGTGATGTGTGCCCACAATCAGGAGGCAGAAGCAGGGGGATCATAAGTTTAACCCTCTGTGTCAAAAGAGAATAATATGGAAAGGTTGGGGCTGTAGGTCAGTGCTCCTTGGGTTCAATCTCTGGAAAGAAGGAAGGAAGGAAGGAAGGAAATAGAGAGAAAAAGAGAGAGAGAGGAAAGAAAGGGAGAGAGGAAGAGACCTTCAAAGAGAGGGGGAGGGGAGGGGAGAGAGGGAAGAAGAAGGGTGGCGAGAAGAGGCCAAGCAGTAATAGGAAAAGTCTTCTGCAGCTGCTGAAAAGAGAGTGAGAATAAAGCAAGGCTTAAGAGTTAACATTTGTCAGAGAAACAGGAGGTTTGAGGTGAGGCCTTTGAGATTCTGTCTAGACAAAGCATAACAGCTGCAGACAGAGTGGCGACACTTACCTGCCTGCGGCTCTGTCACTGAAACAAGGCCAAAGTCTGAGCTTCTCTTTGGTGGTGGTGTTGTGAAGATAGATGGACACAGGGCTGGAGCCACCTTCTGCTCTGCTCTGCTCTGCTCTAGCAGAAGCCGAGATCTGACGTACCAGCTCTGAGCTGCCTGGGGAATACTGTGGAAGCCCCATGCTGTGGAATATCAGGGCCTTTCTTTGCAGACAAAATCCCTGTCTCTATCCACATGATGCTTCGAGGGTCCATAGTAGAGCTGTTTGCTTAAGTGTCATTTTGGTAAATTGGGGCCCACAGATGTAAATAGAGCCAAAAGGTCTGTATCAGGCTCTTCTTTAACCTAACTCCTAGGATTGAAAATGGAAGAGGAAGTTGGCATGGTGAGGGACACCTGTAATCTTAGGAGGCTGAGGCAGGAACATCCCAAGTTTGAGGTCAGCTTCGACAATTCAGTGAGATCCTATCTCAAAATAAAATAATAAGCAAACAAATAGGAATCTGGGGATGTAGCTTAGTGGTAGAGCACTCCTGGGTTCATTCTGGTAACACACACAGGCTTTGAAAAGTAAGTATGACAGAACCAGAGCCGTGCAGCCTGGACAGGCTATCCTGATGTGAGTAGGGTAGGTGTGGCCCTCACTGCTCAATGTCAGGCATTTCCAAGTGCTTTACTACAAAAGCAGATTTGACGCTAGGGACCTGTATGGTCTTGGTTCCTAAAAGTTTTCCCTAAATTTTGCCCTGACATGCCTTCAGAGGTGCCCTATGTTTCCTAGCATCTTGATGGAGAACCTGCTCGTGTCTTCTCCCTGGTGCTGCCAGAAGAGCTCTTTTTTTCCTGACGGGAAGGTTGGACTATTTCCATCTTCCCTCCTTAGCTGGGAGATGTTATGTTTCGGGCAGCTCTTCTGGGTTCTGTAAATCTCACCAGCAGAAACCCAGCTTCAGCTGTTGACCCGAGGCACTGGAATTGCAAGCAGTACCCAAGTACCAAGACACTGGGGGCACCCAAAGCGGTGGATTAGATGCTGTGTGGCCATGATGTTAGATGGACACAGTTATGAGGTCAAGAGAGAGCCCTTCTCAAGGACAGGAAGTTTTCTCCTTGCTGAAGTAAAGTAAGATGGTCTCTTTCATTGTCATGAAACATATAAGAAAACTTAGCACCTGTCCTCTTTCCTACATTTACATGGGCTGCAATGCTAGCTACTGGCATCATCTGCTGGGTGTGCATTTGGGGGAACCTGGTAGGAAGAAGTCAACATGGAGAAATCTAGGAGGAGATGAAAGTGAAAGCTAAGGGATCGAGGTCCTGATATTTTTATTGCTTTGATGCTTCTGATGCAGAAGCTGGGAAAAAGCCAAGTGGCGCCCTAAGTTAGTATGAAGGACAGGAGTGACACTGTCAGAAGCAAGGTCTTCTTGCAGGAGTGTCAGACCTGCTGGGGCTTTGGTTCCCTCCTTATCCCAAAAAGGAAAAAGGTGCACTGTGGGCTGGGCACACACAAAGGCAGCAGGGTACTTGGGATCTCTCACTTCAAACTGCTTCCTGAAGGGAGACTTGAAGTGGGCATGTCCACACTCAGCCAGGAAACTTGTTCCACTGGGGGTATTCTGTCCAAAGCTGCAAACAGACAGCAATATATCAGAAAATATTTACTGAGTGCCTATTGTGAGTATTACTTTGTGCATGTCACTAGGGGAGAGGAAGGGCCAGATAGTCTCACCTTCAAAGACTGCGGTCCACTTGAGTAGAGAATCCTACACAATGTAGACATACATATGTTATTAAGGATATAAAACTGAATAAGGTAGTGAGTGTCAAACAGGTGGAAAGACAGCCAGCCTCATATTGTTTTGGGTGAGAGACCTGCCTTGCCTGGATAGGTAGGGGGAGGCTTGGATTGAAGAGGTTGGACAAGCTTTGCTCAGAAAGTTGTATTTGGAGAGAATAACCATTGAACAAACCAGTCTGTCATGTTCATCTCTTTCACTGGAGAGTGAAACCTTGAGTCTGTTCTTAGGGTATCCAGCCAGCAAGTGGTACAGCACACTGCATCCCTAACAGCTCTCGGTGCAGAGAACTTCATGCCCTGGACCTGAGGGAAACCCATGCCCCTCCTTTCTGATGCCTCTCTCCCTTCTTCCTGCCTTCTCTCTAGCTTGTTGCCGGTGCCGAGTCCCCCCAGCCTGCTTCTGGAAGCTCCCCATCTGAGGAAGATCGATCCAAGTCAGCACCCACCTCCCCTTGTGACCAGGGTGAGACCTCCAGACTTCCTTCTTCCCCTGAGCCTTTCGGTGGAAGGACCAAGGAGCGTGAGCCCAATCCCCCCAGGGGCGTGGCCTCAGCAGTGGTCCCTGCACACCCTCTCCCTGTTGATTCAACCCATCTTTCACTCTGTGATGCCCTCTAGAGAGTTGGGCACTAGATGGCAATGCTTTCCTTTAATTCCTTCCAGGCCAGGGTGAGAAAGAGCCAGTGTGTGTGATGTCATGGTTCTTTCTATTCCCTGCCTCTCTCCCTGGCTCCAAGGGCAGAGGGGAAGAGGAGTACAGCTGCTCCCCTCACCTTTGGCCCCAGTGTCTAGCTCTGAACTTTTTAGCACCACCACCAACCCCCGCCCCCAGCACCAGTAATCACACCCAAAACCTGACATCAGGTTGAGCTGGAAGATGGATAGGAGAGCTAATCTGTGAGTAGGGACAGAAAGATGGAGTTGTGAAAGAAACTGAGAGAAATGAGGAGTGAGCTTTAGGCCCAACCCGCCTCTTTAGTTCAGCTCTGGATATTTCTTTCTGTCTGAATATGCTTAAAGTAGAAAGTTCTACAGGCATAATATGCATAAACATAATAATTTTGCAGAATCATTGCAAAGAATACTGGGGCTGACCAGGGACTCACATATGTAAAGCCTTCTACTCTGATGCCCAGCACCAAACTTCTGTGGAGGAGGGACAGTCCTAACGCTATAGTTCCCAGATGTTCTGTAACTCCTTTTGTGTTTATTTTCCTAACGCCCTGTGATGGTTGGTTACTGCCCTCAGGATACAGGGTAAAAAGTGGGAGTCCAGGAGTTGAAAGCTTTATCCCAAGATCAAGAGCCAAGGTCGTGACAAAGGTGGGCTTGTGCCATCAAGTCCCACTGGAGATCATCACCAGTGACCCAGCCCTTCTTACCCAGGAGTGAGTCAAACAGCTTCAGGGACTGTGTCCCAATCCCAGGGCCACAAAACAATTGGCCTCATTGGTTCTTTGTGTTGCTCCAATTCACTTTCTGTGTCTTTTCTTCATCCCCAAGGAGATTTGACCCATTCATGAATTGCAGGTCTTATTCTGGACCAATGTGGGCATTTTTATGCTCCCCTTTTCAATACTGAGATATCCTCTGGGAGCTTCAAAGAGACAGGTGCAAATGGTAAAGAGACCCAAGTGAGAGTGATGGGCCCTGGTGTTCAGGCCTGGCTCCTGCCTGGCCTGCCTGCCACCTGCCACCTGGCCTTGGCAAGACACAGTACCTCTCAGGATGTCCCAGTAGGGACGTGAGCACTAGTGGACAGGAGAGTCCTTTTCACAAGATGAGGCGTTGTCACAAAACAGAAGTGAGCCATTTTTCCTCTTTCCTCCCTTGTGAGAACATAGACCATTTCTTCAAGCTTTGGTGTCCCACGAGTCTAAATTGTGTCTTTCAAAAACCACTTAATAATAGATTTTTAGCTCTATGGTAAGACTAATGTCAGACTTAGTGAAAACTGCGTTCACTGTTGGATTGGTGTGTAGGGTATCTGTAGATGCAGAGGCTGTCCCATCGTTCCCCTCCCCAACACAGCTACCCCCGGGCCACCCCGGAGGAGCTCACTCTGTATCTACGAAGCTCTCCAGAGTCCTAGGATAGGCTCTTACAGGCTTCAGTTCTTTGGAAAAGAAGCTTAAGATCTTTCTGTCAAGAGATACTGGGTCACTCACAGCTAATTCAGATTCCCAAGGGTAAATAGTCTCGGGTGCCCACTGTAATCCAAGTTTCGAGTATCTTTAAGAATTGGGTTATGCTCAAGATTCCTATTTCTATACAGTTGAGTGTGTGTTCTGGTGAATGAACTGCCAACCATAAAGTTTCTTCAAATAGAAAAGGTCAAAGTATCACCTCGTGTGAGAAATAATTCTTTTATTAATGAGAAGCCCATTGCCATTTTGTCCTATAGCCTGGTTTAAGTACCAGTATTTAGAGTAAATCCAGCATCAGACCAAGTAAAGACCTTTAGGATCTACAGAGGAAATAATTATATCAATCTGACTCTGATGATTGTTCTTGGTTAGCTGTTCTACCCTTGAAAGGGGACTTGGAGGGCAGTTGCCATTGTGACTCTACGGAGTTCCTGAGACACCTGGATTCTTGCAGTGCATGTGGAATTATGGGCTAGGCTGCCAGCTGGAGGGGGCTGCCAGAGAGGGCGGGTTTGCTGCAGTCTGAAGGAGTTGGCTGGCAAGGAACACCTCAAGGGCCAGGACTCTGTCCTCTCCTTTGACTAAGGCCCCTGTTGTACATGGGGGGCTGGAGAATGTGTTTTGGACAGATGAAGAAACTCGAAGAGTTCCTGGGTTGGTTGGATGCCACCTTGGGCTTGTTGCTCTGCAGAATTGAAAGAGGGTTCAGAGGGGTCCCCAGGGGAAGGGCTCATGGGATGTGCACTAATCCAGTACTATATCTTGTTACTCTTTGGCCCTAGAATTAAAAGAACTTGAAAACAACATCCGGAAGGCCTTGTCATTTGACAACCGAGGAGAAGAGCACCGGGCATCATCCACGGATGGCCACCTGGCCAGCCCTGGAGAGAATGGTGAAGTCCGGCAAGGCCAGGCCAAGCGCTTGGGCCTAGATGAGTTCAACTTTATCAAGGTGTTGGGCAAAGGCAGCTTTGGCAAGGTCTGTGGCAGTTGTGGGTGGCCCTGCTTATTTCTGTACCCTATGGTATTTTCTCTTCTCTTTGATCAGTGAGGAAGATCTCAGCCTGGTCTTTTCCTTCTTTGTTTTTCTTTTTAAAATTAATTTTATTGGCACACTTTTGATATACATAATAATCACAGTCATTGTAGGGAATTTGTACGTGTACATAATATATCTGCTTTCTTTATTCCTCATTCTTCATTCCTCTCCCCTCCCTTCAACCCTTCCTTCCCTCCTTATTTACAAAAGCTTTGTTTACAACTTTTTCCTTCCATTCTCTTTTTTCCCTTTCACTTCCTTGCCTTCACCCTCCCCCTTCCTTGCTCCCCTTCCCATTCAAACATGTTCTTCCTACTTCCAGTATCTGTCATTCATTTTGATCCTTATTCACACTTCCGGTTTCTCACACAAAAGAAACTGTGATATTTAAACAAATGTATCTGATTTATTTCTCTTAAACGTATGGTCTCAAGGTGCATCGTTTTACCTTTAAATGTCTCACTTATCCTTCTTTATGGCAGAGTAGTGTTCCATTGTATATAAAAATCACATCTTCCTTATCCATTCATCTGTTGATGAGCATCTAGGCTGTTTCTAAGATTTAGCTATTACAAAATGTGCACTGTAAACATGAGTGTGCATATATCACTGTGGTATGATGCTTTTAACTTTTCCGGGAAGATACCAATAAGGGGAATAGCTGGGTCAAATGGAACCTCTAGTTTTAGTTTTTTGAGGACTCTCTATACTTTTTCCTATAGTGCTTGTACCAGTTTATACTCCTACCAACAGTAGAAAAGGGTTCCTTTTTCCCCACAGCCTCCTAGCATTTGTTGTTGGTAGATTTCTTGATGATAGCCATTCCTTCTGGAGTGAGATGGAATCTCAGTGTTGTTTTAATTTGCATTTCTCAAATAACCAGTGAAGTTGAACACTTTTTCATATATTGGCTGTTTGTGCTTCTTCATCTGAGAAGTGTATTCATTTCAGATGCCCATTTTTCAATTGGGTCTTTAAATTTGGGGGGTCTGATTTTTTTCAAGTTCTTTATATATTCTAGATATTAGTCCCTTGTCTGAGGAACAGCTGGTAGAGGCGTTTTCCCATTCTGTGGGTTGTCTCTTCACTCCGCTGGTGGTTTATTTTGCTGTGCAAAAGCTTTTTGGCATGATGAGATCCCAGTTGTTGATTCTTTGTAATAGTTCCTCTGGGATCAGGGTTTTCTTCATAAAGTTTTTGCCTATACCTATGTCTTCAAGAGTTTTACCTATTCTATCTTCCAGCAGATTTAGTGTTTCTGTTTTAGTATTTAGATCGTTGATCCATTTTGATTTTAGTTCAGTGCATGGTGAGAGATACAGGTCTAGGTCTATCTGTCTTTCCTTGTTGAGTAGGAATGGGCTGAGCCCATTAATCGTAATCTTAATTGTGGGGCTTCTTCACACTGAGCTACATCCCGAGCCTTTTTTTATTGACACGGGGTCTTGCTAAGTTACTGGATTACTCAGGCTCGGGTTGCATCCAAATCTGCCTGCCTCAGCTTCCCAGAGAGCTGGGATTACCACGCCCAGCTACATTTGTTCTTCAAAATTCAGTTTTTCTCATTCGTCCAATGGGCTGAAATCAAGTGAGTACATCGCATGTGTGGAAGCACTTTGAAGGGTTTAAAACGCTTTGCATAAGATCCTATGCAGCGGGCCTGCGTTTTGCAGAGCACTGCAGCCTGGAGCCTCGCTGCGCAGGACATGTGCGCATGCGCCTGCGTGGAGGTTGCCCAGCGCCAAGCCTGTGTGCTGCCCACCATGTGCAGGCTATGCTGCAGATAGGAGCCCCCATGACTGCTGTGTCCTGAGTTGGATCCCATGTTTTCTGGGCACAGGTGAGCCACAGGTTCAACCTTGTGATTCATGGTAATAAAGACAACCCATAGGCTGGGGATTTAGCTCAGTGGCACCGTGCCTGCCTCTCAAGAACAAAGTCCTGAGTTCGATCCCTGGTATTGGAAAAAAAAGAAAAAAATAAATAAGGACAACTTATAAAAGCAAAGATGAAACCAATGAGCAGAAGATAGCGGACGCTTTAACATGCTAGGGTCCGTTACTGGCTGGAAAATGCCAGACCAGCCGAAAATGGAAGACACACATGCCTTAATCTCAGCACTTGGGAGGCAGAGGCAGGAGGATCACAGCAAGTTCAAGGCCAGCCTGGGCTACATCGTGAGTTCAAGACCAGCCTAAATTACATGGCAAGACCCTGGAAAATACCTATGGAGAACCTGACAGTCAAAATGAAGTGGATTCGAATTGTTCAAAATACACAATTAAAGATTTGCTCTGTAAGGGAGAAGTGGACAGAGAAGAAGATATTGCTCCATATATCCAAGACTTACATGGAGAGAAGCCAGGTGTATTAGCCACTGAATATTCACATTCTCCAATGCAAAGTGGTATAAAAGTTTACGATTCAAGAAGACCCATTTCATAAAAGAATAGTCTTTTCTTTGGGACATAGTTGCTTTATGAAGTTGTTGGATATAGAAAAAGGTTCTCATGTATTTTATTCCTGACTTTTTCCTTTTTCTTTTTCTTTTTTTGGTACCAGGGATCAAACTTGGGACCTTGCGCTTGCGAGGCAGGTGCTAGAACCACTGAGCTAAATCCCTGGCTATTCCTGACTTTTTAACACCTATTCCATGAATGTATTTTCTATCTTCTATGAGTCTTATTTCTTAAATGTACTAGGACATTTATACCACCTTGAGGTTACATTTGCACCATGTACACACAGTGGAAACAAGGACAGAGAATTTTATATTTAGTATGATAAAACTAATGCACTCAGCATTCCACTGTCAATAATGGCACCAATACCTTTCTTTCCTCCTTCAGAGATTAGTCTGAAATTCTGTTATTTCATTATGACGACTTTGAGCATGAATTCTAGAGTCTGTCCTCGGTGAAGTTAGGATCTGGAGAAAATCTTACCATGTAGTAATTTTGAAGTTAAATGTTGCTTAACTGATTTTTCTGGCATTTTGTAAGTGCTTTGTTTATCCTCTACATGTAGCAAGAGATTCGAATAACTATCTCATGTCTTAGATGAGAGTCCCTGACCTTGAGGGCATTGTCCACATCCAGCTCTGCACTGATGGTATGGGTTCTGCCTTTCTGTGTGTGATGCTGGTCAGCCCCCATGCTGATAGCTGGGTGAGATGCGAAGTAGAAAGATAGAAATCCTGTTAGCCCAGGAAGTTGGTTAACATTTTAACTCAGACTCGGTTTGCCCTTCCTCTTCTTAAAGCCGTGCCTGGGGGGCAATGAGAGTCAGCTCTCTGGGGTCCCGCAGATCAGAAAAGCTCTGCTCTGAGGATTAGGCAGCTGCCACAGGGTCACATGGCCTCGTGTGACCTGTGGGTCAGTCTGCTGGCTGGCTAGTGGTTGGCTGCTGGTCATTCCTCTGCTCTGCAGAGGGAAGGGCTGTAGGGAGTCCTCAGGGACCTGGGCCTGCTTCGCCCCCATCTTCCCTACCCTATCTTATTCTGACATCACCTGGCAGGACAGTAACTGGGGTTTACTGAAGAGGCAACAGGTGAAGCAATCACATTCTTTAGAGCCTGTCTAAATAACAAACAGACCCCAGGCCTCTGGCTTACTCATGACTCAGGCTTGTGAGCTGGACTTAGTTGAATTTTAAACAAGATTCACAAATGAATCAAATGAGCACATTCAGAGTTTCCAGGCTACTGTATGGTGTAGGCAGGATGAAACTTTGATGAGTCTGGATCATTTAGGTTGTTTCTTAGGAAAATTCTCACCTAAAGTTCAAGCCAGTTTAGAGCCTATATTTTATGTGGGTGGAGAAAAGTGTTCAGGTTAACATCATGAATTCCCTTAAATTGCTGCTCTTTAGCTTTGACAACTGACTTTGGAGTACTGTACTTAGGAGTTAATTACGTAAAAAGAGAAAGGCTTATGACATTTGTAGGTAAATGAGAGCAAAAATACCAAATGATAGGAAAACACCAAGAAACAAGAGACAAATAACTTACCCCAGAGACAAATAACTTACTCCCAAAACAAGAGACAACTTACCCCCAAAGAAATACAACTAGAAAATAAGTACATACCTGTATTCACTATATTCTGGTTGCAAGTTTAATAAATGTATATGAATATATGAATAATCATTTATCAGGTACGCACTGAACTTTTTTCTTTGCCGCAGCACTGTGCCAGAGATTAAAAATACATAAATAACATAATAATTATATTAGGATGGGTAGTTTCCCTAAACATTTTTTAATGCAGTTATATATTTAAAATTAAAGAAAAAAAGGAATTAGATTGGTTTATTTGGAGTTAATTTTTTATTTTTCTGGTACTGGAGATAGAACTCAGGACCTTGAGTCTGCCAGGCAGGTGCGGCACCACTGAGCTACATCCCTGGCCCTATTTGGAGTTAATTTTTAAAAGTATTTGGCATTGTGTTTTCTCCTTTATGTCCATATACACACAGTTGATGGGGACAATTTTGGTTAATTACAGGTCATGTTGGCAGAACTCAAGGGCAAAGATGAAGTGTATGCTGTGAAGGTCTTAAAGAAGGATGTCATCCTTCAGGATGATGACGTGGACTGCACAATGACAGAGAAGAGGATTTTGGCTCTGGCTCGGAAACACCCTTACCTAACCCAACTCTACTGCTGCTTCCAGACCAAGGTATGTTTGCAGAGAAGCTGACTGACAACTCTCTTGGAAAGCATGCCAGGACATCATGGTCTCTCAGCTGTCAGATAAAATAGCAGATTCAGACCCTCTGCGTTGGTCTCTCAAAGGCTTTGGAAGGTAAAGTGGATTTTACCCTTGAAGAGATCAGGGTATGTTTGAACACCTTCTTTTGAAGGTCTTGGGATTTTCCATTCAAGGCTTTGCTTGTGAAGTGATGAGGGAGGAAATGTAACTGGACAAAAACCAGATGGTTAAACCCAGTGTTTGTGCTTTGGGAAAACCAACAGGTGTGGTTGATCCTTGCTCTGCTCCTACCTTTCTATCTCCAGTCAGATCACCTAACTTCTATGTTGTTTTCAGGTCAAAAGAAAAAGAGTAAAGGACACCCTAATCGCTTCTAACTTATGTAATGTCATGTGAGGTAAAGGATGTAAACACATGCTTAAAATTCCACAGTGAAATACAAACAAGGTGGCAGTTTCAGAGTTACCATGCGGTTGCCCAGGAACCAGAGGTAGTAGTAAAGAAGTAAAGATAGTCTAACTACATTATAGAGTCTAATCTCTGATTTGTTACTTATTACTGGTAAAAAAGAAAAGAAATACACATGCTCCTCATGGAGCTTTTATTTTATTATTCTTTTTTTGTGGTCGAGATGGGGAATTAGAGTCTTCTAGGATATGTCATGGACTTGTAGTGTTGAGCTTCTTTAGATAGCAATGACAACCTCACCCAAACTCCTGCAAGTGTCCCTCTGGTGTACAGACTGTGTGAAAGAGACAGTGCGGGCGGTGATTTCTGGCTCCTTTGCATACTCCCACCACCATTTTATGGAAATGCCGGTCTCTCTACTTAGAATTTAACAGTTATTCATTTGCACACTCAGCAAAGTTTTATCCTGTTTTATTGCCTCTCTCCCATGTGCCTGGTCCTGTGACGAGGGCTGGAGAGGTAGAGATGAACAAGACCAGGGACTTCTCAGTTTCTTTAAAAAAAAAAACAACTACAGCCTTGGAGACACTGTGAAGATGGACTCTAGGGCCCATAGCTTGGGACCCTACAATATTGACCTCTCCTGGAGAGTTTCAAACGCATGTGTTTATTGAAGTCCCTGGGAAAACCTGCAGTGAAAAATGAAAAAGTTTACCTTTGTTTAATTTACTATTTCCCAATTTAATTGATCCCCACCACTGCACACACAGCACCCAATCCAAGTTGAGAAATACAGATCAAATGGAATTTGTCTTATTCTTCCAATCTCTTAGGCAAATAAGAAGCCTTTTCTAAAAAATCTCCAAGTCATTCTGCTTATCTTGCAAGGATATTTATATCTTTTCTTATGAAACTTTCTTAGACACTTGCGTTGAATAAGAATGCCTCCTTTTCTGAACTGGGTTTACTGACTGGCCTGTGTTTGAGGTATACGGTGTAATATTTATAGGTTAAGTGAGTTTATGTATGTGTCCAGATGTAGGTCCAGTGTGACAGCAGAGGCTCAGCAATGGGGCCCACTTTCTCCTTTTCTCCACTAGCACAATAATTCTAGATTAATGAGAAATGTATCATATCCTGTATGTCTTTATCTTCAGAGATACCTGTCATAGGACCTCACACTTGGTAAGTGCTCACTGTCAAAATTAGAGGCTTGGATGATGTGTTTTGGGTTAGTACTAGGGCTTGCACCGAGTTACATCCCCACTCCTTTATTTATTTTTATTTTGAGACAGGGTCTTGCTGTGTTGTCCAGGCTGGACTTGAATTTGTGATCCTTCTGTCTCAGCCTGCCAGAGTGCTGGGATTATAGGCGTGCTCCACAGTGCTCAGCTGAAGATTTTTTTTATTCTCCGATATGTACTAGTGAGAAAACTGGTTTTCAGAGAAGTTAAAATCTTTTGCCCCCAGACACTCCATAGGGGCAGAGTCAGACCTGGTATCTCATTTGACCTCTGGGACCCGCAACTCTGGAGGACCTCCACTCTGATGCCACTTTGCTACTCTGCTATGCCCAAGCCTGCATGGTATCTTCTCCGTGTGAGAATTCTGCCACTTCCCTGCCTTTACTGACACATCTCCTGGCTGCCTAGGCAGGGAGCCACACTGGCGTTCCTTCTTTAAGCATGTTGCCGAAAGGTCCAGTATCCAGTCTGGTGGTGAGGATTGTATGGAATGGTGAATTTGAGGAGGCCACTGTTGAAAGCCATCTTGGTGAATGACTGGGTGGAGTGGGAATGGATGTCTTCAGTGCCAGCAATGCTTCTTTTGTACATTTTAGAAATATCTAGGTCAAGGTTCCTCATTGTGTGACATCTTTTGGAACACAAAATGGTATTGAATGACACCAGGAATTTCATTTGCGGCAGAGTAATCCTCAAGCTGATGTGGATTTGGGCGCCTTGGGAGACTAGAGCATGAGGATGGGGAGAGAAGAAACATCCCTTGCAGTTCAGAGATGTGCTGATCTTTTCCAGTGTGAGGTGGCCATAGACAGAGGAGCAAGTTTGTGCCACCTTTCCCAGGCCACCTCTACTTAGTAGAACATTGTACTTTACATATGTGAATCTACCTAATTTTTCTAAAATGAATCGTAACAGTCTCAAAGAAGGCCTTTGACTTACTAATGGAAGGAACCTTAAGAATTATCATCTTACAAACCCACAATTTAACTTTTTTAAAAAATGACTTTTCCTATGGTGACCAGTAGTCACGGTTTTAAAGAATAACTATTATTCACCCGACTAAGGTAGGTGCTGGGTATGGAGTTATCTGTAACAAGAAAGCTGATTCACAAGTGGGAGAGTTGCTCAATGGGGGATTGGGCCGCCCTACTAACTTCCCCAGCAAAGAGCACTAGGTAGTCATGTTCTGTGTGGGGTCCTCAAACCCAAGAGGACTCAGGAATGGGTGCTCCTTGGGGTGCAGTGGAGGAAAGGAGCACAAGCCAGGCTTTGAAAGATGGGGAGGATTTGGAAAGAATTTGGGGTAGGAAGTGGAGTTTCAATCTTCAGTTTCACTTTTTCTTCCAAAAGAAAATACAGTTCCTCAGCCACCATGAACTTATTTTAACTAAGAGTAGTGCATGAATCAGGAACACAAAGACCTGATTTGCAATCCTATTAAGATTTCTTTCATTCTTATTTAATTACAACACACAGAGCATTGAGATTGTTAAGTCAGGTTTAATTATTTTTAGCCTTAGTTTTCAGTGTGTAGAGGGAAGTAGCTTTTCTGGAAACATCACTCTGAAAACTTCCAGATGGATTACGCAGAGCTTTAGGCTGAGTGGTGCGAACAGGTTGCCTGACAAGACTCGGAGGTTATGTACAGTGAGGGTCTCATATCAGATATGGCAACTGAGCAGAATGCATTTTGCAAACCCACTGGAATCAAGCATTATGAATGAGTCACAGTGAGAGACTCGTTTGGGCTTTTCTGTTTTAAGCCTTCCTGCCCTTGGGTGAGGTGCCATGGTCATTCTCCATGGGCTCTGCATTGACAAAAAGCAAATGACCTGGCACCAGCTTTCCAGGAATAGTGAGAAAGGGCCAACAGGCCAATGAATTGAGGCAATAACTATAATTTCAATCAAATTCAAACCATATATTTAACCTGAGTTCCCACTCTGCTGTGTGCCTTTTAGGACCCTACAGTAACCTGATCCAAGTCAGGGAATCTACAGAACTCCACCCTGAGGTATGGGTTGCATTGAAAAGAGGGTAGGAGCCAAGAGACAGCAATGAAACCTAGAAATTATCCCCAAATGTCATTTTCATCATTTTTCCAATGCTAGATAGATGAACTCACCACTGGGTGTCTGACTTCTTCAAACTAAATGATAAAAGGAAGGAGTGGAAGAAAGGGAGGGTATTTGGAAATAAGGAGAGAAATTCTGTCCCTGTGTAATCAGCTGCTGCTTGGTAGAGAGAGGACAGGGTAGGGCTGTGAGCACTCTTGATTGGGCTGAGCAGTGGTGAGGCTGGAAGTCTTGGACTTGGGCAAGGTCAGGGGTTACTGAAGAAGGGACTTAAGGAATTGCCTATTCCAGGTTCTCTCATCCATTGACAGCCAGGGATAGGAGAGGCACTGAGAGGTAGATTTGTTTTGTTTTTGTTTTTGTAGTTACAGGAAATAAAATTCCCAGGCAATTTTAGATTCTGTGTATTTGTATTTTATGACCCCCATTGCGAAACCATCTTCTCCAGAAGGATCCCACAAAACCTGTCTTGAATAATTTCACCCCTGCTTTTTGCTCTGTAAAACTTGTAAACTCCTACCCATCCCCCGCCCTTTGGCATTTCCTGCCAGGCCTGGGAAGCCAATTCCTGGAGGGCTTTGCTGTGAAGGAAAGGGCTGAACTCTTACAGGATCTCCTTTGGCCAGCCTCCCTCCCTGCCCTGGGGAACGTGCCACATGGAAAATCCTTAAAAAGCAACTGTAGACATTTTTCAAACTCAATTTAATAATTTCTCTGAGGTGGGGAGAGCTGCTAAGAGTGTTGACAATGTAGGAGAAAAACTGTAGTTTCAAGGAACTACAACGTTTATTGTTACTTTTTAAAAACTGTGGTACTGAGGATTGAACAGGGCCTTCACACTGCGTGAGCTCCAGCCTCAACTCAGTTTTTACTTTTTATTTTGAGACAGGGTCTCTTAAATTGCTACATTGCCCAGTCTAGGCTCAGACTTGCAATCCCACTGCCCCAGCTTCCCGGAGTCCTGGGATTACAGGTGTGTGCCACACTATGTCTGGCTTATTTCAACTTTTAATGCCAAAGAATAGCAAACCCTAAAGCAAAAAACAAAAACAGTGAAAAATTAGGTCACTGGTAGATTTTTTTTTTTAAGATGGCGATGTCAGACCGAAAAGAGCTGAGAAAGCAACCGAATGAAGTACGAGTCTCCTCCCTGCTACAGCACGGAGTCTGAGGCAGCAATTTAGAATTGGAGGGATTTTTGCCCCGGTTTGGTGAGTGTCTCATGAGAGTTGGAGGAGTTGGTTTGTGGATTGGGCAGCTACCAGGAAATTGATACAGTTGCCAAAGACTTGAAATAGAGAAAGCATGTGTAATAACAGCCCTCAGTGAAATGAGTCCCTGTGGAGGTCCAGGCGTTGTTAGCAGAATTGGTGATCCAAGGTGCCAGGCCCTGGGAAACTATCTCCTTGCTGCTGAAGACCATCCTTGCCAACAGCAGGTGGGTGGGGCAACGAAATTGCTTCAAAGCAGCCTCTAAGCACCTCTCAGTAGGGGGTCTGGGGGTCTGTGAATCCCTGCAAGATGTAGCAGAACTTTCACGGAGGGCAGCGTTCAAAGTCGTTGAGAGGTGTACGTCTATTGACCAGAGAATGGTTGAGGGATGGGCGCTTGAGAGCGCGTGCGCATGCGTACGTGTTTGGGAGCGCGCTTGCGTGCGTGCATAGAGGCGGACCCGTGTGTAGACAGGCCCTAAGGGCTCCTGCTGGTGTGAGAGAGGTCACAGATTTTCATAACCAAGCAGTCACCAAGCAGGAGAGCTGGTGGCCTTCACCAGGATCTGAAAGGTAAAGGTATTCCTTCCAGCGGACAGAACTAGCGCAAGATCCAAGGTCGCCTGCCTGCAGGCTCTTCATCCTCTCACGGCTGCCTCCTGTAACTTCCATGTGAGGACATCTTGCATTTGTGTAACACGGTTGCTCTTAAAAATGCCTTCACTTAGATCAGTCCTCTCCTCCCTGATGAGGTCTCTGCCAGGTTAGTACAGTCACTCCCTTTTCTCTTTACGCTTTTTTTAAAATTGTGAAATACACATAACGTAGAATTTACTATCTTAACTGTCTTATTATTACTTAACTATGTTTTATTATTTATATTTTTAATTGATCTGGGTTTTGGATTATTATTATCTTTTTTTGTACCAGGAATTGAACTCGGGACCTTGCCAGGCAGGTGCGGTGGCACTCAACTTCATCCCCTGCTTAACTGTTCTTTCTGTTTTGTTTTCTTTTTTGAGGCAGGGTCTCGCTATGCACTTTGAGCTGGCCTTGAACTCACTGTGTAGCCCAGGCTGGCCTCAAACTCACAGGGATCCTCCTGCGTCAGCCTCCTCAGTGCTGGGATTACAAGCGTGCCCCACTACACCCTGCTTAGGTTGTTATTATTATTGTTATTGCTGTTTTTGAAACAACTTCTTGCTCAATTGCCCAGTCAGGCCTTGAACTCACAATCCCCCTGCCTCAGCCTCCTGAGTAGCTGAGATTATAGGTGGGTGCCACCATGCCTGATACCATCTTAACTATTTTTAACTTATACAGTTCAATGGGATTAAATACATTTACAGTGTTGTGCACCATCACCACCATTGATCTCCATAGCTCTGTACATCTTGTAAAACTGAAACTGTATGCCCATTAAGCAATTACTGCTCATTCTCCCTTCTCCCAGCTCTTGTAACAGCCGTACTGTTGTCTGTCTGTGATTCTAAGTGCCTCAGATAAGTAGAACCACACACAGTAATTATCTTAGCAATCATGTCAAGTGTCGGAACCTCCTTCCTTTTTAAAGGCTGAGTAATATACCTCATTATTTTTATACAGCACATTTAGTATATCCACTTACCTGTTGATAGATACTTGGGCTGCTTTTTAGTTATGTATTTCAGCTATTTAGAGTAATGCTGCTATGAACAAATATATCTTTGAGCTGGGCAGAGTTGTACACACCTGTCCTAGCACTCTGGGAGGTTAAGGCAGGAAGATTGCTTGTGGCCATGTGGTTTGAAACCACCTAGGCTACATGGTAAAAAAAAATTTTCATTGAGATTCTGCTTTCAGTTCATTGGCTGTAAACCCAGAAGTGGGATTCCTAGAAATGATAGATCTATTTTTTAATTTTTAGAGGAGCCACCATTCTGTTTTCCATAGTGACTATACCTTTTCACATCACCACTAAGAGTGAAAGGGTTCCAGTGTCGTACTACTTGCCAACCCCTGTCATTTTCTGGGTGTTGGGGTAGTGGCCCTCCTGATGGGTAGGTACCACCTTGTAGCTGTAATTTACATTTACCTGATTAGTTGTCCTTCCTTTTTATAGATGAGAAAATTGAGGCCCTGTGAGGTCTTATAACATGTTTGTAACCAAAGCCAGGTTGGAATTAAGGTTCCCCAACGGCTTTTGTTGTTCACGCGGTTTTTCTGCCTGAGCCACCTCCCTCCTGCCCAAGTTCTTGACTCCCAGTATCCTGACCTCCAGATCCCTTCACTGTGGTCCCCCTTACTGTCACACACAGAGAAGGGACCTGAGGGAGGCAGCTCTGTTTTACTTGGCTTCAGTGAGATTGAAATTTAGAAAACAGTCAATGCCCCTAAGCTGGTGAAAGTAGTAGAGTCTGTCAGCCTTTTCTAGAAACGCTTGTTTTCTGAAAGAACAAGACAGAAGGGAGGAGAAGGGGGCAGGGGCACAGGGATCATGTTCCAGATGAACCAGAGCAGGACGGGCCCCTCACACTTGTCTACTTAGCATTGTTGAGCCTCTGCTACATGCTGTGTCATGAGATGCCACCCTGCCTGCTGCAGAGCGTAGTAGTGAATAGGATGGGGGGGGGGGGGTCGCGGGTCTTGGCCTCTTGAACTTGAAGCCTCACAGGAACATGTCTGTTGCACCACAAGGTGAGAAGTGCTGGCTTCTCTCTGGTGCCCAGACCTCCATGCTTTGTTCTCCTTCAGAAGTTCTTGGCTTTGTCTTTCAAAAAGTATTTTGTCTTTTGGTTGTTTTGTTTTGTTTTTTGAGAGAGAGTATCGGTATGTACTTTAGGCTGGCCCTGAACTCACTATGTAGCCCAGGCTGGCCTTGAACTCATAGAGATCCTCCTGCCTCAGCCTCCTGAGCACTAGAATTACAGGCATCCATCATCATGCCCACTTTCAAAACTGTATTTTGTTCTTTGTCACCGGAGTATTTATTCATTATAGAAAATTTGGAAAAATGCAGAACAGGACAAAAAAGGAAATGAGAATGCTTCAAATAACTATTCCTAAAATTTTGATATATATATATTTCTACCTCTTAGAAAATAATGTATCTGTTCAAGTATATTTCTAAAACTGGTATCATGCTCTGTGGTAATCTGTTTTACTTGGTAACATAGTGTTATGATTCCCCTTCATACTCAGTAATCTTCAACCAAATGGTTTCCAAGGGTCTATAATACCTGAGGGCCTCTCCTAGAGAAATTCTGCATTTGGGTGTTACAAGTAGCCCAAGGTTGGCTTCCAGGGCTAATGTAGGTAGTGGGTAGACTGGAATGCACTGCCTAGTGTCGCCAGGTGAGGGCATTGGCCTCTGCAATGGAGCTGCCTCCTCTATATTTCTCTCTTTTTAGAATAGAAACTTGAGTACAATTTGTAAATAACCCACCTGAATTGACGTAAGACAGACCAAGAGTTAAATGCCTTTCGCATTGAATATGTATGCATGTGTTTTTCTGATGGGGTTTTCCATCTTTAAGGAGTATATTTACTCGTCCTCTGAGACTGTTTGCTTATTCTTCTAAAGCTGCTAGTTTTCAAATGAGTTTTTCTGGTGGTGCCTTGGCTGCTGGAATACGTGTGTTTGCACGTGTGTGTCTCGCCATGGCAGGGGGACCTTCATGCTCCTCCATCTACGGGGCTCCCCCCTTTCAACTGCTCCTCATGTTAGTATTCTAACCCAGAAACACTGGAAGAAAGGGCTTCAGTTTGAAAACAAAGTTTAAAACCATTACAACTTCCGGTGAGACGGTGGAGTTAGTCTTGAAGATTTCAGCTGCCCGTGTACACTCTGATGTTCCGATGCAGCCATCATTTCTGGAAAGTTTTTATTACAGATGTCCTTCTGTTAAAATGGGCACTTTCCTGAGGTTTGGGTAGAGATGGGATTTTGGAAACAGATTCAGGACTAACATTTCTTACATATTCTGTGCGAGTGCTATCTTTAGTCCGTTGTATCACTAATAGAACAACATGCATCTGATAGGCTCACTGCTGCCAGACATGGAAGCCTATGCTAGAGAGAGTGTGACTGGGGCATGACACCGTTCTGTTGATCACGAGGATCTGTTCTTTGCCTGTGTGTGATCTGTTCTGTTCTTTTTAAGTGTCACTGGGGGATAACTGGGACATGGACTCTCATGTTGAAGGAGAGATGACGTAATCTGTGTCAACTGGTGGCTGGAATGAAGGCGCTGCGTGATAGAGGAAGCAAAATCTGATATCATTGAGCATCTACAAGGTCGTGACTCTTGTAAAGTTAATTCCCTAAACCTTTCCCAAGTCCCCTGTAGTGTAAGTATAGTCGCCAGTTCTTCCAACAGACAAGGAAACTGAGACTCTGGGAGGGTAAGCTACAGTGGACCCTCAAGTTACTATCAGCCTGACATAGGAACAATTTGGGTTATGGCTGGAATTTTAATTTTAGCTTATGGCCATAGTCTTGAGTAATGGTCCGAATGCCAGCTGCTGGTGCTTTCCAGATGGTCTGATACAGACTTAACCCTTAGAGTTCTGGATGGAACATTACCACACCCTTTCCTGTGTGGGACTGAGAAATCCTGGGCCTATGTTTCTTTAAGGACGCTGAGATCTGCCTGGATACAGGAGAGAGACTGAAGGCTGTGTAGAGGAGCCTGAGCCTTCAGTTGACCAACTTGAGTTACAACCATCCCTCGAGAATGAATTGAGTTCATAAGTTAAGAGTCCACTGTACTTGGTCAGGATGACACAGAGATAAGTGATCCAACTGTGGGCTGGGGGCGTGACAAATATGTTCTTCTGGGTTGTTGCTGGGCCAAGGGGAAGGGAAAGATGCAGCAAGTTTCAGGGTAGGGTAGGGAGAAGTTAGCAGGAATGGACTCCCAAGGCCAGAGTGTCCTTGAATATCAGGCACATACTGGGGAGCCATGAGAAAGACAAAGTTGTAAAGAGATTTTGGCTGAGTTGTAAAGTTTTCACAGTGCTAGGCAGGGCATCTGGACTTGCTCTGGAAGAAGATTCCTTAGAGATGCTGTAGAGAGGGATGACTTAGAAAGCACCACCCAGAAGCTCCGTGTAGTGTGGGAGAAAGAGAAGAACAGCCATGGTGGTGCACGCCTGTAATCCCAGCGCTCTGGGTTACCAAGGCAGGAGGACCACAAGTCAGGGCTGGGAATGTAGCTCAGTGCAAAGGCCCTGGTTTCAGTCCCCACCCCCTACCCCACACACCGCCCCCCAGAAAAAAGAGGAAGGAAAGAAGGTAAATCAGGGGCCTTGGTGAGAAGGCTGCTTCAGTAACCCAGGGTCCAGAGGCAGCATGGAAGGATTGGTGGAAGGACTGGCAGGGACCATTCCGTTTCCCCTCTGTGGCCAGGTAGGCCTGCTAGGCAAGAGAGCATCGTGCTCCAAGTGATGCTCTAGAAATACCAGGTGAGCCCTGGACTGATTAGAAATGAAAATTTAGATTGCTGTCACTTGCAATAAGCGATCTATAGACTTCTAAGGTGTCATTTCCCCAAAGTTCAATGGGTTCACAATGATCCAATCTAAATAAAAAGTTTCATCTTGAAATCCAAAACCAGAGGTCCAAGTTTCTAACTCACTCACCAAACAAAGCCAGTTTCCTTGTGGTTGACGTCAAGCCTCCCAATTTCCCCCATCTATTGGATTTCAGGATTTACCTTTATTTTTAGAGTGTCTGCTTTTAGATTCATTTGAATTTTGATAGTGGTCTAATACTTTCCACAGGGAAAGTCACATGAAGCTTTTTGTAGAGAAACTTCTATTCATCTATTGAAATTACTCAGCTGAGGCAATAGATTTTCCTCATATAACCTGAACTTTTTGTTCCAGTGGTCTCTGATACTTCAGATAACCCCACTGGCCCTTCCTACTCTGACTTTGAAGATCTTGCCAGGTAGTGGGTACAGCCCATTTGGCCACTTGAGTCCAAGAGTGCCTATTGATTTAGATTTGTAGGAAACATGAAATACACTAAAAAGAGCACATGAAACTGGGTGTGATACCTTATGCCTGTAAACTCAGTACTCTGGGAGGCAGAGGCAGGAGGACCTTTAAGTTTTAGACCAGCCTGGGCAACTTAGCAACATAGTATGAGACCCTAATAAAAAGGGCTGAAGATGTAGATCAATGTGAAGGCCCTGGTTCAGTCCTCAGTACCATGAGAGTGAAAAGAGAGACAGACAGATTGACAGACAGACAGGAAGAGGACACATTGAGTCCAGACTCTCCTTTCAAACTGGCTTCTGCCACTGCGAGTCTCTCTGAGACATTTCTCTGGGTATTACTTTCCTCATTCATAATCAGAGATGGGGCAGGTAGGGGAGGGACTAAGATGCCCCAGAATCTGACTTTAAGTGTCTGTGAACATGCAGCTCACTGGGAACCTTACAAGGCCCCTACAGGTTTATCTGTTGCTAGTGTAGGAACAAGATGAAGACAGTGAAGACAATGATGAGGGCAATGAGCAGTGCTTCCCCTTAGTGTCCTTGTTCAAAGCTCAATTCAGCCTCGATCAGTTCCTGCCTACATTAAAGCCTTTATGTTCCTAGGGCCATCACTGCACATCAGGGTTGCCAACTCAAACACACTTTTCAATAATGCCTAGTGGTCCTTAAAGATTTACCAAGAGCCATTCAATTGTCTCCTTAAAGCACAGCACTATTTCTAGCCCACAGAGGGCACAAAAACTTTTAGCTTCTGCCTTGTCCAGTTAGCAATTTCAACATCCTTTATGTAGATTGGCCCTGAGCTGGACTAAGAGCTTTGTCCTGTTCCTCTTTGCCTATAATGGTGACCTGTTCTAACTAGTTAGCCACCTGTTCATCAGAACTGAGGAACCACTGTGGGCAGACTTGAACCTTGGACATACAGGATTCATAACAAAATAAATGGCATTGCGTATCTGGTCATCTCATACATGGTAAGGAGAACATCAAGTGAGAGTGACCAAATAACTTCCCAGAAGTTATGCTTACCTTTAAGATGGGTGCTTTAGTGTATCAGCTTTGTTCATTATAAAATCTGTTTACAGACTGAGATCTGTTGCTGGTTACTGTGAGGACCAGACCTTGGACTATATGTCTCTAGGAGTTAGGTAGCTCATTCTTCAGACTGTTCAACCTGCTGCTGAACTGGGGCTAGCACAAGTGAATCACTAGAGCAGTGGTTTCTCCTGGCCCCTCTGAAGGCTTTTGCTTATCCAGGAGATTCCAGGGAATTTCAGCTGGATTTCTCTCTTTTTTCCTGGCTGAGGGAGGTCGCATATTGGGACTGGCGTCCTAGTGTGGGAAGAAATGTTTACTGATTCTAGTTGAGAACATCAGGGACAAACTGCCCTCTGGTAGCTTGTCTTTAGAGGCTGTTGATATAGTCTAAAAGGAGAAAGTAGAGGGGTCATGTAGGTGGGCTAATCATTGTCTTCTATATCAGGGTCATCTTTGGCTCAAAAATTTTAAAAATTTTGCAGAAATGTATATAGTACTTCTTACATGCCAGGTTCAGTTTCAGAGATGTTGCATGTATTAACTCATTGTAATCTCACATTAACTCTATGAGGTAGGAGCATCATCCTGAAGAGAGGTCACATACCCAGAAATAGCAGTTATCTACCTTCCAGAAACTTTTTAATGCCAAGTAGAGGGTATATTCCTGAGGATTGATGGACACATACCAAAATCCCAAGATACCAAGGTTCAAATAAAATGGCATATGGGTGATTTATAGTGGGATGACCAGACTACTGGTGTGTGTTGCACCGGGCACCTTTGAATACTGTACCTCTTCAGGGCTGGTATTTTAGGCAATCTGAGCTGTACAGGGAAAGCAAGAGAAGGAAAAGCAGACCCTCTGCTTCCTCTTCTGAAAATGTGATTTGCAAAGACAATGGGAAGTTGAAGTGCTCACTTTTGGCCCCTTTGAGCATTTTGGTTTTACCATTTTGTTTGAGCATTTTGTTTGCTCCAGGGAGAATGCTAGGATGGATCACAGGCAAAAAGAATTTTCTCAGTCAGCCCCCTTAGCACACTAAGGAGTTACAAATAAGCTCGTTTGTTGGGTCAGTCTAGTGCACGGTTGGGATTCATCAACAGTGCCTAATCCACTTTATCAGGAGCACTGTGCACATGTTGCTAGGGAACTGAGCTCATTAGCTGCCTCTGGCTCCTGCTGAGCCGCTGCTCTAAGGCTGGATTCAGGCCCTGCAGGATTGCAGCCTTTCCTGGTCCTCCAAGAGGGACTTGCAGGAGAGTGAGCCTGAGGGTCGGAGAGGTTGAAGAAAATAATCTTTGTTCTCAGTGTTTCTGCCACCATTTAGCCAACCCAGCCCTGTTTATTGCTTTTTTTTTTCCTTCTCTTTCAAGTAATAGCTTAAATCTAACCCTTCTCAAGCTTTAATTAGTGAAGACTTTCTAGATCTACCAGTGCTAAAACTAAAAACACGCTAATACAACCAAATGAAGCACATTTTACATGTTGAAATACTTCCACAGTCTAATTTACTCAGTTTTATATTTTTGCAAGAGTAGCTCAGACCGTAGTTGGAGGCAGATGTTTATGTAGCTCAAACTCTCCTATCCAGCTGCCTGGTCCAGTGTTGATCTGTGCCAGTTAAAAACCACAATAATGGGGGTTTGGGGATTTACTCCATCACCATAGGAACTGGTGCCATAGGCACTGGATAAGGACCGGAAGTCAGCACTTTGACACCATAGACCTAAACAAATTGGAGCCTTCCAAACACTTAAAATAATAGATTCTTCCAGCTCCAACACTGTGATTCTTGTGCATCTATGTCCTGGGAAGAATGGATTCTGCTTAGCGGTCTGAGCTGTTGAACCTTGCAGACACTAAGTTTAGTATAAAGTGCAGACATTTGGATGCCCCTTCCTCCTATGTGGGAAATGGCACTAACAGTTTGAAGGATTATGGGAGTCAGAATCCCATTGGATCCAAGCAGATAGGCATTTATGCAGGGGAGCTGACAAAGTTAAAGAGCTATGTGAAAAATTATGCAAATTATTCAGAGGTTAATGTGAAAGTTAAAATCTCAGTTCTATAAAAAGGGACATATTTAGACTTCAGGAGTAAAGAGAGACTGCACAAAACTATTAAGACAATGGTGGTTGGGGGAGAAACTCCTTTTCTGAAGATGGTATCATTTGGAAGCTGGGACTCCATTTCTTCCATCATTATGTCTACCAGAAACATCACTTTGATATAAGGAAATAATGTTTAGAGTGCAAAGGTGGGGGGAACTGACCACAGCTTCCATGTGTGTGGCAGTTTGTATCCAAGGAAACAGAATGCGTTGCTTGTTTGCTGTGTCATATTTTAAGGAGAATGTTTGGGAAATGTTTTGTTTATTTGAGAGTATTTTTAAAAGAGAAAGAAAAACCCATTCAGAACCGAGACCTGGGCTGGGGACATAGCTCTGTGTTAGAGTGCTTGCCTAGCATGCACAAGGCCCTGGGCTCTATCCCCAGCACTACAAAACAAAACACCAAAAACAAAACAGAACAAAACAAAAAAACCCCAAACCATGCCTTGAGCCATAAGAGGTAGTGATTAAAAGGGGGATATAGAGACCAATGGTAGAATGAAGGAAGCAAGCCGGAGAAAGGTATGTGCAACATGATGCCATGTGTAGCAAGTCCCCCAAAAGGCAAAACTAAGCATATGGTTAAGAGGTAAATTTATAGGTGGTAAAGCTCTACAGAAAAATATGGAGTGATGATCAGGAAATTTCCTGATTACTCCTGGTGGGGATGGAAGGACGGCATGCAAAGAGGTTTGAAGGGGCTTCCAAGGGCCAGCAGCCTGTCATATTGGTCAAGGTGGGTCATAGCTACAAGGGGTTTTGTTCAATATTTTTTCTCATATATATATAAAATATAAACATATGGTTTACATGTTCCTCTGTTATGTAATTTTACAATAAAAGGAAGAAGAGAACAAAAACATGAAGGTATCCAAAGGATCAAGACACTAACATTTTAATCGATGACATACCAGCAACAAAAAGAGATTTTAACTTTAATAAGAACTGAGCTGGAGGACGATGTCTGCATGCCCTTACATTGCTGTGGAAGTTTTAATTTTCCTGTTGTCTTTGGCAGTGAGGGCTGTCTCAAGGACAGGCAGTGTGGTGACTGGTCACGTGGCCTGTGTAGCTGGAAGGACCCACCCAGTCCCTTCACCCCTCCCAAGACCAGACCAAGATGGAGGTGCAGATCAGGGCTTCCCCTTCAGCCTGTCCTGGGGCCTCCCTCTTGACAGCTGAGAATTCTTAAGGAGCAACCCGGTCCAGCCTCACTCAGCACGCAGCTCTGACCAGGGGAGAATCTTTCCTAGTTGCCACAACTTTAGTGTTTCTCAATATTTTTTTAAGCCATGTGTTACAGTTAAGAAGATGAAGTCAGTCATTTCAGCTGGTAATTTGTAGTGTGAAAACCATAGGTAGCTTTCCATTTTTCATCTACAAAATTATAAATTAAATCGACCTTTCAGCTGTAGATGTATGTGTTCTTTCCAGAAGATTCTGGCCTGTCCTCTGGAGGACATGCCCCTCCCTGTGCCATCCTCCCCTATTCCTGCCACCTGTTGAAAATAACTGCTTTCCTTGCTGCCGTCATGGCAGCTGGTAGTTATACAATGCTTCCTATCAGTCAGTATGAGCAGTGGACAGTTTTACAGCACTTACTGAGTGCCTGTCATTTTCTAATGCTCTTTACATGTGTTGACTAATCCTTGCACTGGTCCTAGGAGGTAGAAACCCTAAGACACCAGGAGGTAGACTGACTTCTCCAGTGTCACTCAGTGAACAAGTGGTAGAACTGTGATTGGAACCACGGCTCTCTTTTTTCTGTCTTCCTGGTGCTCACAGTGGCATTGTGCTGCCTCGGATAAAGTACGACATCAGCACAGGTGTGATTTAGTCTCTTCTGCTTAGCTGAAAGTTTTATTATGCTCCTATTTTATGGATAATCATACTGAAGCTGGGAATCTCCATTGCACACAAGGGTGGAGAGCAGAAGGAGCCATGAAAGTGGCTTGGAGTTGGGAACAGTGATGATCCTGTATTTTCTTTGCCTTTAACACCCCCCACACACACACATTATGTCCTCCCTGTGTGCCCCTGTGCCAGAATGAGTGGCTTCTACAGGAGGCAGCAGCAGGACTGAGTGCATACAAGTAAGCTTGTTCATGTTGCTTAAACACCATAGAAAGGGGTTTGTTGGATTATGGTTTTTTTGTAGGAAAGCATTTCATACAATGCTGGGTGACTCCTGAGCCTTAAAGTAAACAGCTATATCATCCTGTATGGAGCCAGAAAAAGGGAACTTCAAGAAAGTATCAAACTTGCTTGCTTTCTCTTTTTCTTAATGTAAGTGGAGGAAGAGGTGTTTAGAAGGATTTGCTGGGGTCTTCGTAATTGAAGGCCCTGTGACTAATACCCCCTTCCCAAGCTGGGTATCTGAATAAATGTTTCCCACACTGTACGTTTTATGAAATGCCCTCTTTGTGACATAAGGAGGGAAATGCACCGACAAACAACATAGCTAGAGGATTCTGTAAACCTGTTAGAAAGTTAAGTTATTTCCCCTCGGGGAGTCATGAAAATCTCTAGCTTCCAAAACTGCAGTGTTACCCCACCCCCACCCCAGATCCTTGGTTCCTGTAGGTGCACCTTTCTCACCAGTGTCTTCATCTAAAAACATGGACAGAATTCTAGACCTTCCCATTGCTCGTGGAGAAGACAGCATGAGAAAACCTTCCAGGTAGAGATGCATTCAGACTTACAGTAGACGTCCCCTAAAACAAGCTCATTTTCTCCCCAAGACACTTTTCCTCAGTTAATGCCCATGTCCTTAAAACCCACAGGAAATCTCTGGAGGGCTTTTCTGGCTCTGTTGCTGGGCTTAGGCATTTCCTGTCTTCCCAGAATACCTCAAGGCAATGGCCTTTGGCAGTGGGAGAACTGGAAGAGCAGAAGACAAAACTTATCATAATCACATGACTGTCCCAACCCTGCACCCACTGTGAGGATGGGAAGTGCTATCCCTTCTCCCAAGTCATAGTTACTTCTGAAAAGCCATTGAATCCTTAGCTGTGTACAGGAGTAAAGCTCCTACCCCAGAATCTCTCCTAGGGTTGTTGCTATGATAACATAATCCCTAGGAAATGGTAATTATACCCCAACAAGAAGGAATTCTCCACTTAAATGACTTTTCCTTTTCCCACTCCCAGTGTACCTTTTCCTTCTTCTTGTCCTTTGTGATGTGGGATAGTTCCAGTCTTCCTGCACCACAGAGTCTAGGATCCTTGCCATCTTTGTCATGCACAGAACAAGATATTTCTTCTCCCTGAAAATAGTTTTCATTTTGTGTGCTTTTTATGATTGGTGGGAACTTCTCTGGGTGTGTGTCTTACGCAGCCCTGTTTATATCATTCATTACCTGTAGGGCATCCTGTTTTTGAACAACTTTCTTATGAATGAGGTAGCAAGCTCTGTATGAGTAGGATGCATATTTAAGTGGATTTCCCCTAACTGCTATTTTGGATTGTAACAGCAACAGCAGGTTATAGTGGGATAGCCATTCAGATTTTTACTTGAAATGAGTCGCTCATAGTTGGAGTTTTACAGAAAGAACATAAGAGCTTGCCTGCTTTTGCCTCACTATTCTGAGACTTGGGTACCGCCCAGGGCCTGCAAAATAAAATATCAGTCTCTTCTTGCTCCTTTGTTGGCTTTCAACCTGCTCTCTTTTGTCTCACTATCCACCTTCAGGAAACTCTGGCATTGAAGTGCTGCTGCCTGCTGCCTTCACCGAGAATGACCCAGCCTGCATCTCTGCTTATCCTGACCTCCCACCACTCCTCTCACATCCTGCCTTTCTCTCATGAACCCTTCCCTTCATCCCAGCCTGTTTACCATCTATTAATTCCTCTTCCCACTTGGCACCCAGCACATATGACATGCCTCACTGTTTAGACTTGTATCCACAGATGTCTTATCTGCCCAAACCAATTGTAAGCCTTCAAAAGCAGACACAAACTTTTCTATCCTTCTGCACCCTGTGTATGCACATATGCCTAGGAAAGTAGGAAAACCACACTTACCTACAGCGAGTGCTCGGTAAGTGCATCCTGCAGCAGTGATATAGCTGGTGTGATTGTCCCCACTAAGATTAATTTTCAGAATTACAATCAGCTGTTTTAGCAGCTCCTGTCTTGCTGCTCATCCATCATCCTGCTTCTCTCAGCATGCGGCTAGCAAATCCTGAATATGTCGTTCGCTCCTCGCAGCCCCTACTGATGGTTTACCATTAACATAGAAGAGAATTCAAATTTGCTTTTTTAATATCCCTTCCTCTTAGACCAACTCCCCTCACAGCTCCACAGGAATTTAATTTTCAGGGAACCTATTATTTTATCTTTTAACTTCCAGAAAATATTTAAGATATTAATCAACTTTGGTTTCCTCCGCTACACAGTGGAAATAAATCTTCCCCTCAAGAGATTGCCATGAGAATTGGACTGACACCTGCACCCTTCAGCATAGTACTGGCCTGTCTCACACATGCAACTTTTAAGCTGTTTTCCAGAGTCCTTTGTGCAACATCTTCTCACTTGGTCTTCGTTGTACCTGTGAGGTAGGCAAGTGCTGGTAGATTTGTCTTTGATAGGTGAGGAAATAGACACAAATAAGTAAGGGGATTTTCTCCAAGGGCCCATGATTGTTAAAGAGCTGGGACCAGAACTGATCTTTTCAGGCCTGCTTAAATGTCCCGCCTCTTCCTGAGATGTTCATTTTGGGGAAGGGAGAAAGGGCAGCCTTCACTCACGGAATAAGCCCCAGCTCTCAGCTCCTGCCAGAGAGCGCCACCGTCCTTCTCCTAAAATGGGCAAGCATTTGCTGGTGGGACTTACTCTTTTTGATTTTTTTTTGTATTGTGGTTAGGCCACCTCTTCACCTCCAGCCTTCCAGAACCTTCCCCGCTGCCCTCCAGTTGTGTGATTTGTTAGAGTACCATGTATTTTTCTCAGTCATCTCAGAGAGTTCCAGGATGACTTGGGAGTTTTTATTGGCGAGACTGAAAAATACCCAGGCAATGATGATGTGCTGATGTTTGGAGACAGATTGGCAAGAGCAAGAAGTGATTTATGAAAAGCCCTGTAACTCTAGAAGGGCCTAATCAGGACGCTGAGAGAAAGGGATAAAACATTTTAATCCTCTCCATAATTTCTTCATTAAGAATGACTCTTAATTAGTCAGGGTAAAGTTTCTCTTTCAAGGTGTGTGCCTTTTCAGATCATAAAATTTTTCATGTTTCTTAGCTGAGACTCCCACATCTGCAGCCTGTCAGTGTTTGTGGGTTTGAGAAAACAGCCCTTTGCCAAAGAGTTCATCATATACTGGAAACAGGAAAGTATGAATTGGAGTAGCTCTCGTGAGTGCCACTTGTAAAGGTCAAGGTTTCATGTCTAGGGCTAGAGCCATCCATTTGGAAGAGAAAGACCCCCTTCTCTATAACCTGAGTGGAAATTGTAGAAGTAGGAATCCAGTGACCTACTCATAATGAAGTGGCAAGAGGACAAAGATTAGCCATTTCTGGGAGGATGGAGAGGACTTAGACATGGACTTAGGTATATTGTTTTAGTCAACAACAATGACAACACATCTCTACATACATCAGTATTTGGGGGGCAAAAGAGAGGTCAAGTAGCTAGCACTCATCATCTGTCTCACCAGGGCATGGTGGTGAGAAGGATGGAAGGTTTCCTATGGCTTCACAGTGGTGCTCCACACCCTATTCTAGTGGCCTTTGGACATAGTTCTTGCTAAGCTGACTACTGCCTTGTCCCTTGTGGCAGGATTCTCAGACACTGGTGTGCAGAGGATCTCCCAGGGAGCTGGTCCCACCCCAGGAGATACTGGTTTAGCAGGGTTCAGGAATCAGCATTTTTCAGAGCAAGGTGGTTGTTGACCACACTTTAAGAGACACTGCCTAATAGTGGCATCATTCTCTACTGTTGGAGAGAGTTGACTTTGAATCAGTTGGCAAGTGACTACATCAGGTACTGTCCTACGCCTGACAAGATTTGGAAAAGATCGAAGTGATCTGAGTTTCACCTTCAAGATGGTGAGTATAAAATGGGATAAGCAGTGAAGATTTGACAGAATCCAGGCTGGAGGGTCAGGACTCATTGGCATGGGCATGGATGGTGGCATTTCTGTTGAGCCTGGACAACTGGAGAATTCCCATAGATGACTTAGGGGAAAGATGACGTTTCTGATGCTCAGAACATCAAGAAGGCATCATCGCCTTGAGTGTAGCCTTGAGCTTAGTGTCTCTTCAGTCTGAAGGCACATGTTCAATTTAGAGAAAACCACTGGCTTAGAGCTCCCTAAAATCTGGCACTAGTGTGCCTAGAACAAGCACCAAGTGTACCGCTAGCAGCCATGAGGATTTGGCCCAAGCCAGGCTGGAGATGGCAAGTTACACTGGGCTTCTAGAAATGTTGCTGTCAAGTCAAGGGTGTCTTGGAGCATCCCAAGAACAAAGGCTGTGGTCCTCAGGAGTTCAGAACCTCAGCACCTTAGTGGTGCTTTAAATATGTACAGATTTTTGGAACACTTAATTCAGTGTGATCCTTAAACAGGCACTGTCACCAACCCCACAGGGTGTAATGAGGTAGGCCCATAGTGAACAGTTAATAAATGATGGCAGTTATCAGGACCTTTCCTCTGCTGTCTCACAGAGGGAACTGTGTGCTTGTGCCTGCATATTTGATATCATGTTCCTCCTTGGTCAGGATATCTTCCTTTCCAACTCTCAATTTTGAAAACATTGTAGATTTCTGTCCAACAGTCCATCAAAACCCAAGAATACCAGAATTGCTGCTGCCTTTCCCCAGACCACCTTGCACATCTGGACTTTGCAGCCTTCACTTTGCATGACTGTGGGAGAGGTCTGAGGCCATGGGCTTATTCATGTGAGCAGTCTGGCATCTGGACCGAACCCGGACCAGAATTCCCACCTAGGCTCTGCTGCCTAACCACAGGAGTCCTTTGGCAAATCAACTGCCCCAGCCCAACTTGTGGGGCCATGGGAAGATTTGAACTATTGTTTTGTTTAAGATGAGCAAACAGCAAGCTGACTCCTTACTGATGGCAGGTCTGAGACTTGGCCTGCTTGCTCAGTGGTGCCTTCTGCTGTAGTTAGAGGGACCACGTGGCAGCCTCACTATACATGGTCTCTGCAGACTTCGGTTCTAGGGAAGGGCCACAAATCCAGACTAGCCCCAAAGAGCCTATTCTCAGAAGAAGCATGGGGCCCCATGGGTTGTACTTCTGGGAGTCTTCCTTCCCCTTTAAACATGGTCTCCTTCACCCTATCTCAGCAAAATCAGAAATGCCCTTAATCTCAGGGCTTTTGAGTTGAGGATACTGGCAGCCTCCACCCACCAGCTTCCCTAGGTCCCCACACACTAGGTGACTTCCCAGATCACAGCTTATGAGCCCACACCTCAAGGTTGGTCGATACGTCTACATGGACATCAGAATGGGAGCTGGAGGTGGAAACCTCCCTATGACCCTGAGCCACTAAACTTCCTTCTCACAGAGGCACAAGGTCCAGACCTCCTGGATGGAATGAACAAGAAGCACAGAGAGCCAGGCTTTGTGTGACAAGGTTTCTTTTGGGCAGATACTGACTAACTTGGGAGTCTGCCCCCTTTGCTTTCACAGAGCTACCAGTCACAATGCATCCTTGAGCCAGGTGTCAAGTGGGTGGCTCTCCAGGTCTCTTGTGAGTACAGGCCTACCCTGGCTATGCTAGAGATTGTAATGTTGGAGATAGTGTGATAGCAGGACACTTTGTCCTTCAAGGTCCCTGACTTCTCAGCCCCACCCCAAACCTGCCCTCTTCAGGACAGGGGGTGCCCTCCCAGCCATGGGGAAAGAGTGTGTGAAGTGAAAACCATCAACTCTCTGAGCTGAAGGGGAGAATTTTATTGTCATCTATAGGAAGTTATCCACTGGCCAGTTATATTTGTACTATAGTGTGTGTACATTCATAAATATATATATGGTGTATATATGCTATATGATATATATACATAGTAAATTTGTTTATATAGGTGCATAGTGTATATGTGGTATATAATATATAGAGACACAGGTATACATATAGCCTTACTCTATGGAGGCAAAAGAGCTATAATGACAGATAATCATTTAGCACCTATTTATCGTGTGTCTACTCTATGCAAGACACTGTTCCATGTCTTGAAGACTTAGCAATGAGCAGAACAGCTAGAAATTCTGCCCTCATAGAGTATATATTTATCCAGGGACAGAAAGGCAATACATAGATTTTTTCTTTTTAAATCTATGATTTCAGGTAGTGACAAAAATGAGACCAAGGAATAAGGGGCAAGTGGAAGTGCTAGGAAAGGGTGGGTATTTGTTGTGGTTTGGTGGGAAAGGTCACAGAAGTCTCTCTGATAATTGACAGGGACCTTTGAACAGGAAGGGCCATGAAGGAAATGGAATGAGCCATTCAGACATCTGGGAGAGGAGTATAACAGGCAAAGGAGGCAGTCAGTGAAAAGGCCCTGTGGCAGGAGGGCGTGGCATTTCTCCAGAGCAACTGAGGAGACCAGCGTGGCTGGAGGCAACATGAGCTAAGGGGAGGGTGGGGGAGCAGATGGGTCAGAGGGAGAAGGGCCCTCACCTGGCAACTTAGAAAGGGAAGAGTACGGTTGAATAAAAACCCAAGTAAACTGCCAAGGCAAGATGCAGCATGAGAACACTCAGAGCGCATCCTGTCCGGGCTGTGTTGGACAAGGACGCCTCTGCAGGAGGCAGGTCTGGAATTGACGCCATACTGCAAACCAGGTGAATGCACACGAGGCTACTCCTGGCTGGAGAAATTTGAACAAAGCTCAAGGGAGAGTTTGTGTCAGGGCCTAGTGGAAGTTAAAGCCAAAGATGGAGGTGAGGGCTGTTTTGAAGGACATAGGTGACTGACAGAATTGTATAAAACCAAGGGAAGCCCATTTGTTCCACATTTTGCCCCACCGGCTGGGCAGTGTGGCTCAGGCCAGTCCAGATGCCAACTCTCAATAGCTTCCCAGAGGCTGCTGCGGCCTAGGCCCTTCCCCCACCTCCCTCCCCCGCTGCTGCCCATGGTGCCTGGGTTTAGCCCCTCCATGTGCTGACTCAGAATTTCCTGTACCCCTTCCAGTGATGACTATCTTTCCGCCAGGGGCACAGACCAAGTCCCCTTCCAGCCACAGATACAAATCTTCCAGCACAGATCTCTGAGGTCTGCAGGAATTCTCTTTCCACCTTTCTGGAATTCCACGGGCAAGGGGTGGACAGCTTGTCTGGTGAGAAGCAGTGCTGGGTTCTGGACTGGTGAGGCAGTGAGGTGAAGATCAGGCCCCTAAACTCCAAGTCAGGCTCACGTGCAAGCCAAATCTGCAACTTGTTCACCTCCTCGTTTCCATCACTCATTGCCTATGTGTGAGAAAAGCAGAGGGCATTCATTGTTACTCTATGACATGGCAAAAAGGGATTACCTGCTAATGCCATTTGGTTTGGTGATGCATTGTTACATAAAACACTCTGGAAGAGTCAAATATCCCCTGGGCTAGTGCTTACATCCCCAGGTTGGTAACCCTATAGCCGAGTATTGTTTTACTTGCCATTTTTCAAAAGAGGGAGGAAAAATACCCAAGCCATTATTCAGCTTGGTAATCAGACTTGAAGGAATCAACCACAACTCCCACATCTTTCTCAGAGGGCAGGACTTTGTAGACCTATTGTTCCTTCTCAGGCCACCTTTCAACCTACAAAAACTATCTGGGTGACAGACTTTAGGGGCTTTGGGAGTCGGAGAGAAGTTCTTCAAGATGGCATCCTAGCTCTAGCAAAGGGGCTACAAAGCCAGATGCATGTGAGACCACTATTTTGACTAGTTGACTTTGCAAGTTACTGCAACTCCTTGAATCTTAGTTTCCTCATATTTAAAAAAATAAGTGGGGATGGGGTGATAATGACCATTTCTTAGGGTTGTTTCATGTCAGTGTCTGCAAGGACTGGCTCTTGTCTAGCATCAGCTTTGGGGAAAAGAAGGAAGAGAGTGGAATGTGGTATTGGCAGGCTGGGGGCCCTTCCTCTATGTTTCTCTGCTTTATAAGTCATTTGTACACGTGGTATAATCTTGAGAAATGGCTACATAGCATTTAAAATTCTTTTTTAAGATATACTAGAGGCAAATGCCAAATTATTGAAGTTCCCAGACAAGAAAGCAAATGTCAGGTCTTGGCAATGTGGGATGGGGAATTTTCTGAGTGTGATATTTGAATAAAGAAATCTAAACTAGGAAAAAAAAAAGTTTCCCCAGATCTTATCACTGTACAGTGAAGAGTTGTATAAAAACTGTTTGTCCCCACTACATGTTTACTTACAGATGGGCAGGATATCTCTCGGGCCAAAAGTTCAAACTACTGCTCGCTCCCAAGTGATGTGTGAACTTAAAATGAACTGGTTTCAAAAGAGTCTCTAAAGCTCAGTTGACCCAAAAGCACCTGCCTCCCAAATGTCCTCTAGTACTTCATGGTTCTTGCTGATGTGGGGTTAAATATCTAGAAAGATGAAATGGAGCAATAGTCAGATATGTGTTCTCAAACACACAGGCTTTGTCGGGATCTTTCTTCTGACGGTCTTCTTCCGTTGCATCACATTTGTAAATTTAGCTGTATTACAGTGATAAAACAGAGCTTCTGTACCAACTCCAAGTAGGGAAATGCTAGAAATAAGTGATTTATTATGACTTTTTAAAAAATGCTGGTTTACTTTTAATTTTTCTATTTGTTGCCATAATAGCTATGAACATCTTCAACTTGGGAATCAGATCTTACTCATCAACATTTGAAGCACCAACACAGTTCCTGGTTTTTAGCACATATTGAAAAAATGTTTCCTGAGTGCAATTTATCTAGTTCCTTAGGCATCTGAAATACTATTAAAATGCAGTTGGTTGTAGTGGTAGGAATGTAGCTTTAAATGGTGTCAATGTGGTTTAAATCCCACTTCTGCTCTATCTGTGCAATTTTGGTCAAGCTCCTTCTTTGGTTCAGTTCTTCCTTTGTGAAATCAAGATAACAGTGGTTTCTGGTAGGCTAGTTTTGAGCATTACATGAGTGGGTATAGCATAAAGTTTTGGGAAAAGTACATGTCATTCATAGTTTGCTGTGTTTTTAATTATCATTGTCTTCCAGTTTTGCCTGTCTTAGCCGCTGCTTCCTACCCAGTTCCTCTGTGTCTCATGCTTCTGTCCAGGGAGCCTGGGGACCAGCTGATAATCTGCTACCATTTTCCTTTCACAATTGCACTCGACCCATCAGAGCTTTAGGTCCCCGTGCTGTGCTGATGTTCCAGAGCACTGCTGATAAATAAGTCTTGATCTGGACCTGTCCTTCTAGCTCTACTGATCATAGTTTTCTGGGTATATTATTTATTTGTGTTACTTTAAATAAAAAGAATTTTTTGTGTTCTCAGGGCCTAAGTAAGAGCTCGTCAGGCATCCTTCCAGAGCTTGCCCTGAATAATATCTTTTCAAGTATTTTCCTCTTGGTTTTCCTGCTATTCATTGCAGAAATAGTTAAGAATGACAGTATTGACATCTAGACTGATGTGTACATGTGGACTCCTCACTGTTCACAAGGTACAGGCTCTCTGCATCCTCCTGGGCTGCAACCCATGTGTGGCTTCATGGTGTACAGGAGATTTTCAAGAAGTCAGACTCATCTGGGCCATGAAGGATGAGCAAGATGTTAGGTGTGAGGGGAATTCCAGGGAGAGAATGAACATGAAGGGGTGGTGGGTGGGAAGCAGCAGTTGGACAGGGTAAACAGCAATTAGCCTGCACACAGGAATGAGTGGAGGACAGACAGACAGACAGACAGTACTGCTTAGAATTTCTTAGCATGGTATTGCCTACTTTGACTTCACATTGGAATCACTTGGTTACTTTAAAAACGTACTCTCTCCTGCCCCCACCCAAGTTCATGCGAAACAGAAACCGCAGGCTTGGGCCTGAGGAACCTCTTGGAGGAAGGGGAGAGCCTCTGCCTAGGACTTCATGGACACTTACCAGAGATCCCACATCAGGAGACCTCTTTCCTGTGAGTTACTGACGCTCATGAGGAAGAGGCAGCAGCAGCCTCTACATCTTCCAAGAGAGAGTTCAGAATTTTAGAATGAACCTAGAAAGAATTGGGTGAAGATAATGGAAAGAGATCTGTTAACCCAGAATTAACTCTAAGGACGAATAAAGACCCTGTTGGGCAGTGCGAAAGACTAAGGGTCTACTGCTCCCACATTTCCCTTAATTGTATCCTCTGCATTCTGAAAACTGCTGATTTTCTAGAAGCTTGCAGATGGACTAACCTCGATTTTTAAATGTAATTCAGACTTTATCCTGTAGGTCACAGCTAAAGCTACCATATGACTGAGAAGTTTGCGAATTAATTAGGGTACTGTTTATATTTCCAGTACTCAAAATCATTACATTTCACTGTCATATTCTGACTTCTTTAAAATCATTTCACAAATTAATCACAAGTAAATGGCATGAAATCTTCATCTCATAAATAGGTTTGTGTTCTGCAGGTCTTTAAGTTCATAGCACAAACACAGTCTCATTGGTACCAGTTGTTAATCCAGAGGTACACCCATGTCCCATGCAAGAATTTTAAAGCAGCACTAAAGCAAAACAAAGTGCTTTTCATGTAGAGATTGGTTCATTTGTCTTTCTTTCCATAGTCATTACCCATTGCTTTCATGTTCTTAAGTCCTACTTAGAGAGCCACATACATCCTCTTGGAAACACTTGGGTTTTAAAGAGACAAAACATATAAGCACATTTTTCCCTGTCCTAACACAGGGGAAACCCATGCTGACTTGTAGAAGAAAAGCAGAAATGTTTACAATGCAGAAAGTTTCAGTGTTTGTCAGAAACATGGGCTTCTTGGCACATGGTCCTGGATGAACTTCACAAGTATTGGCTGATATATCCATGAAGGCAGCGACTTTGAATGTGTTTACCAAGTGGACTGCCAAGTTACAAATAATAACTTCTTTGCTTAACCCTGAATGAGTAACGTAGAACTAAAGCAGTTCTCGTGAATACCTTCCCATATGCATCGCAAAACACAGATCAGTTTACATTGTATAGTTTAGTTAAACTTAAAACTCTATGAACAGGAGAATTTGCTCTAAAATGCACTGCAAGGTCAACAATTCGATATTTGAAAAAAAACAACCCAGCCTCCATTTTAATGTTTCAGGGTGAAGAATCTTATTTTCCATACATAAAACATAGCATGAACTTTCCTTTTCAGTGGTGGACTTTAGCTATCAAAACATGATTTCTATGTCACAAGTCCTATTATAATTTAACATGGCAATCCCATTTCCAGGAAATCTCCTTTCAGTTTTAAATTGGATTTTTAAATATATGAGTTATAGCTAAGCCCCAAATGTTGACTATTGGGAATACCAACCAGTATATTGTTAACATTATGGAAGCCAGTAAGTTAATGCAAAAAGGAAGAGTCAGAATTGTTAAGCTAGAAGTTTATTACAGTCTAGTGCCTGTGGTCTGTATAGTGTGTGGTTTTTATGGATTCCTGGGCTACAGTATGGCAGGGATTCCATGCCTGCCCCAGACTGTCTCTGTGAGTTCTTCTTTGTTACTCTCCCCAAAGAATAATGCTGTCACTTCTTGTTCGTATTGAGATGAGAGAAAAAATTCTTCCCATCTGTTTACTGCCTGATCAGTTGGAGTTTTCAACAAGGAATATTGGTAAGGAAAAACAAAAGCAAACAGGAGAGGTTAGAGTCCAATACTCTGTTCTGAATTTAAATGTAGTCTAGCTACAGGTAGGTTGGGCAGCTGGGCTTAGAGGTGCTTAAGCCATTGCACAATCCTTTGCTTTGTCTCTGAGGAACTCCCAGACTCATTGGTACTTCGATTTAATTTCCTGAGCAGTATCCTAAGAAGTAACTACTGGAGAGGCCACCTCCCCCGAGGCAAGCCCAGCAAAAGAGCCCTTCTCCAATGGTCGTGGGTTGACCAGAAATGGGGCCACCAGCCCAAGCATGAGCTTCTTCATGGGCATCTTTCTTCCCAGGCCCTGCCCTGTCAGCAGATACCCCTGTACCTGCACTCTTGTTCTGCTATAGCATTTTTAAAAGTAATGTCAGATGCCATGTTGGCATCTCTGTAGGTCTTATCATTTCAAGGCCTTTTCAAATTGTGGCAGTTTCCTGAGAGAGCTCTATAACTTCATTCTAAACTCACAAGCCAACTTCCTGTCCAAATTCAACATTTGAAGTGGGAAAACTATGTGAGGCCTTCAATATAACAGTTTAAAGGTGTTCTGTAAATATGGGATTATTAATGATCATTGTGCCAAAGTCATTTTGAATAAAATAGTTTCAGAGCTGTACTTTTACTGACCCAAAGCCCTCTTTCATCAGAATTTTGTCCTTAATCTGTTCTAGGATCATTGCCATAATCTTGTCGCTCTAATTATAGCCCCCAAAAATGTGAACTATGTTATATAACACAGCCTGTTTGGACTTCTTATAGACTTGCTTATATGGCAAGAAAAACAACTTCCAGTCCAACAAAGAAGGCTAAAAATCATACATGCCATAACTATTCCGTTTTGGGGGGGGTTTTAGTAACATTAGAAGTGCCCTGTGGATGTCTTTCAAATATATTACACTGAGCTTTTTATCTTAAATGGCAGTTACATAGTATGCTCTAGAGATAAGTGGGTTAGAAAGCAATTGTTGTCTGTAAGGTATCATGGGAATAATGGGAATATTCATCAAGCTTCCTCATCATCTGTGAAACAAAGTGTCTTGGCTGTGTGTATGGGCCTCTGCCCACTCTCTGGGAGGCTGTGAAAGTGGGAGCATGGGTTTAGAAGTCACTGAGCTGATATATCAGAGACAGTGCCATCAGAGAGGGGTCCTGTTGCTTCTGCTCATTCCTCTGGATCTCCATTATGGAACTCCAGATGGAAGGAATCAGAAAGGAATATCCCTCCGTCCATAAATCATTATAACTTTGTTCTGAAAATGTGGCATCCATGCACTTGAATAGTGGCTTGTCATGTAGGTGTCTCCCATTTATTCCTATGGTGACAGTCTCACAGCAGATGCAGAATTCTGAAGGCAGAAGACTCTTCTGCGTAGGAAGGGTCATGAGTGTATGGCTTGCTGCCTGGAGGGTCCTGAGCATAGTAGCAGTGGGTGATATCATGGGCTCTGCCCTTGTTAGAACTTCACGCCAACTGCCTTGGATTATAGGCCAAAGTGCTTTTCTAATTCTGGTCACCAGTTATGCAAACTAAATTCAATTCTGTGCTCTAGGTATAGAGAGAATTCTGTGCAAAACCTTGATCCAGAAGCTAAGAAAAATATAAGCATATCTTGGAGGGCCAGGGATTTAGCTCAGTGGTTCTGCCGCCTGCCTTGCAAGCGCAACGTCCCGAGTTTGATCCCTGATACCATTTAAAAAAAAGAAATCTTGGTACTTGGTGGGTATACAGTAAGTATTTGTTGAGTGAGTGAATGAATGAATGAATGAGAAAGTCTGGACTTGACCTTTATTATTTAGTGAGTAAGATTTAACAAAATGAAATCACTAAAGGGTGTTAAATTCTCAATCATATAATGTGATTTATTAGTGAAAGGCACTATCTCTGGAACACAGGCTAGGATAGTCAGGGAAGGAATTTGTGAAGGAGGCAGAATGGTACATTTGGATTCCCAGAGATGAGCAGTGAGGAACACTACCAGCCAGACTGAAGTTTTGGAGACAACTATATATGGTATCACAGTAGGTTCAGGGTGAGGGAAGACAGTGAGGACACCCACCTGACCAGGGGAGTTGTCACAGGTAGGTTGGGACCAGATGATAGGAGACTGTGGGTCCCTATGGGAGGAGAGGCTATTCCAACCCTGGGTGACATGGGGCAAAGCAGAAATGTGCTCAGTCTGCTGGATTCCTCTGGCTGAAGAGACAGTTGTGAACCCATCAGTTGGAGGTGTATAGTGGCCCCACAACTGTGTACTCTGGCTGTTGTGTGGCACCATGTTCAGGCTTTGTCATCCTCCTCATAGCAGAGCGAGTATCTTCCTTACTAATTATGCAGGCAAGGAACTCTCTTGGTTCTTCCACTCAGTGGCCGCTGGTTTCTAAACCTCTCCTTAGGTCTCAGTCGAGACCAGCAATGGCCTTAGTGGAGCTCATCTGGGCTTCTGGGAACTTTGATTCAAATGTGATCACTTCATTTTTGACTGAAGACATTCATATAATAAATAGCATTTTGTTCAGCTGTGATACAGTCCCATCTTTTTGCGGTACTCAGAATTTTCACACTCTTGCTCCTGAGTGGAGAATTTGCTAATTTGGTATGATCTTAACTAAATTTGGAGTTTATGTCACTTAGCACTGTAGGTTCAAAGTCTCATAGGAACCTAGAATGCCTGCAGCCCTGGATAACAATAAGTATGCTCTGGGGTCACTACACACAAAGCTGTAGTTCCTTCTAATTCAAAGTGGTTAGCACATAGATAAGGACAAATGCGCTGAGTTCTTCCCAGCCTTGGTGGGACTAGTGGAACAGGTGTGCTAGTGGAACCGGGGACCTGCTTGGTGCTCAGGAACTCTTAGTTCCTCCCTGCAGGACCGCACTGCATGCCAAGTATGATTCCAATGCCTAGCTCTCATGTGTTTAGACCTTATAATTCTGTGTTGTAATTCATTGTATATGCTGAATACTTATTCTCACATTGAATTTTAGAGCAGTATACACAAAGCCATGTATTCTTTATAGAGGAATTAAAGCAGCATATTTCCGACTCTAGATTGTGTTTAATCAGTGGGTCACAAGATTCATTTAGTGCATTTCCATCAAACAGTAGGATAGAAAATAGGAGAATGTACCATATACATGGTAAAGGTAAGGATTACAGTGGGTAACTGAATTTCAAATACTTGTGTGTGGGGGTGACACATGTATATCACACACACACACACACACACACACACACACATACACTCTTATATTGGCCACATATGTGTCTACACATTTATATTTACCAGGTCATCAGTACTGCATGTTGTAATTAAGAAAATGAAATCCCCATACTTGGAATCCAAGCTACTCAGGGTAAGGCAAGAGAGCTGCGAGTTCAGGGCCAGTCTGAGCAGCTTATCAAGACTGTGGCTCAATATAAAAAATAAAGAGGGCTGAAGATATAGTTCAGTGGTAGAGTGCCCCTGGGTTTGAACCCCAGTACCAAAAAGGAAGCAAGCAAGAAAGGAAGGAAGAGTTAAAGGATATTTAAAGCAGTTTGACTACCCTTTGACATACAAATTTGCCTCCTGCTGACACAACTCCTGCCATTGCCAGAGACAAACTATCCTGGGGCCTGCTGGCTGGAAGAGATGTTTGGGTTGGTGATAGTGGAGGGGCTTCCTGGGCTCCGTGTGTAGGGCCTGTGTGTTCTTTTGTTCCTTCTCTCTTCTTCCTCTGGAGTATCAGGGACATCGTCCACTGTGCTGTGGAAATGGAACATGTTAGGCTGTAGATCTTGACCTAGTGTGCGGGTAGAGAGACAGTCAACAGGTGTGACAACAAGGTGGCATCCTTGGGGGGGGGTCACAGAAACAGGCCTGAATCTCAGTTGTCAGCCTTACCTGCCTTGAGCCGATGGTGTCTGATGGTAAATAAAATGCCTCCCCTTTTCCCAAGGACCAGGGTCCCACTCATCTATCAGGCTGTTGCTGGGATTTATTCCTGCAGTGAACACAGGCAGACCCAGGTCCTAAGGGCAAACCAGCTGCTGGGCCTTCTGCAGCAGTTAGGTACAGGCTACGGGATGTGTCCCACCTCTAGGGCTAGAAGTCATTTTCCCCAGCCAAACATGGTAGCACTCAGCTCCACGGGGGCTGTGTCTCAAAGACCGGGCCTTAGAACCTTTGCTTCTTAGCCATGCATAGTGTTCACACTTCTAGTCCTAGCAGCTACTTGGGAGGCTGAGGTAGGAGAATCTGTTGAGCACAGGAGTTTGGGACCAGCCTAGGCAACATAGCAAGACTTATCTCACCCATAACAAAAACAACCTTTACTTCCCATCCAAATTACCTTTAGATGCAGAACTCTGGGCCTTAGCCCAGATGATTTTAATAACTCTTCCAGGGGGTTCTTCTGTGTGTTCAAGTGTGAGAATCCCAGACTTGAGGTTTCTTTCATATACGTAGCACCTTGAACAATGGAGAAAACTAAGGATTTTTTATTTCATACAATTTTAAGATGGTTTTATTTTGGGTCCTTCTTCTTGGTGAGGGTTGACATTGTTGATTGAAACTTTAAAATGATAAAGGCCAATCAACCATTCAGCTACAAGAGTGGTGCTTCCCTGAGGGTCTCCACCCTGGGCAGGACCCCTTCAGGAGTCTTGAAGATACCTGCTTATAAAGAGCTTTGAGCACTTTAATAATCAAGCTCCCTTGGATGGGACTCAAGAGAGCTGTGCATTCTTTGTTTATCTTCAGTCTTGTCACAGAGTGAAACGGAGAGAAGAGCGCTGTTTCCATTTTCATCTACCGGCTAATGACCAGCTCTGAAAAGCTTACCAGGTGCCAAAAGCGAGCTTCCTGCTTCTGTCCTCAGCTCAGCCACCTTCCTATCCTCTCTCCTGAAAAGAGCTCCTTTTAGGCAGGAGAGATGGAGCTAGAATGACTTATGGGAGGAAGCCTGTGGCATTTTTTCCTGGACACCTAGGCTTCCTGGCCAAATCTCTCCCTCATTAGAGGAGTTTGACTGCACAGGATTAAGAACAGTCTGGGCCAGGGAGGCAGTGGCTACTTGTCCAGTTCCTCTTTGCTGAACAGTTTTCTAAGTACTCATTGGAAAAAGAGTACAGAAATCTTATCTCTATTTGGTCAGGGAAAGCCCAGCTACTTGAACTTGAGAAGATCTCATGCGGGGTTGATCAGCACAGCCAATACCTGGTGATGAGCCAATGTCAGGGGCTCTTTTATAGATCCAGGAACTTATGGGGCTGGACTAAGAGGAAGAAAAAACATGTGCCATGCAAGCATTGTTCTAAGAAGCTGTTAAACCCTCTACTGCTCACCCTGAGCTCATGGTGCTATGTGGGCAATGGAAGGAACGCTTTTGTTGGTACATCCTGCACAACTTGCTGAGTGGGAGACCACTCCGAAGATCAGACCCGTTAGTCACATGCTAGATGCTAAATGCTTGAGGAGCTTTGTATTTCACAACACCGAATTTGATTAAGACAGACTCTGGACAATGTCAGTTGTTTAAAGCTTCAAATCAAAGTGGCTCCCTGTCTCCCTCCCTTTATTTACTTAATTAATTTTATTTTTGAGTAAGGATGAGAAATAACTCAAAAACATGGGGAAATTTTTTCAAAGGAGAGTGTCTTGGCCTGAAATAAATCCCATCAAAGTATTTCCACTGATCACTAGTCTGTGACTTGCCTATAGGAAGTTTTCTGTCAAGTACCAAGGAAATCTTAGAAAATTGATTTTTAAAACTGCAGTTCTTTCTTGGCTTCACAAGGACCAGCTGGGTAGCTCATTAAATGTAAAAAGTGCTTTGAAAATTGGAAAATCAACACTCATTGTAATTATCATCATTAGTCATTTATATCAGTGTCTTTTAATGTTACTCATCTACTTCTGCCCAGTGGTAGAGCACACAGATATGTTCACCTGACTTCCTTTGAGGCACATAGGGGAGCAGGAGAATTAAGTTCTACTTTCTTGACTTTCTTGGACTTGCTGTAGGGCACCATGTCATCTCCAGGATCTCTTTGAGCCTCAGTTTCCTCATTTGTGAAATGAGGAACAACACTTCTTCCCACCTGTTATCATTTATGTCTAGATGTCCCCCCAAAGCCTCATGCAGTCATAGGTAGGGCTTTTCAGAGGTGGCTAGACCTGGAGTATGTGTTGCTGGGAATAAGTGTGTGATGCTCAGATTAAGGGTATGTGATTACTAAATTAGTCCACTGATTGGTTTGCCATAGTTCTAGGTGTGGATAATGGGAAGGCCCACGCTGGGTGTGAGTGCTACTCACCCTAAGGGCATGTAGCCTGGTTAGAATATAAGGGACAGAAAGAGGGCTGCCATCATTGCTTGCTGCTGCTTGCTGCTGTTTCTGCTTCCTACCTTCTGCCTTCCATGCCATGAACTGTTTTTTTCTTCTCCACGATGCTTCTCTGCCATGCCACCCTGCTTTGGAGCCAACTGACTATGGACTGAAACTCGACAAACTGTGAGCCAAAGAAACCTTTCCTCCTCTAACTTTGGGTATCAGGTATGTTGTCTCAGCCACAAGAAAAAAGTAACTAAGATACCACCTTTGTATCTTAGTTAGCCATCCTGAGGCTTAAATGACAGCAGTTTGAAAAATCCCAATATATTGATAGAATGGCAAAGTGTCCCTTTTGTATTGTAACCCCCATCAATTTCTGTTTTCTGGGGATTCACTCCCAAGATGCACCAGTGTGGGGTTCATTGGACTTGATGTTCCACTGGTACCCCTCAGCCAGTGCCTCCCACCAAAAAGTGGCTTTCGAAGCAAAGTCCACAGGTCTCAAGGCAGAAAGGCAGGTATGCTGAGTGTCAGGATCTGTCCAGATGTTCTTGATTCCTTTTTGTCCTAACACTTTTTTGCCCTTCTCCGGGGGAGAGAAGTGATGGTTAGAGGTGATCTCCTCTGCATAGGAGCTTTGGCCAGTTCTTACACTGGTCTGGTCAGGTGTAACTGGAGTCTCGTAGGTGAGAAATGCACTGGGATATGAATGAAAAGGGGCTGACCAGTGTGCTGAGCACCTTCTTTATTTAGGAAGATTCTGCTCATCCTTCAAGACCCAACTGAACGCAGCCTTTGCTCTCTTTCCCTATCCCAGAGAAAAGAGATTCTGCCCTTTCACAGCTCAGGATGCAGTAGTGAGCAGGCCTCAGCTGTAGTGACTCTCATTGATATCTAATTGATATCAATTGATATCATTGATATCTGACCTACATAAGAGAAATCCAGAAGGGATGTATAAGCAGTTTTGCTGGATTCTTCTCTGCAGTCTAGAGTCTCAGATATTCTCTTAGAATTCCCTGATGAATGGCTCTGCCATTCAGAATTAAGAGTTGGAAGGGCAAGAGGAAGAGACAAGGCCCTTATTTTCCCACTGGATTGAGCTTGAGACAGATTGTCCACCCCTGTGCTTCCTGGACTTTTATGTACCCCAGCCCTTTCCCTGTTGGGCAGTCACTGGGGCCTCAGGGTTTCAGCTGACTAGCCACAAAGCTCTTCGAGTTACTAATTCCAATGTAGGCCTAGAGGGCAATGAAGCCCCCCTCCCCCATGAATGGGTTCGCTCTACTCCCAAAGGTGCACATAGCCCAGTCTCTCTTGGGCTTACAGATCCTTTAAGCCTGTGTTGACTTTAGTGACCTGAGATAAGGCAGTAGGAGATAGACTTGCATATGTTAGATTGGTACAAAGCCCTTTACACACACAGTTTGCAATTCACTGTGAGCCTGGACCAGAGTCCAGCTTGTAGGCACCCGACTAGTTTATGCTTAATTGTTCCCAAGTGCTGTGGTCAGGAGGAGACCTCTGGACATTTGTACCTGGTGTGGGAGGTGCCTTTGGTTTCCTTGTGGCTGTGGGGGTCTCCAGTGTTAAGGGGCTTCCCTCTGCTTTTCTTCTGTGAACTCTGCTAAGTTCCACTTGCTCCGGAACATCTTCCTTGGCTTCCTGGCATGAGTGTCCTCTTGCAGAACTCCTCCTGCTCCATATCATCTTAGATCTTGTTGACATTATAAGTTGTGCAATTGATTTTGTATTGTTGTTTTTCCATTATAACTGTGATACTCTAAGGACAAAGACCATAGAGGTCCTCTATTTAGGATTCCAGTCCAGGGGTGGCCCTGCTGAGTCCCTTGAGAAGGTTCAGAAGCATTACAATCATGGCTAACACAGAAAGCCGGAGGGTGACACTGGCCTCACTTCCAGAAGGGATGACTTCATGCCCTTGCAGAGTTTGTGACATCTCCTCCATTGGCCTCCCATTCTTGGAGTGGCTGAGGTGAGCTCCAGGCCTGTGGTGCACCTTGCCAGATCTGCGAAGTCATTTCCCTTAAATCATGTTTACCTTTCACAAGAAAAGGGCCGAGGCAGGACAACTTGGCAGAGACACTGCCACCAAGATTGGAGCACTGGTAATTTCTTCAGCCCTTTGTGACTATAGAGTTTATGAAATGTAAGTAAACAGTCTTGGGCTAATCCCTGGGCCGTGAGAAGCTGTCTGAGGGTTTATTTGCCCAGTGTCCCTGCATGCCTGTGCTGTGGCACACCCTGGCTCCAGTGTGCCGCTTAGTAGAAGGTGTCTGATTTCTGTAATCACCTTGGAGTTTAGTGGGTTTATGCCATGTGGATTGCAGTGGAGGGAAAACATCATCTCTAGTGTTCTGGTTTCCGTGCCCACGTTCCCCCCCCGCAGTCTCACCTTGCCCCACCCTTGGGAGCTGCATGGATTATAAAATATTAGGTGTGACCCTGTAGGTTGGGAAAGAGGAAAGGTTGCTTCCCTCTCCCTCTTGTCTCTCCCCTCCACCCCAGTACTGCTCCTTGATGTGGTTCCATAGGTAACTGGGGACAATTTCAGGATGCTGCTACCCAGTGGCCTTTTAATTTCTTTTTGCCAGTCATGTCCAAGGAGTGATTTGGCAGCTAGTTGACACATTTCGGATATATCTCCCATTTCCTTTTTGTCAAAACCTCATTCTTTTATAGGGAAGAAAAAATCTAGCCCTGGTCTTTCCCATTCCCTTCCAAGGACAGAAATATCTGTGCCATCAGCTTGAGGCGAGGTCCCACAAAGGCTTGATTTTCAGTGACCCTCTCTCTGCTCACCTCCTCTCATTTCCGTCCTGGACCCACAGGAAGACGCCTGGAAGGGTCAGGATGACCTGTGCATCACGTCAGGCTGGGAACATTATCCCTTCTTGTGGACACCAAGCTCTGTGAGGCAAGCCCACTAGTAAGTACTGAGATGATTAGGGGTTGTCCCATAAGAATTAAACTGGTAACAAATTCTCCTTGTGACTACAATCCTCAGAATACCTTCAACTTTTTGATTATGTCATTTGATGCTCAGGTCTGACCTTCTCAACTGAGTGGGTTATAGGTGGGCCCTCATACAGCTCCTCCTCTCATCTCTGGGTACAGTCTTGGGTAGCTTTGGGTGATGGGCCCCTGGGCTGGCAGTTTCTGGTGGCCGAGGGCTGCCATCATACTTTGCTGTACCATCCACATGCTGCCACCCTCTCTCTCTCTGAGTCATTGACTGTAAAGGTTGGGAAGCCATAGGCAGGGCAAATGTTACGATCTGACTTTACAGATGAGGAAACTGAGAATCAGAGAAGTATGGCAACCCTAGGTGCAAGGCAGTGCCCTTGCCACACTTCCCCCCAGCTGCTTATTATAGGGTAGCTCTGATCTCTTCTGGGGAACCCTGAGGATATTTTCTCAATCTAACACTCTTTGGGGGCATGCTGCAACTCAGTTTCTCATGGGCTGTTTCCTACTCTCTTTGAGGGGCTTTCCCATCTGCAAACATTGTTTCCTCTATCCCCACCCCCCACCCCGGGGACTCTACATTATTGAAATAGTGGTGCTTTTCAAAGCAAGGATAGAGAGGAGAAAAGCCAGATCAAAAGTTGGATCACTGGGGCCAGGGATTTTGCTTTCGCTTAGTGGTTCTGCCACCTGCCTCACAAGCACAAGGTCCTGAGTTCGATCCCCGATACAAAAAAAAAAAGTTGGATCATTTTTCTTACAGTCCCTTTTCCTCCCTCTGATCAAGTGTGTCTGTTTGAACCACTTTCAGAAAGCAGTGTGTACAGGCATCAATCCTGTATGTTGAAAGTATGAATGAAATGTTAACATATGCAAAAACCTACAAAACTAAAGAATAAGTAGAACCAGGCCACAGGACATCATTTATATACTAGCAGTGAACAACCCAGAAGTGAGATTAAGAAAATAGTTACATTCACAGTGACATCAGAAAGATTTAAATGCTCAGGAGTCAAAATTTAGCAAAAGAAGTAGAAGACTTGTGTACTAAAATGTGCAAAACATTCCTGAGGGAAATTTAAAAAGCCTAAGTAAATGGAGGAAGAGTCCATGTTTATGAGTTGGAGAACTCAATGTTACTGAAATGGCAGTTACTCTCCCCAAATTGATCTATACACTCAACACAATCCCTATCAAAATGCCAGCAGCCTTCTTTTCAGAAATTAACAAGCTGATCTTAAGATTTTTACAGAAATGCAAAGGACTCAGAGTAGCCAAAACAGTCTTGAAAATGAAGAACAAAATGGGAGGGCTTAAACTTCCTGATTTCTAAACCTGCTTATAAAGTACAGTCATCAAAACAGCGTGGTACTGGAATAAAGACTGGACATTTAGGTCAGTGCAACAGAGTTGAAAGTCCAGAAATGAACCCTTACATTTATGGCCATTGATTTTTCTACCAGAGGGGCAAGAGCACTCACTGGGGAAATGATGGCTTTTAGCAAATGGCACTGAGACAGCTGGTTAGACTTTCCTCTTCCTCATCTCAGCCATGCTCAAGTGAACATTTCACTGGAATTATATACGTTCCTGATGTTGTACATCCGTCATCACCGTGCATCTCTGCAGGTCTTTTTCGTCTTGTGAAACCAAAACTCTACACCTATGAAACAACAGCTCTCCATCTCTCCCACACACATACATACACCCCACCCCGTCTCCTGACAATCACCACTGCACTGTTGGCGTCTGTGAGTTGAACTGTGTTAAATACCTCACATTAATAACATCCTACAGTATTTGTCTGTGTGACAAGCTTTTTTAAAAAAACATATCCTCAAGGTTCATCCATGTTGTACAGGTGTCAGAATTTCTTTCCATTTTAGAACTGAATGATGATGCTTCATTGTAGGGATAGACCACATTTTGCTGATCTGTTCATCTGTTGATGCATGCCTGATTTGCTTCCACATTTTAGCTATTATGAATGATGCTGCTGCGAACAGGGGTGTGTAGGTAATTCTTTGAGACCTCGCTTTCAGATTTTTGGTGGTATATACCCAGAAATGATATTAAAATTAATTCCTTGTACTACTTAATGAAATTAAAATTCTATTTTTAATTTTTTGAGGAACTACCATGCTGTTTTTCCACAGTAGCTGTACCATTTTACATACCCACCAGCAACAGCTACTGTACTTCTTATTTCAGAGTAGTCCTGTGTGTACTTTCTCTCACTATCTCACCCTCGTGGAGAGATAAGTGAATAATTATGATTGTCTGCACTTTAACTCACACTTATTTTATACTTGCTAGATGGAAGGTTCTATTCTGAGCACTTTATGAATTATTAACTTGTGGGATTTGCCAACAGCTCTAGGAGGTGGATACTATTATCACTCCTGTTTTATACTGAGGAAATTGAGGCCAGAAATGGCTTTGTGATTTGCAGCTAGTCAAGGAATCACTGAGCCCATAACCAGGCAGCCTGGCTCTAGGCCTCACCCAGCACACCCCATTCCACTTCTAATCACCCTGGTTTGATAATGGAGGACACTGAAGCAGGGAGACATTAATGGTTCATTCAGTTACACAGCAAGGTAAGTTTCCTGGCACTTTATCGAGGGTTTTTCTTCTGTTGGGTGCTGATTCAGCCTCTGCCCACTAAGAGTGTGTATCCATGTGTATAAAGTGGTAGGGAGAGAAGAATTACAGGAGGATGAGAAATCTTCAGTCCTCAGGACAATGCTTGCCCATTAGAGCCCCTGCAGTTTCACCAAGGCCCAGAATCCCAGGATGTGCAGATGTCTCTTAGAGGGCCTCTAGTTTACTCTCAGTGGGAGCCAAAATTCTTCCACAGCTGGTCTCCAGCTTCTGCATTTCTGCAATAGGAAGCTCCTTCCTGAAACTGTTGGTTCTTTTATACACCTACTGAAGAGGAAATTCTTCTTGTGCCACCATTGGTGTTAGCTTTCTGTGCTCTGTCCTCTTGGTCTGGTCCTGTGCTTCTGAACTGTGTTTACCAAGTCTGATTGGTCACACGTACAAGACTTAGGGGTCCAGCTTTCTGGGTTCCAGTCCTGACTCTGCCGCAAACACCCTCTGTAATGTTAGGCTTTGTTTTGTGTTGTTTTTCTAATTTATAAAATGAGAGCTAGTTGTGTAGGAGTGAATTAGGTAGGTGAAGCTGGTAGGAACTCAGCTGTTCCCTGTTACCGTATTTGGAAATAGTAATTACATTTTATCTTAATCATCTTCATTATTAATATCCCTGGCCCCCCTCCCCCCATATAGCTCCTTCAGGGGCATCACTTTCAGATTTCTCTCTTCTGGGTGTGCTTGTCTTCAAATACTGTCCCAGAAGACAGAAGCTCCATCCACCCTTCACCACAGCCCCTATTTTGTGAGCCAGGCATGTAGTGACTTTTACATAGAATTACAGTTTCCTTAAGGAGCCTGTGATACGCTGTTCTTTTCCTACGTATCATCTGAAGAGGTGGTATGGTACTTTTCCTAAATCCTTTCATCTTTGCTTTCTCACAAGGTATTATGTTAAGACAGAAATTGGCAGCAGTTAGTGAATTCAAGTGTTTCCAGACTTGAGATCTTTTTTGTCTTTAATCTATTCATTAAGAGCCTACCTGTGCATTATAAGTCACATTTTCTTTATCTCCAAATATTGGTTACCAGCAGTCAAACCTGGAGTTAGATCTTGTCATCATGCCATCCTTTAGAAAGTAGTGGCAGAGTTGAAACTACCTTTTCTTATTCTTAAAGATAGCTGTAAAACTTTTATCAAGTAATAGGATCTGTGCTTCTAATAGTAATGAGAAAATCCAAGTGAAAGGGGCCCCTCCTCTGACAGGTGGCATGTGGAATGGTTTTGATAACTAAGGCTGCAGAAGAAATAACCCTCGAACCCCAAGGCCCAGCATGCTGGCCATGGCTCAGGGCTTCTGTGTGGCCACCATCATAGAGTGGATTGAATATGTTGGAAGCAGCCAGTGTCCGACTGTGCATCCCCTCCCTGTGAGGCCTTGACTTGGGCTTCCTTGCAGCTTGGTGGCCTCAGAGCAGTGATACCACTTAAATGATAGCCAGCATTTTCAAAAGAGACAATTCCAGCCATGTGTGTTGGTACCCACCTGTGTTCCAGCTACCAGAAAGGCAGGAATATCTTTGGAGCACAGGAGTTCAAGGCTAGTCTTGCCAATATAACAAGACCCTGTGTCTAAAAAAAGAGAAACAGAGAGACCTAAAGAATATTCTGGTGACCAGTGTGGAAACTGCATTACCTTCCATGATGTAGCTTTGAGGATCATGTAGCATGACTTCTACCACAAAAGTCCATCCCATCTCCAGGACTATGTAGAATGAGAACTGTCATTGCTACTATCTTTGGAAAATACAGTCTTTTCCCCACCAAGATCTCCCCAATTCAGAGCTTTATGTTTTATAAAATTATTGGTATAAAGTATTAGAAAGTAAGATTTATGCATTACGAAAACAAATTCTGCTTCTAATTTGCTGAATTACTATATGACCTTGTGTTTTGTTTTGTTTGAGTCTGTGGTTTTTACTTAGGCCTTCAGGAGTTCAATTTGTTCCTCCACAAAAAATGAGGATCAGGATATAGTTATTTGTCTCCCTTCTAAGATGCAGTGAGGATATGATAAACAACCATTTGTGAAAAGATCTGAGTATAAGTATCGCTGTATGGATTACCCAGTGATTCTTCTTGCGCTGGCTAAAACACAGGAAAGGCAAAAGGACACTCATCAGCTGATGACAAAAAAAAAAAATGCAGTCCAGTGGCTTGGGAGGCTGAGGCAGGAGGGTTGAGGGGTCAGGGATTTAGCTCAGTGGTTTCGCCACCTGCTGCGCAAGCACAAGCACCCGAGTTCGATCCCCAGTACCGAAAAACAAAACAAAATAAAAAAGGAGGGTTGAAAGTTCAGATCCCACCTTAGGCAACTTAGCAAGACCCCGTCTCAAGAAAATAAAACAGGCTGGGGATGTATCTCAGTGTGAAGACCCTGGGTTCGTGTGGTATCAGACCTCAAGAGTTGCCTCTTCACCCAATCCGTTTTCCTGTCCCCTAACTTCCTGATAGGCAACAGCAAAATGATAGGTACATTCCCCCTTTCCTCATGACTTTGTAGGTCAAACTGGAAGAAGTTGAGGGGTCATCTAGTTCATTTCCTGTTTGGTGAAGTGACTGAGACAGGTTGGAGGGAGGGCCAGAAGCGTTTGCAGCTTCAGCAGATGTTATCCTTCTCTCTGGGACACAAATGTCCCAGGGTAAGTGGCCCATGGCAGGTCAAACGAAAGGAGATCAGCGAGCCGACCCAGCCAGTCCTCAGAAAACCTGGATCAGGACTGGCTGGGCTGTACATGCTCATGGTGTAGGGGTGGAATGAAATGTTTCCAGAGGAACCAATTCATTGTTCAGGATGCTAAATATTTACTTGATCGAACCAAACTTCAACCAAAGAAGCCAAAAGGCCTGAATTTTATTTTATTTTATTTTTTGGTACCGGGGATTGAACTTGGGTCCTTGTGCTTGTGCAGCAGGCGAAGGCCTGAATTTTAAATCCCATAAATTCAGCAGTGGAGGCAGGCAGTGGAGAAGAGGAGGCAAGAATTGTTTCAGGTGACAAAATTGTGGCAAGGATGTCAGTGCAGGATGGGTTGTACCTGTCTCCTGGAGGGAGGAGGTGGGACCACAGTCTGAGGGCTTATAGTTTCCCAGCTGTCCCACATGCCCTACTTCAGTCACCCTGAATGTCACTGCATCCTGTCACTTAACAGGGCACTTTTAAATAAAAGAGTATTAATGTCGATTTATCTGTACTTTTCTTTCTTTGATCAGAAAAAAATTTCTTTCACAACTGCTCAGATGCAGGGTCTTAGTCCAGGGGGCTGCATCAGCCAAAGACCAGCCTCGCCACGCAGCAGAGGTTGCCAGCACCACTGTTGTAACTGCCAGTCCTTACAGCACCAGGGCTTCTCCATTCTGTCCCCACACTCAGATTTACAAAACGCCACCTTCAAAGCCATTGCTAACACTGAGTTTGCTGATGGTTCCATGCAAATTTGAAAGGTAGTTCATCATTTTGTTTATTCCCTCTGCTGTTCAGCAACCTGAAAAGCCTGCGTTTGGTCCTGCTTATCTGCTTGCCACTTGTAATTTGCTCATTTAAGACAGTATTTGAATTATCTCTGAAATAAACTGAAATTGAGGAGATATTGAGCATCCGAGAGCTGTTTTGACATTTATTGCTTTCTGCTCAAGGCCATGTGTTTGCATCATTACCATATATAGGGCAAAAATTAAAACCAAATAAAATAAGCGTTTAAAGGACTAAAGGAAAAATGCACAGTGAATAAATTAAATGTGAATTATTCTGTGTTATATTAAAGAACATCAGAGCATATCTTTGGCTCTGAATCGCATGCTATGGAAGTTGGGAGAAAAGTCACATACTATGTCTAGAGAACACACTGTGTCCTTTTGAGAATGCACTTTCAGCCCCCAGACCTGAAGTTAGTGACATGAGTGTCTAAGGTAGCAAGTTCATGTGCAGTCACTACCTACAAGGTCAAGACAGCCCTTGCCTTCCATGACCATTGCCTGGACAGCAGAAGAGCCTGCACTGTTGGAGGAACAGTTCCACACATGGTTTCATGGCACTTGCCATGAATGGGACTTGGGGTGGGCAAAGTGCAGGATTAAGTAAGTTGGCGTAGAGCTGCCCTGGCTGTGGCAGCCCCCATTCTCACCAAGCCAGAGCTGTGGCCAAGGTGGAATAGGCAGGACCGGAGAGGGCCAGCAGTGCCCACTTGCATTCCCACATGAAGCCTCCTTTCTGTCCGGGACCTCTAAGTGCCAGTGGGAACAGGGCACCAAGAGAGCTCCACATGAGACACACTTAGCACTCCCTTTTGGTAACTGCATCTGTACGTTCATCCCAGGGACCCAAAGAAATACCCTGTCTGGTCTTGTCAACCTTGTAGTCAGATTTTATTATGTCTTTAATGATATCCTATTCATTCTACCCACCTACCCAGGTCTGTTAGTTTTGTTGTCTCTGGTTCAGAGGAGGAGGGATCTCCAGGTTCATTGTTACCGTGCTGAGACCAGAGTGTAGAGTGTGGTTTCAGGCAGTTTTACTCATGGAATCCTTGCTTCAAGTGAATCCTGGTGCGGGCTAGGATGAGGCTCAGTGGCAGAGCACTTGGCTAGCGTGTGTGAGGCCCAGATTCTGCCCTTAGCATGGCGACACAGAGGTTTATGATCTAAAATTATAAAAGGGGAATCCCCCTGTTACTGAAAGTGCCCGGCCCCCGAGGTGCCTCCTAATTCTGTAAGGATTCTTGAAATAGAGTTTCAGCCCCCTCCCCTTTAGTTGTTGGGGGGAAAGGGGACTGGTGATCACTGCCCTGAGATGAGCAGGGTGCTTGCCTTCCTGAGCCCTCTTTCTGTATCTCCCTCTCACCCATGCACCGTTTAGATACTTCTTGCTCTCCTGCTGGCTATAAAGTGCTTATGTCAGGTACTGGGCATGTGGGGATGAGCAAGCTAAACAGTGGTTCCCACTCCCTTCCCCAGGGTAAGGTCTCAGACTCTCAGGAACACAATCTGATATGAAGGCTAGGTTTCATGTTCTGGTGACAGGTTCTCCCTGTGGGTGCATCCTGCGCAGATACATCTCACTCCATCTAGTCAGACTTTTTCATGCATGTCATTCTCCCAGAAGTCATGAGAACCCCATGTGCCAGAAATGTCCTGCTGGGAATCTAAAACTGTCCCTGGGAATTATGGACTGGGCACAAAGTATAGGGACTAAAAGGTAAATGATAAAGTTGGACAAAATGATGCCGGGACTCTCTGCAATGTTTTCTTTTTTGCTCGATTGCCCAACCCACCAGGCCCTCTTTCCCGCCTGTATTCTTTGTACATATAACTTTTTCCAGGTGCTGCACTGAGAATTGAACCCAGAATTGTGTGCACGGTAGGCATGTGCTCTTACAGTGCTACATCCCCAGCCCCACCACCCATGTTCTTTTAAGTAAGAATTGAAGGATAAAAGCTAAACTTATCAATGTACTTTTCCTACTCTTAAAAATATAATGGAATTATTCAAGCAGTTCTACTATTTTACTAAATGGATTCTTAGAAATCACACAAGAAAACGGGAGTGGAGAAAGTGGATCATGTTTTCTCTCTACCATCAAATTACTCCGTAGCTTGTAGTTAACTCTTTCTGCCACTAGAGGGCGAAGATAGTTGAAAGGCAGAGCTAAGTGGGCTAATATTGATAAAATTATAACTGGTTATTATGTTTGGTCCATCCAAGGCCAGGAACAGGAAGCTGAATACCTGAAATGCCTTCTATGTATCTAGCTGAGCAAATGTGCAACTTATGGAAGGAGAAACTTTCCAGCATTGTAGCATGCTTCCTTTTATATGCAAGATCCTAAAGTTGGACAGGAAAAAAATAGACAAAAAGTCAGAATCAGAACTGCCTTTTTAAAACACAATAGATACATAAGCATTCTCCTTGATTTTTTTCACTTCAAAAATGAAAACAGTTGAAATAATTTCTGAATTTTCCTCAACTCGAGAGCACGAACCCCAGGTTCTGAGACCTGGACCCTAAAGAACCCACTTGGTGAGGAATAGAGCTCATCTTTGGAAAGAGCTATTTGAGGCACTGAGAAGTGGCTCAAGTTTGTTTATTTTCCCTTGAATTTTCAAATAGAAGTCAAGCGTACTCCCAGAACAGAGAATTCAGCAACTGTGGCCGTCTTGAAAGGGTCAGGAAAGGATTTGCAAAGTGTCTAATTGGACAGAGACTCAATTCCACTTCCTTCTTCAGTAATTAGTAACTCCTCTGCTGCCTATATTAGAGTAGCATTTTCCTATTGAACTCAGTTAAGAAACAGATTATTAAATAACCTGGGAAGAGGGTGGAGCATTCATTACTAATGAATTCATGGGATCCCAGTTCCTCTCTCACTCCCCAAACTGTGGACTATCTGGGGCTGTAGTCCTCAAATCCTTTATTGTCTAATTATGTTTTGTTATCTAGGAAAAGGATTAACTTCTCATAATATATGTAGTCATATTTCTTTGACAACTGAAGTTACCTAATTACAAATGAAGTTCACATGTATTTTAGTTGATGATATATTTCTCAGTACTAATTGGCAACCCCAGAATAATCAGATTTCCTTGCACTGATGGTTTCTTTAATAAATGGAAGGACCATTCTTAGCTACTAATGTTGAAATCATAGCCCAAGGGATCAGATTATCATCAGCAGCCTGCACTAGAGGCAAAGTCTTACTGAATGCCGTTTTCTAGATTAGATAGGAAGGAGAATTAGGGAAATGCAAAAGGGCATTTTCTGAGGATAATCTCTCTTTTGGTGAATTATGGGAATCAGAAAATCCCTCATTGGTCTAAAACTTATAAATTGGTACAGAAGGCAGAGTAACATTTACAGAATTTTTAGTAACTCTCTTGGACTTTCTCTTTGCTTCTCAGTATTGACAGAAGTTTGTGACTTTATGCTTACTTGGGTCTCTATTGGTCTAAATCAATGGCCTATGGGCGTAGTCTCCTGTTTCCTATGGGTGTGGGGAGAAGGGCTGGGGACAGGAGGGCTGAAGCAGACCACCATTGCTCACAGTGAGCTTCATCTTTCTACAGATTTGGGGCTTCATTTTTAACCCCAGAATGAAGGAGAAAGTGTTGGCTTTCTAAGTGTAAGACCATGTTTTTAAATGATATGACCCTTATACAGTCTTGACTTTTCAAAATGTGTATTTAAATTTTGCCATACTACAAAACTAGTATTATGGATTATATGACGTTAATTCTCCAAGCTGCTTTTATTCAGACAGGAAAAGTAGTAGAGGAGAGGGATGGTGATGGAACTCCGGGATAAGTTAAACCTAAAAGCCACTATTGGTGAAGGGTGTGCAGCTCAGTGGTAGACCACTTGCTTAGTATGTGTGAAGCCCTGGGTTCTAACTCTAGTAATGCTAAAAATAAAGGCGACTATTAAGATAGAGAAAAAGGCGATATACTGTTGAAGTTCTGTGTCTTAAAAGAATGCTGTTTATGTAGTATTCCAGGGGGAGGGGGCTGTGCAACTCCTCGAAGAATCTCAGTGGCTTGGGTTTGCCATAATTTCTCACATGCTGTTAAAATCCCAAAGGAGGATTGAAGGTGTCACTTCTTGCAAGGACTTTCTCTGCTTCTACCAACGAAAAGCCACCTTCTCTGCTGTCCATTTAAACTTCAGACTCAGGACACTAACAAGGCCATTTTGGTAAAAGATTTGCTGTTCTTCCCATTGGAATAACCAGGAAATATTTGTCTCTGATGGCCACACAGTTCAGATAAGATCTGTTATAACTGAATTTAGAGAAATTACTTTTTTGATTTCAGCAGAATCCCCTTTACCTTCCTGCTCTAGAATTAGATATACTTCTGAAGGGGTCTTTGCTTTATCTTCATGATCAAGACCTGATGTCCCTAAAGGACAGAAACATATATGAAAAAGAAATTTTGAATTTTTCCCAATAGGAAGGTTATCCTAAAGTATCTTTATTTCCAAACCACAAGTGGTCACAGGTGCTTTGAGCCATGTTGCTGGTTCTAGGAAAGTGAAAAAGTTTAAAAAATAGAACAGACCAGTTGAGTGATGCTTCAGCTGATAGCATTGTCCCTTCAGAAACTAATTACACACATGCCTTATACAGATGGGACTGAGTGGAACTGTGTCTTAACTATGACTTCTGAGACTATATTTCATCCCCGTGCCCTGTCCAGTCATTGGAAAAGTCCAGAATCCCTTGTGAGACTGCAATTTCCTAGACATTTAGAAAAGGTCACATGAGCAGCCCAGCTGCCATTTTGAACTGGCATTTCCCTTGAGAGGGTGTGGGGGTTGCAGGCTGTGGCCTAGCGGAAGGACATGGAAATGGCAAGGGACTCTAAGGGCTGTGGGATGATGAGATGGCCCCTTACAATATCACATGAGGGGGAAGCATGTATAAACTCCTTTCCTTTGTGTTGTTGTATCTGTTTTCCCCTCTCTTTCTGCCAACATTCCTATTTGAGTGCTGGCTTGGCTAAAATCACCCCAAAGAAAATACTGAAGTAATAGAAGTGATATACCTCACTATTTATTTTGACATCACCTTCTTTCCTCCTCTTTCTTTTTCCCAAAATTTATGAATGGAAATAGATAAGTAGGGGTTGAATTGGCCAAGGCCATACGTTGCATCTTGACTTCCACTTTCCAGAGGAAGAAGGCAGGAAGCCATCTATTCACATTAGGAATCTAGATGTACATTCATTTAGCAACTTACATGACCCATTACCTTTTGTTCAAAAATACTGTGAAAATGTTACTTTCAGTGCTTGGGACATAGTCTGTGAACTGATCTGTATCTTTTTTTTTTCCCCCATTAACTTTATTGGTACATTTTAGGTATACAATACAGTTACATTCATCATTGGGATCTTGTACCATTACATGAGTCTCTTGGTTCTTATTTTTTTTTCCCCTTCCCTTGCCCTCCCTTCACCCCCTCCACCCTTCCCTATTTGCAAAGACCTTGTTTCCATTTTTTTCCTCTTCTCATATTTTTTCCTTTCCCTTTTTACCCTTCCCCTGCTCCTCCCAATTCCCCTGGTTTTTTAGACCTTTTCTTCCTGTTACACAGTATCAGTTATACATTCTTTAAATTACAATATTAAGATCTAGGAGACGTTACCACAGATTTTACAGAATTTAAAAAGATATAGGAAGCATATTACAAAAATCTTTTTTGAAATAAATTTGACAACTTCTAAGAAGTAATTTAGAAGACAAATTAATGAAACTAACTCTGGAGGAAGTAGAACATTTGAATAGCACCTATTAAAGAAAGTATATTCCTAGCTTGAAAACCTACCTATATGACAGCAGCAGGCTCATAAACATTTTAACTGATAAATTATATCAAACAATTAAAGCAGAAAAAAGAAGGAACACTTCTCCCCTCATTTTAGGAACTCGACATTGTGCTAATCCTAAAACTGGATAAAGATAATAGAAGAAAAAAGTATGAACATAGATAGAAATTTGTTTAACAAAACAAACTATTAGAAGTCATGACCTGTATCTTTTATAAAATTTCCACTTGGATAATCAGAGCAGTGCTTGCTGTGCTTTTAGGCTATGGCAACTGTTGTCACTGGCTAACCTTTGATTGTATGTCTGTGGGAACTGTGTCCTTGGTTATAGAGACGGGAAGAGTTAATGCTGTGGCCTGTCTCTGGATTGGTGGTGTGTTCCTGCTCATTATTGTCAGTGCTCCGGTTTTAACTAAATTGGCAGAGTTTTATCTAAACAAAGGTACACAGCAAAAGAAAACTAATTTGGGCAGTTAGAACTGGGAGTTGACCTGAACTATATGGAATATATTCAAAGAAACGACATTATTTCTTTATGTGAACAGGAATCATAATTGCTAACAATCTGTTTCCAGGCAGATGATAACTTACCATGATAAAAAGATAGTAGTTTTAATTATCTCATTTGTGAAATAGATGAGTGTTAACTGGTATACTCAGAAATGTACAGTGGACCCTTGACTTATGAACACGATACATTCCCCAGGGCTGGCTATAGCTCAGATTGGTTGTAAGTCAGTACAGCTGAGAGCTAGATGTTTACCTGGATACACGCTATGGATAACAAGAGACAGATGAATCTCCTATTAATCTAATTAACCAAGTTGTTCGTATGTCAAGCCAGTTGCAACGTGAGTGTCCACTGTATGTTCTTAAATTATTTTTTAAAATTGTATGCATTTGAATTGGCTGTTAATTGGCCAAGCAATGCATTTCTTTATAAAGATAAAACTTCAGGCTGATCCTATGCAAGATAACACCATATCAAGGCTTAGGTGTGTATCTCAGTGGTAGGATTAGTGTGTGATGAGCTGAGGGTTCAATCCAAGTATCAAAAAAAGAAAAAAAAGGGTTTCATATTATATTTGAGTAAGTGCCAAATGAATGGTGTGTACATCGTAGTGAGTCCTTGTTCGTCAAAATAACTTGTTTGAAATGATTTGGTGGATGGGAGAGGACTGTCACTTAGAATGGTCTGGGACCATGAGAATCCACCTGAGAAATCTGTGGGCCCTGCTTCAGAGGCAGAGGCAGAGGCAGAGGAAGGGGAGGACTTTCAGCCTAAGACTGAATTTTGAACTGTGTCCTTGTGGTTTTGCTCATCTCTTCAGCATGTTCCCTTCAGATTTAGGTCCAGTCTGCAAAGCACAAAACAAAGCCACAAGTATAATGTCAAGGCTAGACATGTCTTAAAATTCTGGGAGAAACATGAAGAAGAAACAGGTCACATGTTATAGGCACACTGCTGGCATCTAGCAGGTGCTCACAGATATCTGCAGAAGATTGACTGGCAGCCATGCACAGCCATGCCCAACACTTCCAGTTAGTTTACAGCTGAGCCTGGAGGTCCAAGTGGAGGGATTACTCCTTCTCAAGAAGCCAGTTTCCTTGTTGCTTAGCTGTCCTAACTAGGCAAACCAAGAATCTGACACATGGTGGGGGTACAGTAACTTATGGAAATAAACCAGTTTTCCAAGCACTTATTTAATTTCCTGGCATTGAATTGCTCATAGATCAGTATTGCACAGGAATGGTCTTTTATTACATAATATTGTAATTTATGTAATGTCTTACTGATTCTGTCCTCAACTGAGAAATTAGTCAGAAGGCAATTTAAAAATCTTTTGTTTTCATTGTTGGTGAGAGACTACAGCGCTGTTTTTTGCCTGCACTTTGACACTGTTGATGGGTAGAAGCTACCTTTGGGATTTGTTACGGTTTAGATCTGAAAATATCTCCCCCAAAAGTCTCATGTGTTCAGAGGCAGAGTTTTTAGGTGATTGGATCATGAGGTGCTGTACTCATCAGATGAATGCATTGGTGAGTTCATGGCTGAATGTACTGCTCCAAGGTGGGGCCCAGCTGGAGGTAGGTCCCTGGGGCATTTCCTGGGAGTATTGTCTCAGTTACTTCCTTATTTCTGGAACAGAATAACTGATACCTACAACCTGAAAGAGGAGAGGTTTATTTGGCTCATTTTTTTAGACGTTCAGTCCATAGTCAGCTGGCTCCAAGCAGAAACCATGGTGGAAGGGCCTGGGCAGAGGACAGCTGCTCCCGTCATGGAGGCGAGGAAGCACAGGGCAAAAGGAGGAGCCTGGGAGAGACATACACCCTTCCAGTCATGCCACCAATGACCCTCCTCTGCTCCCTACTCCCAACAGCAAATCAGCTATAGTGCCCCCGATCCAACCACCTTCAAAACACCTGAGTCTTTGGGAGCCATTTTATATCTAAACCATAATACGTATATTCTTGACCCTGGCTCCTCTCTCCATATTCTACTAGCTTTCCTTCATCATCCCCATCCACAGTGCGTTTCTGCCTTGAAGCCAGCTGACTTTGGACTGAACCCACTGGAAAATAAATAAATCTCTCCTTTAAGATGTGGGTGTCACCACTGAGCTAAATCCCTGGCCCATATGAAAACATATTTTTAGAAGAGCTGAACTAATAGAAACAGCATTGTGTGTGGAGGGGTGTTGGACAACTAATCTTGTAAAGATCTGATTTCTCCTGATATTAATATATCAAAGAAATTACAAAATTCCAGCAGGATTTTTATACAGATTGATTCTAAAATGTGATTGGAAGACTAAAATCTTTGACTAGCAAAGATAATTTTTAAAAGGAAAAGCTAAGGAGAGGCCTACCCTACCAGATATTAACATAACTTAGAAGTAAGTTAATCAGTGTAGAGTAGTGTATCAATGCAGAAACACACAAACGTAAACAAATAGAGCAAAATAAGGAACCCAGTGGCACACTCGTGATATGCAGAAATAGAGTGAACTAGGTGACCCCACAAATCCTATTAAAAATAGATCATTTTAGCAGATGATTTTGGGGAAGTTTGGCTCTCTTTATAGAGAAAATGAAATTAAATCCCTACTTCACAACATAAAAAAACCAACAACTCTAAATGGATTAAAGACCTTAAGACCTAAATCTGAAAGGTAATATAGAAACTATTAGAAGAAAATATTAGAGTAGTTTGGAGACCTAAGTTGCAGAAGATTTTTCTAAACAAGATCCCCAAACAAATAAACAATAAAGGGGAAAATGTTGAATTTGACTCCAAAAAAACAGGGTCAGGGATTTGGCTCAGTGGCACCCTGCCTGCCTTGCAGGTGCAAGTTCCTGACTTTGATCCCCAGTATAGAGAATAAACAAACAAACAAACAAATAAAGGTTATTTATTCCACAGATGACACAACAGAGTTAACAGACAAGCAATAGAGTAGAAGATGTTTGTGACATCCGCAATCAATGACATATTAGAATCCAGAATATACACAATGTCAGCAGCAGCAGCAAACAAAAAGAGCAAACCCAGTAGAAGGATGGATAGAGGTCATCAGGAGATCATTTTCAGAAAAGAAAACCTTAATGGCTAGGAAGTCTGTAGCAACATTCTCAATCTCATTAGCAATTTAAAAATACAAAATAAAATACTAGGATGTCTAAAAATACCAAATAAGATGTGGGTGTCAGGTATTTGGTCCTAGTGATGGGAATGTGACTAAGACAAGATGTTTTTTCAGTATTGGGGGTTGAACCCAGGGTCTTGCACATGTCTGATAAGTGCTCTAGTGTTGTTACATCCTCAGCCTTTTTCATTTTATTTTGAGACAGGGCCTCACTAAGTCACCTAGGTGGGCCTCAAATTTCCAACTCTCTGACCTCAACTACCCCAGTAGCTGGGGAATGCACAGTCACACATGCACAATCACACCCAGCCACTTTGGGAGTTTTAAAAGAAGGTTCATAGTTGGGAGGCTGAGACAGGAGGATTGTGAGTTGGAGGCCAGCCTGAATTGCACAGCAAGACCTAACTCCCCACAATGAACTTATTATGTAATGCAAACGTGCACTAATAAAAAAGAAAGGATCATAGATCATGATGAATATAAGTATGGGTGAATCACATAAAGAATAAGCTATTAATGTATAAGCATACCCACTCTGTTAGGTTCAGTAAAGCATTCAGAAAGGGATGTTAAGGTCTGCTGTGGTAGTCAAGACCATGACATGGTGTTGAATTGGATTATCTAGAATAATAGTGCTCAGCCACCTTGATAATTCAGATGATGATAGCCATGCAGAACTGAAATTAAATTGAATATATTGATTGACATGTTTAATCAGTAATTAATTATGTATTGGTTGACATTTGTGTAAAGCATAATTCCTGTTCTTCAGGACTGAGAAAGTCCAGTTGAAGAAGTAGGGTAGAAGCACCAAATTAAATAATCCTCTCTGATTTCAGAATACACGACAGTGACATAAGTTGTCATGTACAGAATAGGATTAATCATCAGACGAGTGGCTTAGACATTGCCATGAATCTAGAAGAGGAAGAATTCTCTAAGGGCTGCCTTCATTCAAGTAGTCATTACCAAGAAGAGGAGAATTGGAAGTGTTCAAGATGTGCAGAGGAGAATCTTGGATTAGTTGTTCATATGGCTCAACAGTGACCAAGAGCAAGGAGTAGTTGTGATATTAAAAAAAAAAAATCAACTCAAGTAGAGAGTAGGGAGTCATGAGATATCAGGTTGAAATTTAGGTTATTGACAATTGGGAGAAGTCTAAACTGGGTATTCAAATTGTAAGCCCTGGGATAAAAGCATTGCAACAGCTGGGTGGTTGTTAGAACGGCAGAACCTCATATCCTAGTCACTCAGAATATTTGGATGTGGCATCTGGGAATCTATTTTTTAAAAGTTCTGAGTTGGTTCTTCTGCATACTGCATACTGAAGTAGTGCTGCTGATCAGTTTGGGCTTTGTCCCCAGTGATGGTAGAGACCCTTTGAAAAAGAGAAGTGGCATTGAGACAGTGTCAGGCTCGGTGGCCTCTGCTGTGTTTTCCCTCACCTGCTGTCCAGCACCCACAGGCTGAAATCTGTCTACTTACTAAAGTTAAAGTTGTCAGCCTGTTCTCTGAAACGGTCTCTGAAAGCTGAGGGTAGGGCCTGTGTGGATGACAGTGATGGTATATGTCTACAAGTAGGGATTTGTTCTCAGGGGTGTACTTTGCAGAAAAGTATTTAAATCAGTAACAAGAATAAATACCTACATGGTGCTTATGGTTGAAAACATAAAACTCATTCATATGTTTTTTGAGCATTAAGAAAATCAGTTCCCACTGTCTTGAATCAATTTATTTATCAGGCATTTGTCAGGAAATTTAGATTTCTCTAGAGATACAAGACCACCTGTATAAAAATAACCTGAACAGAGGCTTAAAATAACCTGGACACACGCTCTGGAAACTTCACCTCACACATCTTTATTTTTGATGCATAAAACATGAGCTTTGTTGAATGATATTGAGGGTGACTCCTGGTGTCTTGGAGAGAGTTGGCTTTGGAACAGACCAGCCTGATCTCAGCTTCTGACTGTACTACTTACCTAGCAAGTCACCTATTCATGAGCTTGATGCCTGCTTTCAAGAGTTTAGCATCCATGAAAAAGTAACCCATACTCGACATGTGGTGCGTGCTCAATAAATGATAACCATTTTTACTTGTTTTTGTATCCTCACATTTGCCATGAGTTATAATTTGCTACGGGAAAAAAAAGAAAAAGGGCAAGAAGGAGCTGGTTTCCTCCATACAAACTATTGGCTAAGTTTACTAAGGTCAGAGATATCCCTGTGCCTTCGTGTTTTTTGTACCTGGAACCCAAACTCTGCTCATCTTGATGTTCTCTCCCTTGTAAGTCCTCCTTCCCCGTGGAGCTTTCCTTCAGAAGTAATACAGTACCATCCCTGGTGTGAACTCTCAACCGGAAGTTCTTATTCCTCTAACTAGATTACGGTCTTTTTGAAAGCCCTCTTAAATACAAATGAACTGACCAATTTCAAATCTGTCCATCACCGAGCCATATGCAGCTATAGAAAGGGGGACTGGTGCATAAGAAATTAGAACTAATATTTTCCTGAGCAATTTTTATGGACCAGGTGCCTACAGTCATGACAATCTCTTTTAATTTTCCATGTAGTAGCTATTATTGAATCTCAGTTGTGCACATGGGGATGCCAGCACCTCAGGTTTACACAGCCAGGGAGTTTGTCCAAGTTCACACAGCTGGGATGTAACTGAGCTAGGACTTGAATCCAGGCAGGCTGAGCCAGCAGCTAAGAAGATGGGAAAAAGCTGACAGAAAAAATTAAACGCTGGTGTAAAGAGTACTGTCAACAGGGATTGACTGCAAACTGATCATGAACAATTTCCATGTGAGTCCGAGGCGCCTGGCCTTTTCCTCATTCACAGCACTAACAGTCCTGTTAGAGAATGGATTTCTACATTGGGAGAGAACAGTCTCCAATTTGGATTGTTGGTCCTCAGTCCATTTCAGAACTTCAGCCTCATCCAGCAGCTCTTACCTGCTGTGTCTACATCTCAACCTTCCCAGGCAGCTGAGAACAAAAGGCTTGTGGTCAGATTAAACACAGGCTGTTTTTGTTCTGCCCTGCAAGTACCAGAGCCTACCTCGTGCAGACTGCATGGTGTGGATCAGAGTCTGTGCTCATATATCTTAAATAAACATGTTCGGGAATTCAGCACCTTCTTCCAATAGCACAGTGGTTCACCAATTCTTTGCAGAGGGCCTTGTGCTATTACACCAAATATTTACAGGTTTACCTCACCACACTGCTCACTGTTCAGAGTAAACCCAAGTGGAAATGTGTAGATCAAAGAATTTAATAATCCACAAACCTCCGTTCATGCTTTAACTGTCATCTAATGAAAGTATTAGTGAATTCGTATGGAAATCCTCTCCAGCATGCCTGCAGCCTCCAGCCTTGCTCTTTGAGATTTAAAACAATGTAACCCAGCCTTCAGAATCCAAAGAATTGAGGTATATACGTACATTAGTGTATTTTTTCCAAATTGCCAATTTCCCCAGATCAGCACATCTTAGTTTCACCTTTGTGAAAGCATTGAGAACATGAAAGAGGATTTAGCAGAGTGAAAATGTCACCTGCACTTTCTTGTTTCTTGCCATCATGAAGTGGTTTGGGGCAACCATGCATATGAATCCAACAACACGTCTGTAGGACTAAACCAGGGAAGTATGAGAAGGCAGCCCTTTCCCCTCTCTTTGTATGACGCCATCAACCTAAATATTCCCAACTAAGAGGGTTATATTTCTTTTCCAGAGTTGAAGAAAAATGTTGATATACCTTCTTTGTTTGGGGGTCAGTTTCCTGATGCTGGTCTTTAAAACTGTCACAACTTCCTCCTCCTCTCCCTCCTCCCTATTATTTTTTCCTCTTCTTCTTCCACTTCCTCCTCCTCTTCCCTCTTCCCTTTCCTCTCTCCTCTCTCCCCTCTTTCCTCTCCTTCTTTTTTCTTCTTCTTCATTGGAAATTGAACCCAAGGCCTTTGTACTGACTACATCCTCAGTCTTTTAAAATATTTTTATTTTGCGATAGAGCCTCACTGAGTTGCTTGAACTCGGCAGTCCTCTTGCCTAGGCCTCCCAGAGTGCTAGGAGCAGAACTTACATATGCTTAGAAAAGAAGTGATGAAGATTCAGTCACTTGTGTGTATGCAAGATTGAGAAAAGTTTCCTTGATTATCTTCCCTGAATTGACTGGCCATTTTAACATAGATGGAACACATTTTAACAGGATTTCTTTCTAAATAGAGTTAAGCAGGCAAAGAAGGAAGATAGAGAAAACAATAGCAGCCGTGATAAAATGGTTTAAGATTGACCTAATCCAGGACTGTAGGCTTATTTACAATAGTATTCAGCACACTGACCTCCTGGAAATCAGAACTCTAGTATGACCTGTGTTCTGTTGACAGAGACGATGATAAGGTGACTAGGAGTTTCTGGACCAGAGGAGCAGCCTCATGGCTGCTGCAGTGCTATGCGGGCCCACCTCCAGCAGCAGTAAGTTGGACACCCAGGAAACCCCTTCTGTTCTTTACTGAGCTATACAAGCACTGAACCTAAGCAGGTGGGGATTCTCAAGAAAGGGGCATTGTGAAGAGGACGTGTCGGTCACTTATGTCCTGCCAAGGACACAAAAACGTGTACATATAGACTGGGCAGAGTTTGGTGCATTCATCCCCTGGATTGTATGGGAGCCTGAGCTCATGGGAAGAGTGTGGTAAGAGGCAAGACCAATCATTGGGCCTTGGTTGACTTGGCAGATGAGAGTAGAATAAGAATACTTTTAGGCATATGGTTAAAAAGAATTGTGAGGAACTTTCCACAGGTCCTTAACTTTGCCTTCAAAAAGGTGACTTGATGCCAGTGGGTCCCAGTGAGAAACCCACTTTTTTTTTCCTTTCTGCTTAAAATATTTCTTGGTATCATCAAAGACAATTTTGCTTGTGTCATCCTCTTGACCATGTGGGTGGACCAGACTATACGTGAGCCCCAGGCTTAGCACAGAGTGTGAGAACTCTGCAAGGTGACTAGGCCTCTGAATTAGGCAAGAGACTGAGGGAAGGTACTACAGGCTTACTGCTTCCCTGGAATCCAAGTGAATAGCTGGGGACACAGAACAGGAGCCAGAAGCCATGCCTCACAAGAGGTAAGTGATAGAGAAGGCAGCCAGTGGAGTGAAGCCAGGAGGAAGCCAGGATCCTGGAAGATGGTGGGCCAGCCAGGACGTAAAGCAACGGAAGAAAGTAACAGTCTCCCCAAACAACACCACTCTGCTTTCCACAGTGGGTTCCTTGTCTGAACTCTGGATTCTGTCATTTTCAAAGAGAAAACTAACAATGCACCATTCCTATTTAACTGGAGATACTGCTGCTCTTCTGGCAGGAGACCACTCTGGTGCCCAGCCTGTGAGCCAGAGTCTGGTTGGGCACTGCTCCACTGGCACTATCATAGTGTGGGGTAGAAACTTTGTTTGCATTAGACATAGTTGGCCCCTATAGGAGTGAAAGTGTTCTCTGACTGATTGGACTGAAACTCTTCTCTTCTCCCCCTGGCTTTCACACCCAGAAGCGTGGGGGCCACCGAGGCAGGGGCTTGTGGTTGTTCCTAAGTGCAGCTTTGATCAGAATCAGGAAATGTTTATTTGAGCTTTGCCGAGTCAGTTTGGTGCAGCTTTAGGTCACATTAAACTTGGGCCATCCTGTGTAAGTCAAACCAGTACAATTTTAAGCAATTAGAAACAAATAATACACATGCATGAATGAAGTTATGCTTTCTCAACCAGCAGACTGAAGTGTGGAATTTTTACTATCTGGCCAATTGTCATGGTGATAAGGGTTTCCAAGAAAAAAGGTATCTATCCTTTGACTAAAAGTAGGATTGACTGCCCTCTCTGGCTTATGATAAGAAACAGCCACACCTGTGTGCAATACAGTATTATTTAGCCTTTAAAAAGAAGGCAATGCTATCATATGCAGTAATATACATGAAACTGGAGGGCGTTATGCTAAGTGAAATAAGACACACACAGAAAGACAATTATACATGATACTCCTTTATATGATAAAACTAAAATAGATGAACTCATAAAAGCAGGGACTTGCCAGATGTGTTGGCACACAACTGTAACCCTAGAGCTTGGTAAGCTAAGGCAAGAGGATCACAGAAAGTTAAAGGCCAGTCTGGACTACATAGTGAGTTCAACACCAGCCCAAACTGCATAGCAAGATCCTGTCTTGAAAAATAAAACAAAAGGCCAGGGACTAGAATGGTGGTTGCTAAGGACTGGGGGGATGGGGTTCAAGGAGGTATTGGTCAGAGTTCCAGTTAACTAAGCTGAGTAAGTTCTAGACATCTGAGCAGTAAAGTGCCTAGAGTTTGTACTACTATTTTATGTACCTTAAATTGTGCTAAGGGTAGTTCCTCTGTTGTGATCTACCTCACATACACAAATAGTAAAGAGGGTAGGAGATACTTTCAGAAGTGACAGATGTGTTCATGCCATCGAGTGTGGTGTTGCCTTCGCTGGTATATACTTATTCTCAAGCTCATCAGGTTCTGTACATAAAATATTCACAGCTTTCTGTATGTCAATCATAGCTCAATAAAGTGGCTTTTAACAAAATGAATGAAAATAATGCATTGTATTCAGAAAAAAAAGAAGCAACCATGTGAAAACCTGCTTTATATTTCCCAGACTTTGATTGGTGATGGAATTGGTCATTGCTATGAGAATTTGGTTGTAATAATCTGGAATTTGGTGAAAGGCCACATCAATGTCATCACTTGAGTGACACATTCAACAATGGGAGTAGAGGGTGTAGAAGGCCTTTTAAAAAGGCAGGAAATGTGTGAAAATGACATTTTTAAACATTATTAAGGTGATTGTTGTTGTTGCATAGGAAAATTTATATTATTAATGATCATTATTATTCAGATGAGTCTGATTTTCTCCGAATTGACAGATGAGTCTCCAGTAAGAAGAAAAAAATCCCTTTTTAGTATCTGTACCAACCTCCCGACAGTGACAGTGGCCAGATCTGTGACACTAGCATTCAGTGCTGCACCCACATGTAGAACGTCATGTTATGTCCACACGGATCGTGTTGGTGCCACAGCTGGAAAGTTGTTTGTTTATTACAGTGGCAACTGTTCTTTCTTTGTGGCTTAACAATCAATACGGGGAAAATAAGATCTGTTTGGCTGAGTGTCCCAAAGTTGTTGGATCTTTCTTTTGGTTCGAGCAAGAAAGTATAATAGTATAAGTATTATAATATTACAATATATAATATATGTAATATTATAATAGTATAAGTATAGAAAGTATAATAGTGAAGAAGGAGAATAGCTTATTTTCATTCCCTTTTAAAAATTTTTATTTTTTTCTTAGGCCATGTTTACAGTATCTAATGAATACATTCATTGTGGGGAATTGGTACATGTGCATGTGATATCATTTTAATGTCCTCTTCCTCTCCCCTCTCTTGCCTTTCCCTCCATCCCTAAATCTCCTGCACATCTGACAAATGATTATTTTCTTCAGGGGCCAAGAAGATAGATATAAACCACATACACAGGTTTTACAGTCTGATTCAATACCAGAGAGTTGAGTACATATGATATAGCATCTTGTGTTGCATTCTGTTGTTCTCCATGATCCATTCCTAGCTCTTAGAAACCAAAGCCATGGCTTACATCATTCTCCATATCCTTCAGGCACCTCACTGAGGGCTGAGCACTCAGGAAAGATTTGTTGAATTAATGAGTTAGTTGATTTAGACATGAAAGGGAAAAGGAGATGGTACACTGGAGAAATTGTTCATGCCATCACTGGTGCATCCAAGGCAGAGTGTTCCAAGTCTAGTCTTTTGTTGATCACTCATATGAAATTGACTCAAAAGTGATAGAATCTTTGCACATATAAACATCTCACAAATGATGGAGAATGTGTGTCCAAACAAACCCTTATGGCAGGACATGCCGTGCTGCCAGGAGGAAGCCTCTGGCTATCTGTCCATCACACCTTACGAGAGGGACAGGGTGGGCCTAGCTTTCCCTGCAGAGACAGGAAGGTTGGCACTCTGGCAAAGTGGTGCTCATTGGGAATCTCAAATACATGGTGTGGCCCTGTCAGCTCGTAGGTCATTATTAACGATTCTTACCCTAAATGGCCGTGACACTTAATCGCTCTCTTAATTTTATTATTTTACTTGCTATCACAAGACCGTAACTTTTTAGACATTCAAGGGAGATTAAGGAAGGAGGAGGTGGAATAAGGCTTTTAAAAGCTTTGATTACCTCAGAAAACATATTTGCTTACTTTACCAGGAAGTTGGTTTTTGTTTTGTTTTCTGCTGATGCCAAGAGGGGATTAATAAGTAGCTGCTGGGTTTGCCAGCTTTCTTTTGATTTCAGTTTATATAATTAAGTGGTTCCCAGAATGACTGGAGGTTCTCGCTCTGTATCAAAACATGCTTCTCAAGTGTGTTGGAGTTGGAGGTCAGCAACAAGCCTGACTCATTGAATAGAGGGAGGGGAAGGGAAAAATTTATCGTACTTTAAAACATCCCTGACATCGCAAAAAGGGTTGATTATGCTTTGAGGCCATGCACATTGAGCTGTATTGAGAGAGAGCAGGTTAAAACTAAAGTTCAAAGTGGGCTAAAGTAAGAATAGTTCAAAATGAGGTTAACAAAAGAAATAACATTGGAAACCAACTCTGGGTTATTTTTGAAATTCTAGCACTGGAATCCTGGGCCATGGTGGGCATTAAAGAACACAGGCACTCAAGACGGATACACTAGGGACCTCAGCTCTAAGTGCTGGAGATGCCCTAAGGAGCTCAAGCAACAAAAATTCCTCCTCTTCTGATGCTCAGTAGAGTGAACAGATTGTTCAGTGCCTACCTAGGCAATCTTGAGCTTATAGTCAGTGGGGTTGCTCAGGAGAATAAACTCGATTCTTCAAAGGGCCAACAGAACTGTTCCAGGCTGGATTGTTGATGCAGACAGACCCAGTGTAGCTGGAATGGTAGGAATGGTCACCCGTCTCCAGAGCCTGCTGACAGGAGGCATCCTGTGGCAGGCTGACTCTTCTTTAACTCATTAAACAGTAAAGACTTGCAGTAGTCTAATACAAATATTAGACTACCCTTTGGTTCTGTTTCTGTCTTAAAGCCCTTAATCTTTTTCCATTGTGACACTTACTTTTAAAGGGGAATTCTAGCGGCTTCTCTTTGGAGTCTCTAATTCCCTTAAAAACATAGACCAGAATTGCCAAGCGTTCCTACCTTCTTGAAACGTATAGACTGTTGGGCAGGGATCATAAATCAATTATACAAATAAGACCTCCGCTGAGCTGGATGTTGCTCATAATAGGGGGATTTGACCTTGTCAGAGAAATCAGAGACGGCTCTCTTGACGAGATTGCAGCAGTGAAATCTGAAGGCCGAGGAAGGATTCACTGTGGGAGAAGAGAGGGAAAATCATCCCAGCGAGCAGGAACAACATAAGTCAAAGTCCTGGGGCAAAGGTAACAAGGGACAGTTGGGAGGCAAATGACTCAGGAGATCATACAGGCCTTGAGACATATTAAGGAGTTTTCTATTTATTCTAAGAGTAGCAAGAAGTTTTTAAAAAAATTAAGCAGAGTGAAAGGAGGAAACTGAATGAATTGCAATCAGATTTCTATTTCAACAGCGTCCCTCTGCCTGTAGTGTGACCAGCATTTGGACGGGGACTGGAATGAATGTGGGAAGTATGACTAACAAGGTGACACAAGAATCTAGACAAGACATGACAGTTGCTTGGGTCAGACTGGTAATCATGATGGAGGAGATAGAAGTAGTCAGACGCGAGCTGTAGGGTCACAATAGGTAAAAGTTGTGGGGTGTGGTGGCAGAGGTAAGAGATGAGGGAGAGGAGGATTAAGGATGACTGCCAGTTTTTTGACTTGTAAAACTGGCAGAGGGCCAGCCTGCTGGGGAGGTGATGGAGTCAGTTTGGACATGTTGGGTTTGAGTGGCTGGGAGGCATCTGGAAGGAGGGCAGAAACACAGTTGGATAAGTGGAGCTTACAGGGGAATTCCCAAGCGGAGGTCTATGGTGAGCCTTCTGGGGAGAGGGCCTCAGAAACTGCAGGTGTGATGGTCCAACACGGGTAGAGTGAGGAAAGGAGAGGGCCTGGGACCTGGCCTTGTGAGATTCCTGCCCTTCATGGCTGAGGGGAGGAGAAGCCTGTAAGACAGGCAGAAGAGCTCCTGCTAGACACAGCAAGAAAACCAGTCTGAAAGCCAAAGGAAGCAGTGTTTGTGGAAAGAGGAGATGGTTGGGGAAGAAAGCTGGAGTGAAGGCAGAAAAAAAAATAGAGATTCAATAATCATGATAACAACTCTAGTACTGTTAATGACAGTAGTCACGGGCAACCATTGTGGAGTTATGAGCTCATGCTAGTTACGAGCCAGGCATTTTAACATATAATTTAATCTCAGAAGAAGTCTGAAAGGCAGGTTATATTACCCTTATCTTTACAGACCAGAAAACTGAGTACAGAGAGATAAAGTCATTTGCCAGAGGTCACACAGCCAGTGTATTAACTCTTCTTTCTCATACCTCAGCCCCTATCCTTAGATGTGTATTTTCAGTGCTGGTAGAATAAAGGCAGCCAGGAAGGAAGGCAGGGAGGGGAGGATTTTTCCTTTTTTTGGTTGTGGTTGTTTTTGAGACAGTCTCGTGTAGTTTAAACTGGCCTTAAACTCACTACAGCAGCCCAGTGCCACCACACCCAGCTTGGATTTTTTCCTTTTAAAGATTAGGATTCTTTCAAATACAGATAAGAAAATACTCCATTGTTGCTATAGCTCAGGTTCAGGATGAAGATGGTGAGGGTGGTTCAGCTATGTGATGGTGTGGTTCCTCTAGTAGGGCCCTGGTAATGAATGATGCCACCCCCCCTTGCCATGTGAAGGCCTTGCCCAGGTGCTCAAGGGCAGAGGTTCTCAAAGTGTGGTCCATGGACCAGCTACATCAACATCCGCTCCAAACTTGGTAGAAAAGCAAATTTTCATGCTCAACTCCAAATCTTCTGAATCAGAGACTCTGGGTAAGGGGTCCAGGAGTCCGGTTTCTAATCAGTCTCCATGTAACTCTGATACACAAGTTTGAGAACTCTTGTTCTTGAGAGAATCTTTGAAAAGAAAAAAAGGAATAACTTCTAATGTTTATTTCACACAGATGTAAAGTACTGGTTGAGAGTCTGTGGCCCTCTATCCTGGCCCCACGTTGCAATCACCCAGAGAGCTTTGACAGTTGCAGGGGCTCAGGCCCCACCCTTAGAGGTGCTGATTTCATTGGGTCAGAGTCACATTGGTTTCTGAACTGAGGATAGGAATGGAGAAGGGATGCCCAACTGAGCAGTCAGCAAGGTAGCATTGGACTTCCGAGTACAAAACTGTGCTGTAGGGGAAAAACCAGGCAGGCCTTGAAGGGGAAGCACAAGACAAACGGGAAGTTGGACCTTAGGCGCTTTGTGAATACCAGTGAAGCCTGAGTAATTCCTGAGATTTGGAGGGGGAGAAGGTGGTTAGGATTGGTGACAATTTTTTTTTTAATTTTAGCAGTTTTTAATTAAAATTGTATATGAGGGCTGGGGATTTAGCTCAGTGGTTCTGCCACTTGCCTTGCAAGCTCAAGGACCCGAGTTCGATCCCTGGTACCAAAAAAAAACCCAAATGTATATGAGATTACTTTATCCCTGCATCATCTCAGTTGTTTCTTCCTTATATTTTTCCTTTTCCTTTTCCTTTCCTACTTGGCCTGATTTGGCTTCTCATTCCAGGATCTTTTAAAGTCTTTTTCTAGTTGTAGGCTGTTGATGACCACCATGCTGGGGTGAATGTCCGCATGGACAGTTGTGCCGCTTGCCTTTCCCCTCTACACCCATTCCGTATAGATGACACATTTCTTCCTGTAAACCTGGACTACTTTGCCAGTCTGCTGACCTTTATAGTGTCCTCGAACAACCCGAGCCCATCATCCTCTTGGATGAGCATAGATGGAACCTTATACTTCTGCCTCAGCTCTTTGGAAGGAGAGGAAGACAGACTCTTCCTGCGAATGTGGGGACGTACATTGAAATGCCTTTTATGGTTCTTGCTTCGATTTGAAGTCACGAAGGGATTGAACTCCATTTTGGCCACTGCAGTTCTAGCAATGCCTGCAAAGGGTCTACTAACAATTCTTAACTGTGGACTTTTGTCACAAAGGTGAACATAATGAAGGAAGCATGCTTCCTACATAAAGCAGCACCAGGGATGACTATTACAGTCTAGATGGAAAACTATCTCCTTGGGGAAACTTCACTTAGACTCTGTCTATATGTTAACCATACACCTTTCCCTTCTTGTCCCTTAACCTTCCTTCCCAACTGACCTGGTCACTTTATTGGTCCCTAAGATACCCTGTTTCCATCTAGAACACTCCATGCATCTTCCACATCAGACAGTGGCCCTTTCTCCAAATCCTTTCGGCACCCACTGTCTCTAGTGTACTGTGCTCCTGGGCTGTTTCATTTCCATCATTCTTCCCATTCCCCATCTCCAGCCCTGGATTGTAATCTCCCCAGAGCAATGATGGCTAATATTTCTTTGCACAGCATCCCATAAGCTAGGCACTTAGAAAAAACAATGTCAAGAAACTACAAAAGTGGATTTCAATCCATCCTCTCTCCATGTTAGCATAGATTACAGATAAGGAGGTGCCACCTGCAGTGAGGTGTGGCTGTAGCTTGGCCGTTCGGAAGGATGCCTTAGGAATGAGCCATAAGAACCCTAGAAGGAACAATCCCCAAAGCCAAAAGTAGTCCTCACAGGAAATGGTCATTTCCTCTCTTTCCTCCTGTCACTGGTATTGCAACTTATTTCACATTACGTTATTTCAGGTTTCCTAGAGCTGCCTTGACAAATTACCACAAATTTAGTGTCTTTAAAACAATAGAATTGATTCACAGTTCTAGAGGGCAGAGTCTGAGGTTGGTGTTGCCAGGGCAAAATGTAGATGTTGGGCAATAGACCAGTCTCCTTCCAGAGGCTCTGTTCCTTGCTTCTTCTGGCTTCTGGTGGCCTCCTGCACTCTTTGACTGATGGCTGCACCACACCAATTTAAGCCTGGAGACCCACCCTAATCCCCCCTTCTCAAGATTCCCAATTGAATCATGTCTACAAAGTCTTTTTGTGCCCTATAATCATTCACACATGCCGCGAATCAGGACCCTTGTGGAGGACCATTAAACAGTGTACCACACAGGTGAAGGTACCTAGCACCTAGAGACTTGTCCAGTGCCACAGCTAAAGTTATGATCAAATCCAAGACCTGGTTCTCCTCTGTCAGTTTCAGGCTTCTTCCATTAGATCAAGCTGATGTCCACAAAAGTAAGGCAAAGACATTTTAACATAATATCCTAATTCATACCCTAATTTGTGTGCCTATTCCTTTATCTTCTCTTTTGGATTGTGTGCTACAAGCATTCACCCACCTCCAAGCTTTCTTCCCCTTGGGTCTTGTTAGCTTTTGTCAGTGTTACATCATGCTGGCTGGTGTAGGCAGCTGCTGGGAAATGACCTGATGGTATTGTCTTCTCTCCTTTCAGGATCGCCTCTTTTTTGTCATGGAATATGTCAACGGTGGAGACCTCATGTTCCAGATTCAGCGCTCCCGAAAATTTGATGAGCCTCGTTCCCGGTTCTACGCTGCAGAGGTCACGTCGGCGCTCATGTTCCTCCACCAGCATGGAGTGATCTACAGGTAGCCCCTTCTCTCCTCTTTCCTGAAACTCAGGAACAAAGACTTCTCCAGATATTTGCACTGACTTTGGCTCCTGCCCAACTGGTCTCCCAGCAACCAGCTTTAGATTAGTTGTTTGTTCCAATTTGCTTACAGAGAACTTGGGGGAGGGGCTGTTCATCACTGTGAATGTTAATATTTGAATGGCCTCCGGAGATTTGACCAACTGTTTGTGCCAGTTTTGATTTAAAGCTCCAACATGACGTTTAAAGGCTTGGTGCCGGACAACCTTGGGGTGACCTTCATTTCTCTCACCCCCCCACCCTCTTCCTTGAACATCAGGGCATTCGCTTGACTTTTTCCTTCTGTGCCAGGAACTTCCTCCCCTTCCGATCTCTTGCCACTTCCTCAGTTTGTTTGGCCTAGCTGTCTCCTGCCGATAGAATCAGGGAAGGAGGGAGCCACTTAGGGTCTAGGGGTTTATGATCTGGGGTGGGGAATGGCAACTAGACATTATTCGACAGGAAGTGACATTTTGAAGATCGTCCAGTCCCTTATTGCTGCCCAGTCCCTTTCCAAAGAATACACACACACACACACACACACACACACACACATTTTCCAGTAAGGGAGCATAAGTGCATAAGTATTTACACAGACTGTTCTGTGAGGTCAAGAATTCTGGGAGGAGTAAATATTTATAATTAGTAACAAGGACATGAAAGTTGCTTAAGGTTTTTTCAATGACTATCAATTTCTTTACTTGGTCTTTGCCCCCTCCATTTTTTTGTTTTATTTTATTCCTTTAATTGGGTGAGAGAGTAGCTGGTTTGGTTTAACCCAGCACTTAGTCACTCACCTAAACTTTTCTGGTCTGTTCCTGGGAACAGTGGCCTGGCCTAACTGAATGTTCTTTGGAGGCTCTGGTCAACCCCACCCCAGACTTCCTTCTCTCTGCATCTCTGAGCTTTCTAGAGTGAGGAAAAGGTGGCCAGTGCTTTCCTGCAGCCCAGATGAAGGAGCCCATGCTCCTCACCCTGCACTCGTGGCTCTCTACTTCGGGAGACCACGTAGTTATTCCTTATTGCCACATCAGCCATCACCACAAACTTTAGAGGCATTAACCCCGTTTATTCTCCTGGTTCCCATGGGTCAGGAGTACAGGCACACCTCCCTACATTCTGTGCTTGGGTCACCAGGCTGTGATCAAGGTACCAGACAGGCCCAGCTCTCATCTGCAGCCTGGACTCATTTTATAGGTTCTTGGACTGATGACAGAATTATCTTCCTCACAGCTTTAGAGCTCATGTGGCTATGGCTTGGTGAAGGCCAGCAAGAAAGTCAGTCTTCCCTGCTTCAAATCTTTAACCTCAGGGAAGGGCCAGATGCTCTTCTAACACTTTCCAGCTGGCCTGAAGCCCCTGTGGTACATGCCTGACTGTCCCATGCGATCCAATGGGACAGTCATACATATATCGCCAGTGGCTTAGAGCTGCCAAGCAGCAAGACACACCAATTACTGCCCCATCATGAATGTGTTCAAGGGCTCTAATCAGGTCCATCCAAGATCGTGTTTCTTTTGATTAATTCAAATGATTCAGAGCTTTAATTATATCTGCAAAATCCCTGTGCTTTTGCCATATAATGTAACATAATCACAGCAGTGACATAACATCACTTTTGCCACATTCATTCCATTGGTTAGGGGTAAGTCTTGGGTCCCTCGTACTCAAGGGGAGGGAATTAAGAGATTATACTAGTACATGGCCCACTGGGGGTTGCCTTAGGCTGTGTCTGTGATGGGCCAACACACCTCTCTTTCCTCCCACTCACCTGCCAGCCTATAGCACTCCTGCCTCCTCTGTGCCTCCTCCATCCAACCAGAGGCTCCATTAGCAAACTGAGTCTCTGCTTTGCCTGGTGGTGAATTTCAGTTTGAGGCTGTCATTGCTACACTTGGCCCTGGCCACCTTGGATTTAGGTTGGGCCTGTGGGGAATCCACCTTGCTTTGCAGACCCTCTGAAGGGCCATTCATTCTTCTCTTGTCACCCCTCAGTTTTCTTTCATTCTTTTTTTTTTTTTTGGTACCAGGATTGAACTCGGGACTTTGTGCTTGCTACACAGGCACCGGCACCACTGAGATAAATCTCCGGCCCCTCTTCTTTCATTCTTAATCCTGCATGCTCTGGTCTTGCCCACAATAAAGAGCAAGTACGAATGTTGAGTCCCGTTAGTTTAAAACCCTAATCCCTACCCCTCAGAGTAATTCATAAACTAGTTAGGGCGGAAGACAGAAGAAGGGAAGGGGACATAAAAAGAATCAAGATGTGTTATGTGCCTGTACTGACGCCCCATGATGAGTATAATCATTACATACTGCAAACATATATTAATAAAAATTTGAAAAGAAAAATGAAAAGCTAGTTAGGAATCCAAGAGTCAGCTATGTGAAATCATCTGTACTACAAGGCAGGACCTCATCATTTGCCAATGGCCAGAAGAAGAACTGCCATTTCTTGTGTTGTCCCACACCATCTCTGTGAGAATGAGTACAGTTCCCACACTTTACTAACAGGGAAACAGCCTTACTTGGAATATTGGGCCTGAGGCCATACTTGGGACATGACTGATGCAGGAAATATAAATGACTGTTGACCCTTATCAGCATCCCCCTAACCATGCATCCTGCCCTCGAAGTCCTCCAGCTGACTTGCTGTTCTACACCAAGCACCACTCTAATTTCTCTGGGCCTTTCCCCACTGACCCCACTGATCACTTGTCTCGATCAGTGGTTCCCATTTCACATCCACGGTCTAACTGCCTCAGAGTCTCTGGTTTAAAAAAAAAAAAAGTGCAGATTCCGTAACACAGGAGGAGGAGAAGTAGACAAGGATACAGAAGATGGCCCTCTGAATTGATGATTACTGAATCTGAATGGTGGGGTCCTGGAGGTTCAGTTTTTTATCTATTTTTTTGTATGTTTTGTCTTCGTAATAATGACAATGCAGATTCCAAAGTATCATGCCTAAAGCTTTTGAATCAGTATGGGTTTCAGGAATCTGTGTTTTTAAAAGTGTTCCCCGGTGATCTGGGGACTGCACCTCTGGGAAGTTCCATTCTGCCTTCAGGACAATGTCATCTGCCCCAGCTGTGTGTGGCTTTCCCCGAACCCAGCCTGTCATGCCTCCCTGAAGACGTAGCATCTCTCTGTATCAAGCATTTAGCAGGTTCCCTTTGCTGACTTTGCGCTTTTATTTGTGACCCCCTATTCTGTGATGGAGAGCTGTGTGTGAAAGTGTTTACTTGGTGGCCTAGGACAGCGTCCTGCTTGTACTTGGTGTCTAACACACGTTGGTTCCTGTCTGTGTTGCCCCAGAGCCGTGCAGTCCAGGGGGCTGCAACCTCAGGGTGTGCCCTTGAAAGTCTTTGCTGAAAGCATTCCTGACAGCCAGCATACGAGCTTTCCCCTTGACCGTGAAGAGCACCTGATTCCTCTTATCTCTTACATTCTGCCCTCATGAGGACCACAGGATCTGTATGTCCCACGTTGCCATTGCCCACACCGCCCGCAGAAGGGCTATGTCAGGTAGTCAGTCTGCAGTTGATGAAGAGGCTGTGAGTCTGTGTCTTTGCCTGTTGGCTTCTGGCTGATCTGAAACCAGGCAGAGACCCATATTTTATGTGATACTTGTATGATGAAGGGGGTTATATGGGGAATCGACAAGACCAGGTTTTAGCGAATGAACTTCATGCTGAAGTTGAGATTGAATTTTCCAGCCTTCCTGCTGGAAAAGGTGGAAAGATGGAGATTTTGAAGAGTGGGCTGTCAGCCCAGAGCTGATTCCAGGGACTCCTCTGCATCGGGCTCAGTGCCCGCATGCAGTCAATAGCTGCCGACTTCCAGAGCCCACTCTTCTGTCTCCGTGCTCTGTGATATGCGAGGAGAGAGATTGTGATCTACCTAAGAGGGAGAGGGGAGGACCCTGAGCAGAGCTTGGCAGACAGGTGAGTACCTTTTTACTCTTGTGCAATCCAGAGGCCAAGTGCAACTGTATAGCCGAAGGTGGAAGAGCACACTGCACAATTCTAGCCCAGTGTCTTCCTGCTTTATTCCTCATCTATAAAATGATACCTAGCTCCTGGAGTTGTAGGCATTGAGTGAATCAGTAACTCTTAAGTGATTCTCAGTTGTGCCTACCTCACAGTAAATCCTCAAAAATGTTAGCTAGTCATGTTACGCTATGAATTGATTTGTATTAGGATATACCAAAATAACACTGGTGATCTTTTATCCAGTGCAGGCTCCAAAAGGGATTCTGGAACCACATTACAACATTGAATTCCTTCTTACTCCTTTTCTTTCCTTCTGATAAAATTGAACATTTTTCAGTGATAAAAGTAGTCATCATAAGACAAATAAAAATCTAAGCACGCAGAAAGGTATGAAATCAGCTTCTCCATCACCAACCGCATAGCTGTCCAAGGGTAAAATACTTTAACATTTTCCAGAGGATCTTTCCAGAGATCATGAGCAAGTCAGGGAACCTCTTTGGGACCAATCTCTGTTTGAGAAGCTCACATAACGCCTGCCTTGTCTCCTTCGGGAGGGAGCTGGAAGTCAGAGTGTGATAGAGCAGATGGAAGTGAGTGGGAGATGACAGCCATTTCATTTATGTACACAGTACTATGAGTGATTAACATTCTTCATTTCAAGCGCCAGAGAGGAAAGTGGTAAGTTATGAAGCCCTTCCGCTCCTTGACTTCCCCAAGCCTCCCCATCCTCGAGCCATTGCTATTACCCTGATACAGTCACCCTGAGTGTCTGTCATATTTGCTGTCACCCTGAGACTGGCCTCCATGGAAAATGCATATTGAGGTATGATACACATGTAGCCCTGCTGGTTAAAGGGGGAAGTGTGTGCCTGTAAGCATCTGCTCTTGGCGGTTGAGGATGTCCTGACCAGCAGGTCTCCAATTAAACCTGCATTAATACCTGGAAGGTCTCTGAAATCCCAGTACTCTGGAAGGCTGAGACAGGAGGATCGAAAGTTAGAGCCCAGCCTAGGCAACTTAGCAATTTAGCAAGACCCAAATATGAAAAATAGAAAAAGGGCCGGGGCTATAGCTCAGTGCAAAGGCCCTGGATTCAATTCCCACTACCAGAAAAAAACAAAACCAAAAGCAAACAAAGAGAAAAAATTAGAATATCTAATACTTAAAGCCCTATCTCCTTTCAACACATTGTCAGGTTATTTAAAGCTAATACAAAGCAGGGGTAGGGTGGAGTCATCCATTTCTTTGCCCTTCCAGTCTTCTAGGACCTGGTCACAGAGAACACTTGTTCAACATTTTCCCCTCAGAGCACTGTTCTTACCTGTTGGCTTGCCCTCTCCCTTTAGAATATTGTATTTTAGCTAGACACAGTGCCAAATGCCTATAATCCCAGCACTCTGGGAGGCTGAGGCAGGAGGATCACAAGTTCAACCCTAGCATGGCGACTTAGCATGCTTAACCGTGCCTCAAAATAAAAAATAAAAAGGAGCTGGGGATATGGCTCAATGTGAAGGCCCCGAGTTCAATCCTTAGTACTGCAGAAAGAAGGAAGAAGAAGGAAGAAGGGAAAGGGAGGGGAGAGGGGGAGTAAATGGTATTTAAGTATACAACTCCTGAGGATCTAAGGGCTTAGTTGCTGATGGGAAGATGTGAGGTACTAAGGCAGGAATCTCAAGTGAATGTTAAGTCAAGGGCCTCGGAAGACTATATAATCCAACTCCTTGTTTTTATAGATGTGGAACTTGGAAACCAAAATTGGGCAGAAACTATCCCAAGTTTACGTAGTGGAATAGTATAAAGCTTAAATATTATTTTAATCAAAGATATAAATAGTCATACAGATCGGTAAGGTTTTTATAGAAATAAGGAACAATTTTCTGCCCTCCCTCCATTTTCCTTTCCAAAGAAACAACCACTTTCAACTCTTTTAGCTTTCAGTATGGACCTCTATATTTCTAAATGCCATTATTTCACTGTTACTTGTTTGTATTTCAGCATTATCTAGTGCTTTTCCACTATGGAAGATGAGGATTTAGTTCACTTTCCCACCTACCACCCACCCCAACACCCCATCTTATACACAAACCCTCTCAACTCTGCATCCTTAATATAATTGCTGTAATTTTGGATAAGTAAATATATACTGTGTACATTATCATAACTGAAGTACTGTTTAGAATTATCATGTATGTGCAATCATTCCTTTTGGGTTTGTTTTCCTTGGAGTTAATAATTAGCTCTTTGTTTTCCGTACACTTGTTATTAATTCAACCACACTTTCTACAGACTGTCCACATCATCCCTTAGATTGCTAGATGCAGTCACTATTCTCTCAATTTTGTGTTTTTAAATGCATTTTTCCTGCATCTTTCTCAACTGTTCCATGTGAAGAGCTGCTGCCTGGGGTCCCTGTCACTGTTCCTCTGAGGACCCTTTTCTTGCTTTCCTGTGTAGAAGCTCCTATTTCCTATATCTCAGGTCTTGTCTTTCTTTTTTGTATTTTATTTTTTTAAATTATTTTATTGGTACATTTTAGGTATACAACAGAATTACATTTCTCATTGGGAACTTGTACCTTTATATGATGCATCTTGGTTCTTATTTTTTCCCCATTCCTAGCCCTCCCTTCACCCCCTCCACCCTTCCCTATTTACAAAGACTTTATTTCCATTTTTTCCATTTCTCATCATTTTTCCTTTCCCTTCTTTCCTTTCCCCTGCCCCTCCCACTATCCCTACCCCTTTGGACCTTTTCTTCCTATTTTGCATTATCGATTATTCATTTTAATCATTAGTACATTCTAGGTATACAATATAATGACATTCATCGTTGGAAATTTTTACATAATCTCTCTTGGTTCCCATCCTTGTCTTTCTTAATATGAAATGTGATAGAAATACATGGTGAAAGTCTAAATTTTAAAAATTATTACAATAAAAGATACATTGCCATCAAAACCCCTAACAATACTCTCTTTTGCTTTAATCACATTTATCCCATTGTTCTTGTGACTTTCTGAAGCAGTTCTAGAAGACCTGTTTTGTGAATGTCTTTTCAAGGTATGATCAAAATATGGTGAACGCTGCTGCCAAGTGCCATGCAACAGAAATGCAGGCTCATAAAAACACTATAGTGTATCTCATCTGCCTTATTCACTCTTATCTGTCACCATATATAACTTCTGTGTCTTCCCCCAAGTCAAAATGACTGAGAAAGGTAAACGCTGTGAATCAGTTCAGGGCATCAGAGCAGTCACATCAGTGCACCTAAGGATACTCCCAAAAGAGGACTTCAGAACTGCTTCAGAAAGTGGCAAGAACAATTGTGTTCAAAGTGAAGAGGAATATTTTTAGGGGGATTAATGGCAATATGTCTTCTACCATAGTACATGTTTTAGAAATTTAAACATTCACCGTATTTTTCAGTCACTCCGTATAGACTGCTTTGATGTGGTGACACATCTGCAGTAGTTTTGTGAGAAACAGTATGAGAAGTGAATTATTTAAACTGTCCCTTTATATCTAAAATCACCTTTTTTTTGCCAAATTTAATGAATAGTTTGGTACTTTCCTCACCCTCCAGGCTAAGTATAGAATTCTAGATTAAAAACTACTTCTGCTCAAAATTTAAGGGTATTGTTCCAATGTCTCCTAACTTTGTGTTGCTATTATGAAGTCTAAAGTCATTTTGATTCTTTATCTTTTGTATGAATCCATTTCTTTTTTTGCCAGAAATGTGTTAAAGCTTTCTGACTGTGTTACACTAAAATCACCTAATGTAATAGTGTAGGTCTGTTTGTATCCATTGCACTGACTCCTGGATAGAGTTTTTTCATTTTTGAAAACCAAGCCCTTCAGTACTAGAATATGTTGTATTTATTTCTTTAATGATTCCTTCTCTTCTGTTTTCTCTTTCTAAAATTATCATTTGCATTTTGGATGAGTCTAAATGGGCTGGCTACTTAGTTGGGAAAAGACTGTCAATATTTTTAGACTTTCCCCCTTGAAGGGCTTTCATTACCCTGGAAAGACATCTTCAGAGTCTGCCTAAGTGAGAAGTCCTGGCAGCGAGCAGGGTAGGAGCCAAGTGAAGGGAGAGGGCTGGGAGGGCCAGCTTCCGAAGTATAAGTATCCGTGTAATTCTCTGGCATTCAGTAGTGTGCCCTGGTGCTCAGCCCCCGACCCAGGTCTGAAGATCCCAGTTCTCTTCTTCTGAGAATAAAACCTGGGAGATAGTGAAGGAGCAGTGCAGGGGGAACAAGGGAATCTGGATTTGTAATTTTTTTTAAACCAAAACTCTGATTTTTCTGCATGTCACCCTCATCTTCAGAGGTAACTTGCTATTATACCTGAGCTTTAGAAGAGGGAGATGAACTTCAACAGCATAAACACAGTTCTCTTGATTTTCCCCATTGATAGTTCAGGATTCAGCTTTTTAAAGTCTATTCAGTCAGCTGTTACATATCCATTTGCTTTCCAGGTTTGAAAATCATGTGGCTGTTGTTTCTCCTCTTGTTCTCCCCATCTTTGTGTATAATTTAGGAAAGGAGACAAAAATAGTGGGTATTCGACATCCTCTTTATCCAGAAGTCAGCAATAATAAAAATAACAACTGCAGCAGCATCTACACCAACCCTATAAGGTAGCTGCTCTTATTACCCACAGGATTTATGATCTTCCCAAAGAAGGAGACCTCACCAGATCCCATTGCCTTTACTGGCACTGCCAGGTCACCCTGTCCTTATTGCTGCTGGCCTGTTTTGCATGGGAAGCGACATTGTATGTCGGAGACAACACAGAGCTTGGAGTCAGAGAATTGGATCTATATACTGAGTAGCTTCATTTGTGCTGTGTTTCCTAGGCAGAATAATTGAGCTGTTTAAATCTGGTTTCTTCACTACCCCATGGGAATTATAAGGCCAACCTCCTCAGACTGTTCTGAAAATTATGTGAGAAAACATGAGCGAAAGTGTTGAGGGTAATTCTCAGTACCTAGGAGGCTCCATCTGTATGGTTGGATGGATGGAGAGCACCAAGTTTTGGAGTCAGAGGGTGCTAAGAGCTAAATTGTGTTCCCTTTGCCCAAATTTATGTGTTGAAGCTCTAGTCCATAGTACCTCAAAATATGGCTCTACCTGAAATAGGGTCCTTAGACACATAATTAAGGTAAAATGAAGCCACTAGGATGGACACTTAAGTCTAAGATGACTGGTGTTCTTGTAAGAGGAGATTAGGACACAGAAAGTCACAGAGGGAAGGCCGTGCCGAGGCACTGGAAGAAGATGGCAGCCCAAGGAGAGAGGCCTCGAACAAACCAGCTGGCTGGCCTTGGTCTTGGACTTCTAGACTCTACAACTGTGAGAAAATAAATTTCTGCTGTTTAATTCATCCAGCCTGTGGCTTTTTGTTGTGACAATTTGACAAACTAGTACAGAGGACCTGAGTTCAAGTCTATTCGCTATGTAGCCCTGGGCAAATGACCTCATCTCTCTGAGCCAGTTTCCTCATCTATAAAACAGCACTAATAATAAATATTAAGTAAAATAAGATGGCAAGCCCTGTGGATTGGCATAAGTTACATGAGTCAAGTGAGCTAATGGACATAAAATGCTCATGGAGGTTGTTTTGGGGGATTGCAGACTACCTGCAGTGTTAGTGCTGTAAGGCCCTGTTTGGAGGAGCAGGGTAGTAGGTGTGCAGTCCCTGTCCTTTGTGCAGAGTGAAGGCCATCTAGGGTAGGGTCTCGGTCTCAGGACCAGGCACTATTCCAGAGAAAGGAGCCTTTCTTGAGCAGTATTCCATTCTGCGGGCAGTTTGGGGCCTCAGAGTAGGATATGTAAGTACATCGTCCCCCAGAATCTACAGGGGTTGTTTCCAGGGCTACCACAGGATACTCAAATCCATCAATACTCAAGTCTCTCATATAAAATGGGATGTATTTGCATGTAACCTATTCACATTCTCTTGTGTACTTCAGATCATCTCAGGATTACTTACAGTACCTAAAACAATTTAACTGCTATGTACATCGTTGTTGTATTGCTTAGGGAATAATGACAAGATGATTATCTGCACATACTCAGTTCACATGCATGAGGAACCCATGGATAGGAACACCAGCTGTGTTGATAAGTGTGCATGACAGGAACAAGCTGGAACAAACCCATAGATCTGCTTTGGTGAAGGCTGGAGAATCTGCCTTTAGTGCCTCAGCCTCCCTGTCAGGTTCCCTCTGCTGCTAGCTGGCTTCATGAGCTCCCACCCACACCCACCTTCAGGTCCCTTAGGTCTTAGAGCAAAGGAGCATTTTGGTCATGAGAGTCATCCTGTCCCTCTCCATGTTGTGTAAGTAAAGGGCTTATGCCCCTGATAAAGGAATGCTGTCAACCCAAGCTTTGGGGAAGGAGCCACATTTTTGTGGGTCCTAATTTGTGTGAGGTCCAATCCTTTCTGCCCCAGACTGATTTCAGGCAGTGTTACCTGCTGATCACGGTGTGGGGCAGTCACTGTGACATGACAGAGGGAGAAAGGAGGAGCAGAGATGGAGCTGGGTGGGATGAAAGCCAAGTTTACATTCTTTTGAGGAAGCTGCTTTATTGCTGACCAGATCCAAAGTAGAATTCTGACTCCCATTGACATTGGAAGTTCAGAGCAAACAGGAAGTTTGGAACTAGAGGGAAATTCCTGATGAAATTTGAGTGTCTCGGCTAGTAATGTGTGTTCAAAGAAAAAAATGGTCAGGGACTCTGTGACCTCCTAAATTTTGTCTGTCCTGGTACATGACGTAGAACTGAGGTTAAGGACATAACTCCAGAAGCCCTGGGCTCAAACTGGGGCTGCTCATTACTTATATGATCTCTGGCAAGGAACTTCTCTAAACCGCAGCCTCTCCATCTGTGAAATGGAGATATGACCTCTCCCCTAGAGATACTGTGAGAATCAGATGAGTTAATACATTTAAAGCATTATGTCTGGGACAGAGTAGGCACTCACTAAACATTACTGGCTGAGTGTATAGCTGATAATGTTCACTTTGTGCAACTCAATAATTTCACCATGGATATATCCTGCGAGACAGTAAAATGATGAAAACACTTCATGGGGATCTGTCCTATGAAGGGGAATTTTATATCTGTGTATTACTTTTATTTTATGACTTCACAGTGTTCTATACAAAGTAGAAATCTTGGAACAAGTTTTACTGCATTCAACAGTAGGGACTGAATTCTCCAAGCTTGAGTCATAAAGATTTTGTTTCTTCAATGTCTTTGGCTAATGATTGAGCTACTAAAAATGGGAATTGTTTCAGCAAACAATCAGCAGCTTTGCACCGGTAAGCAGAATCCTGTGTGAACGTCTGAGGCTGGGCTCCACAGACCTTCCCAGTTGACTGGATTCATTTCAAGATGACTCAGTCTGAGGTGGAGCAAGGAGGGGGCTGAGGGCTTTGGCAGTGAGTGGACGCAGTAGGGGCTTCTCTTTTTGGTCACATGGTAATAGGCTAAAGGAAATGCTGGTGGTCATGGCCACCTTCTTTCTTCTTGCCTTCAGGTCTCTTCTCCCACTATTCCTGGCTAATTCTCATAAATGAAGGACTGGGGGCACTTAATTGCTCAGAAGCTTATAAGGACTCCATGTTTTCTCCAGATGATGTCCAGACTCTTCTGCTTCTTAGGCAGTGCCATCCACAAGCTCCCTGGCTCTCACTAGTTTCATTTCTGGGATTTGCACACACGTCTCTTTCTGTTTCATAATCTTCCTACATGTTTCTCCCACCAACCTCCTCTTTGAGTCACTTCTTAGGCCTGAAAGGTGTGCTCTTTACCAGAGTTCTGACACAACCATGTGTAGGGTACCCTTACTGCCTTAGTCCTGGGTATTAACAGTTTCCATGACTCTGAACTTTTGCTTCAGAGCAATCTACCGATTCCTAGAATCTCTGCTTCATTTGTTTTGCTACCTCCTCCTTAGTCTCTGAAATGTAGGTTTGGCCCATTTTCCCTGGCCCTTTCCAACAGAATTAGTTGGTCCTCCTATTACCAGTGCATCTGCTGCATCATATTTTAGCATGACTCATACTGTATTGCAACAATTTATTAGTTGGATGCTCTTGTAAACTTCCACAGATTATGATAAATTGATAGCTTTACTCAATGGCCCAAGATTTTCTTTTTCTTTTTTGTTGTTTTTTTGTTTTTTTGTAGTTGTTGTTGTTGTTGATCCATTCAAATTTATAAAATACCTCCAGGAGGTGGGGAAATTGTCTAAGTGTACTCTTTGGCCACAGAACACATTTCCTAATGGACTAACCTTTCTCTGGCTTCCTTTCTGTGTGTGCTGCCCCATACTACACATCTTTTTATTTATTCATCAGTCAATAAATTACTGCTGTGGAAAGAAAATCAGGATAAGAATCAGGCCAGAACCCTAAGAAAACTGTCTCTGCTGGGTAGCCTTAGGCAAGTTACTACTTCTGGGGTTTTTTTGTTTTTGGGGGGTTTTTTTTGGTACCGAGGATCAAACTCAGGTCCTTGCACGTGTGCAGCAGGCAGCGAAACCACTGAGCTAAATCCCCGGCCCTGCAAGTTACTACTTCTCTCTGGGCCTCAGTTTCCCTACCCATACAGTATGGTTGTATGCAACCATAAAATACACAACCAAAATACAGATTGGATGTTCTAGCTCTGTAACCCTAGGATAGTTTGGTCTGGGAATGCCTCAAGCAGAATCTAAAAATACCACCTCAAAGTTACCTAGGAAGGCTCTGGTAATGGAATCCAAGGAGATTCCCCTTAGGGTTGGAATGTTTGTTTGTTGGTACTGGGGATCGAACTTGGGTCCTTGCGCTTGCGATGCAGGCGGTGGAACCACTGAGCTAAATCCCCAGCCCTGTTGGAATGTAAGACTTCCTTGGCAGGCTGTACTCTCTCGGTATCATCACCAGCAGTGGATCGCCCCTTTCAAATTTATGCAAAGTCCTCCATCTTAGACAAAGACTTTTTCAGGGTTCTGATGTTGCCAAGGTAAGTATTTATCCCTGTGGTGAGCTGAACTCTCTTGAGAGACTGCGAGCAACTGTAGGAGCAAGAACTCCTGGCAGAGGGTCACGGGTGCTTGCTTGGGAAGTCCTGGCCCTTTCAAGGTTGAGAATCCCGCAGCTCTGTGGCAACACCCTCTTAAAAGCAGGGAATGGGCTGGGGATTTAGCTCAGTGGTTTCGCCACCTGCTATGCAAGCGCAAGGACCCGAGTTCGAGTCCCGGTACCAAAAAAAAAAAAGCAGGGGAGAAATCTGCTCCCTTCTTGCACATCTGCTCTTGCAAAACCATTTGCTTAAAGGAAATTTCTTGGTTGGTGAGGAGCAACCAAAAAAACATCTCCGTTGTCCAGGTTTCAGCACACATATATTTGTGTGGTCAACAGCAGTTGGTCTATTAGGTGTAGCCTTCAAGATGCCATGTTAAGGAAAAGAAATCATCTCTGCCCTCTTGGCACTTAAAGTTGGGTGTGGATTGCAGATGATAAAACAAGCAATAACAATAAAACCAAATAAGAGTTACAATGAGGAAGCATAGCAAGATACCTTAGCTGGTCTGGAGGAAGTCAACTAGGGAGAGAAGTGACCTCTCCCAGAAGCCCAGTGAGGCAGGTGGGAGGTGGCCAGCGTGGAGGACATGGAGATCATGCCAGGGAATGGGGACAGGATGTGTAAAACCTTCCAAGGGCCTGGGGAGAACCCCAGTGGCCCCATGGCTCCAAGGAACTTTCTATATGCCTGGGTCTCAAAGTGCATAGGGAGGGCTGGTGAGCAGTGAGGTCTGAGGGGAGCCTAGGACCCCAGGCCTCAGATAGGGAATGAAAATGTAGTCACTTGATCTTGGACTGTAAGTCTGTAGGAACTTTGAAAGATAGATAGGCCTACTGTGTAATAGAATTTTAGAGGTAGGAGAAAATTTGGAAGGTTCACTACTCCAATTACATCTTTTATGGATGAATAAACCAAAACGCAGAGCAACTTACTCAAGGTCACTTATTCTCTTCATAACAAGAGACAGAACTCTGTGTCAGTGCTCATGTTTTGATGATGTGTGCTAATAAAGGCCCTCTCAAAAAACAAACCAAACAGACCTGAGCTGTAGCATTTGCTGATTTTTGTGGTATAAATATTCCCCCTGGGGTCAGTTTCAAGCTACCCACATTCAACACGCAGCTTACAAAATTCCTGAAAATTCTGCAGTCTGCTCTTGTGAGCTGGTACAAGCCAGCCACAGCACTGTAGAAAGCAAGCCATGTGGACCTCTGTCCAACTCCATGTTCAGTCACATCATGTTGATAGTTTGAAGTCAGCCACCACAGATGGAGATATTTATACGGTGGAGATCAGCAAATGCTGCAGATGAAGGTCTTCCCCCAGAAGAGCCATCATTAGATATTTAACCATACACCATTGAAATACACTTTCTGCTGGTCAGTAGCCAGATACTCCCTTGGAAGATAAAAGAAAGCATTTGGGGACACTGACTGTCCTACACTGCATTACCTGACAACTCAGGGCTTGATTTCCACATCTGTAGAGTGGGGATAAATGTCATAACTCAATAAATTTAAGACACTTCTTTTTTTAAGATACACCACTTTTTATTTAAATAAACTTTATTTTAGAAGAGTTTTAGATTTACATAAAACTTGCAAAGATAACACAGAAAATTCTCATAGACCCCACACCCTGCTCCCTCTAATAACATCCTATGTTAGCATGGTATATTTGTCATAGTTAATGGACCAAAATGATACATTATTACCAAGTCTGTATTTTACTTAAATTTCCCAATGTCATATTATATTGCATTTACTTGTCATGTCTCCTTAGACTAATTTTGCCCTTCACAGTTTCTCAGACTTTTTTTTTGTTTTGATGACCTTGTCCATATGAGGAGTACTAGTTAGGTATTCTGTTGATTACCTTCCACTGGGATTTGTCTGGTGTTTTTCCTGTGAGCAGAATATGACTATGAGTTTTAGAGAAGACCTCAAAGTTAAAGTACCATGTTCCTCACACCATATAAAAGGTACATGCTATCAACATGACTTATTGTTGACGTTGACCTTAATCAATATTTGCCAGGTTGGAAGTTATCCCCCTCCCCATATTCTATGGAAGGAAGTCACTATTCAAAGTCCATACTTAAGAAGTAGGGAATTACATACATTCCACCTCCTTGAGGGCAGAATAGCTACATAAATTACTTAGAATTCTCCTGCATGGGGGCCAGGGACCTAGCTCAGTGGTTCCAGCGCCTGCCTTGCCAAGCACAAGGTCCTGAGTTTGATCCCTGGTACAAAAAAAAGAAAAAAAAAAGAATTCTTCTAATTCTAGGGCTGGGGATGTAACTCAGTGTTGCCGCCGCCTGCCTCAAAAGCGCAAAGTCCTGAGTTCTATCCCCAGTACCAAAAACAAAAAAAGCTTCTGCAGGGGAGATTTGTTTCCTCCCTCATTATGTATTTGCTCATTTATTTGTATCAGTGTGGGCTCATGGACATTTATTTTATACTTTGGGTTATAATTCCATACCACTTTACTTATTTCATTGCTCACAGCATTCCAGATCTGCTCATTGGAAGCTTTTTCAGTTGATTTCTTTGTTTCCTTAACAACCCCCACAATTGCAGGTATGTTTTGTTTTAAGTACTTCCTCACTTTCTGACAGTATGAAATGCTGTAGGCTGTCTTGGTTGTGATTTTTTTAGTCAGGGGTGCAATTTTCCCATAGATTTGGCCATTTCCTGGCCAAATTATTAGAAATAATACCCCTCCCCTCAAGTCCAAGGCTTCTAGGAGAATCTAAAACCCTTTCTTCCTTCAAGAGAACCCCCATTTCCATTCCTTATAATTCAGAGAGAATTCTAATACATTGGCATGAGGGGTGTGTATGTGTGTGTAGGTAGTAGGTATGTAAATTAGAACAATTATCTAGATTACTCAAGCTAAAAAAATAAAGGCAGGAGTTGGAGAAAAAAGTATTTGAGGCCCTAATAGTATGTATTTGGAGACTCTCACCCCAAGATTGTGTATTCTAAAAGTTCCCAGAAAATCCTGTCCCACTGGCCTGGGCTGCTGAAAAATGCAGGGAAATTTCCACCAAGGCTTCCAGCCTGTCCCAAGTGGCCCTCCATACGGGTCATGCTGCTAGGAAATTGTGCCATTTGATACTTCTCCTTGACCACAGTACCACTCAAGCTTCAGCCCTGGAGACTGGCAGCTTCTGTTTTGGATAAGGTACCAGGGAAATAATATTTCACAGGTTATCAGCTATCCAGAGCGCGATGAAAGTTCTAAACTCAGCTCACCTGGGGCTCATGCTACCTACTCTCACTGCTTCCACCAGAAGAGGCTGCTTCCCATCTTTTCCAAGTTCCTGAAGACAGGGGAGGTGATTACCATTGGTGAGAGTCTGAAAACCTAACATTTTGCATAAAGAAATGCAAATCTTCAGTGGGAAGTTTCCAACCAGTCTTGTCCAGAGATTTGAGCCAACAGTCACAGCTGGAAGAACAAGCTGGGAGGTATAGAGAATCCGGGGAACCCCATTTTCCTTCAAGTTTCCCAACATTCTCCAGTGGGGACCCCTTCATCGTCTAAGGGCAAGCTGTGTGTCTGTGTTATCATCTTCATCATGACAGATGTATTGTGTGCACGAGGCCAGATTTTACAAGTTTCTCAGTGGGCATCACTGTTCACTTCAAACTTGTAGCGAGGTTTTGTGTGTACCCATCTGAATTATAAATCTGTGTTTTAGATGGGAGCATGATCCAGAGCTATAATTAGAAACTGGTCGGAACCAACCCAGGCTGCTTTCCCCACTATAATTAGCACCCCGTCCCAGAGAGTACCCTGGGGAACTCAGCTCACAGAGTGTGAGCTCCCACCGCTTGCCTCCTTTTCTTTTATCTTTGTACATGATTCTTCATCTTTGTTTTTCTTTTCAATATAAAATAAACAAACAACATTCCTATTAGGAACTTGTGGCTCCTAGTCAAACCAAGGCCCAAAGTTAGAGGGAAAGAGCTTGCTTTGTAATGTGACAGGAGCAGAAGATGAATGATCATTTACCTAGTGGCTTATGGAATTTCACAGTATGGGTAGGGATATAGGGCTTGCTCAGTATCGAAATGTTTCAGTTTTGTGAGTGGTGACTCCTCACCTAAGTTGTTAGCCCTGAGGATCAGAGACCATGAGCTTGCCTTCTTTTGGGTGTGCCAAGGTGCCCAGCTTAGGTTATGAACTGAGTACTAGGACGACTTCAGGTGACCCCACCACACCCAACCTAGAGAAGCTGTTTGGAAGTTCTCCACATTGTGCACAGGTAGATATGAGCTACCTTGCAACTATAATCCACAGGATTCTAATCTAAAACATTCCCATGACTGAGTAGTAAGCAATTCGGTGACCATGACCTGGTTGCTTTCATCCTAGTTTCAAATTAAATGAGACGATTAAGAATAATGTGAAAGGAGATTGGAGAGCTGCTGAGGTAAGCTGATACTATTGACACCTTGGAACAATTATGAAATAAGAAGGTGGGGTTATCTTGTGTATTTGTTCCCCCAACCCATCCCACTACACCCCTGATCTGCCCTCAACTCAAATCAGTTGAGACATTTAATGGCTGGTACTTGTTCTGTGCTAACACTTCCACACCCACAGTCTTCCTCTGCTCTTTTTGGCCCTAGGTAGGTGCTTGGCCCATACTCTCCTGGGGTTGGCCAGAGATGTGCATTCAATACCCACAACAAATGCTGTTCCTGAGAAAGATGCTCGTTCAAAGGAAAATGTTCCTTGAAAGGCTGCCTAGAGAAATGAGATGAATAAAAGTTTCCTATGCTGAAATTGAGAAGGGGAGGAAAGGTAGCAAACTACAAGCACTTGAGAGGTTAGGTCCAGCCTAACAAGGGCAAACAAGAGTGGCCAGCAGGTAGACATTTCCCTTAGAGAATCTAAAGAACTGTGTTAGCTGGGTGTGCTAGTGCACACTTGTAATCCCAGCTACTTGGGAGGTGATGGCAGCAGGTCACAAGTTTTAGGCTAGCCTAGATCTCTGAGTGAGATTCTGTCTTGAAATAAAAGAACAGAAAGGGCTGGGGATATAGGTCAGCACACAACACTCCCTGGGTTCAATCCCCAGCAACATCATTTGAAAAAAAAAAAAAAGGTTGCAAGGGAAGCCTGGAGTTAAGAAAGTTATAGGCCAAGTATAATATAAAAAAGAATATGAAACAAAAAATTTTATCTTGAATAGCGAAGAACCCAGTTTGATGTTTGAAGGTAAGAGACAACACAACCAACTATCAAAGGTGCTATAGAATCTGCCAAATTAATTTTTTCAGAAAGCATATGAGGACAAGGACATCAGGGAGCTGGAAGCCTTTCTATTTTGCCATAAGGAAACAGACTGATTACAGTAATTTTAAAGCAAACATACCAGAGTTTATACATCTCAATGAGTATTGTCCTCTCCTTTAATAGTCCTCTCAGGAGACTTTATCTTCAGGGCACAAATGCTGCCTTTAGTTTGAATATTTTTATATTCTTTTCTAGATTTTTAAGAGAGTAATCTCTTTTGTGGCTAAATACTCCTACTTCAAGAGTAAATCTGATTACTGAAGATCATTTTATATCCAAAATAATGTGTGCATATTAAGAGAAAAATTACTTTACTGAGTGGCTTTTAAACAGTGCATCTTGAAAGAGATTTTCCAGAAACCAAATAACCAGAAGCTTCAGTGCATCCCATATTCCCTTCTGGGGTGCCTGGCATGCAGCCTGGCTGGGGGATCCACACATGTGTGCCAGACACACTTGGGGGACTCTGGCTTCATTTGGAGTTTAGGGTTATTTCCCTGTGACCCTCAATTTTTTCACTTAAAAACTAGTATGGGACTGAGGTGTAGCTCAGAGGTAGAGACCACTTGCCTAGCATACATGAGGTCCTGAGTTTGATCCCCAGCACCCCATATAAATAAGTTCATACATCCCTGAGATAGTAGTGATATTTACCTCATGCGATCATTGTGACTAGTAAATGAGGTAATACTTGGAAAAACACATAGAGAGGGCTTAGTAATTGTTCTTTATTATTGTTAGAGTCAAGTTACGTGATCACTAAATATTTGTCCGTCAGTGCAAGGGTGATACCAAGGATGCCAGATTTGGACTTGAAAATCCACCTGTATTTGCAGAGTACAGTCATCTGTGGTCACAAAAACACTTCTGTTCTTGATCCCATAAAACTATTACAGGATGGTATTGGCCCCCCTCTATGGACTACTCCAGCTCTAACGTTGTAAAGTCAGGATGCTGAAGCACATGGGATAAGGGGATTAATATGAATGACAAAAAAAGATGTTGATAAATAGCATGGAGAATTGAAGAATAAACTGGCAGAACCAAGAACTGTAGAGGAACAGCTTAGAGGACAGTTTTATGGAATTGTCAACCAGAGAAGGTCCTCTTCAGTTCTGTCATTTAAGGAGATGAAGGAATGGTTTGCCAGGAGCAGGAGAGGCATTGCCAGGGGTAACCACCTGAAATTCTGCACACAGAGAAGAGTGGGCATGGGGGAGAAGAAACTGCCCAAAGGTGGCCAAAGATCTAGTCACCTTCCTATAATATCAAGTTAGTAAAGAAGGTTTTCACAGCTTTTCAGAAGGTTTGAAAGACTAGATACTGGCAGCATGAAAACACCACACTGGTTGCAAAAACTAGTGTAATCTGGTATTATAAGGAAGGTGTTAAAAAATTTTAAAAAATGTGGACACACATTAGAGAACACTTTTCAGGAAAAGCCTTGAAGTAGCAAAAGTGAATGGAAGTGGGCTACTATTTGATGGTTTTTGCATAATAACTGACTTCAAGAAGAAGGCCCATAATCCTCCTTTACAACAACAGAAGATAGAGCAAGAGAAGTGAACTTTAAGGGCATAGATGGGAAATGAGGCATGGGGAGGAAGACCTTTGTCCTTTGAAAGCGTAAAAATGAAGATCCCTAGTGACAGACAAGAGTAACTCTGGAATCTGGAGGCGTAGGCAGTGACCTGTCTAAAGGCAAGTCTGGAGCACTGACCCTGGGAGCCTGGGAATCTCTCCAAATCAGAGACTTGACCCAAGACCCTCTCATTTGAGCAACCTGTGGCAGATGGAGCAAGTGTTTCATCTTGGGATGCTGGCAACTAAACGGGATAGGAGTAGAGGGGGAAGGGCAGGGACCCTGCTCCTGAAGGAGGAGAACAAATAGCCCATGGAGATTTTCCTGTCTCTGGCTCCTTGGAACCATAGAGTCAACATGATAAAATTAGCAGAGCTAAGTAGGCAGATTTGTGGGTTTGGACACATAATTGGTCCTGTTTTTCTCTAGTCTTGACCTAACTGGAGTTCACTGGGTATGTAATGGAAAAAAAACAACCAGCTTGATATAAAAATACAGGAAATGCCTGCAATCACTGCTGATTACAGTAGCAGCTTTCCTTCTGTTATTTTTGTGAAGGAGAAAAAAATAGAGTTTGTCAAAGGGCCTCCCCCGCCTTTCCTCAATGGTAGAAACTACTTTCGAACTGTTCTTGTTCTTTTTAGGGAATTCTTTACTCTAGCTAAATGATGTCACTTAATCTTCATAAATAAGAAAGATGACATTCAAATTCTTATCGTAAGTAAAACTTCTGTGACTATAACATACATACAACTAGTTTTACATTTGGTTCCTCTGCCCTGGGGACAAATATTGACTGAGTTCCTACAACTTCTGATCTTTCTAGGCAGAACAGGATTGGTTTGGTGTTTAGCATAGCGCCTCCTTTCACAGATAGGTTTGCATTACCACTGAAAGGTAAGACTCTTTCTGGCAACTTCCCTCCCAGAAACCATTGCTGCTTAGTGAGTGAAGCCACACCTGCCGAGACCCTCTCACCCAGTGGACTACCAGATCCATTGTTCGAAGAGCAGAGAGAGAAAGCTCTAGATTCTCCCCAAAGTGGAGCTAGCAAAGAATGCTGACAGCATCCATTTAGCACATTGTAATGTTGGCTTTAAGATTCTCAATTCCTATTGCTGGAATTCAGATAGAGCTTTTGAAGTCCATAATTACAATGTTTTTTAAAACATCACCTTGGAATTTCTTGGCTTCTCCTGGTTTCCAGTTGGTGGGTACCCTGGGAGTTTGCAGCTGGGAGGCCCCTTGGGCACCCCTAGGAGTTACCATGCTCTACCTGGTAAGTCTGGATGCTCCTTTGTTCATCGATGACATGCTGTCATTCTGGGCAGTAGACAGGAAACTCAATACCCCAGTTCAAATAGAAAATAGAACTTGTTTCTTACATGGCAGCATTGTTTATGCAGAAAAGCAAGGAACTCCACTGTAGATACTCAGTGGCCATTTTTCTTCATCTTCCTGATGAGAATAGGTGATTGTTGATGTTTCTGTAGCACAGGGGTTCTCAATCACTGGTGGTGATTTTTGGCAATGTCTGGAGACATGTTGGCTGTTGAAACCGTGGGGATGGAGGAGCAGCAGTGTGCTGCTGGCATCTAGTGGGTGGAGGCCAAGGGTGCTGCTGCCCATCCTGTGATCCAGAGACCAGGCCCCATGTGCAGCCTAAAATGTCAGCAGTACCCAGGCTGGAAACCCTCCTCCAGCTCTCAAGTTCTGTGGTGAGGTGACTGAAGATTGGGGAGGTTGTGAGTTGATAGGCCCCCACGGTCCTCAGATGGAGTGCAGCCCCAGCTGCAGGTTTTCATATTCTGGAGCAGTCAGCTGGGGATAATGAAGCCTTTGTGCACTCTTAAAGATAGGAGAAGGCACAAGGGAGAGATTTCCATTTGCCATTTAGTTTCCTTTCCCTACTCAACCAGTTCTTACAATCTGACTTCTCAGATTGTATTGAACTTTCTTTCAGGCAATACCACCATCTTTGAAAAGCCAGAGGTTTTTTTCTATAAATATTAAGACAAAAATGGTTAATCTGTACTTTAAAAACTAGAATAATCTAAATACAACCCTCTCCTGATTGCTGTGTTGACATCACTTTGCTGTCACTTGCCTTTATATATATTCACCATGAATATGTGGCACTTCACCTACATGATAAGAAAGATTCTTTTTACTTAGCCAAGGCTTCAAAATTTATTACCTACATAGGTATGTCATCCTTTTGATCTGTTTCGATCCATTTCCAAAATATTGAGTTTTGTTTTGTTACCGGGGATCGAACTCAGGACCTTGTGCTTGCGAGGCAGGCAACGGAACCACTGAGCTAAATCCCCGGCTTCCATTCCCAAAATAAAAACTATTTCTCTCCAGATAAATTTTGTTTCAAACAAAACATTTTTTTGGAAAAGGTCACTTTACCTTCACAATTTGACCCAGCCAGAGTATCTTAACTTTACCTATCCTTTCACCATCTTCTATGGGAAGTTTTTGAGAGTAAATGGTTTAGTGCTCTTGGGATTAAAAGAATTAAGCATACAAAGGTAGACTGTTTTCATTTCCATCTTGGTGCACCCATTGTAGAAATTGAGTTTGTTATGGCCCTTTGGAACCAGACTGCCTTGAATGTTTTATGGGATGAGATCTCTGAGGAGGAGTGGCCCCAAACTCTGAAACAGGCTACACCCTGTTCAGAGTGGAGTCTCTTCTGTTTCTTCTGACACCAGATTGCCTGGGTAATCCCTTCTCTGCCTTTGGCACCCATAAGTGGGTCCCTGTAAATACCTTCCCCACCTGTACAGCACCACACAGCAGGCTTGGAATGTTGTAAGTGCTCATAGGGACTTTACAGGCCTTGCAATGGTGCTGGGCTTGTAGGGATGCATAAAAATTATTGACCAGTTGATTGATGGGGAATACTGGGTTGATAGGCTAAGAATTAATAGAATAAGGGTCATATAACACTACACATTCAGCATGTGTCAGTGACCACATCTTCATTGGAAACAAACAAGCATGCATAGTCTCATTGCTTCATAAACTTAAATTATGTCCCCCAAGTGATACTCCTGAGTACCCTTGAGTATCTGATTGTGGAATAAATACAACACTATTCTTTCTTGCAGCTCTCTCACTGAGTGGGCTTTTGGATTTGCAGGTGATTATTTAATTTTTGCTCTGCTTGGAATTGAACCCAGGGCCTCAAATATGTGAAGCAATTGGTCTACCACTGAGACTCAGACCCAGGTATGCAGGAAATTTAAAAGGCTGAGGGGAAAATCATTTGTACTCAGCCCAACCCAGTTTTTACTTTCTTTTTCTCCCTCCCTCCCTTCTTCCTTCTCTCCTTTACTTCCTCATTTGCTTCCTTCCTCCTGTCCTCCCTTTTCTTTCTTTATTCCTGTTGAGATATAAGTAGGTCTTCAGTAAAGTGCACAGTTCTTAGCTGTGCATTTTTACACATTTCTTGGCCCATGCATTTTTACATGAATATTTAAATATGTACCCCAATTCAAGGTGTGAATATTCCCAGCATCCAGCAGGCTCTCTCAGGCCCTCCAGTCAGCACCACCCCCACCCCAGGAGAGGTGACCTCCATTCTGACCATAGATAAGTTCTACATTAAGTGTCATTTAAACTGACCTCAGTGGTCACACACCCTAAGTAACTCTCATTGTACGTTCTAACCTTGCCTTGGATTGATACACAACTCTTCTCACTATGATAACGATTAATAATTATGGTTGAGGGACCTGGAAATATGTTTTCTGTATGCTCTCTCACTGAACCCTGAGGAACACAGTCTATGAGGTAGATAATACTGTCCCCATTAAGAAACTGAAACAAAAATGTTCATGAAACAAAAATGTTCAGTGACCCAGAAGTAGGGGCCAGTGTTGGAACCCAACTCTGTACCAGCAAGCATCTGTCTCCATTGCAAGTAGAAGAGTCTTTGTCAGGCCAAATTATTTTTCATATAAAATTATTTCCTCCTTAGGCACATTTGAGAAGATTCCAGAGCATTTAGCAGACCTCCTTGCTTTGGTCACTGTGGCAGTATTACTGTCAATGGCCATGGTTTCTGAAACCACTCTCAGGAATGTATGCTTAAACTTTAAGTGACAAATTTACTTAGTTCACTAGCAAAAAACATACAACTACAAGGAAAGGAAAGCCTTTACAAAGGAAAGCACTTGAGCCTCCCCGCCTTTTTTGTCTATACACTGTTTAAAGGAAACTCAGGAAAAAGATGAGTAACTCTCACACTTTTATGTCGTGAACAGTTACTTCTAATTGTCAGGCCATAACTGGGGGAATAGTGAGACTGAAATAAGGGTCAACAAGATAAGGAGGATAAAAGAATTGAGGGAAAATCAAAGGCACTACAGAAAACCAAGGAATTACCTTTATTGAGAGAATGAATGATTTGGCCTATTTACTCTTGAACTGCTTATGAATTCTGTGTCATACAGATCAAAAGCAAAGGTGATGGTTTTTATGCTATGTTGTACCTTATTTGCTCTTCAACTCGCCTGTGTGTTTGGAGGTAAGGAATAGTGTCTTTTCAAACCCAAAGAAATCAAGGTGCCAATGTTGAATGTGGCCAGTCTGGACTATATAGTGAGACCCTGTCTCAAATAAACGAAAAGATCATGGAAATCTATGGCTCTGCATTTGTGTTTAGGCTTCAGAGAAAAGGAAAGAGATCGCATGCTTTGTTCCCATTTATAGGCTCTTTAAAGGCTGGAAAGGAATCTTACAGACCTCTGAGCTCCCATTCTGTCGGGCTGAGGTCCTTGTATAGTGTGTGGGGAGTGACATATGGAGGCGGGATATGATTACGGAATATCAGATGGCCCTAAACAATTAAAATATTTCTCTACTAGCAACCTCCACTTAATTAGTGGGTACAGTGGTCTTTAAAAGAGCCTGTTACTGGGCTGGAGATTTAGCTCAGTGGTGTCGCCACCTGCCTCACAAGTGCAAGGTCCAGATTCGATCTCTGGTACCAAAAAAAAAAAAAAAAAAACCTGTTACCCACATTGAATCTTATCTGGACAAAGGAGTGTATCACTTACACTATCGCACTGTGGCACAAATAAAAACACCTTGACAGTTACACTCAGTGATGTCTTACCTACTTCAGCCTGTAATGGCCTAACATTTTCTCTGCATAGCAGTTTCTCTGAGTTCATCTCTACTGCCAAGCTTAGCTATATGTATGTATATATACTTTAGAAAATTGGAATTCAATTGATGTACAATTAAATTTATCTAAATATTAGTAGAAATGTATTTGGAAAGTGTATTTGAGAAAGTGAATCGATGGTCAGTATTATAGCTCCTCCACTCTGTAGAGCTCTAATCCAAATTCTGCTAGAAAGAAAAAGTCATAGTCCCTGTTATGTGGTTTGACAAAGAGGATATACTGTGCTTCTCTAAAAAATTCTTTGGAACCAGCTGATAACAGTAACTTGTAAACATTTTAGGTAACAATGATTGGCCTTGTAAGTTTCAGTATATGGGACTCAGTTTGCCTAGAAAAGAGGCATCTTCTCTGAAGACTGTATATTGGACTGAAGTTTATTTGTCACATGCAGGGCATATATAGATAGGGGAGAGGTGGAAGATCAACTTTCGGGATATCATTCTTTTTTATGTATATTTAATTTATGTGCACATTTTTACTAGTGCTTATTGGTTGTACAGATTAATAGGTATCATTTTGGCAGATTTGCAGAGGCACATGTCCTACTTTAATCACCCCCACCATCCCACCACTTCCCCCTAAGTTTCACACTGGGGGGGAGTTCAATGTGTTATTGTATTTTGATCATATTCATGCCCCCTACTACCCCTCCTTCTTCCATTCCTCTTATCTAATTATAGTCTGTCTCCCTTCTACTTTCTTGTCATCTTTTTTAAACTCCACATATTAGGGAGAACATGATGTTTGTCTTTCTGAGATTGGCTTATTTCACTCAACATGATCTCCAGTTAAAAAATTTTATTCTTTTTATGGCTGAATAATGCTCCATTGTGTATATATACCACATTTTATTTACCTATTCATATCTTGCTGGACACCTTGACTGGCTCCATATCTTGGCTATTGTATTTTGTGCTGCAATAAACATGGGCTGGACATGATTATTTATCATGAATTAGTCACTGACTTCGTCTAGCTGAATACAACCGACTTACAGATTTTTTTCACTTTTCATTGTCTTTGAATAATCCCTTTGTATTGAATTCACATATACGATAAATACAGACATAAAAGAAAAATCTCCATTAACAGTACACAGATACCTAGTAGGTTATATAGAAAAGGACCTTCTGAGAAAAATTAATGTTAAGCTTATGCCAAAGAGCCATTCTTAATTTACATTGTGATTAAATAAGCATGAAAACCAGATTCCATATGTGATTATTGCCCTTACAAAATGAAAAGTGGATTAAAATCCAGTTGTACATGTCTTCATTGAGTCTAAATGAAGTGCCTGTTTTAAATGATTAAAAGTTACATAAGACAGGTGAATCCATTCAAGCAGCATGGCTGATATAAGCAAGAGAGTTGGTGTTGCCAAGCCAGGTACTAATACCCCGGCAGGTTATTGCTTGTCTCGTGGGATCAGGTAGTGTTGTGTTAACCATCTGGCATCCAAGTTTGGACACAGACAACATTAAGCTTCCAGAAGAAAATTATTTAAGGGATCTTTTATTAGGCACCTGCTATCTTTTTGTTGTTGTTGTTGTTGCTTAAGTTCTTTTATTGGTACATTTTAGGTATACAATACGTTTACATTCATCATTGGGTGCTTGTACCTGTACATGATGTATCTTGGTCCTTATTTTTTCCCCATTACCTATGCTCCCTTCACCCCCTCCACCCTTCTCTATTTACAAAGATGTTGTTTCCATTTTTTCCTTTTCTCATAATTTTTCCTTTCCCTTTTTTCCTTTCCCCTTCCCCTCCCACTTCCCCTACCCTTTTGGACCTTTTCTTCCTATTTCAAATTATCAATTAGTCATTTTAATCATTTTAATCCTTATTTACACTTTCAGTTTCTCACACTAGAGAAACTATTTGGTATTTACACGTGTGTACTATTTATTTCGGTTAAGGGTATTCCTCAGTATGCATCCACTTAGCTATAAATGTCTCTAGTTTCTCATTCTGTATGGCTGAATACTCCATTTTATAAAAAAACCACATCTTCTTTATCCAGTTTTCAGTTGATGGGCACTTGGGCTGTTTCCAAGCTTTGGCTATTACAAACTGTGCCGCTATCGACATGGGTGGACATATATCACTGTGGTATGATTCTTTTAATTCTTTTGGGAAGATACCCAGTAAGGGAATGGCTGGGTCAAATGAGACCTCTAGTCCTAGTTCTTTGAGGTATCTCCATACTGATTTCCACAGTGGTTGCAGCAATCTACATTCCCACCAACAATGGAGAAGGTTTCCTTTCTCCCCACACCCCTGCCAGCATTTGTTATTGGTTGATTTCTTGATAGCAGCCATTCTTTGTGGGGTGAGGTGGAATCTCAGTGTTGTTTTCATCTGCATCTCTCGAATGACCAGTGATGTTGAACATTTTTTCATATATTTATTTGCTGTTTTTACTTCTTTGTCTGAGAAATGTCTGTTCATTTTGGATGCCCATTTTTGAATTGGGTCTTTATATTTGGGGGGGGTCTGATTTTTTTGAGTTCTTTATATAATCTAGATAATAGTCCTTTGTCTGAGGTACAGCTTCTAAAAATTTTTTCCCACATTGTAGGTTGTCTCTTAGCTCTGTTGGTGGTTTCTCTTGCAGTGCAGAAGCTTTTTAATAAAATGAGATCCCAGTTGTTGATTCTTTGTGTTAGTTCCCGTGCTACTGAGGTTTTGTTCATAAAGTCTTTTCCTATGCCAATGTCTTCAAGAGTTCTACCTAACTTCAGTTCCAACAAGTTTAGTGTTTCTGTTTTAATATTTAGATCTTTAATCCACTTTGATCTTAGTTTAGTGCATGGTGATAGATATGGGTCTAGTTTTAATCTTTGGCAGGTTGAAATCCAGTTTTTCCAGCACCATTTATTAAATAGGCTATCTTTCCTCCAGTGAGGGTGGTTGGCTCCTTTGTCAAAGATGAGGTGGTGCCCGCTATCTTGAAAGTTGACTCTGGTTAGTTCACAAAAATTTTTCTGGGTCTCCCCTTAGCCTCTATGTTCATTCTTAGCCACCAGATAATTATTAAGTGCCCACTGTATCTCAGGCACTGTGTAAGATGCTCTGGGGATAGAGTGGTAAACCACATCCAGTCCCCTTTGTGGACCTCACGGATGTCTGGGACCCATTAGGAGAAGCATTAAACTTAAGGAGGAGTCCATGTGTGCTCCCTGCCAGAACTGATGGGAGTTACTGGCCATTGAAAAGAAGGAAGGAGTTACACGAAGAGGGAACCATTTATGCAAAAGTCCGAAAGTGAACATTTAGTATTTGAATCTTTTATTTTATATTTACCCAAATATGTATTTTCCACTTTAAGGCCAGATTAAAAGCCTTTTCCTAGGGGTAATTCTTTCTTAGCTTTCTTGACCACCCCCCGGACCCCACCCCCACCTGTAAGTCTAGCACAGACAGTCTGTGGCAAAGTATTGACAAATGTGAGTTCCCTTGAGCGTTCCTACTGGAGGATGAAGGAATGCTGCTGTCACAGCTTCCTTGGAAGCTGGTGGGTAAGGGCTGGAAAGAGCGCAAAGCCAGTGGGCACTGGAGGCAGGGAAAGACCACCACCAAGGACAGCCAAGGAAGCATGAGGAAAACCTGCACCAGTGAAGATGCACTGCCGTGATCTCATTTCCTAAAGGCCCTGCACTAACACACTCACCCTACATGAGCTCCTCCTAGGCAACATGGATGTTGCCTAGTTTAAAAATTGAAAGTCAGTGCTATTTTAAGCCCCCAGACCTTTAGCCTAGTAGTTGAGGGATAAACAGGCAAAAAGAAGGTCTTGAGTGCCAGAAAGCCTACAGCTTTGGGCCTTCCGGGTTTGTTCTGCTGCTTCAGTTTCCATTCTTTATTTAGATTGCAGGTTTGTGCGGCTCAACATCCTTGATCTTTGCCCCTAAGAAGTTCATCATTGATCTTACTTCATATGTCACTAAAACCCTGGATTCTTGCAGTCTTTGCAGTACAGCTTCCCACACAAGGATTCTTCCAAGTTTTAATATTATGCTTAATATTTTCTCTTATTTTCAAGTTGGAGCAGAAACAACTATATAGACTTTGTAGTGAATATGAGAGGAGGAGAAGAGAAGACAAGGAAGGGGGGAGGAAGAGAAGGGCAGGGCAGGCAGAGACATAAAGACAGAGACAGAGACAGACAGGGACAGGGACAGGCCAAGCCCTAAACTAGCGTTTGGCCCTAACCTCCTTGCTTCTGGATGGTCTTGTGGATGTTAACATACTACCCTAGCCTGTTCTCAGAGGATGGAGGCCTGGCCATGTTGCCCTTGATTGTGCACACAGCAGGTGATTAGCAGGTACCTGTGGTAACTATGATGTTCAGCGGGGCCTCTTCACTCTCATATGCATGACCCTGACTCTTGAGACAGCTCCAAGTTTGTAAGCCTTGGACAGTGCGGTGAATGGCTGTCATCATGGACAGTCTGCCTGCTCCCTTGGAAAAACAAGGGGTTTGGTCGGAGCTCTTTAGTGTAAGCAGAGCTCATACTAATTTGCATAGAAAAAGATTTTGCTGGGAAGACATGGAACAACTCACAGAAACAACTGGCAGGGTGGAAAATTAGGGGGCAAACGGCCAAGGAGCAAGAGGACCAGACACAGCCAGCCTGGTCAGACATAGCTGTGGGAAACCACAGCCTGCTCAGCTCACAGCCTCTTCACCTTTCTGCCACTGCCTCAGGAGTCACGGGAGTATTGAAATGGCTAAGCCTTGGGGTCCCCTGTGCTTCAGTAACTCTTGCACAGAGGTGCACCCCATCCATGAGAGTCTGCTGTGTTGGGAAATGAAGATAAAAACAACCAGCTACAGCCACCATTCTAGTTATCCTCAGCCTGATAACCCATTTATATTTCTTTGTTCCTTCCATTCTCTGCTTCTGGTTTTTGTTGTTGTTTGCTGTTATGCCACCTGTGATGAGGTCAGTCTAAAGAATAGATATTCAAGAGCCAGGGATTTAGCTCAGTGGTTCCACCCCTGCTCCACAAGCGCAAGGACCTGAGTTCGATCCCTGGTACCAAAAAAAAAAAAAAAGAATAGATATTCAAATCTATTTATGGAACAGAGAGTAAGTAGTTTACTACAGGAGAGAAGAATAAGAGACTAAAAGTTTGACTGTCATGTTTGGAAGTTGCTCATGAAGTGGGAATTGGAACTAATATTTATTAAGCACCCACTCTGTTCCAAGAACCCTTCTGAACCCTTTTAGCTCATTTAAGTGTCACAGGAAGCCTTTGGAATGAGTATTTTATCCCCATTTCACAGATTAGGAACCTGAGTCTCCTTGAGCTTAAGTCACTATTGCCATAGGTCATTAATGATAAGTTAGAGTAATCTCTAAAATCAGCTCTGTGAGACATCATATTTTTCTGCTCAGTCCCAAGAAATTTTGCCTTCCTAATCATAACTAGCACCATGGAGGGTCTCTGCTTTGGTAAATGTTTCATAATCTTATATCCTTGATCTTTTAAGTGGTTTTCCAAGAGACCCCCCAACCTAGATTTCTGATTGACCATTAAAAATATGGCTGAGAAGAAGTCAGGGCTAGACCACCAGACAAGTGCCAAGGGGTCAGTATTTCCTGACCTTCTCTAGGCATCTGGCCCTGGGGACCTGGGGAATATGTAGACAGTGTAGTAGTGTGGGTCCTTCAAGAAGCTCCCAGCTTCCTAGGACCTCGTCTACACCACTCAGCCTTGGCTTCCTGCTCACTCTGGGGAGTCCTTCACCCCAATACTAGCAGTGAGCTTTGGGGCAAGGTATTTACTCTGTCTAAAATGGAAGTGATGATAGGACCCATTCAGACAGTTTTGAGGAGAACTGAATGAGCTCCTCCCCATGAGAGGCATTAGTAAATGCTCAGCAGGTAATGTTCCTGAGCATGGAGTTCTTATGATTTTTCTCTTCAGTTCCCATGTGGATGGCACAGTGCAGTCAGAACTCCATTTCCTGCAAGTCATCTCACAAAGATTCAGGCACACAGAAGGTGCTCAATACATATTCCTTGTAGAATGGAAAAGAAACAAGGGCATGGACCAGAGTGGATCCAGGCCTGAATGTCCATAGCACTTTCTCTCCTTGATGTTACATTATTTACTGCTATGGTAGCTGATCATGTCTTTCCATGCTCGAATGTAAGCTTCATGAGGACAGGGCCCTAGTTTCCACAGGGCCAAGAACAGGGCATGTGACACAATAGCAACTTTGTAGATATATGAATGCATGATAAGCATCTTAATTACTTTCCTCATTACTGGGACAAAATGCCCAACACCCACAACTTTTAAAAGGAGAGGTTTATTTTGGCTCACATTTTGTAGAGGTTTCAGTCCATAGTCCAGTGATTCCAAGGCAGGATGACATGGAAGAAGGGCATAGCAAAGGAGAGCTGCTCATGGTGTGGCAGACAGAAAGCAGAGAGAGCAAAGGGAAGAGCTGGGGAGGAAGATAAACCCTTCCAGCTCATGCCCACAGTGACTGTCTCTTCTAACTAGGTCTGACCTTCTAATAGCAAATCAGCTATAGCAGCCCTTATAATCCAGTCACCTTCCAAAGGTCCTGCCTGTGAGGCTTTCTGGGGACGTCGAGATATAAACCATAACACTAGGGACGATTTTTCCCTATGAAAAGAGGTAAGAGGATGAAGAATCTGTGGGCAGCTTCTGTCCTAGAACCTCCTGAGCCCAGATTGGCCATCTCCTGTCCCAGCCAGCCTCTACTTCTTGCTGGAGACCACCGCAGCACCTGCGTGTGCCTTGCCCCAGCACCTACAGGGCCCAAGGCAGAGTTCCGCAGGTTGGCAGCTGGTTAATTTGATGTTGTGAGACTCACTGTGAATTACTGCCATTTGGGTTTATTATTGTAATTGTTTTATAGTTTATAGTTGTGCCCTGCAGTGATTTTCCATTAAATCAGAACATTTATGTTCTCAAAAAAGAGCAGATATGGTTGTGAGTATTTATCTTAACAGCTAATCTCTGGCAATACACATTATTTGCCAGTCATCAACAGATTAGGAAATTAGCATTAGTTTAACCTCCATTAGGGACTGTTAATACATGAAAATATTGACTTTTTTTTTTTAGCCTGATGACAAATTCTGTTCTTGTATACTCTTAAAATTTTAAGGTAGTTATTTTTGTTGTTATTTCTATTTCTATTAGCATAAATCATTGGCCTGGTAAAAAATATATTGCAAAATTGGGAGGAGACCAACAATATTAAGTAATATAATAAATAACTTATAATTAAGTTTTTGATTCTGTATAATATATACACTATACAGTAATACCTCAGTTCACAAATGCTTCTGTTTACAGACAGTATGGTTTGCAAACAAAAGCATTTGACAAAATTTTGCTTAGGATTAGCAAAAATCTCTGCATCAGGTGACAAGCACTACCATGTCCATCTTCCCCCACACAAATACAAACACAGCCATCTTCCCCAAAATCATAAAACAAGTTTGTAAACCAATGTACCACTGTATATACATGTATTATATAAAATATAAAGACTATATAAATATGCTGAGTGTTATACATATTAATCCTGCTGTATTTTATTGTATATATACTTTATTGTATATAAATAATGTAACATATAACTTCCAATATCTCTATATATGGTATATATTAATCATAACGTAGACTTTATTATATATGTACTATATATATTCATACCTCAGTACTCATTAATTTGTTCCAGAACTCATGTACCAAAAACAATGAGTACAGAGTACAGTTTTCTCAAAAGAAATACTGTAACTAGAAATATTTGTGAAAATTGCCTAGAACTTTCACATTTTATTGGGCTCATATTAGCTTTTTACTGGCCTAAATAAGCCTTTTAGGCTTAGTGGTTTTACTCTTCACCTTTTTGGGACCCTTGATTAGTACTTAAAATGTACAAATGTGCAAAACAGTAAGGACGAACATGTAGGGGCTGGTATATAGTGTAAGTATAATCTATGATGTTCACATAACAGCAAACTGGCCTAGTGATGCAGTTCTCAAAACATGTTGCCATAGTTAAGCAATGTATGACTATATATAAGATTAATACATGAGGCAGACAGATTGAGGGGTATGCATTGCCTGGACTTATTCTCACATCACATAACTACTTTATTACATAATAGACTTTATTACATATAAAGGTACCACATGACTCAACATCTGTCTTGTTTCTACATCTGTATTTTTCATTAATCATACTGTATATTATACATTGCTTCATTCTATGTTATTATATATGGTTTTTTTCAAAAGACAACACTTACAGCACATTTAGTTATTGATCTAATTGGGCTTTATTTGAAATTCATGAGTTGCCTCCATGCTGTCACTCAGAGTGAGAGTTCACACTAGGAAATAGAATCATGGGTTTTATAAGTTGAGAACAAAGAATCAGAACAATAGGGAAAATACCAGTTAGCATCAGGTTACTTTTTTGTAATGGTTAAAGCACATGAGACTTTTTCATCATGGCAGCTAAAACTAGCTTGTTTGGGGATTTTGCAGTTATCACTCCTGATTTCTGGGAAAGTTGGATAAACCACTTAGCTTCAGCTTGGTGGCACGGACCTTAAACATGAGTAACTCCATTTTGATTTGTTCTGTTGAGTTTGGTCCAGGAGGCGCTCAGTCCAAAGTAGTGGCTTCCTGTCTTTTCACTTAACAAATGTATGAAATAAAGGATACGTTCTAATCAATTTACTGCAGACATGTAGATACTTAGGGAAAGAGATCAAGAGTTACATGTTCCCTGGCACTTTTTTTTTTTTTTGGTACTGGGGATCGAACTTGGGACCTTCTGCTTGCGGAGCAGGTGGTGGAACCACTGAGCTAATTCCCTAGCCCTCTGGCACATCCTTATGAACATGTCAGCCACCTTCGTAGTTTTCAGTGACATCTCAGTTTTGGCCATAACACTCAGCATTATTTCTTTATTTCAGAATCAAATAGTTGGAAGACTTATGTATCATAGATTTAAACTACCCACAACTTGATTAAAGCACATGCCTTCTGGCTAAGGAGTGCCCCTTTTATTCTCCCTGTCATCTGTCTCCACTTGGTCTGGCTCATTTGCTGGTCAGCTAATTCATCCCACACAATAGCTTCATTAAAAATCAAATTAAAATATGAACTCTACACAGGTAGAAATTGCTTCTCAACCCTCAAGAGGCTCAAGAATTGTAAGACCATGCATTCTAAATGTGAAGGCCTTCAGTAGCCTGTGTGTGCACCCTAATACCCTTACTACCTTTCTGTGACCTGAAAGAGACTTTGTTTAAAAGCCAAGTGTCACTTTTTCCTGACGCAGAGGTGGGTGAGCCTGCCTCCACTGAGCAGAATTCAGTATCTTGTCCATACCTAGGGCCAAATCACGTACCCTCACATGAGGATCCATTTGGTGATTGTCAACAAAGCCAGGGAATAAACAGCTCTCTGAATTATAGCTGAATGACCAAGAAAACCCAAATGCTGCTCCAGGAAGACTGTAGGGTTAAAAAAGAAAGAAGGAAGCAGTGTCCTCAAGGCATGCAGGAGAGGTGAATCAAATCCTCTTGCTGTTAAGTAATGCCACCATCACCTCCACTGACTCTCCAGCCTCCTGATCCATGTGTGTAGGTCCCCTGAGAAAGTTAGTTTCAGGCTGTGCATGCCCACCTTAGCTCAATGACATTGAATAAACTTGCAGATAGTTCAGAAGGGCTCATAATGTGGAGAAGGATATATTTTAGTGAAAAAGAAGCATCCAGAGTACAGATCCCCTTGCAGTGGAGCAAACAGGTAGGAGTGCCAGCGAGGGCAGCTGGAAGGCATCAGGTGCAGAAGGGAAGAGGGCAAAGAGAGGGCCCAGGAATGCTGAATTGCTGTTCTGTAGGAAGCGCCACCCTGAGTAACCTGCTCCTTGGGGACAGCCGGGGGCAGAGGTGGAGGAAAAGCTGATAGATCCTTCTATGTTGGAGGACTGGCAGCCTGTGTAGAGCATGGAGCTCCCATGGGTTTTCTCTGAATGGGCTCCATCCTGCATGGGGACTCTGATGGCCTTGTACAAGGGTATGTCTCCTAGGGTCACTTGCAGAGTTGCTGCTTTCTTTTCTAGTTTTCCCTAAATGAAATTCGGGAAATTCCCTTCCTCTTTCCCACTGGAAGGTTTGAGGTTTATAGCTCTTGACTAAAGCTGTTCAGTGGGTCAGCTCTGGTATATGATACCTCTGTTGGTCTGGGAAAGTCTTTTCTCAAAAAATACATCTACTACTACTTCCTGGTATAACTTCTAAGTTGCAGGTTTTTCTTTATTGTTCTTTGTTTCTGATGCTGGGTCTCAAAGCCCAGGGCCTCCTGCATGGTAGGCAAGTGTGCTACCACTGAGCCTTATTTCTGTTATTATTTATAAGTGGGAATATCAAAGCTTAGAAAGAAAAAATAGGTAACTATAAATATCTCCCCAGGCCCGGCTGGTTGAAAGGCTCTCTGACTCACCAGATTTAAGAACCCTGTCACTGACTGACCATACCCATTGGTTAAGATTCTCCCTCATCCTGGGTTTCTAGACACCACAGTCCCCAGAGTTTCCTCTCTGGCTCTGCTGTCACAAGTCCTGGCCAGTCAATATTGGGCCTAATCACAGATCTGTCATAGTCCTCATCTATTCTCACACTGTCAACCCTCTCCATAGAAAATCTCACCCATGCTCACTTTCTCCATCTTAAACGTCTACCTCTACTCACCTAGTTGGCACATCCAGTAGGATGTCTCCAAGGTGCATCAGACACTGACCTCTCTGGTGCACAGAGGTACTCAGTGTATATTCATTATATGCAACAAGACAGTTCTTTTTTACTTTTTTTATAAAGTCCCCCAGATTGTAGTGAGGAAGACACGGAATCTTCTCACCCTTCCCCATCTTTCCTCATCCTCCGGCAGCCTCCTCTTCCATCAGCCCATCGCCTGAGCCCATAAGCCATGTGCAGGCAGGAGCACCCCCTTCCCCACGGGCATATATGCATAGGCACTCACACACACATACTTCTGACCAGCTGCAGTGCGCCATGGGGTCTGAGAGCAAATTTGGTCTTCCATAGCCAAATTAAGCAAATACAAATATGAGACTTCTTTCTAAAGAATAATAAATTCTGTTTTCTGTCCCTTCAGAGGTCAGTCCATTTTTGGCTCCCTGGCCTTGCAGGAGGCCTCTGATATCCTCCAGGCAACTTGGGTGACCCTGGATTTGCAGGAAGACGTGCTTTCCCTACATTCCCCGCAGAGTGTGCAGAGTTATATTTGTGTTTCCTCAGCTCTTTTTCTGGGTTGGGGTGACCTGCAAGGGGCTGACCGCTCTCCTAGCACGTGGCTGCTTATGTGCTGGACATGGAAGACGTATGCTAACCCTTTTTGGCAGATTCCAGTCCTGACACAGGAGCTGGAAGGGTGGTTTTCTGGCCTTCCTGTCCAGAACTTGGGGCCCTGTGTCACTCTGCAGACCACTTCCGCTAGGCTCCAGGCACACCCCCAGAAAGGTTACTTATGGTCCCTTAGCTAGATTGGGCCTTTCTGTGATGACAGAGCATTGGATGAACTAGGAACTGCACATCACTGAGCCCAAACAAGGCGAGCCCAGCAGCCATTGTCTTCTACAGGCAGGGATGCTGTCCCCTTTGTCCCTCTGCTGGGGAGCTGGCCATCCCCAGTGCTCTCACCTCGTGTCTTCATCTTCCTCCAGATGCAGGCGAGGCTCCTCCTTGAGGACAGGAATTGTGTCTTAATTCTCCATATCTTCAAGGTCTGGCATAAGAACAGACTCTTAAGAAACTCAGTAAATACTGTAGAAATATTCCTCATAGAGCCAAGTAGACAAAGGCTGTGTTAGTTGTTAAAATCCTCCACTAGGGCAGGGGATTTAGCTCAGTAGTTCCACCACCTGCCTCGCAAGCGGAAGGTCCCGAGTTTGATCCCCGGTACCAAAAAAAAAAAAAAAATCCTCCACTAACTAGACTATTACTAACGTGGACTTAACAGAGGCCCTGCTCAGTATTCCATATTCAGAACACAGAGTCCCAGGCACCGTCCAAGGATTCTGGGGACCAAACTGTGGACACAAGGATGTCCCTGTTCTCATGAAATCCAAGTGAGCCAGTAAGCCAGCAAAGTAGTTACAAACCGTGATCAGTGCTGCAAAGCAAGTGACCAAGGTGTCATGGCTGTGATTAAAGGGTGGAGGAGGGGGGATAGAGTGGCTGAGAGGTGTCCTTGAGGAGATGGGGCCAGGCAGAGACCAAAGTGACAACAATTCTGTTTTCCAGGGAGAGAAGTTGGTAATGTGGCAAAAGTCTCAAGGCAGGATAGAGCTTGGTGAGCATAAAGAATTGTCACAGACTTGTCCTGTTGGACAGAGAGGGAAAGTGGCACCAAACAACAGGAGAGGGACCAGTCCCAGAGCTGGAATAAGGCACATGGCCTGCTGACTGCCATGGAAGCTACTGAATGCTTAACAGAGGACCCATGATATGAAGGGATCTTCCTGAGGATAATGGATTGGCGAGTGCAAGAGAGAATCTGGCTTAGAACCTGTGATGGCTTGGGCATTAGTTTAATAGTTCTTAATACTATGTTTAAATAGTTCCATATATTATCTGGAAATGTGTGGCTACCTGGGGCTACAATTGGAGAATTGTCTTCTCTGTTCGCTTATTCCTTTATCTGCTAGACCAACAAGCATTGAGATGTTGGGAGGTGTAGAGCCCTGGGGAAGTTGAAAAGCTCTTTCCTCATGGAGTGGTCCATTGTGCAAGACAGAGGCACAGTGGCGCCAGTGCTAGGACATCAGGACAGGAGGCAACAACCAGGTGCCCACTTTGAATTGTGCAAGGATGTGATAAGGGATGAGGCTAGAGGTCAGGTTAGTGGAGATTCCATGGGATCTCACACCACACCTAGGAACTAAGTTTCTGGGGCACCATGGAAAAATGGAAGGAGGAGAAAGCATCGCCAGATTTACATTTTGTTTGAAAATGCCTGCCATTTTGCTCTAAAATGGAAAGAGAAATAGTAGGCAGGACTGCAAGTTTAAGCTTCATAGACTCCAGCCACCCACACCTCACAGCAGCTAAGACTGGATGGGTCCTTGAGGATGAACTCATCTCATTTTTGAGGACAGTATTGCTCAGAGAAGAAATTTTCCTGGGATCACTTTGGTCTCTGGCTTGAGTCTGTATAGTGAGCCTCAGATGGCTGTCTCAGTAAGCAAGTTGATTGATGGCTTGGAGAGAGAGAGGGGACTAGGTCTGAGTATCAGGATGGTCCTGGGGACCCATCTACATAATAGGGACATAATTCAGTCATGCCCATTTCCCATCACCAGACATTAGGACATTATCCAGGACTATTAAGGCTAAGAATATGCTTTACTTACTATGGATTTTTTAAAAGTTACTGAATAATCATGCAAACAGAAGGTGTTCTGCAGTGATTCCAAGTCTTAATTCCCAGGTACAGCCCCAGTATATTTTGGCTATAAACTGGGATGCTATTTGACACCTCAGGTTCCCAGCTATCAATATACTGGCTGAAGGTCTGTTCTCTACAGATAAGGGGCCATCAGTTTGGTGAAAATAGCCTTGTCTAGCTTATCTGTTACATCTTCTACATATGTTGCCATAAGTCAGAAACAGTCACTACCACAACACTACCCTAGTAGGGACTGCTCTCTGACCTCCAAAAAGGCATAGTGTGCACATAACACTTTTTTTTTTCTCCTCAAGCAACCTAGTAAAGTAGTTGATAGCATGGAAATGGCCCACAGTCGTTCAGGACTGACTGTTAGACACTTGCCCCCTGTATGTCCTGAACCAATTAAATACCCCCCTCCAAGCCCTTTTTCCTCATCCAGAAAATAGGGATACTAATATTCTTGCCAGCCAGTCATGGTAGTGTATGTTTGTAGTCTTAACACTCAAGAGGTTGAGGCAGGAGAATTTGAGCCCAAGAGTCCAAAGCCAGCCTGGGGGAACGTAGTGAAACCCAATCTAAACAATAATAATGAAAATAGTAGTCCTCCCAACTTCACAGAATATGTGTGAGATTAAATAAAATAATGGAGTCTGGCATACAAAAAGCATTTGGGAAAAAAGTTTTTAAAGGTAGTTCAAAAAAGTTTTAAAGGTACAAGGTATGATCTAAATATACAGTAAATGTTTAAGTTTAAACACTTTTTAATTTTTATTTTTATTAGTACCTGTTTGCACTACATAATGATTACAGGCATCATGGGTAGTTGGTACATCTACATAATGCATCTTAATTCTTTTTACTTTCCCTTCTATTTCCCTCTGTCCCATCTCCCTTTGTCAAAAAATTCTTATTACAGTGAAAAGCACGTTGTCATTCATCTCCCTTAGAATACTGCCCCTCACTTTGAACACATGCATCCTATTGTATTTTTCACATTCTGAAGCAATTTTGGAAGCCCCTTTTCATGTCTCTAAATGATATAATCAGAAATATAGCAAATGGTATTGCTCTATGCCATCCAGTGGAAAGGCGGGCTTGTAAAAACATTACAGTGTGTCCTTGTCCACCGTATTCACCAGATTTGGTAACATGGAACTTCTGTCTCTTTCCATAAATCAAAATTGACTATGGGGCCGGGGATTTAGCTCAGTGGTTCTGCTGTCTGCCTCACAAGCGCAAGGTCCAGAGTTCAATCCCCCGTACCAAAAAAAAAACAATGACTATGAAAGGTAAACATTTTAAATTGATTCACAACATCAGGGCAGCCAGGACAGTACAACTAAAGGTAGTCGTGAAAGAGGACTTCCAGAACTGCTTCAGAAAGTGCCAAGAACAATGAGAAAAGTGTGTTTTAAGTGAGGGAGCATATTTTAAAGGAAATTAATAGCAGTGTATCTTTTGCTGCAATAAATTTTTTTAAAAATTAGAATTCACTATACTTTTTATCATACCTCATAGTTTAAAGTTTTCTGAAAGGTATTTTGCTCCTAAATGATTGCATTTTCCTGTAGAACCACTTGGAGAAGGCTTTCCGCGGAGGTTGGCCCAGAATTAAATATTTCCATGACTCAGTTATCTGCACTGCAGTAGAGACTTTTAAAACTGCTTATCTTGGGCTTTGAAATGAAGCATGCTTTTCTTTTTGATAGAGAGGTGATAGACGCACCTTGCCTTGCAGGTTGGCCTAGGGTAGCCTTTGAGAGATTTGGCATGCCTAAGAATGCAGGGTCCATGCCACAGAGAATGCTGGAAGTGGTGCCAGCCCGTCGCCAACACTTGCCATCATGTTGAGAAGAGACTGACTATTGAACGGAAGAAATTGTCTTTCTCTTGACTGTATTGTCAGATATGAAGATGTTTGGTAAAATCTGCCAGAAGTGTTTTCCTTCCCATCTGATTAACCGCAGTCATTGGCAAGCCTCCAAAAATAAGTGGAGCTTCTTTATCACCTCCCTCCAGGCCCTGCTCTCTGAAAATCCCATCCGAATACTTACAATCTCTGAAGCCATTTTTCTGATCTCTTATCTCAAAGCAATCAGAGGAATTTGCTGTCATGCACATGGTACCCAGGCCTAAGAGTTGTGGAACTCACATTCCAAGGGAGCAGAGGCATTAAAATACAGGTCCGGGTGCAGAACACCAGGACAGAGGAGCCTCTTCATTCATGGCCAGTTTTCCAAGTCAGGCAAAAAAAATTTTTTTTTCTACTTTTTCCAGTATATGAAAGACTTGTGTACCAACCCTTCATTAAATGTGATGTGGTTTGCAAATGGAAATTTTTCTGGCCCTTGTTCTTGGGGAACCTACCATCAAATTGGCAAGTAGGAAAGGGTATGTTCAGATTTGACAGCTGAGGGCTCCAACCAGACATTGGACATTCAGGCCCCAGCTCACCTTGCTGATCTTGGCTCACTCACTACACCGACCCCAGAGAGCCCTGTATGATGGCACATGGTGGCTTTCCCAAGATGGAGGCCCCGGGGCTGAGAAACGTACGTGTCTGGAAGCTGTCACATCGATCCTGGTTATTAACACCTGTAAAGCTTCACCTTTTTTGTCTTTCAAGAACTTTGTGTTCTTGTTTCCCAGTGGAGTAGAGAGAGAGAGAGAGCCTGTGACTTTTCTTACTGGGCTAACCTAAAATATCTCTCTCTCTCTCTCTCTCTCTCTCTCTCTCTCCCTCTCTCCCTCTCTCCCCCCCCACCCCCCTCATCTATCTAGGTGGCTTATATTAAGTAGGCGGTAATAAACATTTTTCAAAAATAAGAGAAGAGCTAGCGATTTAGTAATTCTCCTTGGCAGGGCATGCGTACTAAGAAATGATTGCTGGTGTGCCCTGGAGCAGACAGTTTCTGGAGTAACTACATTTCTCAACCACTGGGTTAGAGCTTTCACAGAGGTTCCATCATTTCACCATGGCAATACTATCCCCACTGAAAAGACAAGGAATTTGAGTCTCAAAGATATTTTGGGCTAGCCTACTATTGTCCATCTACAAAGCAGCAGAGTTAGGATTCAGATTCACAGCTGCTTCCTTTCCTATGTGAATGTTGGGAAGAGAGAGTCAGGCACCCTCTCAGCATTTCAGATCATAACTTATAGGTGCTGACAACTTCTTACATAGAAACCAGTACTCGCAAGTTAGATGTACACATAGCTTCACCTTGGGGTCAAGTCTTGGATGCCAGAATATACAGTATTTCAAATCATTTTAGAGACGCTGCAAGGGATATCAATAGTTGGTTTCTTGTCTTACTTAAAACATACTGCTGGGGATGTACCTCAACAATAGAGTGTGTGCTTAATATGCACAAGACCTGAGTTCTATCCCTAGAACCTCCAGAAAAATACTTTTGTTCAGAGTATAGTCTGACCTACCACTGGTCTAATCCCATCTCCAATATACATCGCTGATACTAAGAGCTTTCCATACCAGTTCTCCCTTGGGTGAGACTCTATTATCCCCACTCCACCCCAGCAAACTCATTTTAGGGGTCTTAGTTTACTCATGGACCCCTTTACCACCCAAAGGAGTAAGTACAGTTGGCCTTAGAAGTCAAACTCCTTGCTTTTCCCCTGTAACTAGCAGCTAGAGTTTATTTTATTTTCTCTCATATCATATCATATATATATATATATATTTTTTAATTATTTAGAGAATTTCCTTTCCTGATATCTTTCGATTTTCTGGAAGAGGTCTGTACTCCAACCCCAGGGGTTAGGAGCATACTTGGTTATGCCATCCTGCCTCTAAATCAATCTGTCCTTGTCAATGGTTGTGACCTGGTAGCTGCTATGGTTCCCTTTTCACCACCGTCATCTTTTCCCAGCCCAACGTAATCTAAGTCTAAGCATCAAACAGATTTCCAGCTGGTGCATCTTACATTTTATCTAAAAGGCCATCGCCAATAGTCACATTGGTCAGCCTGGCACTGGCTCTTAACAGCCATGTGACTTTAGGCAGGTTACATTTTCTGAGCCTTAGTTTCCTCATACATTTTAAACGGCAGGTTGATGAGGATGCCAAATGTTAGCAGGGTTGGTGTGGTCAGGCTTCCTGTCTCCTGGAGATAAAATGGCAGAGGACACACCAAGCAAACACGCCCTTTCCTTTTAGCAGAACACTCCTCCCAAATCCCTCTTTGGCATCATGATCTGAGCCAGGCTGACTTTGAGCCTTTATCTCAGTTTAAGACTTGGATTAGAGACCCTGGAAGGAACATGTGGCAGTGTCTGGAGACATTTTTGGGTGTCCTAGCTGGAGGATGGTACTAATAACATCTACCACGTGGAGACCAGGGATGCCACTAAACACCCTGTGATGCATAGAACAGCCCTCACAATAAAGTAATATCTAGCCCCAATGTACAAGGGGTGATCAAAGTAGACAGTGAATGTTTAAATTTTTAAAAAAATTATTATAGTAAAAGATATATTGTCATTAATCCTCCTCAAAATATCCCTTCTTGCTTTGAAAATGTTATCCCATCATTCTTGCCACTTTCTGAAGCAGTTCTGGAAATTCTTTTTTCTGACTTTCTTTATGAGATGAACCAAAAAAAACACCAAAAATCAAAACCATAGTGAATGCCATACAGTGGAAAGGCAGGCTCATAAAAACATTATGGTGTGTCCTTAACTACCTTACTCACCAGATCTGGCAGCATGTAGCTTCTGGCTCTTCCCTCAAGTCAAAATGACCCTGTAAGGTAAACATTTTTTAATCAATTCAGGACATCAAGGCAGCCATGTCCCAGCACAACAAAAGGCACAAAAAAGGATTTCCAGAACTGCTTCAGAAAGTAACAAGAATGGTAGGATATGTGTGTTCAAAGCAAGGGGGAATATTTCTAAGGGAATTATTGGCAATGTATCTTTTACTATAATTAAATTTTTAAAAAACATTTAATATATTTTTCGATCACTCCTCATAATCTGCCCCAATATGTGGAGGCTGAAAATCCTTGTACTAAAGGGATATTGAAAAGCCTGCAGTTACCGTCTTGTGCCTCGCAGGCCGTGTCTAGCCCTCTGGCAGTTGAGGGAGGAAGTGTGATTCTGAGGACATTCTCACAGGCTTTCAGTCTATTGGAGAGTACAATAAAATAGCTGTCAGTTCAGGTGCCCAGCCAACAAGGGCTGTGATAAAGGCACTGGCCTGAAGGGGAGTGGCCTGCTGGGAGTGGCCCTCCTAAAGGGAGGCCTACAAAAGGTGCTTGCTGTCACCATTATTATTTAGTGCAGTTCTTGGGGTGCTAATCAATACAGATAAGAGAAGTGAATCAGAAATGTAAATACTGAAAAGGAAGAGATACAGGGATTATTATTTGCAGGTAATATGAAAAACCCAGAAGAATCAATGGGAAAATGTTTTTATAAAAATAGGGCCAGGGATTTAGCTGCCTCCCTCACAAGTGCAAGGTCCCAAGTTTGATCCCTGGTACCAAAAACGAAACAAAACAAAACAGAATTCAGTACGTAGCAGCGCAAAACATGATAAACAGAAGTCAATCACATATACATATTCAGCCACAAAGAAGATACTGAAAGAAATGATGGAATGACCTCATTTATGATAGGAGTTTAAAATACTAAACTAATAAGAGCTGGGTGCAGATTCCCATGTCTAGAATCTCAGCTACCCAGAAGGCTGAGGCTACAGATAATGATTTCAAGGCCAGCTTGGGCAATACAACATGACTCTGTTTAAAAGTAAATAAAATAATAGCTCTGATTATTTAGAAGCAGATCCAGGTACAATTAACATGTAAACCCCAAATAACAATGCTTTTGACAAAATACAAGCTCTTTTTTATATAAAAGTCATCTGAACCTGCCTAGGGTTTGGTCCTTGGCTTCGTGGTCAAGGTGCCTACTAGGATCAGGCATTATGGCCTCCATTAAGGCGTAGGAAAAAAAAGACATAGGAGAGAGGAAGGAAAGGAAAGCTTTTGCTTTTAAGGATGCTACATGTCTCATTGACTGGAACTTAGTCACGTAACCACACCCAGCTCCAAAGGAGGCTTTTAATTTTGGTTTATAGCTATGTGGTTTAAAAGGAGAAAAAAAAATTCTTTTACTTTTTTTTTTTTTTTTTAATTCTTTTACTAAGGAAGGAAGTGAGAATACATATTGGGACAACCAACAATCTGCCATAAAATGTAACCAGAAATAAACAAGATGTATATGAGAGAATTTTAAAATGCTTCTAAAGGATACAGATAACACTTAAACAAATGGAAAGACAAACAATGCTATTGGATAGGAAGACTCAAAATCATAAAAATATCAATTCTCCCTGAGTTAATTTATAACTTTAAACATGTTCCCCCAGTAAAAGCAGCACCGGGAATTTTTTTTTTTTACTAGACAGACAATTCTAAAGTTCATATGGAAAAATAAACAAGACTAGTCAAGAAATTTGAAAAAGAATAAGAAAATGACCAGCCTTTCTGGGTATCAAAACATATTATAAACCTGTAATAACTAAAGAGTATATTTTAGAGCAATGATACAAAGGGTGTAAAAGAATCCAAGTGCACATGGGGATTTAATATATTGATAAAGGTGGTAATTCAATCAGTGAGGAGAAGATGCACTATTTAGCATCTAGGAATATTTCCAGATATCTGAAAATGAGTAAAGTTTGATGTATATCTTCCAACTTTTATCCAAATGAATTTCAAATGCATCAAACACAGTTATAAAAGCTCAAGGACCCAAGTTCGATCCCCAGTACCAAAAAAACCCCCAAAAAACCACAGTTATAAAATTAAAGCAAAAGTATCAGGAGAAACCTTGAAAGAATGGTTTTATAACTTTGAAATAAATAAAACCTTTCAAATGAAAGCATACAATACCAAAACCATAAAATAAGACATCAATTCAGTTACACAAAAATAAATATCAGCAAAACCACCATAAGCCATGTGAAAAATTAAACAGTAAACTGAGAAAAGTATTTGCAGTTCTTATCTTGTACAATGTTTCTTAATGTAGAAAGTGGTCATAAAAATCAATAACAAACACCACAAAAATTAGCAGCAGATAATTTACAGAAAAATATAGTTCACCTTCAGACATATTTTTAAATGCTTTAAACTTACAGAGAAACCTAAGAATACACTGAGATACTACTTTCACCTAATACACTACCAAAACTAGGTAACATATCTAAAGAGGCAGGCACTATTGTATATGGCTGATAGAAAAAAAAATTTTCAACCCCTAAGGAGGGCAGTTTGGTAACATCCACCAGAATATACATTCTTGGGTTCTGGGATTGTAGCTCACTAGCATGCACAGCCCTGGGTTCTATCCCAGCACTGCAAAAAAAAAAAAAGTCACATTCTCATAGTATCTAATTTAGAAATTTTTTTCTAGGAAACATACAGGATTCCTTGACACACAGGCAAAATATCATGCATACAGTGTTATTCACAGCAACACTGTTTGTAGTACTGTAATATTAGAAGCATCCTAATTACCCCCAGTAAAAATGGTGAAGCGTTATGCAGCCATAAAAAGAGAATGAGGAGGCTCTTTATATGCCAAGATAGAAAGATCTCCCAGACAGATCAAATGAAAAAGGTAAGATCCCATGGAGTGCATGTCATAAGCAACATTGTGTTTAAAGTGGGGGAATGAATATGTATACATATTTTCTTTTCTTTTTTGCTTATGATATATTTTTAAATTTTTTTATTAGTATATGTTTGTAGTAATGTTTATATTTTTGTGTGGAGTTGGTACACATACATAACACATCCTCTTCATTCCTTCTTTCATCCCCTTTCCCTCCCCTTTCTCCCCCTTCCTCCACCTCTTGATCCCTTTCCCATTTGAAAAAAAATCTATCTCCCTAGCCTATTTCCCTATCATCTTTTATTTTACTCTTTATTTCTAATTTAGGTTCTCATATAAGAGAAATCATGTAATATTTAAACTTATGTGTCTGATTTATTTCACTCAACATTATAGTCTCAAGGTGCATCCATTTTTCCTACAGATGAACTCCAGTTTTCTTTATGGCAGAGTAGTACTCCATTGTATATAAATGCCACATTTTCTTTATCCATTCATCTGTGTAAAGTTCACCTGAAAGGGTACACAAGGAATCAATAAAAAACAATTTTCTATAAGGAGAGAAAGAGGTATCTAGGGAATATCTGCTCTTTCATACTTTGGGGAGTTTTTTTGAACACATGAATGTATGACTACTAAAGATGAAAAACTGAATAAGTGAAGATCATGTTAGATCACGTACATAGAGAGATTTTTTTAAAACCCACTCCTTAACACATGCCCCAAACCTCAGACATGCTCTTGTATTTGAGGACCATGTAGACAGAGACTGCTATCTAGGCAGTCGTTCCTCTGCAAAGCTGTCAATAAACATGCCCAGCCCTGTCTTGGGCACCTAAGAACTCTCCAGAACTCACCACGTCGCACCCTGAAGCTGAATGCAGAGTAGGCAAGGCTGGGGCACCCTGGTTTCCAACCCTCCTGCCCAGGAGTCTTTTGAGCCATACCAAGGGGTGTGATCAAAAAGTAGAGTCAATATTTTAAATTTTTTAAAATTTATTACAGTGAAAGACACATTGCCATTAATTCTCCTCAGAATATCCCCCTAACTTTGAACACCCTTATCTTGTTATTCTTACCACTTTCTGAAGCAGTTCTGGAAGTTCTCTTTTGCAAGTGTCTTTAGTCATGCTGTCATGGCTGCCTCAGTATCCTGAATTGATTCAAAACATTTATCTTTCATAGTCACTGTAATTTAGAGGAAGCTAGACGTCACATGGTTCCAGAGCTGGTGAATAAGATGGAGGCGGATGCACCATAATGTTTTTATGAGCCTGCTTTTCTGTTGGTGGCACTTGACAGCAGCATTCACCATTTTTTTTTTAATCACATCTTGTAAAGACACTCAGCAAAGAGGATTTCCAGAAATCCTCTGCTTCAGAAAGTTACAAGAATGACGGGATAAGTATGTTTGAAGCAACTGAAAATATTTTGTGAAGTATTGATGGCAAATTGGTTTTTTTCATTAATACATGTTTGCTGTATATCTTTTACATTTATCTTAGGAAGTAGGTACATGCACATAATACATCTTGATTTTTTTTTATTTCTTTTCCCCACCCTACTCACTTCCTTTCCTCTGTCTCTACATCCTCTGACCCCATTTTCATTATTGCTATTATTAGTGTTAGTATTATTATTTTTAGTTCATATTTACGACAATTAATGTTTACATTCATTGTAGGCATTTGGATACGAGTACCTGCACATCTTAAATATTTTTACTTCTCCTTCCTCTCCCCCTTGGTCCTTTGGCCCCCTTTCCATTTGCAAAAGATCTGTCTCCCTGTTTCCTCTGTCGTTCCTTTGTTGTGCTCTTTATTTGTACTTTGCCTTACTCAAATGAGAGATGCTATATGCCTGCTGGCTTGAACCACTGGTGGTACATACAAGACCGTCCCATCGGGTGGTTCAGAGCCACCTGACAGCAAGACATAATGAATTATGGCCCTGTCATGAATATGTTAAGCTTGTGTGTTTCATTTATTTCATTGAACATTATGTTTTTCAGGTTTATCCATTTTCCTTCTTTATAGCTGAGTACATAACAGTATTCTATTATGTATAGATACCACATTTTCTTTATCCATTCATTCATTGATGAACATACAGGCTGCTTCTGGAATGTAGCTATTATGGATTGTGCTTCTATAGATATTGGTATCCGTGTATTGCTGTAATATGGTATCTTTATCTCTTTGGGGAAGATACCTAGAAGGGGAATGGCTGGGTCAAATGGAATCTAATTTTAGCTCTTTGAGAAATCTCCATACTGATTTCCACAATGGTTTATTAGTTTACATCCCCAATGTAGGAGGGTCCTTTGTTCACCACAGCCACACTAGCATTTGTTGTTATTTGATTTCTTGATGATTGTCATTCTTTCTGGTACAGTGTGAAACCTTAGAAGTAATGTGCATACCTCTCATGGCCAGAGATGTTGGATATTTTTTATGATAGTGAAAATATACTTTATTTTTAATATAATAGCTGCCAACAACATACTGGTGATGTTGGTGTTCCAGAGAGAGAAAAGAAAATACAAGCATTCTGATAAGCTTTCATTTGCCTATTCATGAAATTCTAAAGAAAATATTACAATTCTGTTCAACATTATGGCTTAGAAGTTGAATTTTTTGCCCATGACCAAAATATAATTTAGTTGCCCCAACACTGATAATTTGTAAAGGGAGGAACTTTTAAAAGCCTATAAATAAAATGAATGCTTCCTTCTCTTTGAATTAAACATTGATTATAACCAGTGTAAGAAATTGGTGAATCAATTAGCTTGATGAAATGTGTATCAAAATGTTCATGAAAAAATAATTTCTATTTTCTCTCATTTTTACTTTGTAGATATTTCCTAAATGGGATTTTTAAGTGCACAGAAATAAAAGCTATCTACATGCAATTCTGGAGAGATTCAAAACTCTACAGAAGTAAAAATGTCTAAATTCTAGTTAATCTACTTGTAAGACTAAATGTCAGTATGTTGGATATTTTTTCATGTTTATTGGCCATCTGTACTTCTTTCAAGAATTGTCTATTCATTTCACTTACTCATTTTAGACTGGGTCTTTTATTTGGGGAGGCCTAATTTTTTTAGTTCTTGTTATGTTCTAGATATTAGTCCTCTGTGAGGGAATAGCTGGAAAAAAATTTTTCCCATTCTGTAGGTTGTCTCTTCACTCTGCTGATCATTTCCTTTGCTGTGCAGGAGGCAAATTGTCTTTTACTGTAATTTTTTTTTTTTTACTTTGAACGTTCACAATACAGTTTGATCACTCCTTATGACTTTCTGTCAAGAGTAAAGAAATAGAAGTCACTAACTCTTCTATGGACTTGAATGTATGTAAGAAGTTAGGGTTTTGGAGGAATTCAGCAGAGGGGGGATTGGAGGAAGTGGATTTGGAGGGGATTTCAGGTATTGGTGGAAGGGTGATGGAAAGAAGTATTGTGGTCTGGGGCCTCCCTGGGCCACAGCAGAAGGTAGCAGCCTGTGCAGTTCCTACAGAACAGGACATGCTCTGCCAGGTGCACACACTGAGTGGACACACTAGACTGTCAGTGAGGGTGGCTTCTTCCTCTGGAAGAAGGAAGGCCAGGATCCAAAGGGATGGTGCACATCCTGGCCCAGTGCAAGGGTAGGAAGAGGGGAGCTGGAGGTGGGGAGAAATGAGACTTCAAGCTTCCCTTGGCCTCCCTAAAAAGAAAAGGTAGCCTGAGCAGAGGGAAGGGACCAGGATGCTCTGTGTCACAACCTCAGTCACAACAAGACTGGGTTTGGGCTGGCTTGGAACCTTTTGTGCAAAAAGTAGAATAGGGCTTTGAAAGAGCATGCAGTGTGGACTGAGACTTGGGCATTTTGTCCAGCTGTAGTGGTAGCTGGCCCTGCGAGAGTCAACCCTGTTAAGGCGTGGAGGTGTGAGACATGGGGGTGAGACACTGGCTTTTGGAGCAGGAGATCTTGGTCCCTTGAAAAAAAAAACAAAACAAAACACTTACCTTCTTCCTGCGTCCATTTACTTATTTCCTCAGGGTTAGCATAACAGCCGAGTGTGTGTCCTTCCTAACTCACTGTGGAATTCGGGACAAGAGTGTGGTTCAAGTCAGAAGGTCCTTTCCTCAAAAAGAAGCATTGCTCTTGTTACTTCTGCAGTTAATATTCTTACCGTGATTGCCATGCATGCCCTCTGAGCCTTGGAAAGGCAATTCTGGATTCTAGGGCCCAAAGGGGCATGTGACTCAACCAGGCCCAAGGGTCAGCCTCCCATTGAGGGAACATTTGCAAGTAGGCAGACAGGACACCCAGCTTCCTCTCACTCAGATTCCTCATGAAGGAATTGAATGGAGCGATGTCAGTGACCTTCACTTCACATACTTTATCCCTTTAGTCCTTTAAGCAATCCTGCAAGCAGTGTGTTATCCCAATTCTACACACCAAGAAACAGCCCAGCACGGTGACCAGAGCCATGCCATAGCTAGTGGCAAAACCCCAGGCTGCCTGGATCCCAGCTGAGCATTGATCCCTGCTTTTCCACCCCCAGCCAGAGCCAACCCTTGGCCACACAGAACTAGAGAGGGAGTCAGAGAAACTGGCCCAGTGGCTGGACTTGGTTGGGCTCAGTATTCTTTTTGCAGTTCACAAGCATGTGTTTAGAACAGCATATTCGCCTTGCTTACTTTTTTTTTCAAGGAGTATAGCTGTAAGCAGAAACAAGGTCGTGGATGCAAGGCAGGCAGGTCCTAAGGCGCTTCCTGCCCCACCTCTGCATTCAGACCTGGGTCCCCACCAGTGGCTGGAATTCAAGGCCAGATGCCAGCAAGCTTATGAGCATGACCCTTCCCGACCTCTGCATGCAAGGGAATGGGCATTCTTTCCCCCCAGCAAGATCCCCCCATCCCAGAATGGCTGCTGAAGGTGGCCCAAGAAGGGCATCTCCTTCTGGACAGTCTGGATTCTTCTTAAGGCCCAGGCTTGGGTGGTAAGGAAATTCTTAACTGGAATCTCAGATTTTGCATAAGACTTTACATAGAACCCAAAGTAAAACAAGCTACAAGGGAGCCACATTGGTTGGGGCACCATGCCCCATAGCCCTCACTTCCTGCACAGAACCAAAAGGCCCTGGAGGACCTTTCTTCCTACAGCAGGCCTTTGCTCCTCTCAGCCTTCTGCCCCCAAGGACTGATCTTCACACACATCGTGCTCCTACAGGCAGGGCTCACATTGCTCTTGGCACAGATTTAAAACTCCTCTTCCTGTCCTCAGAGGCTCTTTGAGGTTGGTTCCAGCCTACCTGTCTGGCCTAGCAGTTCTCTTCTCCAGCTCCAGCTCTCTGATCTGCACACCACCTTTTGCTTCTACCTCCTCTCCCTTGAATTTCCTCTTCATAGTCTAGCCAAAGGTTAGCCCCCACGTAAGTTTTTCTTGAGAAGCCCTCACTGCCTGCACCAGTTCTCCATGGTCTCCCTTTCTGAAGCCCTGCAGGTCCCATAGCCTATGCCCTGCAAAGAAGCACCTGATTCTTAGGTGGTATCATCTGCTTCCCTGATAATAATATGTGTCAACATGATGCCCTCATCTAGTTAACTAAAAAAGGAGGGAGGATAAGCTGCTGCTTTCTCTTGCAGCAGGGTCTAAATAACTGACTTGAAACTACTAAACTGTTTGAGTCATGACACATTCCTGGGGCTGTGGGAGCTCCTCCCTCTTGCTGAGGAAAATCAAGGCCCTACTGGGGATTGACCAGCATGGGAAAGAACCCTTAGGCTGAGGTTGGGTTGGGTCAGGTAGGGTAGGTCAAGCTTCCTGCAGGGCTTTCTCTTCTGGAGATTGTCCTTGAACATCTACACCTCTCTCTAATTCATGAAGATCCTGTCAGGGTGAGCAAGGCAGTAACCATGTGGCCTGGGCCTATCTTACAGGGATTTGAAACTGGACAACATCCTCCTAGATGCAGAAGGCCACTGCAAGCTGGCGGACTTTGGGATGTGCAAGGAAGGGATTCTCAATGGTGTGACGACCACCACGTTCTGTGGGACCCCTGACTACATAGCTCCTGAGGTAAGAACCATGTGCAAAGGCCCACCTCCTGGTGCCAGGACTGAGGCAAGGGCCTAATCTTGTGCACTAGGGTGGTCTAGTGGTGCTTGGAGAATGTTCTAGAAAACGAGAATGAATTCCAGGATGGAGAAACAGGAAGGTGAAAGGTTTGCTGGTTTCTTCATAAGGATGTGGTAGTGATGGGATAAGGATGATAAACCAAGAATAACAGGTATCTCCCACATCTGGACAAATTCTCACTGAACATCACTCCCATCATAGGCCAGAATCACCAATACAACTAGGACTGGGAGAAATGTGTTGGCTGTGTCATTGTTTTCATTTCTTTATGATCAAAATAAAACACCATTGAAAATGGCAACCATTAGCTTTATTAGCTGTAATTTTCCTTCAGTGAAACCAGGAATTATTTGCTATTTCCAATGTGGAGGCAGTTCTACATAATGGGCATCAGGGTGGAACAAGAAGAGGGAGTTATAAACAGAGACTAGAGATGTTCATATTTATCCTCACTGAGTTATCTTGTGTGAAAGCTGTTGGGATAGTTTGCTCATCATGCATGAAGTGTTTGTCTTGAGACCCTCCAGGTCAGTCTTGCCTAAACCAAGAGATACCTACTGTGGATGAGTCAGACTTAAGCCATGGCCCTTCATAGCAGTTTAGTCAAAGTGATCTTCATGGATACAAGATTGGAAGGAAGTCCCAGTCCCATTAAGCACTGTCCATGGTGGAAAGGTATTAGCACATTCAGACTTCCATTTCCTGTAGGTGGGCATTGTTTGAGCACCTGCTAGACACAAAGTGGAGATATAGGTCCCTCTTCTTGAGGAATTTTTGGTCTAGGGGAAGTGACAGATAAGTGAACAGGTAATTAAGCATAATAACAATAAAACAAGTTGGTATCATCAGGGATCAGGGAAGGCTTCTTGGAACATCTGGAGGATGAATTGGTTGTAAAGAATAAAGATTTCCTTTGACCTAAGGGGGGGCACAGATGGGATTCCTGAAAATCACAAGGAGAATCAGAACAGGGTCTGAGTAGGGAAGGAGATTCAGTATCCCAGGGCTCTAAATATTTCCGAGACTGAATCTGTGTTTCTAATCTCGGCACTCCCAGGATCCAGCTCACAGATCAGGCTTTTAGTAGTGGTTTGTTGGATGGATGGATGGATGGATGAGAACTTGTGACGTTTTAACATAGCCATAATCAAGGGATGAAAACATCTTGACCTTTTGCAGGAAAGTTACATAGTGTAGCATAAACAGCTTCTTAGTGTTATAGTAATGAATGAGATTAGAATAAAGGACCCAGGAATGTGGCCTTGATCTTATAGGATCTCTGGCCCACTAGAACCTCCTTGAGGAGGACCCTCTTCAGATCTGTCCCAGGAAGAAGGCAGGCCACAAGAGTGCAGATATGAAGGCAAAAAGCAAGGGACACACAGTTGAGAGTCTTCACAAACCAGGCAACACACTGGGGCCCTGAACAGGGCTTGGGAGTAGGGATGGTGAATTGTAATAGGTAAATTCTCTTCAGAGCTTTTATCTTCTAAGGCATTTGAAAAGTAGCTGTTTCCCTGGTAGCTTGTTCCTTTGGCAGGAGCAGTAGAAATTCAGTCTTCAAAGAGAAATAAATGAAAGTGAGGACACTCCGCTGGGTCTCACTTTTCTCATCTTCTTCTTTTTTTCTGTGTCATGAGAACGCCCCATTCCTGTCCCTCTGTGAGTTGATGCCAGAGTCAGAGGGCTGACAGCCTGGGGCAGTAGTTACAGACCCTGCCCAAGACAAACATTCACTTCACAATGAACAGCACACCCACCAGCTTCCATGCAAGGAGGCCCTGAGGTCTGTTTATAGGGAGGCCCAGTCACTCTTCCTTCCTGCTCTGTCCTTCATGCCAGTGTGCAGAACTGGCAGGATACCATAAATGGCAAACCATCCCTGGTCTGGTGACAGGCAAGTGACTGCTGATAGAGTAAGGTATTGCTGCTTTTATCAAGGGCTGGTGGGAAAATGACATGAAAGGTGACCTCTGACATGCTTAGCACAGTGCTTGGCCCACAGTGAACACTGGCTTGATCGTTGTCCACAGTGTTGGGTTATATAATAGGGCAGGAGGACCAGTCCTGAGAAGGACGATTTGAGCAAGGCCAGACTTGACCAGAATGCCCCCAGGTGCCCTTGACGAGGTCATGATTCATTTTTGAGCTTCAGGTTCATTGTCTTTGCAATGGGAACCCTGGTGTCTGCCCTACCCATCTGGGCAAGCCACATTGAGAATCTAATGAGATTACACATGGGAATGCTGCAAGAGGCATAAGCCTCTGTTCAAACAGGAAAGGCTGACCCTGAAACCAGAGCCACCTTCTGAAGTACCAGCTCTGCCTAAGGATTCTCTTCCCACCTGTACCCTTGGTTGAACTCTCTGGCACCCCCTTCCCGTTCTCCACAGCGGCCCCTGCTCACTGGGAAATGGCCGCCAGCCGTGGGCTACACCTGGCGTCACCAAGCCCAACACCTGCCCCTGTCTCCTACCCCAGCTCTGACCCACTCAGGGTGTTGGCTGCCACACCAAGTACCCCCCACGGTATGCAAACCCTTCCCCTTTTCACCATCTCCATTGCTGACAAGGCAAGTAGGAAGCAAAGAGTTAGGGCCAAGCCTAAAAGGAATTTTACAAAAGGTGTTACCTGAAGCAGTTGGGCTCTGGAGGGGGACCAGAGAAGGGCCAGTGGGACCATTCTGTGGTTTCTGTAGCACCATCCAGGCCACCTGGAGGCCCTCTCATCATGCCACAGAGTTGCAGACCCCAGGTGTCAACCTTCCTGAGGCTACAGGGTGGCCTCTTAGCACCTAGAGTCCCCTGAGCCCAGGGGTTAGTAAGGATACCCAGTAAGATACACACAGTGGGGATACAAAATGGCTGGAGGCTGGCTGTCTGCAGGGTCAGGATGGGTTGCACGGTGATGGGCTTAGAAGAATGCTAGAGCCCTTACTCTGGTGCTTAAGTGATGCCCTAGGGAGAGAGCTGGGCAAAAAAAATAACTAAAATTCAGTGATATGTGTGATGTGCCTGCAAACCTTAGGACCAGGCATGGTCTTAGGATGTCAGAGGACAAGAGAAAGAGCTGGGGTGATCTGGGAGAGCTTTCTGAAGGAGATAGGCTGTGACCATGACCTCAAAGGACAGAAACTGGTGGTGCCAGGAAGACATGGTGAGCCAGCATAGGTGCTGCATCTTCCAAGACTGAGGGAGGAACCAGCTTTGGTTTTTGAACAGAGCAGACTTGCTGGCTCTTTAGGACAGTGGATCCCTTGTCTCCAGCTCCTAATAATATAGAGCTGGCTGCATTTTTCTCACATTTCTTTTTCAACTCCAAAAGGAGAAGTTTCCTAAACTATGCATGTTTTTAAAGGCTTCTGCCTAAGTGTCTCTGTTTACTCCCAAGCACTTGGGGATTGCTCTAGAAGGACATTTAGCAGTAGTCATACATGCATTTAACCTAAGTGACTCTGACTATACATTTGGCCAGAGGAAAAAAAGAGAGACAGAGCATTAGTAAGACCAGTAACTACTGTCAAAGACAAAATGCACCAGACAATCAAGGAGATAATGTGATTCTGGCTATGAGAGAAAGGAGCAATCATTCATGAGGTTGGCCTCAGAGAAGAGGAAGGTGCCTGAGGCTCTTAAAAGGCAGGTAAATGAGGGGTTCATGACTCTCACGGGACTCATAAGGACCAATTTCTGGGAATACACAAGAGCACAGGGCTGGGGATTTAGCTCAGAGGTTTCGCCGCCTACTGTGCAAGCACAAGAAGCTGAGTTCGATCCCCTGCTACCAAAAAAAAAAAAATGCACAGTGTTTCTTGGTGGGTAGAACACAAACAGGTTGGGGAGACCTCTTTTCTATAATTTCCTTCCCAAGGACCCAGGGCTTGGGTCAATTTAACATTGTCACCATTTAAGGAAGACTGCAGCCCTGGCCTCCCTTCCACTCTGGCAGTGAGCACCCTGTGGCTACCTGTGAGATAGGAGACCTAAACTTGCACTGGCTCGTGTCTCTCTGTCTGCTTCTTGCTTTCTTGACCCCGATTTTAGTGTCAAAATATGCAGTTTTTTAAAATGTGGCTCTAAATCCAAGTCAGAGACTTCTCTGGTACTCAGAGAAAGAAAAAAATCCATTTGTTCCCCCTGGAGGACAGATTGTAGACTTTGACTTTGGAGAGATGATAGTTGACTTCCAACAAAGTGTCTCCAAACTCACTTCTCACTGAATGTGCTGGTTTCAGCCCCTCTGCCCATTAGGTAACAGAACTCTGCTCCCGTGGGGGAGGGCAAGTTGGAAATGAAGATGCAGCATTCCTGGCAGGGCTGTTGCTATGGGGCAGTCTTTGGTGGGCCCTGATGTTGCCTGTTTCCTGAACAGATCCTACAGGAGCTGGAGTACGGCCCGTCGGTGGACTGGTGGGCCCTGGGGGTGCTGATGTACGAGATGATGGCTGGGCAGCCCCCCTTTGAGGCTGACAATGAGGACGACCTGTTTGAATCCATCCTCCATGATGATGTGCTCTACCCTGTCTGGCTCAGCAAGGAAGCTGTCAGCATCCTGAAAGCTGTGAGTCACTGCCCTTACCTGGGGCTTTGTTCCTCGGGACACACACACACACACACACACACACACAAACACACACTCCTTCCTCCCTCCTTCCTCTTTCCCCTACTGTCTCCCCCTTATTCTGTCTCCTTGAAAACTCAGAACTTGCTACCTTCCCTGTGCACCCTTACCCTGCTTTGTTCATTCCTAACAGCATTTTCCTCTTCTGACATCCTGTATAAGCTGTCTGTTATGTTTACTGCCTGTTTGCTTGCACAAGGAAGTTAGCTCCTGAGGGCAGGAACGTTGTCAGCTTGCTTTGCAGAGGCACCCCTGGGGGCCAAGAGCCTGGTATGCACAGGCGTTGCTAATGCATTTGCAGAAGCATGGGATGCGCAGCTTCCAGCAAGAGCACCTCAGTTCTGAGCACTTTTCACCACAGATGCAGTTAAAGGGCCCCAAGAGCCAAGGTGTGATGGGGCATGTGACCTGGACATGGGGTCAGTGTTCAGGACAGCCCATACCTGTCTCAGGGTGTCCACTCCTTGGGTGCAGCCAACTGTTACCCCACAGCAATGGGGACATCATCACCGTCCTGGCTTTCAAAAGGAAGCCTGAAACCTAGACCCGCATGTAAAATTTCCTGTATGGCAAATGATTATGACTAGTTCAATCAAAAGGACTATGGGGCCAATGCAGCCTCTCAGGGGGCACCCTTGGGTGCCAGTCTTTGATCCCTGCCCTTCCTGTTCCCTTGCTGGTATCACTCATCAGTGCCTGTGTGTCCTAAATGGACAAATTCCAACCACTGCCTTGCTCTTCCCCAGGACTGAGCCCTGTACCCTCCACCTCCAGCCCTGTAGCCTTCTACCCCTGTGCTCTCTCCAGCCTGGCTCTCCCGTCTATTCTCAATACCATGCCCTGCCCCAGTATCAGTCAGCCCTATAGCTCAGGAGTGTGTGTCTCAGCCACATACCTCCAGCACACTGTCCAGAGGCCCATATTCACTGTACCCCAAAACTGAACTCATAATCATCACATCAAGTCTGCTCCCAAGCTCCTAGGTTCAGTAACCCCTCCCCCAACCCCGCACAGGGGAAATGTGGACCCACTCCTTGACCTCATCTTCTCCCTCCACATTTAGTCAATCACAGAGTCCATCCTCCCTCTTAAATGTTCCCTTCTGATGGCTTTCTCCATCTTCCTGCCACCCCCCCCCCACTTGAGCTACCCCACATCTCTCTTGAGGGGCCACAGGATCTCCTTGTGGGGCCCCTCTTGCCTTCTCATCATCTCTGCACTTGGAGCATCCTCTGCCTCATGGCCTTTTTAAAACTCAGCCACAACCGTACACTGCAGTCAGAGAAAGATTTGTATCTTCAGTGTGGTCCAAGATCCCACGTGGGCCCCCTCTGCCACTCAGTGTTCCCTCCCTCGCTGGGCAGCCACACTCACCTGCACACAGGTTCTTCCCTGGAACTCTGCAACCTTCCCTGTCCCTGACTGCTCTCTGCCTGGCCCTCTGCCTGATCCTTCTCATGCCTCCTTCCAGTACCAGCCTCGGTGTTGCTTCTTTGGAGAATCTTTGCCAGCTTCCTTGCCCCAGAGAGACACCTCCCTATTACAGGCTCATAGACTGCTGGGTTTCTCTTGTGTCACTCATCTTGCATTAGTCACTTCCCTGTCCCTGGGACAGAATACCCAACACCCACTACATAAAGGAGGAGAGGCTCATTTTTGTTTTTCTGTTTTGTTTTGTTTTGTTTTGTTGCTCTATGTAAATATTTTATTTTATTATCTTTTTCATGAAGTTTATTGGTACATTTTAGGTATACAGTACAGATACATTTCATCATTGGGATCTTGTGCCTTTACATGATGTATCTTGATTCTTATTTTTTCCCCATTTCTCTGCCCACCCTTCCCTATTTACAAAGACTTTGCTTCAGTTTTTTTCCTTTTCTCATATTTTTTCTTTTCCCTTCTTTCCTTTCCCCTACCCCTCCCACTTCCCCTTCCCCTTTGCCCCTTTTCTTCCTATTTCACAATATCAATTATACATTTTGATCCTTATTTACACTTTTAGTTTTTCACCCCAGAGAAACTATTCAGTATTTACACATGTGTGTCCTATTTATTTCACTTAAGAGGATGGCCTCAGTGTGCATCCACTTATCTATAGATGCCTCTAATTTCTCATTCTTTATGGCTGAGTAGTACTCAATTTTATAGAAAAACCACATCTTCTTTATCCAATCTCCAGTTGATGGGCATTTGGGCTGTTTCCAAGTTTTAGCTCTTACAAACTGTGCTGCTATGAACATGGGTGCACATATATCTCTGTGGTATGCTTCTTTTAATTCTTTTGGGAAGATACCCACCAGGGGAATAGCTGGGTCAAATGGGACTTCCAGTCCTAGTTCTTTGAGGTATCTCCATACTGATTTCCACAGTGGTTGCATCAGTCTACACTCCCACCGGCAGTGGAGCAGGGTTCCTTTCTCCCCATAACCCCGCCAGCATTTGTTTTGATTTCTTGACAGCAGCCATTCTTTCTGGGGTGAGGTAGAATCTCAGCGTTGTTTTCATCTGCATCTCTCTCGAATGACCAGTGCTGTTGAACATTTTTTCTTATGTTTATTTGCTATTTCTACTTCTTTGTCTTAGAAATGTCTGTCCATTTCAGATGCCCATTTTTGAATTGGGTCTTTATATTCGGGGGGTCTGATTTTTTTTTTTGAGTTCTTTATATATTCTAGATAGTAGACCTTTGTCCAAGGAACAACTAGTAAAAATTTTTTCCCACATTGTAGGTTGTCTCTTAGCTCTTTTGGTGGTTTCTCGTGCAGTGCAGAAGCTTTTTAATAAGATGAGATCCCAATTGTTGATTCTTTTTTTTTATATTAATTGGTACATTTTAGGTATACAGTACATTTACATTTATCATAGGGTGTTTGTACCTGAACATGATGTATCTTAGTTCTTATTTTTCCCCCATTACCTATGCGTCCTTCACCCCTGCCACCCTTCCCTATTTACATAGACTTTGTTTCCATATTTTTTCTTTCTCATAATTTTTCCTTTCCTTTCTTCCCTTTCCCCCAATTGTTGATTCTTTGTGCTAGTTCCTGTGCTACTGAGGATTTGTTCATAAAGTCTTTTCCTATGCCACTGTCTTCAAGAGTTCTACCTAACTTATCTTCCAGCAAGTTTAGTGTTTGTCTTAATATTAAGATCCTTAATCCACTTCGATTTTAGTGCATGGTGAAAGATAGGGGTCTAGTTTTAATCTTTGGCAGGTTGAAATCCAGTTTTTCCAACACCATTTATTAAAGAGGCTATCTTTCCTCCAGTGAGGAAGAAGAGGCTTATTTTTGGTTCTGTTTCCATGGGTTCAGTCCATGGTCATCTGGGTTCCTGGGTTCAGATCGTCTGCCCTTTCCAAGGCAGAAAGAGCATGGCAGAAAAACATCGCAGAGGATTGCTGCCCAACACTTGACAGCCAGGAAACAGGGAGAGAAGGAAGGAACCTGAGGCAAGAGTAGACCCTTCCAGGTCAGGCCCCCAGTGGCTCACTTCCAGCCATCCCGCATCTCCTGTCAGCACATTCAGCTATGCACCCATCAGTGGATTAACCTGCTTATGATTATAGTGCCCCCATGATCCAGTCACCTTCCAAAAGCCCTACCTCTGAACACACGAGACTTGGGAAGGACATTTTAGACCTAACCCATAACACATCCCAAGCTCAATTAATTGATTGTTTGGGGAATTATCAGCACCTTTTCAACCTCCCGGACTCTTTGGCATGCTCTAGAAGGGCGAAGAATCCCTCCTGTCTCCACAGTGTCCCAGTCCTCATCACAGAGCGCAGTGCAGGACCAAGACTGACATGATCCTAGGAGGGTTCGAGGGGATAAGTTCTTGGTGTCCAAAGCCTGACACTGGCCAGCGCCTCCATGTTGATGCTCTCCAGGAAGGCTGAGTCTTGGCTGGGAAGGGCGCCCAGCACCATCCAGCAGGGAGGAATCTGCCTTAGGGGACTGAGTCACCCAACTTTTCACACTGAATTCTTTTCTCCTAGTTCATGTATTAAGACTTTACTTACTTCAATATTTTCTTGCTTTTTTGAATAGGTGATACATTCACATGGTTGATTGGTTGTTTGTTTGTTTCTTTGTTTTGAGACAGGGTCTCACTATGTAATTCAGGCTAGGTTTAAACTTGCTATGTAGCCCATGCTGGCTTCAAACTTGTTGCGATCATCCTGTCTCAGCCTCTCTAGTGCTGGGATTACAAAACTTTGCCACCACACCCGGCTCACATGGTCTTTAAAAAAGGAAAAACTATAAAAAAGGATACCTCAGAAGCTCTCTGTCCTATCATTGCTTTTTTATCTGTCCTTTCCTACCCCCTCAAGCCTGTGGGTAACTTTGTTTTATAGATTGTTTTTAGATATTTTTCCAGAACTTCTTTAGGTGTATATGAGCAATACAGATGTTGGTTGTTATTTTTACAAATGTTAAAAGACTCTACATATATCTTGTTTTCTCTGGATGGGGGATCTCAACAGTCAGCCCCTTTGTTCTGCCTGTCCTTTCACTTTGCAGCTGTGATTAGAAGCAGCTGCCACACAGGTCTCAGAGAGGGCTGTCCCTGGGTGATTGTCAGGGGTGGAGACAGGAACTTTCTCCTCCTCCATTTCACAGAGCCCCATCAGGCACCCAGGAGCAGCCTATAGCACCTGAGGAGCCAGGAGCCACATCTAGCTGAGCTGGCCACTGCCTGTGCCCTGACACCAGCTCAGCCACCTTCCTGTGTTCCCTGTGGACAACACAGAGCTGCAGTTCTTCACTGGGGGAGATTTTGCCCCCCACCCACCCACCCACCCACGCACTCATTTGGCAGTGTCTCCAGAAGTTTTCATTGACACAACTTGGCAGGGGGAGGGTTTGTACTTGTGTTCGAAGGGTAGAAGCCAAGGAAGTTGCCAAATAGCCCCCAGTGCGTGGGATGGTCCCCACAGCCGAGTGTCTGGTTGAAATGTCAGTAGCACTGAGATTGAGAAACTGACCGGAGAAGAGTCAGAAGTCAGAGGTCATGCTGTATTAGCTGGTTTGTGTCTGTGAGAAGGTGTGGCAGCTCTGGGGAGGCTTCCCAAGATGTTCCTCCCCGCCCAGTACACCCCACCCCTCCCACCCTAGGAGAGGGAGGCCAGAAGAGAGGAAGTGAGCAGGAGTCTTCTCCCCCCTTGGCCTTAGGACACTCTGCTTCCTCACATTGTCTCTTGATTCTAGAGCCAGAACAGATTTTCTATGACTCTGGGCATGAGCTGTCTGTCCCTGAGGACTGCTGCCTATGTGAAGGTGGCACTGAACTCTAGAGAAGGCTGTTTATATTGTAGAATTTTACAGTGTACAACCTATGCAACAGTAATTGTCCATCCCGCTGCCTCTCTTCTTCAGCACATTGCCTTCAGGCCCAGCCTTCAGCCTCCTACTCAGTCATTACAGTTTACTGAGTGCACAGTAAGAGGCAGGCACTAAGCCAGGTGCTAGACAGATTAGACTGAGTTCTAAATCATAGAGCTCACCTAGGGAAAGCAGTACTCAGATTAATTATAATTTATATAAACAGAAACATGAGGTCCAGGGTATCAACAGAGGAGAGGATCTGGGGAAGCTTCACAGAGGAGGCAACATTTTGAGTGGTTCTTAGAGAACCCTAGGACCTGGAGAGGGGCATTCAGCCCGAGGGATTAAAGTGGCAAAGGCCCAGTGAGATAGACAAGGTTCCAACTGCAAGGTCCTGTGAGGTAGGCTGAGAAGTGTAGCCCTCGTGGTGTGGGCCATCGAGGCTTTGGAGCAGGGGTGACCTCGCTGGTGGAAAGATTAGGAAAAGGAAAGGCATTGTTCCCATTCCAGTTTTAGTCCCCAGAGCCCCATCCTCTCTCCCTCTCCCCTAGCATTTAGCCCACCTGCTCCACTTTCCAGCCTCTCGGGCCAGGGATAGCAGGAGGAGCTCCCTTGCTGACGAATCCTGAAACTCAACCATTATAGACATATTCCTTTGGAGTGTTTTTTGTCCTGTCTAGTTCCTTTGTTTAGATACAGATGTGCAGCTTTAACCCTGTGAAGTGCCCACTTTGTCTCTGACACACACATATGCATACATATGCACAACATGTGTATGTACATGCATGCACAGCGTACACATGCCGGCATTCCAAATGGCTATCAGAAGTATTCCCACCTCTTAGCATTTTAGCTTACCTTATATTGATCTCAATGAAAGTGACTCATTTAATAAACTCCCCTGGGTGTGTGGGAGTTACAAGACACCACCAAAAAGTACAGGGCATGCCAGTGTGGTTTGATTAAAAAGTGAGGAGGGGCCGAGTCCAAGAAGAGGAGAGGGGAGGAAGTGTGTTTGAGTGTTTACCCGCTCGTGCATAACTAGTCTTTCCTCACCCCAAATGGACGTGTCCTCTCACTGTGAATGAGTTTGTCAGATCGTGAGGGCCTGGGACTCTGAAGGGGATCAGAGAGTTAATAAGAGCCTGCCACCGTAATCTCAACTTGGGACCTTGCTAGCTGTGTGACTGTGGCCCAGTTAATTAACCCCTCCCTGCCTCAGGTACCTACCTTGTGAAATAGAGCTTACTGGATGAGGAAGACAGAGGTGAACACCTCTCTGTGGTTAGGTGAGAAAGGCGGCTGGCGACCGCTGCACCTAGGTGAATGTTCACAAGTACCCTGAGAAGTAAGGGCCTGCACAGTTCAACAGCAGGCCTGGGAGGTGGCTGCGACGCTGCCAGGCTGACTCCGTCACCTGTGGGTGATTCTGTGCTATGTCCTCACCCCATAGTTCATGACCAAGAACCCGAACAAGCGCCTGGGCTGTGTGGCAGCACAGAATGGCGAGGACGCCATCAAGCAGCACCCCTTCTTCAAGGAGATCGACTGGGTGCTCTTGGAGCAGAAGAAGATCAAGCCGCCCTTCAAGCCGAGAATTGTAAGTCAAGCCCTGAGCCCCCCTGCCCACCCTGAGGGTTGGGCCAGCCACTTGCTTCTCCCTGCATGTGCCCCAGAAGTGAAGCATGTTTCGTGGCCCAGATGACATCAGCAGAGGTGGCGAAGACGCCCCCATGGCCAGTTTCTTATGCCAAAGTGTTGGCTGAAAGCACACAACCAATGGCAGGAGCCAGTGGCATCTTATGTGGCCACAGGCGAGCACCTCTTCCTTCAGTCCAGGTTTACGTTCTCCTTTGAATCAAACAATTCCAAGTGGTGCAAGCCTTCCGCATCCAGGGAAGATGTAAGATTTTCTTATAGATAGATGGGGCTGTTCCTAAAGGAGCCCATTTCAAGGAAAATCATTAACTAAATATGGGTCCTAGTCACCATGTGGCACTATCTCAAGCGTGCAGTCCAGGCTCCGACTGTCCAGTGGGAGCATGTGGGAGTCTCACCTGGAAGAGGTGACTTCCCAGGGCCATTTCAGATCGTCTTCTGCTCTCAGTCTGATGCAGGTGCGTGTGGTGCCTGTCACCAGCAGGTGGGAAAGGAGTATTTGGAGTTCAGAGGTTGGAGAGGAACTTGTCTCAGGAAACAAAGACCACATCTTGGTAGTAGCCTTCTGCTGGAGTGGAAAGGCCTGGCAGTGCACTTCAGGGTGGGAGGAAATGGTGCAGGGGGATCTTAATTCTTAATTTTTTAGCCCAGTGAGACCATCAGTCTTTCAGATGGAGAATGATAGCCAGCTGACCAGCTCTTGGAGCTGAATCGAGGACTATGACATAAGAGATTATTGGGCAGGAGCCCAGAGCTATGAGGCTGGGGTCCCAGGCAGGGAAGCCCCAAGATCATCCAGTCATGCCTGAGTTACCCACAGTCTGTCAGAGGAGGCCCCTTCCTACCACTCAGTACAGAGAAGGTGCCCTGTGGATCTGCAGAGAAGAATCCCATTCTACTTGAGCCATTATCAGTAGTGCTGCAGTTGCTAGAAGTGTTCCCTGAGGGTGACCCTCAGCTGACAGACACAGTTGAGCCTGGGTGCTTGATCCTGTCATCGTTCTTCAAATGTGTCCTCCTTTGGTTTGCATGGCTTTTGTGGGGGGAGCACATAACTTGGGACGGGCTAGAACTAGATTCATCTTTCTCTCCTGCACCCTGGACCTAACCACAGTGCCAGGTCCCTGTGCCAAGCCCATGCTGTGGGTTTGGTGGACTAGGAAAGTTTAGGGTGCAGGCTCCTCAGGATGACTCTTCCCCACTGCCACAGGGCTTCCTGCATGTGCCACCCTGCCTGATAGCTGGGAGCCTCCACAGGACAAGATTAACCAATCCCCCAACAAAATAGGGGAAGCATTCACCAGAGGCCTAGCAGAGGAGGAAAAAAAAGTAAAGGCTCAGACCTGAGGATGAATTTATATTAAATTTAATCTAAGTTAATCATCCCCAAGAAAATGGAAAGTAGACCTAAGTAAAGAGTTCAGGCTCACACAACAGAAACTCAGGATGAGATCAGAAGCTGAACAGATGTCACCACCGATCTGCAAAATGGCTAGACTCTAGGTTAACACAACCACTTTAACCAGGCTCAGGGAGCACCAGGTTCAGCTGAGCCAGACAGAGATGGAGGAGCAGCCCCTCTTGTGGGGTGTAGATTGCAGAGGTCAGGATTGAGGACATCGAGGGTGTGAGGGGGCACAGTAGCTGGTGTGGGAGTCTGCAGCAAGGTCTTCGGAGAGAAAGAAGGAGGGAAGAGCTTTATCCATAAAATCCGAAGGCCATTTTAATGTAGGGATTCATAGAGACAAGTCTCTCCCTGAGAGTAGTAGGTGACAGGATCTTAACTGTCAGAGGCCCCTCCTAGGTGTTCTTACTCAACCCCAGTGGAGGTGCACACACTGAGATTCAAACAGCACTGAGAGACTTCTGTCCTCAAACCCTTCACAAGGCCCCAGCAGTCCCAGGAGTTCCTCCCAGGGACTTGCGGCCTTTAGAGTAAGACATGTGCTCAGTGAGGGCATAGAACTCTGAGGAGTCACACTGCCCAGCCCCCCTCAATGAGGGAAATGAGGGGAAGGCTGTGAGGGGAAGGTGTGTGGGGACTGGGCATGAGGCTTGGGCAGAATTCAACACAGGAGAGAGGCCAAGAGTGAGGAGAGAACTGAGAGAAGGCGCACACCTCACCTGCGTGACAGTGTGGAGGCTTTGCCCTGCTCACACAGCCAGGAAGCTTCTTCCTGCTCCCCCTTGTGGTGTTGCTTCTGTGGGCAGGGATCTGAGGGGCCCCTGGGAGCCAGCAGGAGGAAGTAATTCCCTGGGCAGGGGTCCCAGGCCACTGGGACTTTCTGAGAGGATGGCAAAGAGAAAGGGCCTGTCCCATCCAGATGCTCCTAGCAGTCAGCTCCTAAAGATGGCCCTCACCATTGCCAGGGAAACTATCTTCCCACATCCCTGCTCTGCCCCTGAGACCTCAGGTTATCCTCAGCACTGGGGTGTGAGGGCCTCCAAGAAGAAGGCGTTATTAGGCTGATATGATTTCAGCTGGAGGAGAGAATTAGACATCTGGTAGCAGGGTGCATGAGACATTGTGCCGAGGGTGTTTCTGGTCACACTTGGCTGACACACATGGGTTCTCGCAGAGCACTCAGCTATAGGTCCTCAGAGCCTTGTTCAGTCTCCTTGAATACCTGATCATGTGCCTGTCCCCAGGACCTGAGCTTTCTCTCAAGAGAAAATCTAAGTTAGAAAAGAAAAGGGTAGCTCGTAGCTAGTTAGCTGTCCGGAGTGTGTCCTGACTGTGGCCCTAAGTGGAAGACTCTTTCTTGAAACAAGGAGCTGGCATCAGCCTGCATCACCTGTGGGCTGGAATTTGGCAGAAACAGATGTGAAGTTGATTTAAGCTACTCAGTGACTCAGAAAGCCCAGCAGAGCCAGTGTGAACATTCACACCAGGTTTATACAAGCCCCAACTCAGGGGTCCCTGGGTGTGTCCCCAGCTTGTATGGCACCAGTGAGGATACTTCTATGCTCCATAGGCAGGCGCAGCCTTACTGCAGACAGAATGGACTGCCACCCACAAGAGGTCACTGGGGAGGCACCGGGGAGTAAGGCAGGGCCCCACAGAAGTTGTCCTTCTACTCCTGGGACGGGAACTCCATCTCAAGCCTGGCTTTCTGCAGGCTGAAAGTGTCCTAGAACTTGAGTCCACGTCCGTTACCTTCTCAAGAGAGCTGGGGAAGAAAGGGCTTTGAAAGAGGGAGAAAGGTAAGCTAGCTCAGAGCCTGGCCCTGGCAAGGAACAGCCAGGGATGGTGTGAGGTTCTGGGATGCTGGGCCTCAGGGACAGACTCCAAGTCAAAGGAAAGACAGTGCAAGAAGGGAAGATCACATCTATAAACAGACATCACTAGCCCTGCAGTTGGAGGTGGCTGCAAGGAGATGTTGGGCGCGGGTTTAAAGAATCCAGGAAGGCAGGTGTACAGACACCCCCCATCTGAAGACTGAGCATCCCCCGGGTGAGGTGGTCAAGGACTGCAGCCCAGGAGGCAGCTCTAGGTATCCCCTGCCTGGGGCTAGCTCCTGAGCCATGTCCCTGTGACCTCACACCAGGATGCCACTGTCCCCAGAAACCTACTCAGTCTGTATTTCCCAGCCACTCAGCTACCTGTGCAGAGCCTGAGTCACCTGACGGGGGGATATCCTGTCAGTCTGGTTTAGGAAGGAATTGGTTTTAACAGGTGGCTTGTTTGGTGCTTCAAGTGAGGCCAGAGTGGTCATACTAGCCAGTCTCGGGCTTAGAAAGGCCAAGTCACAGCAACATGTTTTTCTACAGCCCCTGGCCCTGCCCTCCCACCACACACATGCACATAGACCCTGACTTCTCCCTGGTGGCTAATGCCCACAGGGCTGAGGATCTGTCAAGAGAACAGCTCTCGGGCCTGCCTCCCAACCCTTCTGCAGGACGCTCCTGCCCCTCTGAAGATAGGGGAAGTTGTCCAGGTTTGAGGCTAGAATTTGGCCTCTGGCCATGTTCCATCATATCTCAGCTGGCTGCTGTCCCTATGGGCTTTTGCCTTCCTGAGAAGTTTGCTAAGCTGAGATTTCTGCTTCTCTGGTGCACAGACCTCCCTGTGTAACCCCTGCCCTTATTTCCCCCTGCGTTTCCTGCCTTCAGGTTATCACCCTTTGTCCTAACCCCACCCAGCATACTTCTCAGTGACCTCTGCATCCGCATGGAGATTTCCCTCTCATTCGTCCTCCTCGTCCTCCTCGCTACTAGTTATATTCCTCCTGGCCACCCTGTGCCCACCCACACACCTGAACTGATTTTGTGTGAGTGAGGTGTCATCAGTACCTAACCAAAGACTTGGTGCCAACATTTACTCAAATCAGTGTTCTGGGAGTGGCTGGTTTCAGGGCAGGGGTGCACAGAGTGGGACATTTGATGGCATCACCTAGCAGTGTGGGGCGAGTGAATAGGAAAGCCAGCCAGGCTGCTGCCAAAGCCTTTGATACCAGAAAAAGTGTCCACACATGGGGCTGGGGATGTAGCTCAGAGGCACAGCGCCTGCCTGGCAACCTCAAGGTCCTGAGTTCGATCCCCAGTACCAAAAAAAAAAAAAAAAAATGTCCACACATGGAATCCACTGGTGTATCTGCTGGGGATTTTTTTCTGAAATGGTGGCATTATCTAATCACCAGTGAAAGTAGCACAGTCAGCTCTTGTGCTGTTGGTGGGCTTACTTTCTTTTGGGACAGTAGGGACAGAGTGACATGTTTGGTTGAAGAGATCGTCTGACCTTGCAGATCTGGGGGATATTCTGCTTGTTCCTGGCTTCCCTCTTGGATACCCATTCCTTGGCCCCTGGAGAACAGACTGTGAGACTAAGGCTTCCAGGGCTTCAGCACTGGAGCGGGGATCGCCAGTGTAGGAGGGAGAGCTCTGCCTCCCCAGAAACCAAGCTGTCCTCAGTGAGCACCAAAAGCAATGAGGGAAATGCTGGCCGAGTAAACTTCTCTTGTGTACGTGTTCTCTCTTTTCAAGTTTGCTTCAGTGTGAATGTCCCTCTTTAAGGTAAGGCTTCCAGAGTGGGGAGTCTCTCCAGGTAGGTGAGCCCACAGGCCTGGTGACATAGAAGCCCCTTTCAACCTCATGATCGTCTCCATCCAGCCATCCATGCTGCATGGCAGGACCCTGAGGGAGGCCCCTCCTGCATGCTCCTGCATGACCAGGCTGTGCTGAGAGAAAACCTGGGAAGTGGGCTCGTGACCCTCATACCCTCACTTACTGAGCGGCCGAGGAGGAGCCCAGCTGAGCTGGCAGCCCCAGGGACCCTGAGAGTGTGAGGCCAGGGGACCATTAGATGCCATTCTCATCCTCCATCCTGCTGGAGCAGGAGCAGGACTCACCAAGGACACCCCCCTGGACTGCATCCACACTGTGGTGAGAGCCCATACCCCGCTAGAGGCCATAGGCTCCCTCACAGAGTTAGGGCTCTCGCCCGGGGCTGGAAAGGTCCAAAAACCCAAGTTTAGTAGTTGGCTTAGGTGGTGGCATGGCACAGAGGACAGGGGACTGCCTTTGACTTCAGGGAGACCTGGATCGGAGTAAGACTGCTCTTACAGGACAGCCATGTGATCCTGAGGATTCACCTCCGACCTGGACCTCTGGCCTCCTTACCTGTGAAATGGGCTGAGAATACTTCCCTCACGGAGCTATAAACAGGGTGAATAACAAACCTGAGAAAGATGCTTTGTGCTCTGTACCTGCCTGGGAAACTGTAGAACCCCTCTCTCCCTTGGCCACCCCTTTCCTGAGCCCACACATCCCTCTACCACTCATCCCAATACTCTTAAGACACAGAGCTCAGAATCACAGCAGTGGTTGGTCTTTGGGCTCCAACTCAGGCAGGATTCAGTTTGGCCCATGGATCCTTGCAATGATCAGCACAGTGCCTGACATACATTGAGCACTTGGGATCACGAGAAGGCACCCGGAGTCTGAGGCTGGGGTAGGCGGCTGATATGGACCTCACTCCTGCTCCAGAGGGCTGGGGTGACAGGCATCTAGATGAGGAGGTTACACATCCAGCAGGGTGGCAGCCGTAAGCGGGAGGAAAGGCACATGGAGACCATGAGAAACATGGCTCAGAATTCTGTACAGAGCCTGTTTGGCCTAATCCTCTAAGACCACTGGGCTGAGTGGGGAGTACCTAGCAGGAGGCACAACAAGAGGCCAGCTCACCCCAGATGCCCGGCCCCAGCCTTTTTCCCCTTGAGATCATGTCCCAATTGTCTCCACAGTATCAGTGTCCTCCTTTTAGTCTACAGATTGTTCGGTGCCCAGCCCTGTGCTGGTGGTGGTCATCAATGAGATCCCTCACCAATACAGTAAGTTCCCAAATCCCACTAAGCTAAACAGCTATGCTGGGGCATCTTGGACTCTGCACAAGAGATTTGGCCATCTAAAAAGTCTTCGATAGCAGGAAATGGCCTGGGGGGGGGTGGCAACCCACCACCCACTACACCATGTTAATCCCTCCCTCACCCTAACTTCCACTCCAGGGAGAGTCAACCCATGGCTGGGCTGGCTTGGGCTTGGTTGATCATCTCTGTATGTTCCTTAGTTTTCCTTTATGACTCAATGGTTGTTAGATTGCCCTATGCCTTCAGAGGTTCATCAAAGTGATGTTTATTGAACATCTCCTCCTAGTCCCTCTGGTGCTTGAAGTAACACACATGGCCTACCTGGGAGCCCAGAAGGATTTGCTAGGCTCTGTGTGACGGAAGGAAAGAGAAGCAGGAGAAATCAGGACGGTTTCCCAGGGGGTGCTGAATCCACAGAGAAAAATGGGTAGGGCTATGGGGAAAGACATCCACAGGCCACCTGTAGTCAAAAGGGGTTTATTGAGATGTACTTGGCACATTTTTTGCAGCCCTGAAGGGGAAGATTGGCAAAAGCAGGGAAAGAACCCCCTGCCAACACCCTAATGGCACCAGCTTTGGAAGTTTAGGGGGTGGGAGAAAACTCTGTGATGTGAAATACTAAAGGAATAATGGGCAATAGGGTAAATTCTAGAACTTCACTAACAAAAATGTTTACTGGGGAAAGGAGTTTTGAGCCTTGCCTCTCACTGTTGGGGACAGAGGGTAAGAGATGCCATGAAGCAGGCCTCACCAAACAGGCTGAGAGTGAGGGCCTCTGTGGTCCCAGGAGCCTTGTCTAGCCACTCGCTCCTCACCCTGTGACTTGCAGAAGGTCCCATTGCAGTGGGGCCACATTGCTAGAGGAGCAGTGCCCTCCTGCAGTCTCATGGAGAGGACTAAAGGATGGAATGGCAGCCAGGAGTGCAGGACCATGCTCCTGTACTTGGAGGCCGGTTCAGGTCCATCAGAGTAGGAGGAGAAAGAACCCACACCTTCCCCAAGAAGGGGCTCCACCCTCCAGCCCATGAGCCCTAAAACCTGCATGTGCTCTTTGAAGTGTACAGGTGTGTTATACAATTCGACACACTGGCAGGGTCCCTGGGCCACATCCACCTCCAAGGCTAGGACTTTGAATGTCCAGGACCCATCTATCGTGGCAGAGAGGAGCTCCAAGGAATCCAGTTTTGCATTTGCGGGACCAGTGCCCTGTTTCTTTTCTTTGTGTCAGAGGCGGGGTGGTAGCAGAATTAGATTTAGACTAAACATTCAAGTATTTTTCTAGAATTCTGGCATTTGACAAATACACATTAGACTTGTGAAAGTTTGTTAAGGTTCTCCATGGACCTCTGTCTCTTCAAAGTGAGATGGCCTGGCTACACGAACACGGGCTATCTTCTCTCTGTGTTTTCCTAGCTACTCCTTCCTGGGACCTACTCCACTTTAAAAGAGATTTGTTGTTGTTGTTGTTGTTGTTGTTGTTGTTGTTGTTGTTTTCCTAGAGCACAGAGCTTGGATGTCAGTGGAATATTTCAGGTGTGTGAGCCCAGCTGAGTGTAGAGGAGGGTTGAGAACGTCTGGGCTGGTGACTTGCCCTCTGTAGGGCATGGAAAGATAAGCTCTGGAGAGTGGGGCCTTATTGGGTAAGATGACTTAGAAAATAAATCAGACCTGGGGACTTTGACCAGCGTCTCTGCTAGTGTTTGGCAGCAATGGGATTTGCAGTCTTTCTGGGGAGTCATGACAGACTTGGGTCACAGTTACCGGGGGTGTATAGGTGTTCCACCAAATGATTCAGAATAGTCACCCCAAAATAGAGGACTCCAGAATTATGCACCCACCTTGTAAGCTAAAGAAGGAAGGCTACAGAAAGCTGGGTGCTGGGCCCTGCTGGCACTCTCTGTGCTGCCCAAGCCAGTCATGGGAGCGCCTACTCCCTTTTTATAAAATGAAGAATGTAAGTAATCCTTAAGGTATCTTCCAGCCCCTACCCTTCCATGTAAACATGCTTTATAAGAACAGGGACTTATGGGGTTTTTAAATCAATTTTAGTGCAACAAAATTTATATCGGCTACAATATACCCATTTAAAATGTATAATTTTTCTGTTTTGTTTGTTTGTTTGGTTGGTTTTTGGCCATGCTGTTTGTACTACCTCTGAGCTACACCCTCAGTCCCTAACATGAATCAGTGTATCCACCCCCACACTGAATACAAAGAACATCTCTGTCCTCCCCCAAAATTCCCTGGTCCCATGAGCCCCAAGCAACCTCATCTACTTTCTGTCACTGGTGATGAGATGTGGGTTTTTTCTAGAGTTTCACATAAATGGAGCCACATAGTGTTATTTTATGTCTGGCCTCTTTCATTCACTCAGCATCATGTTTTTGAGATGTGGGACTTTTCCAGAAAATCCAATCATATACTAAAGTAGAGAGAACCGCCCTCTAAATCCCTGTGTGCTCATCGCCCAAGATCAGCAGTTGGCACCATGTGGTTGTTCCATTAAGGGAGGGGCTCGCCTGCCTTGTGCGCAGGTATGTTCCCAGCACTTGGTACCCTTCCTGGCTCACGGCAGGTGTTCATCTACATTTGTGAATAAATGAATTCTCGAGATCTATAACATTTGTCTAGAAAATATTTCCCAGATCCATCTCTAAATTCTCTTCTCTCCTTTTATGGCCCCAGACTGATTCCAGTCTATGCCTGGAAATTTGGGGCAATTAGATCCTGCATTAGGAAACCTGAAATCACTGCTGAATGGTGAGAGAAGGTGGATGACCTCAACTTGACACGAGAGGCGCATATTCGAATGTTTGCAATTCCTGTTTTAAAGCCAGCAGGCAACACAATAATAAATCCCAGGCCAAGAGAACTGATCTCTATCTAGAACATTTTCATAAATAAGGCAAGCGGGGGCGGGGGGAGGGGCGGTTGGCTAGTGGAAGAATATGACCTTTGCCAGGACCATCCTGGAAATGTCTCCTTTGGCTACCAAAAATATCCCTGGAATCGCTAGGCCCTAACAGCTATTAACAATGACACTACTTGAAAAGTGGATTCTAAGTGAAGAGGGGCTGCACCAGTAGAAGCAGAGTGAGGGCAGGGTGGCCACCGTTTGCCTGCCTGCTTGGAGCTGGAGACTCAGGCTCCCCAATGCACCCAGCTTGGATCCTGCTGCTGCATGTCCCCTTGCTCAGCAAGATCAGGCCCCAGGCAAGCCAAGTCAGGCAGGGGCTGCCTTCTCCTCCTAAGACTCTATTCCTGGATATCCATGCTGTGTTTCCTACATCATGTTTGGTCTTTGGACCCCCTGAGACCTGTTTGCCCTTTTTCAGGGTTCACCCAGTGTAGGTTGTCAGATCACTTTAATGAGTCAGATGCAGAAAAAAAAATGAATGAAGCACAGAATAGATGAGGAGAGAATAGAACAGGCAAGGAGAGGATAGAATGGGATGGGATTGAGTATTAGAGTGGAATACAGAACTTTTCCCAGGTAGTAAAGTAGAGTTTGCTGAGTTTTCTTGGGGGTGCTGACATGGGTTAATGTGCACTAGCTCATACATAAAATATATTTCTTACTTTTGTTCATAATATAGCATCTCTAAGGGCTATGCCCTGTTGCACCCCTGATGTCTAAGAAATGACCCCAAAAGGCCTACTGGGGATGGTGGCCTCATGAACTGTGGGGTGTGTGGAGCCAGAACACAATCATTTGTTTTTAATGCAGCACCACTGTTGGCAGCAACCACTGAACTAGAAGCCTGTGCCAGGCAGAGTGCTTCACACGTGCATGCAGATGGCTGCACGGACGCCTCTCAGCAGCTCATGGAGGGCAGGATGGCACATGCCAGGGAACCCAGCCTCCGGGTCAGAAAAGCTGAACTCATGTCCTGACTCTGCCTCGCCTGGCATGGGCAAGCTGTATAACACCTTGGAGGCTGGTTCCCGTCGTCCCAATAATGGGGATGTGGCGAAACTGGCCTTCCCTTGGGGGTGGGTGTGAGGTGTGTGAGTCAGATGTCCAGGCACTTCGTGCAGTGCTAGCACCTGGCCAGGTCTCCAGCTAGGAACTTTACTGGTTTTTTCCACAAGAAAAAACGAAGGCTGTCCCTGGCATGTTACTGGGTGGGAACCCAAGGCAGATGCCACACGGAGCTCACCTAAGGGAGAAGACAGTCCCTAGCTGAGACATCATCACAGCCAGTTTCAAGAAGTGCCAGGAAAGAAAAGCATGGGGATGAGGGAGGTCAAGGTGTACGAAGGACCTTGGTTCCCAGGAAAAGTTTCCCTTCTCACACAGCTGCACCAGACCCTTGTCTCATGGCAGGTTTTGGAGCTCCTTTGCAGCACTGAGAAGGGGAATGAACCCACTCTGGCTCTCATTTTTGCTCTTGGAGGGCGGCAGGCTCAACTGCATGGAGGAAAGAAACCTGGTGCTCTCTGCTGGGCTCCAGGGATGGTTAGTCAGCTAGAGGGGAGCTTGCAAGGCCAAGCTGGGCTGGGCTCTGTTAGTGACAGAAGCTCCAACAGGACTACCTTGTCTAGTCAAGGGTGCCTGCCTTGCTAGGGTGCCAAAACTCAGGGGCCACCTAGATACACCTCTAGGCCACTTATGAATTCCAGACTGGGTAGTGTCAGTGTGTACTATAAGGACTGTGAGGACTCATCCGTGATCATGGGGCCCGGATGACCTTTAGCTGGAATTTAGGCTTTGTATTTTTGTTAGTAGAGTTTAGAGTCAAACATTTGGAGCCCCAGCATGCCTAGATGTGGACCAGGGCTGGGCTGGGAAGGCCTTCAGAACCACCCAGAATGATGTACTCACCAAGAAGAATGGGGAAAAGATGGCCCTGGAGCTAAGATGTTTGGTTTTCCTGCATTTAAAAGAGCTCTCCAGAGCTGGGTGTGGTGTGCACACCTATAATCCCAGCTACTCAGGAGCCTAAGGCAAGAGGGTCACAAGTTCAAGAGTAGCCCAGGCAACTTGGTGAGAACCTGTCTCAAAGTAAAATTTTAAAAGGGCCAAGGGTCAGTGGTAGAGTGCTTGCCTAGCATGCATGTGGCCGGGCTTCCTTCCCAGGTGAGAAAAAGATCCCTCTTCAAAGAACCTTAGATAGATACTCAGACTACATCTGGGGAACTTTCCCCAGCCAGTTTTCTATTGAGACCGGGGGGGGGGGGGGGGATGCTCCTTTCTGGGGACCCCTGTGACCCAAGGGCTGTGTAAGCAAAAGGATACAATTCAGATTCTGGAAAAACTTCCCAGGTCTCTCTCCTCTATGTGGATTCCTTAGGGAGGATTTTTGTACCAGAGAAAGTCAGCACCTTTATTAGGGGAAATGTTTAAATTGGTGTTTTAGGGTTTTGTTTTGTGCCGCTACGAGTTGAATCCAGGATCTCAAGAATGCTAGGCAAGCACTCTGCCACTGACCACATCCCCAGCCCTGAATCAGTTCTTAATTTAATAATTTCTTAACTTAAAATCTGTAAGTAAACTTTCCCCCCAGGAAAACCCAAATGTGTCCCCACACATAACTTACTTGTACTGTATGGCACAATGTTTGTGGAACCCTGAAGCCTCTCCTCGAGGGTAGGAGTCAGCATCCTGCAGCCAAATACATCCTATACTGTTTTTGTGCAGCCCACCATTTCTTTCAATGGCTTAAGAAAAATGCTTTATGACACATGAAAAATACATGAAATTCTAAGGCCAATGTCCATAGTTTTTGTTGGGACCCCACTGTGGTCGTGATACAGGGGTGGGGCAAGGGTGGGAATTCCAGGTTAAGAAACCTTTGGGTTCTTCATTTTTGCTTAAAATAATTGGGCCATAAGTTAAACAGGTAGAAGCAGGCTAAACCCACAATACATGAGGACCATGTTTCCTGCTTCTATGGGAGCAGGAGGCACCCAGGGGTTGAGTGTTGGGTCTTCCTTTCCTTCTGGAGGCACCCAAAAGTGCACTCCCTCCCAACCGTTGAGGGATTCCCTGGAACAGGTATTTGAATTCGTGTTTCATAGCAATCTGCCCTTCCCTACATTGGAGACCCCCAGCTAATTCATGGACAGTTGTAGCCAGGTGAACTCCTTTGATCACTGAAATCTTTTGAGTGTAAGGGAGGAGATAGGTGTTAGCTAATAACTGGAAATAGAGTTGGCTGTTATCTTTTCTTTTTCCAAATTAACTCTTCCAATGGAATTTGTTAAAATATATTTTTTATAGCTTAGCAAACAGTAACAAGGGGGGAGGGGAAGAGAGGAAATTGGTTGAATTCTAGTGAACAGCTGACCTGGCAGAATTCAACTGTGGTTTACTTGATCAGAATGGCTGGTAGTCTGCAGGAATGTGGTCCATTTTAAGAAATATAATAGTGGGCCAGGAATTTAGCTCAGTGGTTTCGCCGCCTGCCACACAAGCGCAAGGACCCGAGTTCAATCCCCGGTACCAAAAAAAAAAAAAGAAATATAGTACTGTATACAGACTGCCCTGGGAGTGAAGTAGCTTTCCCCTGGAAGCAGTTTAGAAAGGAACCACCAGATTGTGGGGAAGAGCATGCAAGAACCAGTGGAGGCCACTGGGACCCTCCCTTTCAGACCAAGGATTGGCTGAGAACTACCTTGAAGCTAATCATTTGTCCTTAAAAAGCAAATGGATCTTTCTTTTCTTTTCTCCTAAAAAGTAGAAGTAAGTTCACAAACTGGAGGATTGTGTGACCCATTCAGCTAAGAGAGTGATTTTTTTTTTTTTGGTACCAGGGATTGAACTCAGGTCCTTCCACTTTCGAGGCAGGCAGCAGAACCGCTGAGCTAAAAGAGTGATTTTTGAAAAAAATGAATTGGCAACACTTGAAAACCAGGAGATTTAATGTGAAAATGCAACTGGGGGCATTTCTGGGTCTGTGTCCCTGGTGGGGAGTGCCCACTGGGGAGGCGCATGCGCCCCAGTTTGCCTAGCTCCATGGCTGCAGTCGACTCAGACTCCCCAGTAACAGACACACAGCCCCCACTCACTACAGAGAAAAGGAGATATGTACTCAAAATAAAACCCATCTTCTTCCACTCTTCCTTTTTGTTTTTCTTATCTTGCCTTATTTCAGAAAGTTTAAAGATGGCCCACCAGGATATACCAACTGCATATTATGAATGTCCTGTCAGTGAAAAGAAAAAAAGAAAGATCAGGCAGGGAAAAAAATAACATTCTTTTGGGTGGCCACACGTGGGGCTCTTTGAGCAAAGACTGATTAGTTCTAGATTTAATGGACATGGGAGAGGCAAGCACTCAGGTTGCTTGGGTGAAACAAATAACTAACATCAAATAGAAATCTCTCCCTAAAGGGTCATCCTAGAGCAGTATTGTGCGTCATACCCCTATGTTTGTGATCCATGTTAAGGAGGAAACAAAGGTAATTTACCCTATGCCGTGTTCTGTTCTCACCACTTGAATGTATTATTTAATTCATAAAACAAATATGTAGGGAGGACTACTAATGTCCCCATTTAATGGATGAGAAAATGGAGACATAGACTAATTTACCCAAGGCCAGAAGGATTAATAATTGGAGGACCAGGAATGGAATCCACATGTTGGGGCTGTAAACATGTAGGCCAAACCACTTAGCTGCACTACATCTCAGAGGGTGACATTTAAAGAAACCAGTGTGATTATCCAGCAAGCTGTCCGATGTCTCATTTTATAAAAAACCATATAAAATAAGGAAGGAAGGAGTGAAACAGAAGGAGTGCCAATATAGAACATGAACTTGAAAGGAAGCTAAATCTAGAACAACTATGGGCTCCTAAACAGGCTTTTAGACATCAAAAAGGCCTTCTGAAACTGATAAGAAAAAAGAAGACAGATATCCACCACTCCTTTACATAAACTCAACTAGACTATACATCAGAATTACTCACAGAGCTTTAAAAAATTATCGAGGCCCAGAACCTACCCACTGGAGATTCCAGTTCTCGCAGTCTGGGGCAAGGCTCTGTAGAACTGTGTTTGGTTTTGATGCACAGCCAGCATGAGAACCATTGTGTTAAACAATGACAAAAAAACAAGGCTGTTATTTTACCTCCAAAGAGAAATATCTTCAAAATTCAAAGATTAAGGCAGTAATCACTAAGAGGGAACTGAAACCCAAGACAGATGAATGAATTAATTACATTTAATATAAATTACTCGGGGACTCCTACTCCATGCCCAGGCCAGATCCAGAGCGACCACACAATCTCTGGGGATGGGCCAGCATCATGCTTTAACTCCTGCAGGTGATTCTTCTGTGCAGCTGAGGTTGGGGTTCAGGGCCCAGGTTACTGAAGAATCTTCCATGTGATTTGGATGTGATGAAATAAACCAATAAAACCAAGTAATAGGAGACAGATTGTCTCTCAGTACTTAGAAGTAAGGGAAATGTGGATCTGGAATACTTTGAGGTTGGTGTTATTAAAGCAAGTATCTAGAAAATGTTATGAGAGATTAGTTATTTTGATGTTAGAGGGAAATTTAACTTCACAAGTAGTAGAGAACTGTTGTGGGCATTTGTATCCCTATTCTAGTGAAGCAATTGAAAGTCTTCCTGATATCATCCTCATGAACAAGATGAAAAACTTGCCCAGGGTTGGTGGATTCTCAGTGGACAACCATACCCCACAGAGAGATGCTGGGACATGATATCAGCCTCAGAGGAGACTGTTTGCAGAGGCCATGTTAAGTGTGTCCTGAACAGTATTTTTATAGGTCTCTTAATAGACTGGAGGTGTGCATGCCAATCACATTTTAAAATGACAAAAAGCTGCAGGATGTAGCAGTAAAATGGATGACAGATTTACAATAACATTTGCGTAGCATTTTGGAGTTTATCTGAGCTTTATCTGTATGTTCTTATAACCCTTGAGATAGAGTCTTGCTAATTCATTAAGTTACCCAGGCTGACCTTGACCTTTCTGTCCTCCTGCCTTAGTCTCTTGAGTGCTGGGATTATAGGCATGCACCACCATGCCCACCTGATATGAACAGTTATTGGTTAACAAAGGTATAAAGGGGAAGAAAGGATAAAGGATTATGTTTAGAGAAATTTCTAACTTGAATTAACCTGAAACTTTGGTCCATTCCTGTTTAGTGATTTATTTCATTTAATTTCACACATCAGCGTATATGTATAGTCACATGTACTCTGTTTATTAGAATGTGCAAGTATAGAGCCAGGGATGTAGCTCAGTAGCACTGTGCCTGCCTGGCAAGCACAAGGTCCTCAGTTCAATCCCCAGTACCAAAAAAATACAAAGAATGTGCAAGTATAGTGAGCATATGTATAATGTATGTACAGATCCAGTTCACTGATGACCAGTAAGTATTCTGATTATTTAAATTCTTGCATTTTCTGTAGAATATTATATAAAGGAGAAAAGTAGAGCTTAGATAAGAATATTTCTAAGCTAGAAAGGATTTGGTGAGTGAATTAATGTCAAACAAATGAGCATTAAGTGTCTACGGTGTACACTGCTTTGCAGTAGGTACCTCGAGGGCTATGAGAGGGGAACATGGTGTACGTGACGTATTAGAAATGGCCAAAAGCAGGATACAGGCAGTGCCAAGGAACTGGAAGAAGGGCAAGGTGTTTTTTGTCTGTTTGCTTGCAGTGCTGGGGATTGAACCCAGACCCTACCACTGAGCCACACTTCCAGCCCAGTGACTGGCTCTTTGGAGACACAGCATGGCTCATACTTCTGGCCATACCCACATGGCTCTGGAGGATCCCAGCTTAGGGTCAGTCTTTTACCTAGGCTCTTGCTGTCACTTGTAGTAAGCAGCAGGGAAGGGGAAGAGGAGATCAGGTACCAGCAAGGCGGTTATGTGAGAGCCAGTCCCATGGATCTGCTATAAGATCAAGGAGTCTTCTTGGTGCTTACAAACAAAGCCATCTATTGATCTTCTGGTAATCAGACAAGAGATAGCAGGAAAAAGCCACTGGCTCCTCCAAGAGTTTGTGTTTATGGCTCCAGTACATGAGGGTGGGATTGAGTTCCAGTAGCCGGCCAGTAATTGAGTGTTCAGCCACTCCACTTGGTGCTGGAGACCAAACGCTGCCACCCAGGCAGGGGCTGGAGGCCTTATGTATAAGGTGGCCCCAGGACCTTGCTTCTGGGATGCCATCTCTCAGCAGGATCTGGGGAATTTGAAATGATTCAATAGTTCTGGCTCTGTCTCCCTCCCCCATGCAGACACCAAGGATGGGCCCTTCCCTGATGTCAGCCTCAGGTCTCTAAATCCAAGACCTGAGCTCTGAAGAGATGCCAAAGGGAGCAGGAATGCTGTTTGCCCTTACCTCCAACCCTGAGGGTCAAAGACATACCTACCAAGTCCCAAAGCACGTTTCTCTTGATGGAATTTCCCCATGGTTAAAACTGTTTTTGTTTCTATCTTGTGCTGCAATTAGAGGACCTTTATGCCTGAAACACTCAAAGACACTCCGTTAATTAGGCCTACGCTTCCTGTTTTGCCAGCCCCCGGGGGTGTACCCTGCTCTGGGCTGTCTCACTGCAGACCTTCCTGAGCCAGACCTCAGCCTCCTCTCCTCCCCTCACCTCTGCTTCCCCAAATGAAAAAGCTCTGTCAGGACAGCAGCCACTGGCGCTGAACCCAAGTCACTCTGCTGGCTCCGGATACAGTAGCAGCAAGAGAGGTGCATCCAACCACTTCTTCCAGCAGATAGCTTGAGTAAACAGTACGTGCTGGGCTGGGAGAGAAAGCTGCGTTCATCCCAGTCCCTGCCTGCATGGAGCTCACAGAGCAGGCAGAAGGGACCCTCACTATATGAAGGGATGTGGTAAGAGGTCAGGAGGAAAGGTGAGGCACCTATCAGATGTTTGGCTCAAGCCACCCTCAGAGGGACAAGAAGGAAGGACAGACACACAAGAGGTGAGCAAAGGGAGCAGACATGGGCAGAAGGCAAGGAGGAAGTGGGAGACCCTGGCAGAGGAGCCAGAGGTATGAAGCTCGTGGCTCAGTGGTACCAGGGAGGTGGGCAGAGGCGAGATCATGGAGGCCTCGGGAGCAGGTGAGATAGAAACTCAGAACTTTATCCTATGAGCATTGAGGCACCATAGAAGAATCCTAGTCCCTGGAGGTAGGCCCCAGCTCCACACTAGTTCAGGACTTAGAGGCATACAGGGGAATATAAAAGCTCAGTCTCCAGCTTCCAGCAGCTCATCGACAAGCACATCACAGGGACTGTGCTGGGTAACACAACCAAGGCTACGTGGCAAGTGCTCAAGGCACACGGATGCTAAGATTTGAGGAGAGCAGGAATTTAGTTCCTGGGTACCCACTCCATGTCAGGCCTGATCATCTAACACCTGGCTTCTCATTTTGTATTCAAGGTGACCAATAGGGCATCTGTTTCCACCCTCTTTTTACAGATGAAAAGACCAAGGTTTACGGAGTTTGACCTCACAGAGTGCTATGATTGGGGAGGGAAAGTACCAGGGCAGGAGTTCAGCCAGTGGCCTTTCTGCTACCCCATGTAACTTTCCCCAAGTGTGAACCAGGGGCTATGGGGACAGCTTCATGGAGGAGGGAAGGATTGCAGCTGGAATGTTCTTCTGTTTCCCCAGAGTCATCTCCCAGGCTGTGCAGGGCAGGCTAAGAGGCTGGCATGTAGGCATTAGTGGGGTGACCGGGGATTGGGATATACAGTGTCTCTGAGTTTATCCATTGGAACTGTTGAGTTGAGTCTCATGCCTGCTCCATGAGGGGACAGCAGCGGTGCAAAGAATAGTAGCAGTGAGGGAAGGATATAATCTTAGTCCTTTCCAAATTCAGGGATGCTATGCTGCCTGCATACCAGTGCTAGGGGACAGTCTGCCTTGGGAATCTCTAACCAGAGTCAGGAATTTCACACAGTGGGGATGTTGTGATTTGAATTAGAAATGGATAACTGACATAGGGCAGGGGCCAAGTTGTGCAAGGGCTTGGGTGAGCCAGGCCCGCCAAGGTCAGAACAAGTGGCATACCCTCTCGAGTACCACAGGTGACTCGGGACCCCTGAAACCCAGACCTAAATGGATCTCTAAGCAAGCCCACCATAGAACTGGAGGTCTAGGAAGGGTATACCTAGTCACATTGACCAAGCCTAGTTCACTCATGCTCACTCAATAACTTGTGAAATTTGGGCACTGGAAACCAGTTTCTATCTAATGGACACTAATGGCTAAAGTCTGAAGCAGAAACAATCAAGAAAACAGGGAAAGCCAATGCCAGAGAGCTTATGGATTTTCAAGAATCTTCATATACATGCTATCCTTGAGCAAAGCGTACCAGGAAAGAGGGGTTCCTGCCCTAGAGAATTCCAGAGACCTGCTTTTCACGGCCCATCCTTAAGGATGGTACTAGTGGACTTTCCCTTCTGCCCATTCCTTGTCTGTCTTCTCCACCCTGCTGCCACCCCCTCCTATCCCCTCTGCTCCAGCCCCAGTGTGTGTGCCCCTTTGTTGCCTTTGGGATGACACCTGGTGCTTCTGGAGTTGCTGCCGTACCTCCCCACAGCATCCCTGCCTCTGGACTCACTTCACCCAACACAGCTAATCCACCCCTCCTTCCATAGAGAGCTTCAGAAAAGACCTTAAAACTCCCTTTCCTGAGCCACCACCCTCCTACTGTAGCATGCATTGCTGCGGGGATGCTTTGTGGTTCTTCTCTGAAGTCTCACTCAGCACAGGGCCTCCTGTCCCAGGCCAGTCATCCTGCCACAGGCCACTAAGCCATTCCTGAGCTTTTCCCATCTCAAGGGTCAACATGATGTCCTGCAGCTGCAAGTCCTGCTTCTGGGAGTCCTTTGGGTTTTCTGTCACCCTGCTTCCTCTTTCCAAGGTTCCTGAGACCTGAAATACTCAGCTTACTCCCAGAGAAGAAACACCAGACAGGACTGGTGTGCTGAAAAACAGGATGGCTGCTGCTCTGTGCTGTCTGATTCCAAATTCAATCTGGGGCTACTTAAGACAGATCCCCTGCCCATGGTATCCACTCTTCCCCAATCCACAGCTCTCCCCCACCAGCTTTGCCTATGGCAGAACTTTCTGGCTTTATTTTGGCTCAATGGCTTTTCTTAATGTCTCCTGGTGGTTGAATTTGACCTTTTGGTGTGCCTTCCCATTTGTCCAGTATATGAATTTCCAGACCTTCCACCCTGTAGGAGGCATCATGCTGAGATCTAGATCTGAGTTCCAGGTTTGCCTTTTCAGGCTCTGTTCTTTCTTGATTCTGGCCAAGCCACCAAACATCTTTGAACCAGTTTCCTCTACTGTAAAATCAGGATCATAATACCTACCTGTCAATAGGGTTCAGACAAGGGAATGAATACGAAGATGCTTTGTAAACCCTGAAGCAGCACTTCCCAAACTGCTCTGCAGAACTCTGCTCTCAGGAGAGATGTTAGAAAACTACTGGGGGAGCTGAAAAGAGTTGATCTCAAGTTTGAGGAAGGCTAGCCGAAACAAAGTGGGCCCAGTTTCTATGCTCTACAACTTCTCAGTGACTTTAATTTGCCATGTGCATGACAAGACAGAGAAGAGATACAGCTTTGACTCAAAGCCACTTTATTCATGGGCTACTTATTGATATCTCCTAGGTTACTGGTTCTCACAGAGCATAGAGTATATTAATATTATTTCTCCTACAAATAGTATTGCTGATCTTAGCAGGGCATGGTGATACACACCTGTAATCCTAGCACTCTGGGAAGCTGAGGCAGGAGGATCACAAGTTCAAGCCCAACCGAGGGAACTTAGCAAGACCCCATCTCAAAATAAAAAAGGCTGAGAGCATAGCTGATTGTAAAAGCCCTGGGTTCACTGTCCAGTCCTGGGGGAAATATTACATTGCTAACCTTTCCATAGGATATACTCCCTCATCCAAGTTATTCATCCCGGGTAGTACCAGTTCATCAGTGTCTTTAAAAAAAAAAGAACTGCTGGACACCTCCGGTCTTCCCAACGTTGTGCTGTGTACTTTACTGGGAGTGAGAGAGAGAAATAACGAGTGGCTAGTATTGAAGGCCTCACAGTGGGGCTCTAGTTTTACCTCCCACAATCCTGGGACTCTGCCCCAGGCATCTTGGCAAACCTGCTGTCCTATGTATACAATTTTAGTGTTCCTGCCTTTGTCCTTCCTGTCTCCCTGACAAGATGCCTTTCTCCCATCTCTACCAATACAATTGTACCCCATCCTTCAGGCCTTGTTCCAAGCCCTGACTTTCCTATGGAAGTTTTCCCAACCAATGCGGTATGTTCTAGACAGGCATATTGGCTCCCCAATGCAGCTGTAAACTCCTAAAGGCAGAGAGCATTATTTACACTTCCTGATTTTCTCCAAAACCCAAGATTTGTTTGTGGGCTGATTGATTGCTACTCTCTTTCTCCCTGCCACCCACCCCCCACCCCCACCCCCACAAACTGTAAGCCATACAGTCCTCCTCTGGGAACTTGAACTTCTAACCACTTCTTCCAGTCCTTCCGAATTGGGGGGTAACAGGTTTGCTCACTTCACTCAGGAGACACTAAGTGAAGCTCAATAAGTTTATTCCTTTTGTTCATTATGGAACCCAACATGACCTAGATGAGGTGTGTGCCTTTCAGGAGCTTGTGGGCTAGAAAAAGACATAAACGTATGGCAAGTCAGCATGCCGAGTGCAACGACAGTAATAGAAATGTGGGAATATAAACTCAGGTCCTGGTGAGCACAAGTAGGGGTCAAGGCAGGCTTCCCAGAAGATGATCCTGCCCCTGCCAATCCTCTGAGCAGACATGGCAGGGTTATGGGGTCTGGAGCACTGGAGACTGTGGGAGGTGGATTCTTGGGTCACAGGGAGGAAGGGCTTGATGCCCGAGGCTTATGGCAGATGCTATGAGTGGATGTGAGATGGGAGCTGTGCATCCTTCTCTCCCCAGACACACATGCACACACGCACATGCACATGCACATGCACACAGCCTGTGGGAATCCCACTTCCCTGCTTTTCCATCATCCCCACACACCCCTTCTTCCTTCTCACCTCAGCTCATTCCTTCTCTCCTCCTCCGCTGTCACCTCCTGGTCCTGGGGCCATCCATCGTTGCCTCATTGGGACAGCCCTGTGTCTGCTCCCAGTAGCTGGAGGCTCACTTTGGCGAGGGGCTGGTCCCCTGGATGCCCATTCCCCATGGGGGTCTCTCGGAAGGGAGGTCAGCCTTGACTCAGGGCTTTCTCTTGTCTTCCTACAGAAAACCAAAAGAGATGTCAATAACTTTGACCAAGACTTTACCCGGGAAGAGCCCGTACTCACGCTTGTGGATGAAGCGATTGTGAAGCAGATCAACCAGGAGGAATTCAAAGGCTTCTCCTACTTTGGTGAAGACCTGATGCCCTGAGAAGCCACTTGGGGTTGGCTTTCCCCACTGCTGCAGGGAGGGTGCTGAGAAGACCCCATGTTCCAGAGGCTCAGAAGGTCCAGAACTACTCCTCTTCCCAGAGCCCCATCCCATGCCATTCTCTATTTATTGCATTCCCTTCCCCCACACCACCTCTTCTCCCACCTCCTGGTGACCAGAAGGCACTCTTGGGTCTTGCCTCACTGGGAATACAGACTGGAGTTGGGTCAGCAGTTGGGTGTCTACACTGCCAGGGTTGAACTGTGTGTGGCAAGCCTCGTTCCACTCCATGGGGGCTCCTTGCTGTGAAGCAACTGCACTTCTTTCACTACAAAGCAAAAAGGAAAACATCAAACAAGAAGACTCTGGCTTTCCCATTGGATGTAGAATCCTGACACCTCTGCTTCTCGTTTCTTCTGTCCCCTTGGCCTGCCATCCCTGCCCTTCTGCCCAGGAGAAGAAGAGACTGCCACCTCCTCCACATGAGGGCAGGTGCCCTTGATGGAGGGGACCCAGGAGACACATGGGTTGGCAAGCTGCGTCGGTTTGCTCTGGAATAGCTCATTCTGGCTTGCTTTGGTGTCCGCTTTTGAGCATGCCAAAGTCTTACAAGTTTGTATCTCATGGAAGAAATCATTTTTGTGGAAAAAATAATTTTGATTTTTGAACTTCATTAACATTTGAAAATGTATTATCAAAATTAGCTAATTGGCCAAAAGATAGAAATTCCAGTATGAATACAGGTGGATATTAAAGGGCTAATATACAATGAGAATCCAGTCGTCCAAGATGAATTCTATCAATGCTTTAGTGACACATGAGAGCTGGTTGAATTGAAAGAAAAGGAAACAAGTAGCGCTCCTCATTATTACAGTTCTACCTGAATACAAAGGCCACCATAGCAATGGCCAGGACCCTAGGGTTCTAGCAAAACTGAGTTCCCAGTGTTGTCCTGAGTTCCTAGCATAAATGCTATTTATTTTCTTCAGCAATGTGTTATTTTGCGCTCTTCTACAAAATGGTAGTACTACTGTGTTGTGATTTTTAAACATTAAACATTTAAAGTTAATTATGAAGTGTCCACTTTGAAACAAGTGGAATGAGACTTACCGTGCATTGGGTAGAGGGTGTCAGGAGCCCAAATGGAACAGGTTTGCCAACTGACAGTGTGGCCAGATGTACTTGGAGTTTTATTTCCATGTGACATGCAGTGGCAACTCATGTGGACACTACTTATGGACGAGATGTTACCTCTTGTAGATACACTAACAGTGTTACATTCTTTGATTTCCAAGGTTTCTCTGTGGCTTTGTGTGTATGTTTCCTGGAGGTCATTTGATTACCTATTTTACTGAACTGATTTAGCAGGGAATGGAATCCATTCCAGCTGTTGCACGTGGATTTCCCAGCTATCCCTAAATATATATACTTGTGAGTGGCAAAGTGGCACTAATGAAGCTTTTTGCCTTTTGTACATTTGAGATTTTTGTATATAGTGTTTGCTGCAAGGCCTGTGGAATTAATTCATTGAATATAGAGGTATCAACTGCTGCATGTTCAGGCATATTATAGAACTTTAGTCTATGAAAGAATAATTATAATAATGTCCAAGTGCAATACTCTATAAGTGTATTGGTTCAAGTTACCGAGAGATAGGTGTATTCTTTTTTTGGGGGGAGGGCTTATATTGTTTATTTCATTTTGTTGTATTTTAAAAGATGTACACATATATGTGTATTAAGCTATATTAAATTTCATGTATAGTTCCCCTGTGCTCTTTTATTCCCTGATTGAGATGGGGGACAGAAAGGATTTTTTTTTTGGTACTGGGGATCATCCTCGGGACCTTGCACTGGCGAGGCAGGTGCCGGAACCACTGAGCTAAATCCCCAGCCCCAGAAAGGAATGTTTTCAATTGTGGTTTTAAAGCTTGATCAGTGACTATTTCGAGCCCATAGAGTGCATCCCTATTTGCATCTGGCTGATCACAGCCTTTGTTACTAACGATGACATTCAGTTCTCTTTTGTTTTTATTTTTTTAAAACTCAGGTGTAATTATTATGTTCTTATGATGATTGCAAATATTAAATATTATGCTATATCAATCCATGTGTTTGGCATACCAGTGAAGTGATGAAGAATATTGGATTAATTTAATTTATCTTCGGTAACTTGACATACCAGGGGCAGACTATCTTCTGAAGTGGAGTACAAGCACAGAAACATCTTCACGGTGGCATCATCTCATTTTTTAGGGAGACACGACCATACGCCCAGCATACTCATGCATATTCTCAATCAACCCTCAATCAACACCTCCCATCTGTCTCTCCTGCTTCCTTCACCACTATGAACTTTGGACAACCAAGCCATCTTCAACTGCAATGCCAAATGGCCTTGTCTGAGGGCTTGGTGGTATTTGCATGGCTGTAGGGGTTAGGCTCTTTCTGCAGGACAACAGGCATCTTTGCTGGGAAGTCAAATAATACATTCCACCTGGGAGCTTAGGCCCCCTTAGCACGCAGAGCCTGTGGCCAGGGATGCTCCACTGACTCTCACACAGGCAGATTGCAATCCAGCCTAGACCTGTGGGAAAAGGCTCCTGTGTTCTTGAGTACTTATCTTTTCATTTACTAGGATTTGGAAGCAGACAAAACTGTTGCATTTCTGCCAGTTCTTTATAATCTTTCCAGCTCTCTCTCAATCTCTCTCTTTCAAAAAAAAAAAAAACAGTGGAAAAAATGCCAAAAAAAATATGAAGGATAGCTATTCTCCTGTGTTCTCTCATTATAGACTTTGAAGTAGAAACATAATTTTTTCCTCCAAAGGTGAAAAACTAACACATTCTTGCTTTATAAAAACAAAAGAAGGCTAAAATGTTACCTCTTTTTAAATTATGTGCAAAATAATTCTGGCTAAATATACAACATATTCAATTTTAAGGGTTTTATTTTGTGTTGTGATGCTTTATTTGTACATTTTTTTCCTTTCTGGGTGTAATTTTAATCTCTTGCCATTCATTAGTGTTATTTCATTGTAAACATTGTTGTGCCAAATGTACTGTATTCAAAAGGATGTGAATGTGTATTGTTTCAGAACCTAATAAATACAATGATGTTGAATCTTACTTCTCGGTGGCAAAGGGGTACCACTCAAGCTTTTTGTCTTTTGTAAATCAGAAATTCCCTAATCCAAAACCTAAACAGGTTTCAGCTTTTTCCTTCTTTGCATGTGTACAGGGGCTGCAAGTTTGTGCTTTCCCCTGACCTCCCTGCTTGTCTCTGTGTTTCTGGGGCCCCGCGAAGAGGCTTGAGGGGCCTGTGCAGATGGGGTGCAGCCCTGGCTGTGGTAGCATGGAAGGATAGCATCCTATCTCCCTCAGAGCACTGGGAGATGGCAGGGAAGCAAGCAGCCCTTGTGTTTTTGGCTCTGCAAAAAAGAAAATGCACCTCCTTGTAACCAAAGTCCACAAAGGCCTCCCCGGGACTCAGTGTCTGGCTTGTTGCTCAGAATGCTGAGGTTCAGGACACTCCTTGTAGGCTGAGATCTCCTTGAGTTCTGAGCTGACAGTCAGGCTCTTGGTTAGCTTGCACTTCCCTTCGCTCTCAGCCCACGTCTGTGGCCATACTGGTGACTCCTGGACCCTGCGGATCCCTTTGTCACTCTGGGCTCCTTTTCTATTCCACTCAGGCGGCCCTGGTGCTACAAGGCTCCTCATTCTCCTCTTTCTACCATACTGGCTTCTCAAGGACTTTTTTTTTCTTCTTTTTGGCAGTGCTGGGGATTGAATGCTAGGTAAATGCTGTACCACCGAGCTACACTCCCAGCCTTCAGAAATATTTGACATTCAATAAAGTCCACTTTTGAGTACATCAGAAATTCCAACTAGCCAAAATTGTGTTCATATGACTTGCATTTTTCCCCACATTTTTTATTAGTGCATATTGGCTATATTGATTAAGGAGCTTCATTTTGGCAGATCTGCACACGTACAGTACATACTTTAATTATTTTCCCACTCCCTCCTACCCTCACATGTTAGGGGAAGGCTTCAATATGTGTAATGTATTCTGAGGTGGTTTGCTATTTGGCATCCTAAGGGGAGGGGCTAGCCTAACATCCTTTCTCACAGAAGTGATTTCACTTTTTTTCCCTCTTGGGCCATGCTAGGCATGCACTCTGCCACTGAGCTATACCCTTACTCTACCCCCAGTCACTTCCATAAAGCCCTCCAAGGACTGTGGTGTGTCATTCTGCAAGCCCTGCTTCTGTTTTCATCTTGGCCACATTGCCTGCTGCCTGGAGATACAGGCAGGGATCTCCAGACCTACCCCAAGAAGGGCATGTTTATCGCGTATTTTCCTCTCTGATTTACCAACTCTCTCTTAGTGACCCAAGATGAAGCAAACTTCCCACCAGCTTGTCTTGTCTTACCATGAATGTAAGCAATTAGGAGAAGCGTGGAACCTCTAGAAGCAGAGAGCAGTATGGTGGGAGCAGGGCCTGGGAGACAATGGGAGATATGGCCAAGGAGAACATCCCTGTTGGGAAGAATAAATTCTAGAGATTGAATAACACGGGGATTTGGTTAATAATGTGTACTTGAAAAGTGCTAAGACAGAAAAAATGTTAGCACAAGCAAATGAGAATGTGAGAGGATGGATATATTATCTGGCTTGATTTAATCATTTTACAGTGTATATCAAAACATCACACTATGCGCCATAAATACGTGCAGTTTTTATTTGCCAATTATACTTTACAGCGGAAAAACTTAGGAAAAATGGAAGGAGCAGTTCCAGGCACTGGGAGTGCAGCTTAGTGGTAGAGTATTTGCCTAGCATGTGCAAGACCCTGAGTTCAATCCCCAGCACACAAAAAAAAGACTAGGAAAGTCTAACTTTTATTTGAAATCCTTTAGCCCGACGGTGATGTCACATAAGAAGCATGTTAGTATTCAGCTGTACCTGAAGGATGATCAGATGGGCCCATCTGCTCTAGAGACGGACAGCTGATCACAGACAGCACTGATTCAGAAAGCAGCTGCCCATGGGGCAAGTGCGATTGGCCTCGAACAATAACTGGAGGATTTGCTGTCAGTACTAAGGGCTAAAAAAATGAGTCTCTGGGGAAAAAAGATGGCTTGTTAATGAGGATAAAGGGTGTTAGGAAGGTGGGGCTAGTGGTGTTTGAGGTAAGTATATCGGCAAAAACATTTGAAGACAACTCTCATAAAGGAAACGAGATCAGAAATGCACATGTAAATCAAACTGCAATATCACTTCACATCCACCGGATGACTAAGTCAAAAGGGGAGACATAGGATATGGAACAGTGGGAACTTAAGAGTTTCTGCTTTGAGTCTGAAGTGCTACAAATACTTTGCAAAACTTGGGCAATATCTGCCACAGCCAAATATGTACACCCTTGACTCAACAGAAAGGGATATCAACCATAGGATAGGGCAGTGGTGGTGAACCTACAGCACATGTGCCACATCGGGCTGTCCATGTCATTGAAAGCTCTAAAAGGTTTGCCATCATTGGGATAAGAGAATGAACTGTGGAATATCCACACAATGAAACACTATATAGCCACAAGAAGGAATGATTCACAACTATATGCAGTGGCACAGAGGGATCTCATAAAATAAGGCCAGGGAGAAAAGCCAGCCTGGGAGCAGCACATGCTGTAGGATTCCCTTTAGTAAAGTACAAAGACAATCATTGCTACTAGAAACCAGGACAGTGGTTACTCCCACAAGGAGAGGCGGTGGTGACTAGGAGGAGACACAGAAGAGCTCCACAGAGCTAGTTCTGTTGTTTTTCCTGAGCTGGGAGCTAGCAAACAGGTGGTTTCACTTTATCACAATTCACTGACTTTTTTCTTACAATTTGTACTTTTCTGTATGTGTGTTGTTATTCTTCAATAAAAAAACTGTGTGCCCACCCCATCTAGCCTGACCTTGTGCTATGGCCTGAATGTAGTTTGTTCCCTCTGAAACTCTCAGTGAAATGAGTTTGCCCCGGTGGCAGTATTCAGAGGTGATCAGGTTGTCATGAAGGATGACTGCCTCTCAAGCAGTAGTGAATTAATGCAAGTGTGGGTGGTTGTAGAGAAGCCCAGCCCTCCCACTTTCTGTTTTGCATGAGCTTACTTACCCTTCCGCCTTTTGCCAAGCTATGATGCACTTGCCAATGTCGCTGCTGTGCCCTGGACTCCCACCCTCCAGAAGGTGAGCAAAGTAAACCCCTTTCCATTATGAGTTGGTCTTGGGTATTCTGTAACAGCAATAGAAAACGGACCAAGATGCCTTTCCGCTTAGGGATGACACCTAGGCTGCACCTGTGCCTGTCTGTGTGCCTGTGCTGGCCCAAGGTATCTTGGCTGCCTAATTTCCATCTGTAGCCTACTTCGGTGGCTGGAACAGGGTTCTGTGTGCTTTGGTGGGCCCTTACTCTGAGGCAGTGTCACAAAAAGCTGGGACTTCACAGAGCCTTCAGAATGGCCCCAAGGCTCCTCTGTGCTGCAATGGCTGTCTGAGAAGTGGTTAGGGAATATGTAAGCCTCTCCTTCTTAACATGATCCAGATCCACCAAAACCAAATGTCTGGGGCTTTGCAGCGCACACTAGGGAGTCCACAGGCAGTGAGGCTTGACTCCATCTCTTTCACCTGGTGCAAATTACAGTACCTGTCTAAACCAGTTTCAGTTTCCGTTGTGTGTAATGAGGATAATAAGACCTACTACCTCAAAGCCTGTCATGAGATGTCAGTGAGATAAAAAGGTCCCAGGCACAGTGACAGGTAGTATCGATATGATTCCCCGCCACAGGGTGCAGCGCCCCTCACTCCATCCACCCCACTCTCCTTCAGCGGGAGCCCTGCACTGTAGGAACATGTGTCTCGGCGTGACATGGGCAGCTAGCTTATCTCTTCTCTCTCTGACCCGTTTCCTCCCATCCCTTGCCTGTCCTGCCTTTCAACACTCCCAGGGGCACCAGACACCCACCACCCCCACTCCTCCAGTGAAGGACCCTCACTGGGGCAGGAAGGGGGCACAAGCATCAAAGATACATTTGCCCTTAGCAAATTTGCAACCAGCAGGGGACAAGTCAAATCTCAGGCAGTAAGGCAAACGAGACGAAGGGGCAGAGGAGGGCTTGGGTGTGCCTCCTCAAGGCAGACTTCCTGGAGGAAGCAGTGGTGAAAGGGCACTGCAGGCCGAGGAGGGCAGGGACAGGCACAGGGCAGACGGCCCCTTGGCTTTGCATGCCATAGGCTTGGGGCCTGAGCTCCAGGGCAGGACTGCAGCAGCCTCCACAGCCTTTCCCGGGGTGAGACAGTCAAGGGCCCAGGAATGGCTGAAAGTAGTTTGAGGACCTTTGTAGGTGGGGCAGTCGCTGAGAGAGTCCAGCCCACCTCTTCACTAAAGGCTCCTTGTCTTTGTGTGTGAGTTCATGTTCCATAGCCAACTGTCCCTCAGCTGATGAGATGAGGGAAGCGCTGCCTGAGGGATGAAGTCAGAACCAGGCCCATTCTGGGACCACCTTCCTGCTTTCCTCTCAGGCCTCTGCAGGGAGGGGTGGGGGCAGCGCCTACCAGGACTGCTCTGAGAAGCTCGGAGAGGCTGGTTCCCTGGGCACCAGGGCAGAATCCCCCATCCATGCTTCCTCCTTTAGGCCATTAATAACCTAAGTTTATTGTCTTCCGTGTGCCAGACGCTTTACTTCTTCCCATCCGAGAACCTACTTAAACCTCACAAAAGTCACAAGAAATAGAAATTCCAATTCTCCCTATTTTATAGATGAGGAAACTGAGGCTCAGAAATTGTTTGGCACCCAAATTCCATAAGACTGTTGTATTTATAGGCCCATTCTATGGATAAGAAAAATTTAAAATTGCCCGAATTTTCAAAGCCACATCTGGCTGACCTCAGAGACCATACAAAAACTCTTTACACACACAACCATTCATTCACTCGCTCATTTACTCACTTATCCCACAAATTTTCATGGAGTTGCTACTATGTGCCAACCATTCACCTAGACAATAGTGAACCAAAGAAATAAAAGTCCTGCCTGTATATAATTTGCATGGAGTGAGGTGTGGACAGACAATATAAGCATTAATTGTGACTATTAAGTAAATTGCCAACTAATATCTTAGAAGACCCAGGCTGCCCCAAACATTTAAACAGTAGTATACGTGGAAAATAGGGCTAAAGTTTTTCATACTTATAAATCAAACTATGGTTAAATCTGTCCTAGCTTTGTCCCTTTAAAAGGACACATCTCCACCAACCTAAAAGGCCGGTTTGAATTTAGGGAAAGCTGGCCTTGCCTTCAGCCTCTTTCTACCCTGAGCCATGTCTCATACCACATGGACCCTGCCATCTTTGCGTCCAGGTTCCATCCACATCCCCTGGGGCTTGGGTGACCCTAGGAAGGATAGGATTTGTGCAGTCTGTGACAGCAGCCTGGATGGACCCCAGGGCCAGGGAACCCCACATCCTGGGGCAGTCCTCTCCTGCCTGAGCCTAAGGCTGTACTGAGAAGACAGGTGCCATGGAGAGAGGAAAAGAAGCTAAGCTTCCTGAGTGTGGGTTTTCCTGGAGGCCCACAGCCTTGTGATTATGCAGTTACTGCCTAGGTCCTGCTCTGGGCTCAGGGCCTGGCTGAGGGCCTTGCCGAGGAATGTCCCTCCAGGAGTGTTTTAATGTTAATGTGCCCTTGAGCTGGGCACCTGGAAATGTTCACAGTACTGCCCAATGTATCAGCTCCCCTCGCTCCCACTTTATTGTCCTGAGAAAGAAAGATGGAGGATGAGAAGAGGGAGAGAATGAAGGAGAATGCCAGCTGCGTTGGGCTGTCCACTGCTCGGGGGAGTTGTGAGCCTCAGCGTGGTCGCATAGAGTGGTCACACTGCCTTGTGCTACAGCAATTTAGCTGCCCTAAGGCAGCTTCCCCTGCAGAGTCATGAAAGCCCATCCTAGTGGAGGCTGTCACTGAGAGCCAAGGGCAGAGACACAGAGGACAGCACACCAGGGGCCAGGAGTCCACATGGGGGCCAGACAGGAAGGTCCCTCCCTGGCTCCCCTGCAGCCCACTGCCTAGCTGAGGCCAGCTCCTGCAAGCTCAGGGTCTTGTGGGCATGAGAGCTATGGGCTTGGGTGACCAACACCTCCTAAAAACCCAGGCCTATGACATCCTTCCATAAATGGCCTTGCTGTCCCTTCCCTCTGTCCCTCTGTGGACCTTGAGAAGAGGAACTGAGATCCTGGTCCAAGAGGGTGGGGCTAAACAGGAAATTCCACCCTCCCAGCTGACCCTTCCTCCACTCACCACCTGGGAGGCCAAGCTGCAGACCAGAGTAGCCTGCAGGGTGCAGAAGGAGCCCAAGCAGATCTGTGAAGGGATCAGCCGAGCGCGATTTTGGCCAGGGTGTAGCTTTATTAGGTTGCTGGAAACAGATGCACTCTATATCCCTCTCCGCTCTGCACTAGGTCAGAGAGGGCAAGACTGACCTATTCCTCCTGGGAAGAGGTACTTAGGCGCTCACCCCCACACCCTTCATTTAAAAATGAAAGCTCCAAGGCTCAGAGACGTTGTCCAAACAACACAGCCAGCCCAGCGGTGGAAGGCAGCTCCTGTGCTCAATGATTTGAATCTGGGTCTGGTTCGGGCAAAGACTTGCCTCCTACCTGTGTGCCTCTAGACTCTGTCCCAAAACAAGCTACATGTTTTCTGCTCCATCTCTCCAGAGAAACTTCATCTGCATGTGAAATATATACAGTTGTTCAACACAACCAGATGTGTGCTGCACTCTCCAAAGGGTTTGGATGTGAACACAAAAGCCCAGCCAGGAAACAAGGCAGGGCCAGGCATCTGGGGCTCTTTCCCTCCTTTCCCACCCTTTTTCCTGTGCCACCTCCTAGCAAGGCCTTACAAGCTGGTCCTCAAGTCCAACAAAGCCTGCATCCTCCACCCCAGACACCCCGCCCATCATCAGAAAAAGAAACCGTCCCTATGGACTATTCTGAACAGGAAGCCGCTTTCTGTTCACTGGAAAACAGGAAATGCCTCAGAGGGTCTGAAGCCTTTTTAGTCACTGCACCCTCCATGCCGGAGCCGCGTCCCAGGCCAGCTGGGAGGACAGCCCTGGATGAAAGGATACATGCAGCCCCCTGCCCTAGGAATGTGATCCCAGGTGCTACTCATGAGTTCCCTGGACACCTGGACTCATCTGTCTCTGGCACCCCCACTCTGCACTCGGCATGAGGGTGAAAGAGCGCAGGATGCCAAGGATGCTCTGTGAAGCTCCAGATTAAGGAGCTTTGTAACAAGCAAATAAGGACAGAGATCTCACCCCAGCCAAACTGGCCTCTCCACTCACCAGAGATTGGCCAACCCCAAACAACCTTCCTATGGTGACGTCTCCATCCTGACTGTAGACTGACCCACTCACTTTCACCCTGTGAAAAACGAACCTTTAATCCTAGCAACCTAACTGGCCACAGATCAAACTCACACACTTGCCAGCCCCCGTAGTCATTCCCAGCCATTCAGTGAGCTTCTACTGAGCATGAAGTGATGTGAGCCCGACACAGCCCTCATCACCCCTACAGAACAGGGGAGGTGGCAGCCCCATGCTCTAATCTCTCAGTTGGATGCCCTGATCTGTCTGTCTCTACCTGGCTGGCTGGGCCATGGTCTCCATGTGCTCCTCTAAAAAGGGACAGTGTGTCCAAAATGTGCCTAAGGCCTTATCTTCAATGGCACATGCCAGCAGGGGAGGCCAGAAGTAGTCTGGGATGTGTTGGGGTTGGTGTTACTCTTAGGAAGAGAAATGCCAGACTCCTGGGGAGATGAGAGAGCACTGCCTGTTCTGCATGAGAGGAAGTAGTTTTCCTGGTTCCACACAGACTGTGGGGCCCTGATTGGATGACTCTGATTCTTCTTCCTGCCACAGCTTTTCCATCTATGAGAAGAATAGGGGTACCAGAAATTCAGGGTCTTTGCAGGTCAGGTGGATGGCCCTGGGTGAACATATGTTAATTCAAATAGACTGAAAGACAAAGTCAGGTATTGGCTGTGTGTTGGCATAAAAGGTAGAAGAAATAGGATTTGCAATTAAGGCCATCCAAGGCCCAGTGTAGGAGCTGCAAGTTAACACCTTGGTTCCCCAATGGGCAACAGGATGTGGACGAGCTGAGGAGGGAATGGACCATGACTCACCCTGCTGCAACATCCCTATTACCTGGACATTCCCTGCAAGTTAGACACTAAGGAGCAGCAGACAGATGTCTGCCTCTGGGACCAGCAATGCAAACCATTATGGTCACCCGCATGGGCAGGTTCCCTTACAAATCCCTCCCTGTACTGTAGACAGCAGGACATTGAAAGAAGAGGCAGATGCTGATTGGGCAGAACCCATGAGAGAAGATGAAGACAGAATTAGAGTAGCAGTTCTCAAAGTGAGGTCTGGGGACTCCTAGGGTCCTAAAATGCTTTCCTGGGGTGTATTAGTTATCAAATGCTGTGAACTAAATCATCCCCAAACTTGGCAACTTCGAACAAGAAACATGTATCGCATAGTATCTCCTGATAACTAAGGAATCCAGTGGCCTGGAGGTCACTCAGACTGCTCAAGATGTCCGCAGAGGCACCCCTCAGTTCTTTCTCTGCTGGGTCTTGCTATGGTGCAGCTTCCAACGTGGCAGCTGGCCTCCCTCAGGGGAAGAGGGCAAGAAAGTGCATGCTGAGGGTGGAAGTTAGTCTTCCTGTACTTCCTGTACAGTCCTCAGAGTGACATTCCATCACTTTTGCCATACATATTCCTTACAAGTGAATAATTGACTCCAGCCCAAATATGAGGGGAGGGATCACTGAGAGATATTTTAGAGGCTGTTTTATTACAAGGGTCCAAGAGCGACTTCTCTTGTCCAATCTCATATCTCTGTGATCTGAGATTTTCTTTATATACTTCAACCAAAATATGTCATAGGAGATTTAATGTGGAAGCAGATAGAAGAATCCACCTGCTTTCTATTAAGCTGCAAATTAGAGATTTATAGAAATGTAAAATAATGCCACTATAGTGACTGATATAACTCAACAAGTAAAAGCTCTTTGAGGCTCTTACAATTTTGGAGAGTATAAATAGGTCCTGAGATCCTCAAGACACTTGAAAACAACAGGTCTGGTATGATGGAGCTAGTGGGCATAAGGACGCACCTGTGAGAAGTCCCCCAACAGCCACACCAGTCAAGGGCTTAGGTCCCTAGGAAAGGAGGCCAAATGCAGCAAGTGGGAGGAGATGTCAGGCCTCCAGATTTTGCGGACTTTACTGCCTTTTCAGCATGTGTATGCTTACTGGTTCACTCTGCACGCGAAGACGTTGGTATGAGCATGTAAGTGTATCCATGGGTGTGTCTGGGCAGGCACAGGTCAGACTGTCCTGTGTTCATATATATATGTGCATGTGCTGCTGATTTAAGCACACATGTGCCTAGAGACCCGAGGAGCAGGCAGGGCCCAGCAGCAAGTCCAGGGGCATCCTGCAAGAGGAAGGGGCAGTGGAAAGTGAGGGGCATAGACACCACCACCTCCACACTGCGTTGCTGAATTCCCCTCAGCCTGCTGCTCTCAGCACAAATCTCAAATATTTTCATCTTCTATGGGAACTTCCTGTTGATTTTGGACTTTTCTTTTTTAGTTGTTTTTTTTTTAAGGTTGCAATTCTTTAATCTGCTTTTTTATTTTGCCCGGAGAGGCACTGTGGTCCTCAACTACCCCTGAGAGAGGAAGAAAAAAAAAAAATCTGAGCAGGTCAAGTCCTTGGCTGAAGTAAAAGGCTCCCAGGAATTGAGGGCACAGAATGAATTCCTCTTTCCATCAAAATAAATGAAGTCTTTCCAAATCCCTGCTTATCTTGTAGATAGATGTAGATAAGTGTTTCTGCCTGTTCAGTACCAGTGCCAGGGGCAGAGGGAGGGAAGGGGCCTCGGGGCAGATTGCTCCGAGAGTCAGGAGAGGACTGCCCTGAGGTTTGTAGGCACAGACATCCCTCAGTTATGCCCCTGCCTGTTCCTTTGCCTCCAGCCCTGAAGCTGTCAAGGAGAGAGCAGCTAAGAACTCAAAGCTTCCACTACTCTGTAGCACCTGTGGGCTCTGTGGCCCAGAGCCCAGCTTCACACCCCAAGTCAGTCTCCCTATCCAAAGTGGAGGTTCCTCTGCTAAGTCTGGGTGGTTCCCTGCCATCACCCTTCTTTTCCATCTGCCCATCACTCCATCAGCTGTCACCAAAGGCCTATGGATGCCTTCCTGACACCATAATGCCCACCTCAGCTTTCCTCTTCTCCACTCCCTCCCCGAGGCTTCCCCGCCCACCCCTGTCAAGATCCCCCAGTTAAGCCATCCTTGTTGTTCACTCTGGATTTCCTGTGCACTCCAGAACTGCTCCTCCCAAACAGTGAAACTAAGTAACTTGCTTTCCTTCCTACTTCCCTGTGGATGTTCCCCAATTTAGGTCCTGTGGGATTTTCTCATGGTTACTCTTCATCTACAAGGCTGCAATCTAGCACAATTGGTAGTTTCAGCTCCAGAAATGTACTGACAATTAATAGTGGATGCACCTTTTCCTTCATTCTGCCAGCCCAGTATTTCAGCTGGAAGGAAACCTTAAACCAGGCAATCTGTGAAGGCAGGGTTTGAGGCACCCCAAGAAGATGGGTGGAGGAAGTTTCAGTCAGGCCTTGCTTGCCCAGATGTGTGAAACCAAAGCTAGACCACACTGCCACTCCCACCAGTATCCTTTCCTGCCCAGAAAGGATACCAGTCTCCTCCAGCTGCTTGTGGCCCAAGAAGGCCCCTTGCCTCACTCCCAAAAGATAGAAACTAGCATTATTGCTTCCAAATATGCTCAAGTGAAAATCTGACTTTTGGGCCTCACTCTTAACTTATGATGTCAGAATCTGTGAAGCAGTGATTTAAGATGACCTCCTGTGCAACTAACTCATCCTACTCATCCTTAAAACATGAGACTGTCTTCCTGTAGACAGGGTATCCCAGGTTTCTAGCTGAGTGACTGTCATGGTAGGTGTCCCACAGATACTTGAACAGCTGACTGCAAGGCAGGGAGATACAGCGCAAGAAGTACAATCTAAGGGACCCCAGCAGGTCGAAGGTGTGTAGTTACTGGTCTCTTGGCCCTGTGCTCAGGACCAGGTGGGTTAGGGACCAGCATCAGCCATTTCCAGGTCTTGACTCCCAGCCATTGCCTGGGGTGAGGGGTGCTCCATGAAATCAGTGTTTGCGTCATTGCGATTGTTTCTCTAGGTAACCCAAACAAGCAGCATTTCTGAAATTCGATAATTATTGGCAGGGCTAAGAGGACAGGACACCACTTGTTAGTTAGGCCGTCTGCACTGGACCTTATCTCTGCCCCTCACATGTATACACCTCCTGCCCAGACACCTTTGCCCCACAGGTGGCTGCCCTCTGAAGCCACAGCACCCTGCTGAGCTGCATTTGGGCTGCAAGTCCTTGGAGCCACGCCCTCTTCCAGGGAATTCTGCTTCTCCTGTCTGGAAACTTCCATGAAGACCCAGGGAGAAATCTTCAACCAAACCAGCTCAACTTCACCATCCAATTCCATTTGTACTGATAAAGCTCTCCACACCCCTGATCCCTAAAACCCCAAGGCAAGGATTTAAGATGATAGTTTAAAATTCTTTCTCTTCTCCCAGTCCTCTCCAGGAGACTAGCTAACTGCCTTTCACTTCAGCCATGACCACAAATCCAGAGTCCTACCTCTGTGTTCTTTTCTTCCCTGTACTGTCTAGTCCCCTGCCAATTCCCTCCCTCTCAACCACTCCCATGGAGGCTCTGGGACCCCAGCCTACTACCAGCAAGCTTGCTATGCCTTCCTTCCAGAAGTCAGCCTTTGCCCTGCAGCCCTTCCACATGAAGGCAGGCTTTCCCTGGGCCTAGAGGTAGAGAATGTATAGTATTTTCCTCACCCACAATTGATCTTCTCAAGGTTTTTCAGTCTTTCCTTCCACATTCCAGATCCTGCAACTCTCAATCTGTTATTATCATGCTGTCTGCTGTCCCTCTACTGACTGACCTCACAGCTCCTCATCTCTAATCCTTAGCTCATTGTTTCCCTTCCCTCACTTTATTCTATGAGAATGTAATACCCACATGGCCATTCATCTAACACCCTGATTTCCAAGCTCCCTGCCCATCATGCCTCCAGCTTCTAATTCAGCCACACTTCTACCTCCATGATTACCTTATGGAGCCAGGAGAAGGGGACAGTCAAAGCCAAGAGCCAAGCACGTACTCTGGGTAAAGCACTCCTCACTGTCCTCAGAGAGGGATAAGCCAGCAATAAATAACTGAGCTCATGCTCCAGCCTATAGCCCACCTGTCTATCAGGTTTAGGATATCTCATGTCCTTCACTTGGATTATGGTGGTTCTAGACAGGTAATACACATAGGAGTCTGGCAGAGGTAAGAAAAGATGCATTGTCGAGGAAGATAGCAACATTCCAGGCATAAAATCATTCATCAAAATTATTCTTACATGCAGTCTACCAGTATTTAATAAAAAATACTCAAACACATCATGTGGGGTGGTGCACACTTACAACCTCAGATACTTTGAAGGATGTTGTAGTTTATACCCAGACATCCTCCCAAAGCCTCATGTACTCATGGATGGGGCTTTTGGGAGGTGATTAGATCATAGGGGCATGATACTCATCACTGGATTTGTCCATTCCCCGGGATGATCAGTCTGTGTTCAACATGGTGGCAGGTTAATTATATTGGACTACTTCTGTCATGGAAAGGGGAGTGCTTTGTTCTTACTGGCATAGACATTTATTCTGGGTATGGTTTCCCTGCCTTGTATGTAATGCTTCTGCCAGAAGTACCATTCATGGACTTACAGAATGCCTTATCCACCATCATGGTATTTCATACAGCATTGCTTCTGACCAAGGGACACATTTCACAGCCAAAGATGTAAGGCTCATGTTCATGGAATTCACTGGTATACTGTGTTCCTCATCATCCAGAAGCAGCTGGATTGATAAAAAGGTGGAAGTGCCTTTTGAAGGTGCAGTGCCAGCTAGGTAGCAATACCTTTCAGGCCTGGACAAGGCTCTTCAAAAAGCTGTATTTGCTTTGTTTTTTTGTTTTGGGGTTTTTTTTTGGCATATATTAAATTTATTTTTTAA
>NW_004624738.1:27682085-27712810 GCF_000247695.1 Heterocephalus glaber
GCCAGTTCAGGGAGTCCAGGTGGTTGAGTATCAGAGTGTTCCATCTTGTTTCCCTTTGGGGTTGCTTTAGGTGATCTGGAAGTCTGGTTTTGAGGATTGTTTATGTTTCTTCTCATTTCGACGGGGTGGGGGGGTGCCCTTTGGCGTCCGCATGGTGGCTCGGTTCCTCTGTGCTGGGGGTGTTGGTGATATGGCAGCCCGGAAGCCTCCTCCCAGGCGCTGGCAGTGGCTCACTTCCTCTGTGCTGGGGGTGGGGGTGGTACAGCAGCTTGGAAGCCCCCTCCCAGGTGCTGGGAGTGGCTTACCTCCTCTGTGCTGGGGGTGTTGATGGTACAGCAGCTCAGCAGCCTCCTCCCGGGTTCTGGGAGCAGCTCACCTCCTCTGTGCTGGGTGGGGTGGTGGTGGTGGGTGGTATGGTGGCCCAGAAGCCTCCTCCTTATGAATGTTATTTTATCTAAAAAATCAGGTCTCTGAGTTGTATTCAAGTTAAAATTAGATCTTTAGGGTGGCCCAAATCCAATATGACCAGCGTTCTTCTAAGAAGGGGGAAATTTAGATATAGACACACAGGAGGAATACTGTGTGTCAGCAGGTACTGGTGTGATGCAGCTGCAAGCCAAATCTCAAGGGGAACATGGCCCACTGATGCTTCCATTACAGACTTCTAGCCTCCAGGATGGGGATATGATGGGTCTTGTGCAATTTAAGCCATTCACTTTGTGGTGCTTTGTAATGGCAGTCCTAGAATGAATGCAGATCCCTTCCCCCATGCTCAACCTTCTAGGAAGACCGAGGAAAGAGGATGAAGGCAGTCTTTCTTGTTTCTCTCACCTGTCTTTACTCTGATCTCCAGACTCCCATCAAAGCTGCCATTAGCTGCTGATGTGGAGGAGACATGGGCTCCCTGTCCTTGACTCTCTCTTCTCTCCTGTGCCTGTACTTGCTCCCAGGACCAGCTTCTCTTTCCATGTCATACACAGCCATTCCAGGCTACGATGTCTGGCCCACCTCTCCCCACCTGGCCGTCTCCAGCTGCATGTCTTATGAGATTCTCCACCTCAACCCATCCTCTCCCTCCAAACCTGTCCCTCATCATGGTTTCTGCATCTAAGACTGACTGTTTCTACTAATATCCTATTGCCCACCCACCAACCTCCCAGCCCAAGCTATTTATCTCCTTCAGGTGGCTGAGTTCATTCATGCTTCCCTACCTCTCAGCTCTGGCCCCATTTCTACCTCAGACCCTTTCCACAGGGGCCCAGAGAGTCCCAGTCTGGCTGTCCTATATCCCAACCTCCATGCTGTGCCAAGAAGCTCAAAACTCATCCCTGTGCCCATGAATTAGAATTCCAGCTTTCTGCCAGCCCTTCCCAGAACTAGTCTCCTTATGATACTGATTGTTAAGACTGAGATCACTTCTGTATTGGGCTAAGGAAGACTGTTAAGGGGTAAAGAGATACCAGGCAATGAGTCCTCAACCACAAAGCTAGACCTTCTGGGAAAATCAGGCAACACCACTAAGGCAGAGCAAGGTGAACAGGATGGATACCTGGAGCCTCATGTACAGACAGGGCTCAGAGGCTGGGCCACCTTGTGATGCTCTTAGTTCTTCTGCTCTACCCTCAGAGAGGAATACATGCTCTTTATGCCTCTCTTCTCTGCTTTTTTATTTACATGGTCCCTACCAGCCAGCTGCTATTCTCTTTCTATCTCTACTTCCAGACCTTCTTCCCCTGAAAAGGAACTGTTGATCCCATTTGTCACAATATGCCTTTGGACAGAGATATCTTGTCAAGTTGTGGTTGGAGCAGATGCCCAGGCTGATCCAGGCAGGAGGCAGGGTGGTCACCATTTCCTGAGGTGGATAGTGGGTACCCTAAGGCCAGACCTGCCTGTTCATGGGCCAGGCTTTTGGTTACTGAGAATATACCATATTCTCCCAGCTCTCCCTGACGTTAATTATACTGTTCCCCTCACTGGGAACATGGACACTCAGTTGTCAAGGACAAATCAAGCTCCCTCTGTCCCCTCCTCCTCAGGAAGCCTTCCCTCAGCCCCCACCAGCTCTCTCCCGGGCCCTTGACCAGTTGCTTGTAACTTCTGTTAGTACCGATTTCTTTCTCTATTACTGTGAATCCTTACCAGCCTGTCTCCTTAGCTGGGTTACAAACACCATGAAACTGGAGACTGTTCTATCCATCTCTTTGTACCATCCAAGTGTCTAATACAGAGCATTGCACACAGTAAGTTGTTAGGTGAATGATTGGCTGGAAAAATAAATGATCTGGGATAAATCAGAACAACAGATGATCCCCAGATTAATTCTCTTCTCTCTTAGTTGCATCTTGTAATTTTTACAAAACAGATTTTAAAACCCAAAGGACTGAGAGACAAACCTCCTCCCCACATCTCCTCCTGCACCTGCTCCCACAGACCCAGGGTCCTTCCCCTGTCCCAGTGGGCCACGGGGACCTCTGCATGGAGGGCCTGCCTGGCTGGGGTGGGGGCAGGCAGCTCCAGCGTGCTTTCCCTCACGTTCTGAAGCATCCTGACTCAGCTCCAGTATCTTCTTTGTGGATGAATGTCCTGTTCCTGGACAGAGAGCCCATTCAGCCCAGCAGGGTTTCTGGAGGGCTCCCAGGAAGGGGAAGTCCGGAACATGAGGGAGTGCCGAGAAATTGGGGTGATGGCCAGTTCACTCCAGCTGCAGTTCAGGGCACATTCCCCCTGCCCCATTCTGCTGGTGCCTCAGCATTGCTCACCTCTGTGGGGCCAACAGGAGCCTAGGTACATCTTGGGGGCTACCAGTGGTGCCCTCGCTCCCCTCCTATTGCTTCTTTCCATCTGGGCCTAAGTGTGTACATAAGTGTGTGCTTGTGTGTAAGGGTATACATGCCTGATAGCAGATGAGGCCTCTGCTTCAGGGGGCCCCTACATCCCCTACCCTGGCTGCCACAAACAGAGCTGCAAAAGGAACGGGTCCCCTCAGGAGCTCAAAGGCAGGATTGAACCTATTTTTAAAATATCACTGATGCAATTATAGCAAAATTTAATATTATTTGATAAATTAGCATATCATCTACAGATCAATTTGATAATTTTTGATAATTTGGGTGCAACTCCTGTCCAAGTTACAGAAGTGCTCCATCTCCTTAAAAAGTTCCCATACACCCCTTTCTATTCATCTACTCAGACCTTCTCTTTCAGCAACCAGCTGAATGATATTGTCAAAAATCAGTTTTTCAGTTTAAATATTTTTAAAATCAGAGAAGATAACACAAGACTCTTTGCCATGTCAGTACGTATCCTGGCCTCCTACTTTTCTCTGGGCTCCCACTCCAGCCCCTGCCAGGTGCTGCATGATGGGACAGTACCATCAATAAACACCCTGGGGAAAGCACTAGATTTGGAGTCGGACACCTAGGTGAGGGTCCTGCATTGACTATGTGTGGGGCAGCGGCCTGGGTTGTCCTAAGGCTCCTTTGCTATGTAAATACTGTACTACTTGTAATGACTTCCACCAGTGGGTTTTGAGAGCCAGAGAGGAAATGGATGACACTTACAGGCCTCAGCCCCTCAGCAGATCTGTCCTCATACATTTCAGAATTAGAGTCACTGCTGCCTCTTGCACCCACTGTATTAGCCAGCTTTTTGTCACTGGGACCAAATAATACCTAACATGCAGAACTTAAAGGAGGAAGGGTGTATTAGACTCATGGTTGCAGAGGTTTCAGTCCATGGTGGGCTGGTATCAAGGCAGAAACATCATAGTGGAAGGGGAGGGTAGAGCAGAGCTGCTCACTTCATGGTGGTTGGGAAGCAGAGCCTGGGGGAAGAGCAGCAGCAAGTGATATGCCTTCCAAAGGCACACCCTCAGTGACTGACCTCCAACAAAGACCTGCCTCCAAACAGCACATCCAGCTTCGAACATCATGGATTAATCCGTCAATGAGTATATCGCCCCTGTGATCCAATCACCTCTCCCAGATTTTCTTAACCAGTCAAGTTAACAATTAAGCTCAGTTGTCATGCCCACTAAGTGTTGCACTACAGGTTCAAAACCAGAAAGCCCCTTTTCATGTCTGACTTGAGTCTCACTTGCCAACATCAAGCTCACCACTGACCTATAAACTGTAATCTAGAACGTGTGCTCATCAGCTTTCCACCCTCAGGGGGCACCCTGAAGTGCTACGGCCCCTCCCAGTCCTAACTTGTAAGTTCTTGGGATGGAAGAATAGAAGGGTGCAGTGAAGGGTGTGGAGAGGGTGTTCTGATCTGCATCATCTTCCACTTTTAGCTCTTGCAGTAGCACCTTTTACCTCTACCCACTGTAGATTTGGCTCCTGCATCTTTATACCATTTCTGCAAGGCTTAGGGCGCAAGGGATGGGGGTGGGGTGGGGGGGTGGAGCAGAGTGTTCTGCAGAGTGAGCTGAGAGAAATGCCTGCCCTTTGACATAAGGACTTACTGCCTGCCACTGGACCTTGTTTGGGCCAGGGCCTCCTCCTTCCACACCTGTCTCTAGAGAGAGCATCATCTGCCTCACTGCACTAGCTCCCCTGGGGCTCAGAGGCTCTGTGATACCAAGGGGGGAAAGGGCTTAGCAAGGCAGACGCTGCAATTCAGCCCATATCTCCCTGCAGGCCTGGTTTGCTGACCTCTGGTCCAGGCTTCCCATGGACACCTGCCATAACCAGGCATAGGACAGACAGATGGACAATCCTACCCCAGTCCAGGCTAAGGGGCCCTCAAGTGGGTCTGTGCTGTTGCATGTGTGACTTCACATGAGCATGTGTCTGTGCTCTAGGGCACAAATGCAGATGCTCTCTGAAGGCAGTGAGGACTCTCCAGTCTACTGCGTGGCTCTGGAGCTCTATGTGTCCCACTGAATGGGCTCCTGTGCTTCTTGGTGACTCTATGTGTCAGTGCCCTGGGGTATCTGCCCAGGATTTGTGTCTGTTAAATGGAATCAAGGTGCCTTCATCTCTAAGCAACTGGAGGTGCAATAGTTGTGTGGTGGAGCATGATGGGGTGACCTCAGGGGCTCCAACCTAGTCCTCAATGTGAACAGAAGTCTCAGCCTGGCATTCAGATTCTCTATGACCTGGGGCATTGTCACCTATTCCTTCTGGACACAGCCACCTGGCTATGTGACTGGGCTTATCATGTCCCCTTTTGCACCTCATTCTCTCAAATACCAAATGAGCCAGTCTGTCATTTGCAGGCTCCAGAGGGACATTTTCTTCTGCTTGTGAGGCTTTGGGTGTTCTGTGCCTTTTCTCCTGCCATCTCCTATAAAGAGCTTTTCCGGCAGCCACAGCCCTCTGGCCTGGGTGTCCCGAAGGGTTTGTTCTTCAAGGATGGGGCCAGTGAGGGCTGCTCCTTCCCTCTCTTGGAGCCCTTCTCTTCCAGGCCTCCCCCTCTGACCCAGGCCCGGGTGGGGAGGAAGTGGAAAGCAGAGGGAAGACCATCCTACGAAACTATGTGGTCCTTCCAGTCCGTTCAGAAATCCCACTCCCACAGAGACCTGGACGAGGTGGGGCTGACCCAACAGGCATGGGCTGCAATGGCTCAGCTCATCTGACATTAGCTTCCCCCAGAGGCCCAGGGCCGGCAGTAGAAGGGGTATTCTGGGCAACTCAACAAATACCCAGGGACACAGCAAGCAGCAGGCCTGGAAAGAGATCTTGTAGGTACCTTTGCCACCCCGCAGATTGGGTGCATCTTGCTTGTATCTGGTACAAATATAAGATTATAAGTTCAGAAAACAGGGCTGGAGCCCAGCAGGGTTGTGTTAGGTCAGGAGGGAGCAGCAGGGTGGGACAGAGAGGCCTGGGCGGGCAGCCGAAGCAGCTCACCAGGGAGCTGGCACACACGATCAGGGTGATGGTGACACAGACACCATGCCGTGACTTGTTGGACATGACCTGCCTTGGGGTGGGCTCCTTACGGGTCCACCAGTACCCATCCAACAAGACTGTGGGCTCCAACATTGACAGTACCTTTCCAGATGTGCAGACGTGAGAATGCAACGTCAGAGGCCGTTTCCTCATCTGTACAGCAGAGATAGTAACTCTTACCCCTGAAGATGGTTAATTTTTGGTTTCGTCATTCTTTGGAATGAAATAATACTCTTACAAGAAACTCCTACTGTTTCTCTCATTTGAATGCGGTGGAATACGGTGCTGTTTGGAATCTCAGACTGCTATTTATCAAAAAGTATTTATTTTCTCTCAGCACTCTGCGAGGATAAGGCAGGAAGATTGCAAGTGGGAGGCCTTCCTGGGCAGCCGACTAACTGAACCCTGTCTCACGAAGGGACTTATTTTCTTATCAAAAGACAAAAACTGTATGATTCCACTGATACAAGCTACTTAGGATAGAGAGAATCACACAGACAGAACACAGAGTGCTGGTTGCCAGGGGCTGGGGGAAGAGGAGAGTACAAAGTACACTTTAATGGGTAGAGTTTCAGTTTCATGAGATGAAACATGGAGCTGGGTGCTGGTGGTGGTCCGACAGCATCATGATTATAATTAACCCTGTGAAACTGTACACTTAAAAATGGTTAACATGGCTGGGGATTTGGCTCAGTGGTTCCACCGCCTGCCTCAAAAGCACAAGGTCCCAAGTTCGATCCCCGGTACCAAAAAAAATGGTTAACATGGTAAATTTTGTATTATACCACAATGAAAATTTGCAAGAAAGTGCTATGTCCATGATTTTGCCCGTGTTGTATATTATAAGGGAAGCAAAGGTTGGCCTTCAGAGTCTTTAGGCTTTTCTGGAGAGGCCAGGTTGGACTTGGTGACAAGATTAGCTCTGGGGAAACAAGACCGTGCCCTGTACAGTCCAGAGCATGAACTGCATGGCCCACATAGCAAGAGCTGCAGTGACTCATATAAGATCCCCCATGGGCTGCAGGAACAAGGAGGCAATGGTGACAGGGAGTGGTACTGGAGTGAAACTTTAACTGTGTAAAAATGTCCAGGGACGTTGCAGATGGATGGTTTTTCTGCCTATCCTTTGGTTTTTTTGTAGTGCTGAGGGTTGACTAAACCCAAAGCCTTCACACTGAGCTCCATCCATAACCCTATCTCTCTGTCTATTTAGAGATAGGGTCTAAATTGCTAAGTTGCCCATGCTGGGCTGGAAGTTGTGAGCCTCCTGACTCAGCCTCTCAGAGTGCTAGGTTCACAGGTATACGCCACCACACTCAGCTCCTTTGAATTTTTTAATGTTAGTGTATTATTTATCTATTCCTGCCTAGCAGATGAACCCAAAAATTAGTAGCTTAAAACAATTGGCATTTACAATCTCCTCTGTCTTGAGGCTTGGTCATGCTGGGATGGGTTAGCTGGGTCAGAGGCTCTCAGAAGGCTACAGACAATGGCAGCCAAGCTGTACTGTCATCTCCAGGCCTTCCTGGGCTGGATGGCTCACTCTAATTCCTGCCTGTGACTGCTGGCAGCATGGGCCATTAGGCCAAGGCTGCTGTCATCCAGGCTGCCTATGTTGTGTTCATTACTTTTTACTGCTGAGTAGTATTCCACTGCATGCATATATTATTATTTGTTTATACATTCTCCTGTGGATAGACAATTGCATTGATTCTAGTTTGGGCAATTACAAATAAAGCTCCTATGAACATTTGTGTACAAGTGTTTGTATATACATAGGATTTCATTTCTCTTGGGCAAATATTTAGCAGTGAAGTGATCACCTTATATGGTAAGGTATGTTTAACCTCTTAGGATACTGCCAAACTATTTGGCAAAGTAATTGAACTGTTTACATTTTTAGAACAGAATATGAGAGTTGTTTCACCTCCTCACCAACACTTGATGCAATCAATCTTTTTCATTTTAGACATATTAAACTTAATAGGGGCATTTAACTGTGGCTTTAATTTACTTTGCACTAATGAATAATGAATTTAATTTCTTTTCACATGCTTATTTGCTATCCATCTATTCTGTTTGGTAATATCTGTTGACATTTTTTGCCTGTTCGTTTATTTATTTATTTACTTTTTTTTTATATTTTGGTACTGGGGATCAAACTTGGGACCTTGCACTTGTGAGGCAGGTGGCAGAACCACTGAGCTAAATCCCCGGCCCTTGCCTGTTTTAAACTGAGTTGTGTGTTTACTGCTTACAGAGGATTCTTTTGAGTTGGTGCCCAGAATTATTTTTAAAGCACACTATTAAGGTCTAATTAATATATAAGAAATTTTCTGTATATGTTTACTGTGTATAACTTGCTGAGTTTCGAGATAAGTATATACTCATGAATCTATCACCACAATCTATAGCATAAGTATATCCACACCTCCAAAAGTATCTTGCTGTCCTCTCCACTTATTACTACTACTATTATGATTAAGTTTTGAGAATTCTTCGTAGTATTTCCTGGCTGAAAGTCTCTCATAAATGTGATTTGTAAATATGTTCTCTCTGTCTGTGGCCTGTCTTTCCATACTCTTAAGTGCTTAGGGGTTTTGTTTTTGTAATGCTGGGGATTTAATTCAGGGCCTCATGCATGCTAGCCAGGTGTTCTACCACTGGGCTACACCCACAGCCCCATTTTTAAAAGTCTTTTAAAGGGAGGTTCTTAATTTTGATGAAGTCTAACTTATGAGAGGGAGGGAGGGAGAGAGAGAGAGAGAGAGAGAATGAGAATTTGAGAATTTGCTTTTGGTGTTCTATCAAGGAATTATTTGCCAAACTTTAGGTCATAAAGATTTTCTTTGAGAAGTTTTATAATTTCAGATTTTACATTGTGAAGTCTATGACCCATTTTGAGTTAAATTATGTGTGTGAGTTAAGGCATGGATCAAAGTTCTTTCATTTATATATGTTTTTAATTTCATTTTTGGGGATATATATCCAGTTTTGCCAGCACCATTTGTTGGAAAGACTATTGTTGAACATTAATTTTCCATATATCTGTGGATCTATTTCTAGACTTTTAATTTTCTATTGATTTATTTGCCTAGCTTTAAAATAAAACACACTATATTAATTACAGTACTTTACAAGATTATTTCCTATCTTTAAAAATTGATATATAGGGGCTGGGGATTTAGCTCAGTGGTTCCACCACCTGCCTCACAAGCACAAGGTCCAGAGTTCAATCCCCGGTACCAAAAAAAAAATTGATATATAATTCTCCTATTACTCATGTACTGAAGAATACAAGTCAGTGGGTGCTATATATAACCATGTTGTGCAAGCATCACCACCCAAGAAGAAACCTATACATTAATCACTCCATTCCTCTTCCTCTGAGACCTAGTAACCAGAATCTACTCTGGGTCTGAATTTATGTCCTGGGCTATTTTTCACTTCTCACAACTCACTTTCCCTTCTCTCCTCTTACATTAGGTAACAATAATTCTGAATCCTGCATCCTTCATTCTCTTGGACTCCTTTTTAATAGTTTTACTGTATCTATATAATTTCTTAAATAATTTTGCCTTCTTGTAACTTTGTGAAAATGTTGTCATGTTCTTTGGCATTTGGTGGGGGGCTTACTTTTTCACTTGATATTATCCTGCTGAGGTGCACTCACCTGCTCTCTATTGCTATACTTTTGTTATTTTGTTTTTGGGGGGTTTTGGTACCAGGGATCGAACTTGGGACCTTGTGCTTGCAAGGCAGGCACCCAAACCACTGAGCTAAATCCCCGGCCCTCTATTGCTACAGTTTATTTATTTTACCCTTCTCCCACCACATGAGAATAAACCACGGCATAACCTTCCACTGTCTGTGGATGAACATTTGGGTTGTTTCCAGGTTTTTGCTGCTCTGAACAGTGCTGCTATGAATACTCTTGCACATGTTTCCTGAGTACCTGGAAGTGAAAACCTAGGGCATAGATTATGTTAACTTTTAACTTTAGGAAATAATGCAAAATCGGTTTTTAGAAATGTTTCCAACAATTTCTACTCCCACCAGCAATGTACAAGAAACCCTGGATGTGGATGTGAATTGACACATTCTAAAAACTTAGCATTGTCAGACTTTTTAAAAACAATTGCCAGGGTCGGGCATTTAGCTCAGTGGTTCTGTCGTCTGCCTCGCAACCGCAAGGATCCAAGTCTGATCCCTGGTACCCCCCTCCAAAAAAATAATAAAAATAAAAACAGTTGCCAATCAAATGGGTGTAAAATAGTGTTTCATTGTGATCTTGATTTGATCTTGATTACCAAAGACATAGAACATCTTTTTGTATGTCTATGGCCCATATGGCTTCCTTTCTCTGAAATCCCCATTCAGATCTCTTGTCCATATTTCTATTGGGTTCATTGGGTCCATTTTCTTTTTCAAAATGGTAGTTATATATAAGAATATATTCTTTTTTAAAAAATTTAAATCCACTTTTTATTCTTTCATAGATTTTTAATTTTACACAACTTTTACATAAAGATAGTGAAATTTCAAAGATGAGGAGGCGATATATATGGCCTCTTCTATTCGTTCTTCAGGATGGAAGAAAATTTCCCAAGAGTACAGTGTGTGAGATTTAACACTGGAAAAATACATATGAAACTTATTTAACTGGTTGCACTTAGGACCAGGCACAGCACAATACATGTAGAGCTGCATAATCTTTTTAAAAGATCACTTGTAATTTTAACACATTCTTTCTACAGAAATACTATCAATTACCAATCTGAAATTCTACAACATATAGGTGGAGGGAGACTTACAATGAATGTCTGAGCCCAGTTTCTCTAGCATCTTCACATTCATACATCAACATTCTTAAAAGGAATGAAAATGTGCATCTCAAATTCAGGACAACAAAAACCAAACTTGGTCAATTAGTTTCTTCATATCATTCATGATGACCACAATTCTTGTTTGCTGGTAGGTTTAAAGTAGGAATAAAAAGTTTTTGAAATCCTTTTAACTTCACTAGTTTTAGTGCCTCTAGGTAGGAAGGAGGTCTCCATTCCTTCATCTTTGGGAAGAGGAAAGAGTATGTGAACATGTCTAACAATCTCAAATACACAAATATAATAGCATAAATAAAAGTATTTTATGCCTCACTATGTTATTTAAATTTTAATGTAATGCATTTCTTTTGTTCATATAAAGAAAGATGCAGCCAGCAGAGAATTCAGATGTAGTTTTATGTAAATTCTTGCAGGTTGCATGTTTTTACAGTGGACGGCTATTCAGGAAAGATATTCTTCCATACAACTTTTTTTTAACCTTTCAGAATATTGACAGGTAAGAATTATGCAGTGATTTGTTGAGATGTGGACTTAACGGTGCTGGTTAATCAGTTTGCTTCCAGTGAGACCTCCTTCCTACCTAGGAATATATTCTTGAAACTAATACTTGTCAGTGTATATATTGCAAAATACCTTCTTCCAATGTATAACGTGTCTTTTTTTTACTCTGTTTAAATTCCCTCTTGAAAAACAAAAATTCTTGATTTTAATATATTCAAATTAATTAATCTTTTATATATTAGCCAATGTTTTTGTATTTTAAGAAACCCTTTCTACTCCCAGGCATGAAAGATATTCACATACATTTTCTGCTAAAAATATTAAGCAGGGCTTTACTTCATAGAGTGCTTTTGATCTCACTTGTAGTCGTGACCATGGCCATCACAAGTTCTCTGTTCCATTCCAATCTTAATTACTAATATCTAGCTCTTAACCATCTTAACACACAAATCTCACAGCAACCAGCAAAATATAATGTTTAGGTTACAGAAAGAAAAAAGCAAAGAGCCTGTAGGATTTAAAGAAACAATGGAAAGAGCAAGGACTATAAATTAATACAAATCTAAGAGTCACTGTAGGTATTCCATTAACAAACCTATAGCTGAGCTGTCAAGATCGAAGGGGTCCTGCATGGTTTTGAAGGGGCAATGTCAACAGCAGGGGATCATGCTGGGCTGAAGCCAGGGGACAGAGACAGAACTTTGTCACCTGGCAATATTGTGACATGTCCACCAGGTGGTCCGTGATAAGGTGACAGTTGTGTGCGATGCTGCGGTTGAAAGAGTTCTTCCTTGGATACATCTTGGGTTAAGGTGACTGCATCGTTCAATGGTGTAGTGTGTTTAATGAGCTTACATGGCTGGTATCTCTGATGTGGTCCAATAAGTCCATGTGTTTGGGTGCCTTCATTTAACTCCTTTGGTTCACAAGTGGCGATTTTTTTATTAGCATGAATAATTCACTTATCAGACTGTGCTTTATGATCTGATGGGAGTTGTGAAACCATTACAGACTAAGATTCAAAGTGATTCTATCTTTTGTGTCCAAATTGAGTAACTCAGGGCAAGCTGAAGCCAGAAATCTACTTCCTTCTTTTTCCTATTTTCCTTCCTTTTTCTGTTTTGTGAACTCTTCTCAGTGATAACCATCCTGCCATTTACCCATCTATTGTGTTTTTTAATTTAAATAGTACATGTACATAACTAGTATTTCTACTTAGTTCTTTTTTAATGAGCTTTTCAAATAGCTGTCCATTTTGAACAAGGCTGATTTTCTCCTGAGATATTGTCTATTGTGTCAGGAAGTAACAAGCAGAAGGGGAGGGGCAGACCCTAGTCCTTGAAGGTTCTGAAGGACTCAGGAGATAGGAATAAAGGAAGCTTGGAGGGAGCCTCAGGTACCTGAACCATAGTCCCCAACCAGGGCCAAGTTATCCATTCGTCACAGCACACACAGTGCCTATAGCCTGCAGTATTTATTAATGTATTTTTGCAGTGCCTACAACAAAATCCAGGGCCTCATGCATAGTAGGCAGGTGAGTACTCTACCACTGAGCTACAACTCCAGCCTCTTCATGATTTTTTTCAGTACTGGGGATTGAACCCAGGGCCTTTGCACTGAGCTACATCCCCAGCTCTTTTAATTTTCTATTTTGAGACAGAGTCTCACTAATTTCCTCAGTTGCCCAGGCAGAGCTTCATGATATTTTTAAATGCCTACAGAAATGTTTTGTTTCTAATTTATTTTACTATCAGTAGAATAAAATTAATGTACTAATGATGAATATATAATAATGAATCCAGCCTAGATTATATTCATCTTTGTAGCAATGCAGTTGTAAAATATTTTAGGCATATTTTATGAAGGAAATGTGCATAGGACCCACCAAAGTCTCTGACCTCATCCTCTACAATGCAGTCAGTCACTATTCACTCTGTAAAACAACTGTCACCTCAGAGCTGCTCTTCACTCTCCCTCAGTGCCCCAGAGAGGTGAGGCATCACTTTTCCTCAGAAGGAGATAGTTCTGAGGTGGAAAGAGATGAGCTAGGAAAGAAGGCCAGTTGTTCCCCATTCATTTCGGGCAGCTCCTCTTAAGCCCAGAGGCCCAGGGCTGGCCAGGTTTTACTTCTGGCATTATACTTATGAGGACAGGTTCCTTTTGACCCAAGAAGAAGGTGATAGAGAAGCCAGAGCAGAATATCCACAATCCCTTTCCTATTGTATCATCCCAGGGGGCTGGAAGCTGGAATGCTTCTAGCCCCAGGCCATAATCACCGCATCCCACACAACAGTCCAAATAGCTCCTGTCAGCCCAGGGGATCCTCACAGTTGTCTACCTCCTGGCTTGATCTTGGGGGAAGAAATCCAGCAGTTGAGCTCCTTCAAGATGCAAATCTTACTTTGTCATTTACCTGACTCAGGAGTTTTTGGTATTTTCCCATAGGGCTTTCAGATTCTGTATCTGCCTCATTTAGGAGGAAAGAGAATGTTAGCTCTGCTCCTGTCCTATTCTAAGTTTATCTCTGCACTTGTTCCTGGCTTTATCCCAAGGAAAGGTACTAACCTCAATGCGCAACCTTGACCATTGCTGATGTGGTCCCATGGGTTAGGAGGCATGAGTTATGACCCATCAACAGTTCACTTGTCTTTGTCCATCTGGCTGGATGGGCACCCTGACAGGCTTTTAGGCCACATCTTACTCTACAAACATGACTCTTTTCTACTTTTGATTTCTTGTATGTGGTCCCAGACGGAAGTTGATGAGCTCACGAACTTTCGATTAGGGCCTAGAGAAAGGTAGGCAGACTTCTTAAGCTTGGAGTCTAGCCTCATGTTTCAACCCAGCTTTTGCTCAAGACTTACACCTGGCAGCTATTAAGGGGAATTTTGATTTCTATTTGGCTCCTGTTCCTTCCAGGGAACTTTCTGGGGCTGAGAGAAAGAGAGAAGAAATCATCAACAGGACCGGAATCTGACCTTCTAGGACAGTGATGGCAAACCTTTTAGAGCAGTGGTGGCGTACCTATGGCATATGTGCCTCAGTGGGCTGTCTGTATTATTGAAAGCTCTAAAAGATTCGCCGTCAATGTTTCAGAACTTTCAATGATACAAACAGCCCACTGTGGCATGTTTGCTGTAGGTTTGCCACCACTGCTCTAGAATTTCTGACCACACACCATTAATTAGCAGCCATAGCTTTTTACCTGTGATGGTAAAGGTTTTCCAGCCCCACTGTGAACGGGCTGCTGCTTTCTTGCCCTTTCACCTCAGCTTGTGGTGTTCCTAACAATGATCCCTTTTGCTTGTTTGCAACATTTACCATGGTTCCTACCCCTCGGTATGCATATGTACAAAGTTAAAGAGGTACTATTGCTGCCCCTAGGTCTGAGGAAGTCACCCAAAGAGGAGATGGAGACCTCACATCACTCCACCCATTGGGCAGTACTGGGTTCAGAAAAGGAATTTTCAGGATGTGTCAGTGAGAGGCATTAGAAAGAGTTATTAGGCAGAATTAAAGGAACACACACTCAAAGAGAACAGAGCACAGGTCCACAAGAGAGATTCTTTATAGTCTGAGGCTGGGGTTTTTAAATGTGGTGCTGGGGGTGTCTGGAAGGTGGTGATCTAGGATGTGTGTGCCTATTATTTTCAGCCTGCCCCCTCTATGGGCTAGATTAGAATGCACCATTTCCTTGTGTTTGAGGGTCAGAGATAAGCTGCCCACTTCAAAGCACTGCTTCCCAGAGGATGGAGGTCTGTGGGATGAAGTCCCCAGGCTCAGTTTACAGGTGAAAAGCACCAGTGAACCAATGTACAGGTTTACTGTATCTAGGAACTAGGAATGTTCTTTAGAGTGAGTTTCCGAGAAGGGAAAAAAGGCATTGTAAACTTGGGTAATTTTGTGTCTTGATGCTGTAGATCTTTTGAAAGTACAATTCAAAAACTACTTTTTTTCTCTGTTTTACCTATCCTTTAATTTACCTTATGGGGATTTCCTGGATGGAATTCAGAGAATCAAATGCATTTACCCAATGAGTGTTAGCCCTGGGGTTGACATCAGGAGGGCCCCTTTCTCTGTTCCTAGGCAAGGCAGAGCACTGTCCTTGGCATGGCCTCCCATCCAGAGAGGGAATTTTCAGCTCCCCCAAATTACATGCTCTAGCATAGACAGATTGTTCATCTCATCCACTTATCTGCTGTCTATCTTCCTTACTAGCAGCAGTACTATAAGCATAGTTCTTATTAAATTAAGTATGGGATGAAATCATTTCTTTAGAGGCTTTTACCTGTCCATTTCCCCAGGGCACTTCCTTATTAAGTAATTTCTCACATTTTCTGAGTGAGTCACGCTGTAATGGCTGCTGTGCCAGAGGAGCAGAGAGAGGGCAACAGAGAGAGCTAAGAAAGAATGACTGAGGAGAGTTCTGGACACAAGCAAGGGGGCAGAGAATATTTGCAGCTTACTGTGAAGGCCCTCTGCCCCAAAGAGCCCTAGGGAGCGATCCCAGATGCCCTCATTAGAAATGATGCCCTCTCATTCCCTTTGTAAGTGCTGGCTTCTCCCAGGAGGAAATCCAACTGTTCCCTGCTGGGGCAGGGCCCTCAGGGAGGAAGCAGAGCCTGTTCCCAGAGATCTGAGAAATCGGGTGGAAAGGCCCAGAGAGGAGAGGGAGGCTGCAGAACATGCCAGAGGCCAGACTTCATTCCAGGGAGAGTGCCCCCTGTGCAAGAGAAAACCTCCCGAAAGTGGGATTTGAGGCCTGACAGAGTGAAGGGACCAAAGAGCTACTACTCTGAAGACTTGAGATGTAGAAAGGCAATAAGGGAAATTCATGAAGAAGAGAGGCAAGTGACCTGCCCTTAGGGCTTGGCAGTTCTCTTGATGTCCAAGATGTGGCCCCTTGGTTCTCCTATAGCTCACTGGATGCTCTGTTTCAGCATCCTTGGCAGAATCTCCTTCATATTCTTGATCTTGGAGTGTTGGAGGATCCTAGGGTCAACCTCAGCTTTCTCTTTAATGTCCACTCTAATTGACTTCATCCAGTCTCACATCCAACCCTAAATATACTGATAACCCCAAGTGTATGCCTTAGGCTAGAACTTGAAGGCCGCTCATAGACTCAATTCCGGTTTAAAATGTCCATTTGGATGAGATTTCAAACTAAATACGTCCCAAACCAAACTCCCCACGTTCCCCATTCCTTCCTGTCCAGTATTTCCCTGTCTTAGCAACTTTCCAGTTACTCAAGCCAAAACCTGTAGTCATCCTTAATTCTTTCCTCTCTTGCAGTCATCCTTAATTCTCTGTCTCTCTCTCCCTCTCCCTCTCCTTCTCCTCTTCCCCTCCCTCCGTCTCCTCTTTTTCTATACGTAATCTGTCAGAAACTCCAGTCAACTCTGACTACCTGTTCCCAAATTACCCATGTTGCACCTGGAGGCCTGCAACAGTGTGGCCCCTTTTCTTTGCTCCCTCCTGATCCCCTCTTCTATCCCAGTGGCTTGAGCAGGCCTTCTAACACATAGGTGCATCATGCAGTGCACACATAATGTGTAAAACTAAGGGTAAGCCCGACAGTGAACTATGGACTCTGGCTCATCAAGTTTCAGAGTTTGCTCATCAATGGTGTAGCAAATGCACCACATTAACATAAGATTAAGGGGAGGGTTCGTGGGAACCGTGTATTTTCCCATCAGTGTTTCTGTGCACCTAAGCTACTCTTTACAATTGTCTATAACTGAGAAAAAAAATAAAAGGAGAATTCAGCCCCATCACTCTCCTGCTGAAAACCCTCCTGGAGCTTCCATCTCATCTCTCAGCCTCTCCCTCCTCCTCTTCTGTGTCCCAGCCACACAGCCTCCTTGCTCTTTCCCAAGTACAGCAAGCCTCTCCCTCTACCCTACCTCTCCAGCCCAGGACCCTGCACTGCCTCTCCCTGTTGTCTGGGAAATTCCTCAGACTCTCCTTGGTTTGCTTCCTCATCCCGTCTTCACAACTCACCTGAAGTTCAAATTGTCCCTCCCTGTGGCACTTTCAGTCTCTCTCCCTCTCTCATGCTTCTCTGTGTGCAATGCCATCTGACTTTTTAATGTTGCAATAGCACTGTCTTCACTCCCTCAAGTCATTCTTCTACAGCTGAAAAATTAAAAGAACAAATTCCCAAGGCTTTACAGCTGGACCACTTGGCCTTTCTCTTCATCCCTTTGAATTCAGTATGCTCGTATCTTCAGCAGTCAGGATCAACACATTCACACCTCAGCACAGTCTTCTTTGTGCTTCTGAGACCTTCTGGAAAACTGGCTTTGCCTGCCCACAAGCCACTTCTGTCATGCAGGGAGCTCTCACCCTTCCAGGACCTCTTCACACTGTGGGGTCGATCCTTGTCATGGAAAGTTCTTCCAATGTGGAATATACTGACCACCTTTGCAGGATAGATGGCTACACAATTAAATGGGAAATTTGGCATCAGTCCTCTCTTGTCCTGCCTTGTTCTGCCTAAATTTTCTCTTCCTCTCTCTCTCTCTCTCTCTCTCTCTCTCTGTAATTCTCTTTGTCTTTGCTACTAGAATGCAAACATCTGAGCACAAGGACTTTGTACATTTTGCTTAATGCTGTATCTTTGCGGTCTAAAAAAGAGCCTGGCTTAGTAGTAAATATTTGTCAATTTAATGAATTAAAGAATTATTAGAATAAATGAGTTATTCTAGAGAGTCTGGCCTAGAAAAGCTCTGAAAGCCAGTAGCAATAGGGATAGTGCAACCAGCAGCAGGGAGTGATCCTTCACCAGTGTGACAGAGGAACCTCAGCATTTGTTGCTAAGGGGCTGAGTAAATACCGCATCACTACAGCTGTGTTGTTCCTAAACAAGAAAATATTTTCCAACTGGTGGTTCAACCTCTCTGAGATCTGCTATTTAGTGCATTTGAGGTTATTTGCTGTTCTTCACTTCTCTGGATTCTTCCAAAACACCCTCGTTACCAAGTTAACCCCAACATGTCTCCTTTGTTTGCAAACAGAAAGGACTAACTCATATAGAGAACAGCCTCATGCCCAGGTCTAAAAATTTAATACTATGTTAACAATTTTCTGCCTGCTTGTTTTCTTGTTTTTATGTTTTGTTTTGTTTTGTTTTCTGTTTTTCATGACCAGTTCCAACTTGTTCCGGGTTTCAGGGAATCAGAAAAAACAGATGATAACATTGTCTCAGAATCTTTGTTGTTATAAATAACATCTTTCGAAATAAATCTTTCTTTGCATTGGTGCTTATTTCCTTTAGCTCTCTAACCATAGAATGGTGGGGCCAAAGGCTATGTATGGATCCTGATTATGCACAAGTGTAATGTAGATTGTTGTGTTTTAGAAATTTTTTTCCTCAGAATTGAAGGAATTACTTGTCAGGTGCTTGTGAATGCTTTCATTAGCAGCTCTCTTTAAGTTACTTTTAACAACAAAGGTTACATAAACCCAATACTTTTCAACTTTGGCTGGAATCTTGGTTTGGGGTGGATTTAAGAAATGATGATTACCTGGTCCCACCTGAGACCAAAGATATCAGAAATCTCTGTGAATGGTGCTGGGCCTTGTTTTTTGTTGTTGTTGTTGTTGTTTTCAACTTTCCAAGTATTTCCAGTGTGCGACTAGGGCAGAGAGCCCTTCTCCCTAAAATGATCTCAATCCTTGCTAATTTTATATACTTTCAAAAGTCACTTCTCAGGGTCAGTTTCCACGGGGCTAAAGAAATTCCAACATAGACTTTGTCATTATTCTTGGGGGTGTGATTTCCTTGTCTTCTTATCAACTCATTCTCAGGAAACTGACAAGCTCAGCGGTACTGAGGTGTTGATAACTGATAGCACTTCTTGTGTTAGTTAGCTTTTCAATTCCTAGTCCTGAGTGTGGGGGACCATGGGGCCCTTCTGTATCCATGCCCCCTTCTCCCCCATCCTATGCTGACCACTTATTTCCTGTAAAGTTTGTCTGGATTCCTGAGAGGAGTCCTAGGGCTCCAGCTATAGAGACAGAGAGCTCCAGGGCCATCAGTAGGTTTGTGATCAGGGCAGTATCCCTTTAATTTGCTGCTGGGATTGAGCAGCATCTGAGATGAGAACCTTTGAAATATTTTTCTGCTTTTTATTTATCTGGGCAGGGTGGAGAGGCAGAGGGAGAAGAGAAAAGAGGTCCTGGGAACTATGCCTAGAGCCAGAGCATACAGGGAAAAACTGCTAAATTTGTTTGAATAACTTTTACTGTACTTTTTTATTATAAAAGTAACAAATAATTACTAGAGAAAATTTGGAATACACAAAAAAGTGAAAAAGCGTAGAGAGGAAAACAAATCAGCCATAATCTCACAGCCCAGACATATCCAATGTTAACAGTTTGGCACATTTCCATGTCAACTTTTGAGTGTACACAAGCACTTGTGATTATATGCAAAGCCATATCCTTTGCTTCTCCTTGAACAGCATATCATGAGCACATTCCCATGTCATTCAAAGTTCTTATAATTAGGACATAATTTGGAATGGCTCCATAATCATTTCTCATTTGTAATCTCACACTTTATTTAACTAGGTTATTTCCAAATTTCATTTTTATGAAGAATAATGGAACTAGCATTTGTTCAGAAGTGTGCTCATATTTCTAATTTTTGGTAGTCAGTACAGCATAGAGAAAAATATACTTGGGTTTTTTGTTTGTTTTGCTTTTTAAAAAAACTGAGACAAAAGTCATACAACATAAGCCAGGAATGCTGATACAGGCCTATAATCCCAGCACTCTGGGAGGCTGAGGCAGGAGAATGGCAAGTTCAAGCTCAGCCTGGGCAACTCAGTGACTTCGTGAGACCTTATCTCAATAAAAAATAAAAAAGGGCAGGGGTATGAAGCTCAATGCAAAGGCCCTGGTTCAGTACTCAGTGCTGAAAAAATAATTCATTCAACACAAAATTTACCATTTAAACAATTTTAAAGTATATCTTTGTAGTTTTTGGTACAATCATAATGTTGAGAAACTATCACCACTATATAATTCCAGGCATTTTTGTTACTGCAAAAGGAAACCCTGTACCCATTAAGCAGTGACTTCCCATTGTTCCTTCCTCCCAATGCCTACAACCACTTATCTGCTTGTTGCCTCTACAGATTAAAACATTCTATTCTATTCTCTCTTTTTTTGGTACCAGAGATCGAACTCAGGACCTTGCACTTGGGAGGCAGGCGCGGTACCACTGAGCTAAATCTCCAGCCCCCTATTCCTTTCTTTCTTATTATCGTTATATTTTGCAGTGGTGGGACTTGAGCCCAGGGCCTCATGCATGCTACACAATCACTCTCCACTGAGCTACAATACAACCCCTGCCACCAAAGCATACTGTTTTTGTGCTCAAGAATACCAGCATTCAGATCCTAATTCATTCTATCAACTAGACTTGTGACTGTAGGAAGGTTACTGAGCCTTTTTCAACCTCAAAACCATGAGTACTACTGGCATGAGTACTACTGGCTGCTTTTAACAGATTTACAGTGAGAATTGGGAGCAAAACAAAGAGTGAAAAGATTTGAAAAATTTGTAGTTTGGCCAGAAAAGAAGCATGGTTAGAGTCCTGGACAAAAAGTGTGTAGTTGCCGAAGAGATTAGTGCTGTTAAAAAGAAGCCAAGTACTTTGCAGTAGGACAATAGGAAAGATGCCTTGAAGGGATTTCAGGAATTGGCCAGACCTCAAAAATCACAGGCTCAAGGGTGTAAAAGAGTAAACTCCTTGGAAAGACTGCATTAAGAAGAGAGCCCCAGGGTTCCCTGCTGACTCAGGGACACCTAGGGATCACCAACTTCAGTTCTCCAGGCACTCAGGGATCATACAGCTGTGGTCCAAGGGGGCCCAGCTACTGCTTAAGGCAGTGGAAGACCTTGATGTCATCTATGTGGTGCTGGTTTTGCAGGCAAACATAATGCAAGAGTTATGGGGTCATAGAGGCTTCCACTGAGATCTCAAAGGAAGGCCTGGAAGACCAGCAATGTGTGACAGGGTTGAAGTCCCTTAGGCAGCCCCTGAAAGAGTGATGCATAAAGTTGTGAGAGTGAAACTGAAGTTGCAGTAGAGACCCCAGGAAGTTAGAGATTCCAGGAATGCAGAACATCTGGTGAGGAAATCTATGGGCAATGAGCACAGCCAGCCCAAGAAAGAGGCCATGTGGGCTGCAGTCAGCAAGGCTATAGGGGTAGGGTTGCTCAAGGCCTTTGAAGCTCACCTCATACAACGATGTGCCCCCCCAGATGCTGAACATAGAACTACAGAATTTAATGTTTGTCCTGCTGGAATTTGGTCTTGCTTTATCCCAGTCCTCCTTTTTATGTCCCCATTCATCCCTTTTGGAATGGGAATGTTTATCCTGTGCCAGTGTATCTTGGGAATATGTAATTTGGATTTTTATTTTTATAAGTGTTCATAGAAAAGTTTGCCTTGAGACTCAAAGGATACTCTGAACTTGGACTTTTGGCCATTGTTATTGAGACTTGGGGACTTTTGGAGATAGACTGAATGCACATCCTATGAGATGAATGCAAGCCTCTAGGGGACAGGGATGGGTGTTTGGTTTAGGTTTGAAATGTCACCCAAACTCAGGTGCTAAAGGCTTGGTTGCCAGCTGATGGGCTTTTAAAGGAAGTGATTAAGTTGTGAGGACTCAACTTCATCAGTGGAGTAATCCATTGATGAGATCAAAATTTGATGACATTATTGGGAAGTAATGGAAATAGGAGGTGGAGCCTGGTAGAAAGGAGTGGATCATAAGGCATAACAATATCTGGTCCTAGGCCCCTTTTTCTTTAGCTCTTTGCCCACTCTCTGCCATGAGGTGAGTAGCTTTCCTCCACCATACCCTTCTGCCATGATGTTTCTGTTTGAGCCTAAATAAACCTTTCCTTCTTTGAGTTGTTTTTCTCAGATATTTGATCACAGTCACTATGAGCTAAGGCAGTTACAAAGGAAACATGGCCACTTTACAATGGGTATGGCTGGTAGAAACCACTTTAACTGAATGGCCAAGCTTGGCATCACCAATAATGGGATAAACTCACATCATTTGCTTCTTGACCAAAATTGCTGGCCTTCTATCAGGAGGAGACATCATCAGACAAATCCAGACTCAATCTTTAAATAATGGGCTTCAACTCTTCTAAGCTGTCTGTGTTGTCAAAGAAGGTACGTGACCTGTTGAAGATTAAGGGACACTGGAGGGACTTCACAACTAAGTGTAATGTGTGGATCTGGATTAGATTATGGATTTTAAAAAAGAAAAGTATTAAGAGAATTGGGGAAATCTGAATATGAACTATATATTAAATTATATTGCCTCATGTTTAATTTCTCAAATGTGGTGACTGTATTCTGGTTATATAGGAAGTCCCTGGTTCTCAGGCGATACATGTGAAGTGTTTAGGGGCTAAGGATCATGAATTTTGCAACTTTCAAGTCATTTAGCAAAAAAAGAAAGTGTATGTGACTAGAGAGAATGCTAAAGCAAGTGTGTACATGGATAAAATGCTAGCAATAGTTGAGTGTAGGTGAAAGGAATAAGGGCATTTATCTTACTTTTCTTTCCACTTCCCTAGATTTGAAATTTGGAGAAATAAAAATAAACTGAATCTAGGCCATAGAAATGCACAACTTGAGCTTAAGAGTATTAAAAAATTTTTGAACCACTATTTAAATATTAGGGAATTTCACTTAAAAATCTAATTCCCTGGGGCCGGGGATTTAGCTCAGTGGTTCCAGCGCCTGCCTCACAAGCGCAAGGATCCGAGTTCAATCCCCGGTACCCCCCCAAAAAATCTAATTCCCAGCTTCATAAAGAAAACTATCAGATCTGGTAACACTAAGTCCATGTTTTTCAGCAGGGGCAGCAGTTGGTGCTATTGAGTGATCTTATTTTGCCTTTTTTTTTTTTTTGGTACCGAGGATCAAACTCAGGACCTTGTGCCTGCCAGGCAGGCAGTATGCCACTGAGCTAAACCCCTCCCCCTTATTTTGCTTTTAAAAGTCTCCTACCTGCCACCAAGGATGCATGCCCAGGCCCATACACCCATTGGTATGGGAGCATTTGATCAGGAAAGCCTGGTCATGGATGTGGGAGGACTTGGACTTTAAGCTCCACATGGGGAAGGAGAAGATTCTGGATCAGAATCCCTCAGAAATCTACCACACAGACTGGCCCACTGACACACCTGACCAGATGAGCATGACCTAACAGCCTGACTACATTACTCCTGCCACACAGATGGCTCATTAGGATGGGGCTGCACCTCCTCCTGCAGCCTGGGGACTTGCAAAGACCCTTGTCCTCACCAGACAAGGGGCATCCTGACAGCAGTGACTGTAGATTTCTGCCCTATTTCCAGCAAAAGGTGTTGCCTAGGGCACATGTCATAAACAATAGGCATCTGAATAACATTGTAGGAATCCCAACCACACTGATATCCATAGTGACTACTCCTATTGGAATATTTCACTGAGAGGCCTGTGAGTTATTGGTCACTAGCCCATCACCATGGTGTCCATCATCTTGGCCAACCTATCACAGATCCCTGCAGGCTGGGGCAAGAGCACCACCCCACATCCTCACAGAAAATGATGACACTTAACTGACCAAAATGAGACTCATTAAGAGACACATGTACATGCCTCACATGACATCATACTAGGATAATGTCCTTGTCATTGATGGAGGAGAAAGAAAATTCCAATTCTGGGCTCAGCTTTACTAGTGACTCAGTCTCTAAGGCTGGGTGAGGCACTGAATCCGTTCTAACCCTCAGCTGCCTCACTGATCAATTGGAGATAATTGTCCCTGTCCTGCCTACTTCACAGGAAGGTTGTAATGAGACAATAAGATAATATGTAGGATGGTTTTGAAAAATACTAAGAAGTGCCAAAATGCCAGGATGTGCTATTTGGGGGCTGTATTGTTATCTTTTTCCCCCTAGAGATATCTTACCCATTCCAAGGTCATCTAGTTTGTTTTATTTTGTTTGCATTTCTCCTTAATCCAAACTTGCCTCTGTCTGCTCCTGCCATTCTTAAAGCTATCAGGGATGGCTTTCCTGGAAGATTGGGGCTCTGATACTTACACAGACGAGGCCCAGAGCTTGAGCTACAGACTTTCAGAGGAATAAGAATGCACCTTACCTGTCCCTATAGTCCTGGAATGATGTCAAGAGGCTCTGCCCCGGACCTGGTGTCAAGCAAGAGCTCAGTTTGTTTGTTGAATGAGTGAGTGAGTGACTTGGGGCTGCAGGTGGGTTTCTGCTGAGGAAGGGTCAGTGGGAAAGGCAGGGAACAGGACCAGTACAGCGCCAAGCTCTCCTGCACATGACGAGCGCAGGAGTGGTGAGGAAGGGGTGGGTTAGGGGCTGAAGGGGAGCAAGGTGGTTAGCTCTGTCTCATGGAGGAGGCTCCGGTTTGGAGAGCCTCCTTGTCTCCCACCCCAGTGCTGTGGAAGCCGGCTGGCTTGTGAAAATGGGTTCATAAAGGTCTACAGTTAGGCAGGGCTGAGAGCTCCACACCCTACCTGCGACCTGCTAGGAGGGGCCTCCAAAGCCCCAGCTCTTGGCTTTAGTAAGTGAAACAAAAAGCTTCACCTAAAGTTTCGCTTTTGGGTTTGATTTACATTTCTTTGGTGTGGGAGAGAGGTAGGTAGGAAGGCTTTGGTTCTGCTTAGGTATGGTTTCATCTAATGAGATTCAGCTTGCAAAACAATGGTCAAATGAAGGTGAAGTCCCCCCTTCCTGAAAGCATTATTCTCAATCCTTTGAAACCATCCTTTAAATTCGGAAAATCCCAGATGTTGTGTGAGACTTTTGAGGCAGAGATTAAAAAAAAAAAAAAAAGATTCCTATGGCCTCAAAGCACATCCAGTGACAAGAAAAGAACAGGACAAGCAAGAGGCAGACAAGAAAGAGACAGACACGAAAGAGGGATCACTTTGACCCAGTACCCTGGAGAGCATGTGAACAGGGAAGGGCATTAGATAGCTGTTTATAATCAGCCACTTTTTTTTTTTTTTTTTTTTTTGAGACAGGGTCTTGCTATGTAGTTCAGGCTGGCCTTAAACTCACTATGTAACCCAGGCTGTGCTCAAACTCGTGATGATCCTCCTGCTTCAGCTTCCCACATGCTGGGATTATAGCCATGCCCTCCCATCCCTGGCCTCAGCTACTTTTTCAAAAACTATTTAGGTGTGTGTGAGCAGGTGCATACTTGTGATGAGAATAGTTAACATTTTAAAATCGTTGTTTATGATCTTAATCTTCAATGTTTCAAACAAAGAGTTGGGAAGATGTGATAGAAAATGTAAACTGTATAGGTACATATACAGGAGGGCAAAACAAGTCCTTGGTCTCCTCGGGTTATTACAGTTGCCCTCCTCCACGCAGATCTCTTTGATGCCCTCCAATGTGATACTTTCCCTTAGACAATCCCACAGCACCTGTTCTATAACTCAGCTGTGACTGGTTCATGTTTTATTTTGGTCTATGGTTAGGCAATCTTACATTAGTTGTTTCCTTCACTTAACAAGTACTTACGAGTGTCTGCTGTGTGCCAGCTACTTTTGTAGAGACAGAGAACAAGACAGTTTAAGAACTAATCCCTTGTGGGGCTAGAAACACGTAAAGAAATAAAACACACTATATTTCTAAAGTGTCAGATGTTGAAAGTGTTACAGAGAAACACAAAGTTGGGATGAGGAAATACGGAATGTGAGGCAGGGAAGGTGGTTCAGGGAGTTGAGCGAGTTACCGTGTAGCAATCTGAAGAGAGTAGAACAAGCAACAGGGGCTATAAGAACAAAGGCCCTTCGGCAAGGGGACCCAGCAGAAGTGGGAAGGCCCTGAGTGGTAGGGGCTGGGGAAGGGGGAGATGACATCACTCAGAAGGATGTCATGTAGGACCTCAGAGACCATTGTAAAGAGTCTATTTTAAATGAGAGGGAAATATTTTTAGCGGGGAGGGAGTGACATGAACTGAATACATTTTAAAATGTTTATTTACACTGAAGAGAAATCGTAGGGGACAAAGGGAGAGATGACAATGGCTTGGGCTAGAGTGTCTGTGGTGTATGTAGGTGAGACATATGCTCAAGCTCTGCTATGTCCCATTGCCAAGCCCATGGGTCTTGTTGATAAATGGAATGTGACTATGAAGGAAAGAATAAAGTCCAGGATGACTCTGAAGCTTCTAGGCAGGGTCTCCACTGACAAGGAAGATAAGGAAAACTGCTAGGTTTGGAAATGAGTAGGAATTTGGTGGTAGGTGTTTTGAATTTGAGAAATCTTTTAGACACCCAAGTAGAGCTGTCAGGTAGGCCGTTGTAGCTGAACACAGAATTTTGGGGAAGTGAGCCAGGGCAGAGAAATACATTAGACAGTCATTGAATTTGTATTATTTATGTAAATATGTCCATTTTGGGAAAAAAAAGTCTTATCTTTGAGCCTCCACATAACTTAGTGGTGGCTTGGTTATAAGAGAGAGACTCAATACTATGTATGGAATATGGGGATAGATCTATGAAAATAGGATGGATTTAGTTGTGATAACCATACTCTCTCATCCATATATTCACATGCATGGGTGATGGAAAAGGCACAAGATCTAGAAGAATGACCTAGACAAGGGTCCTGTTTCTGCTACTCACAGCAGCCTGGTTCTGCTGGGTGACCTGAGCCAGTTAATTAACCTGTAAAATGGGAGTCACCTCAACAACTGTGTCAAAGGTGGACTTATGTGCGTAATGCACAAGTGCCTTACAGATAGGCAGACACTGGGAATGAGGAGCCCTCTGCTCCTCAGGTTGATTGCTATCTTCCTATTCATCGGAAAGAGGTTTCGCCTGCAAGGATCACATAGGCAGATCAGAATGCAGTGGGTGGCCTCTCTGGGTCAGATCTTCCCCACGGCTCACGGGTCGGTTTAACAAAACTGCTGCTAGTCCTGCTCCACGCACATTGACAAGGTGCTCTTCTGGACCTTCTTAGCCCTGGTTGAATTCTTCCCCTTCTCAATCCTCCTACTTCAATGGTCTCCAAAGTGTCAATAGTTGTATAATATTGGGGGAAATCTAGAAGTACTAACAGATACACTCGTATTTATTTTTATCTTAAAATATAGAGAAAAATGCTCAACATCATTTGTTGTTAAGGACATCAAATTAAAATCACAGGGAACAGCGGCGCGCGGCGCGGCTCCTCACCCGGCCGGCCCTGCCCGCCGCACCCCGCACCCCGCACCCCGCGCCCGGTGAGCTTGCACGGAGGCACCTCGCCAGGCGGGACTGCGTCTGCTGACCATTTCCTAATCCTGAATCAGGTCTGATAACGGAGAACCGGAAGACAAGCCCCCAACACCTCCCGTGCGAATAAGCAGCACCATCTTTAGCACTGGAGGCAAAGATCCTGTGTCAGCCAATCACAGTTCGAAACCCTTGCCCTCTGCTCCAGAGGAAAAAAAGCTCAAGAATAAAATCATCTCTAGATTCTCAGGCACGGAGAAAGGAAGTAGAAAGAAGGAAAAAGACTGGTCAGAGATTTCTCCTCCGTGTGATTTTGAGCGCACCATCCATGTTGGGTTTGATGCTGTTACTGGAGAAGTTACTGGTATCCCGGAGCAGTGGGGTTGCTTACTGCAGACCTCCAACATCACCAAACCAGAGCAGAAGAAGAACTTGCAGGCTGTGCTGGATGTCCTCAAGTTCTATGACTCCAACATGGTAAAGCAGAAGTGCCTGAGTTTCACTTCTCCTGAGAAGGATGGCTTCCCTTCAGGAACACAAGCACTGAATGCCAAGGGATCAGAAACATCAGCAGTGGTGACTGAGGAAGACTGACAGAAAAAGAAGGCCAAGATGACAGATGAAGAGATTATGGAGAAATTAAGAACTACTGTGAGCATAGGTGACCCTAGGGAGAAACATACAAGATATGAAAAAAATTGGACAAGGGGCTTCTGGTACAGTTTTCACTGCTACTGATGTGGCACTGGGACAGGAAGTTGCTATCAAACAGATTAATTTACAGAAACAGCCAAAGAAGGAATTGATCATTAATGAGATTATGGTGATGAAAGAATTAATGAATCCCAACATAGTTAACTTCTTGGACAGTTACCTGGTGAGAGATGAGTTGTTTGTAGTCATGGAGTACCTGGCTGGTGGGTCACTTACACATGTTGTCACAGAGACGTGCATGGATGAAGCACAGATCGCTGCTATGTGTGCAGAGTGTTTACAGGCATTGGAGTTTTTACATGCTAATCAAGTGATCCACAGAGACATCAAAAGTGACAATGTACTTTTGGGAATGGAAGGATCTGTTAAACTTACTGACTTTGGTTTCTGTGCTCAGATCACCCCTGAGCAGAGCAAACACAGCACCATGGTTGGGACCCCTTACTGGATGGCGCCTGAGGTGGTCACATGGAAAGCATATGGCCCCAAAGTGGACATATGGTCTCTGGGCATCATGGCTATCGAGATGGTGGAAGGAGAGCCTCCATACCTCAATGAGAACCCCTTGTGGGCCTTGTACCTGATAGCAACTAATGGAACCCCAGAACTTCAGAATCCAGAGAAACTTTCTCCAATATTTTGGGATTTCTTAAATTGATGTTTGGAAATGGATGTAGAGAAAAGGGGTTCAGCAAAAGAATTGTTACAGCATCCCTTCCTGAAACTGGCCAAACCATTATCTACCCTGACACCACTGATCATGGCGGCGCAAGAAGCAATGAAGAGTAACCGTTAGCATCACTGCCATGGCCTCATGCTCTTTTCTCCATTTTTCTAAAGAAGTCTTTTAATATATGAAAATTACTACTCTTAGGAGTTTAAAGAGATGGTCTGCATGAAATGGAGGAAAAACACAAAGTAGTCCCTGAAGATAACCAAGAGAAAATTGCAAAAAGATAATTTTGACTTTCAGACGAACCCCCTTCTTTAGGGTCCAAAAGGAGTGGTGGACTGAATCTCTGTGCTTCCATCTTGCAGCAGACAGCCTAGCAAGGCCATTTATCATGCTATTTGCATTTTATTTTGCTGACTTTGTTACAGTAGACCCTGTTCGGTGTCTCCTTTAGGATGTTTCCATTACTTGAATGGCAGATTCAAATTTTTCAGAGTATTTGTTTCATCTGCTGATCTTGTGTTCTCCTTTGTAGGTTTCCTTTTCTTTGACTTGCTCCATCTGAGTTGCTTTGAGACGTTTTTCTCATGCCTAAATTCAAACCAAGCATGATAGAAATTATGTAGCTCTTTATATTGACAAAGGAGGTTGATACAGTTTAACCTTTTTTAGAGTTAGGACCAGCTATTGTCACATGTAGTATTTCAGCTCAGAACTTGAACTGAAAGAAGGGGTAGAAAAGTAGGTGATTTTTACTTTTTTTTTTAACAAATGAAAGAGTCCTGTTTAGAAATTTCATGGTGGTCAGTTTGGCATTAGTTAACATGTACAGAAAGACTAATGATCTATATTTATAACTAAATCATTGAATCAGAAAAAGAATCCCATGGACTGTACATCCTTACAATTTTGTCTTCTTTGTCGACCTGTTTCCTCTTCAGATTTGGCTTCTGGCACCAGTTATTTGTTCTTGCTCCAACTTGGGTCTTAAGGCTTTGTTTGGTGCTGCTACCTTTCCCCTTCATCTTGGAAATATGTTTCTGTATATGTTGCAACTTTAGATGTTTTTGTTTTTGTTTTGATTAACCCTCTCTCACTTCACACAAACTCCCCTATTCCCTGTGGAAATAATACAATAACTGTTCAGTTTTTCAGAACTTAAAAGTTAACTTTTCTTACTTTATTTAAAAGGAAAAATATTTGGGGCTAGCAAAAACAAAACAAGAAACTTGAACCTTGGTGAGTTCTAAAAGAGAATCATGAGAGAAATGTCAGTATTACAGACATGCAGCTTATGACTGGCAGACTGTAAGAATTTATCGTAAGTTCCAATGTTACTAGCCCATTACCAATGTTTTACTGTTAGGACTTAATGTTGATGCACTCATGGGTCATTTGAGATACTGAATTATTTTAATTTTTTATTTATGTTTTTTTCAAATAAGTGGAGAGTATTCGTATAAAAAAACTGGAAAAGAAAAATGAAATGTTCTTATTGACAGTAAAACTTTTTTATTTTGAAGATTTAATAAACGGTCTGTGACCTGTAGCATTATTAGAGTGCCCTCTCTTCTCTCCTTCTCTCTCTTCCCCTTTTTTTCTTTTCTCTCGCCTCTTGTGTCGTTGTTGTTGTTGCCATTGTTTTACTTTTGGAGGAGGCATTGTCCCTTTTGAAATGCCATCTGTGGTTGGTTCTGGTGTTTTATTCCCACCATCCTCTCCCGAGGAACTTCACACCTGCTGGCCACCCCGTAATAGTACAAATTGTGAATTAAAATAATTTTATTATTTTGAAATATATTGAAAA
>NW_004624738.1:27717890-27757628 GCF_000247695.1 Heterocephalus glaber
TGTAAATAGGGAAGGGTGGAGGGGGTGAAGGGAGGGCTAGGAATGGGGAAAAAATAAGAACCAAGATGCATTACGTAAAGGTACAATTCCCAGTGAGAAATGTAATTGTGTTGTATACCTACAATGTACCAATAAAAGAATTTAATACAGAAAAAAAAGAGATAGGTTTTGTACATGTACCGACTCCATACAAAGAATGTAAATATTATGTACTGCAAACATGTAATAAAACATTGAGATGTTCAAGTCCCTTACATAAAATGATACAATAATGGCATACAATTTGAGTAATCCTCTTGTATACTTTAAATAATCTCTAGATTACTTATAATACCTAATGCAATGTGCACACATCACTTCATTTGTATAGATTTGGTATAGTCCTTAAGGCATAGAAAATTCAAGTTTTGCTTTTTGAAACTTTCAGCAACATTTTTCCCAAATACATTTTCTATCTGCAGTTGGTTGCATCTGTGAAGGTGGAACTCAATGATACAAGAGGAAAGACTGAATATGTATTTATCTCTGTCTGCCAAGAGGGCCTAGAAGGAATAGCACTCCAGTAGAAGGGAGCATATCAACAGCCAACTTTTGGTTTCTAAATACTATTTCCCAATAAGGGCAGCCAGGGATCTTTGGAGAAACAATTAATTCTAGAGCTGGGGTAGGGAAAATATAAGATGACCCTGATGTATCATGTGGTGCTAGAAAAATGGAAACACACAAAAAATGTCAGAGAGCCATACATGAAGAAGCTCCCTATGGTCACATCTAGGATATCTGAGGAATAAAATAGATAGTAGTAAAGTTATTAAATGATAACCATGTAAATATCTGTGAGTTGACACTGATATAGGTAAATAACTGAAGAAATTGAATAAATGGAGGCGTAAAGACATCTCTTTCTTTCAGAAGAATTTCAACTAATGTAGGAAGAATGAATAAAACAGAAAACTTACTATTACACTGGTACAGTACTAACCACTGCAGGCAAGCTCTGTAGCAGACGGCAGAATGGACAAGTTTGAGGAGAAAGAAGGTATAGTAGTCTCAAAGTGTCTTTGCCAAAATATTGATGGATTACAAAGGTTAAAATTGTAGCTTGAAGCTCAGTGGTTTCACCGCCTGCTGCACAAGCGCAAGGACTGGAGTTTGATCCCCAGTGCCAAAAAAACCCCCAAAAATTGTAGCTTGAAAATGATATAAACCATTTGAACCAATTGATCAAGGTAAACATCAGTGATAAAAATATAGGGGCTTCCTATGGTTCCAAAGAAGTGTATATTGACTCTATGGTATTCTTGCCAAAAATGTATGACCACAAGCTAAACATCAGAAAACCTTATACAAACCCAGACTGGAGGGCATTCTATAAAATGTTATGGTCATTGTCTTAGTTAATTTTCTCTTCTGGCTGAGACAAAATACCCAACACCCAAAGTTAAAAAGGGAAAAGGTTTATTTGGCTTACAGTTCATAAAGGTTTTAGCTCATAACGGGCCGGCTCCAAAGCAGGGTGGCAGAGGAGCAACAGTTCATGGCAGGGGAAGACAGAAAAAGCAACAAGGGAAGGGGGAGGGGCCCTCAACAGAGTCTTTGTCCCTTTTATTCTTATGTAGACTATTTAGAGCAGGTAGCACTGACACCCTTAATCCTAGTGCCCTTGAGTCTAGCATTGCACCATGAATCAATTCCAGAAAAAGCTCCACTTGTGACTGCATGAGGCTTTGGGGGAACACCTAGACACATGCCATAACGGTCATGAAGAATAAGGAAAAACAGCAACTACCACAGATTTGACCGAGAGACTAAGGCAACAGGACAACTAAATGCAATCTAACTAAGTGGAATCCTGGACTGGATCCCAGAATAGAAAAAAGATATTAGTGGAAAAAAACTAGTGGCTATCCAAATAAAGTTATAGTTTGGTTGATAGTATCATACCAATGTTACTCTTAGTTTTGATAACTGACCTATGATTATGTAAGTCATTAACAAGAGGAGAAACTGGGCCAAGGGCATACTAGAACTCAATACTGTTTTCTGCAACTTTTCTATAAGTCCAAAATTATTTCAAAATAAAAAGTTTAAAAGAGAAGTAATAAAAGCTTTACTCCTCTTTGTATGTTTTGAAACCTATGTAGTACATTAGTATAGCGGTATAAATGTATTAATTTATAAGTTATGGAAATATTGGTCGTATGTGTGCAAAGATATTTGACTGGTGGGAATTCATGGTTGAACACAATTTGGAGATTACTTTCCTTCAGCATAAGTGAGAAGTAGAGTGGAGAACGAGAGTAGTCAGGCCCAAAGAGACAGAAAGTAGAACACTAGTTCCAGGGGCAGGAGGAGAGAATGGGGAGACATTGTCTAACAGGCACAGTTTCAGTTTTGCAAGAAAGGGCCCTGTGGGTAGATGGTGGTGATGGCTGCAGAGAAATGTAAATATTCTTAATACCATTAAACTGTAAAGGCTGTTTTCAACATGTAACTATATAAATTGTGCTGCTATAAACATAAGTATGCAAGTATTGGGGTTACATGATGTCTTTAATTCTTTTAGGAAGATACCTAGAAAGAAAATAGCTGGATCAAGCAGAATTTCTAATTTTAGTTTTTTGAGGAATCTCCCTACTGATTTCTGTAGTGATTATACTAGTTCACATTCCCACCAACAGTGTAGACGGGTCCCTTTTTCCCTGCAGCCTCGCCAGCATTTGTTATGATTTCTTGATGATAGCCATTTTTTTCTGGAGTAAGATGGAATGTCAGCTTTGGGTTGTTTCTTTGTTTGTTTGTTTGTACGAGGGATTGAATCAGCATCGTTTTATGTTGCATTTCTCTAATGGGCAGAGATGGTGAACCGTTTTTTCATATATTTACTGGCCATTTGTATATTATGTATATCTTACTACACTTATACAAAGAAAAGGACTGCAGAGTTTATCACTTGGTTCTGCACTATTTCATTTGTGCGGATTTCTTGGAGTCTGGACCTTTCTTCCAAATCAGTCTTCAAGGAGTCTGGGCATGGGATATACCTGTTCTGTAAAGCAGGGCCACCAGGCTGGGTATCAAGTCATGCTGAGTTCATAGACAGGGATCAACGCAAGATTGGAAAGGGCAAAATGGTGAAAGGAAAACTTTCTGCATTTGTTCATTTGAGGAAAACTATTATTGAGGTTTCACTGAAGATTATCTCAGTCTCCCAGAGACCAGACAAGCCTTCCCTCTCAGAGATCTAAGCTACACGGTGACTCTAGGCTGAGGGTAATGTGGGAGATACCTACCCCCATCTATCCTCCTCCCTGAGAGGACTCAGCTCTGATTCTGTGTTCCTTGCCTCTGTGAGGTGTTCCTCCAAGATTTTTGCTTAACTCAGCTATATTAGCAAACTTATGTTATGATAAGAAAATGATCCTTACATTTCAGAGGTTTTAAAACCCCAGAGGTTTATTTTTCATTGTACATGTGTGTCCCAGGTCAACTAGGGGTTCATCTCAGTGCCATCGTCCCTGTGTGATCAAGAACAATGCTGCACAGCCACTTTCTAGAATATTGTGGTGACCACAGGTGCTGCTCATAGCCTTTGACATACATTGTATTGGCTAAAGCATATCATTCAGCCACACATGACTTAAATGGGGGAGAAATTACAGTGGCCCTGCACATCCCTGGGTTCTGTATCCGTGGATTCAGCCAAACATGGATCAAAAATATTTGGAAAAAAATGTGCCTATACTGACCACGTACAAACTCTTTTTTTGTTGTCAATATTTCCTAAACAACACAGCCTAACAGTTATTTGTGTAGCACTTACATTGTATTAGGTACTAGAAGTAATCTAGAGATGATTTAAAGAATATGGAAGAAAGGATGTGTGCAGGTTGTATGTGAGTAAGAGCATCCTTGGGCTTTGGTATCCGCTAGGGTTCTGGGCTCAACTTCCCGTGGACACTGAGGCAGGACCGCATAATCCCTCCACACGGAGAATCACTGTTAGTGATTATGAGTAATAGAGTTCACTGCTACAGTCCAGTTTCTCCCTCCAGAATAAGTTTTGGTTCCAGAGAGATTACCTCCACTTGCTCCCTCCCTATCTGCCCACCTCTCCACTCTAAGAACCCTCTGCCTCCTGGAAGTGAGGCCTCAATGCCCAGTTAGGAGACTTTATTCTGGGTGATGAGGTCTTAGTTGCTCTTCTGAGAGTTCATGATTCTCCTCTCCCATTTGCACACTCCAGGCTGGGTGTGCCCAGATGCTGTGAGGGTCCATCCTGCTCCTGGGAGCAGTCTCGTGGTCCTTGATAAGGAACACATACGGGTTGCCTACAGGGCCCTCTGTGACTCACTGGCTTCCCAGCAGCTAATCAACAGCTGGTGGTGAGTGATTCTCAGCCCGTTTCCCTTCTGCCCTTACTCGGAACCAGCATCTGCAATCCTGGATGATGAAAATCCCTATAAGTCATGTGCATGCTTAAAAGCAACACCAGTGAGTTTTCTTTTAAAATTATGTAAGGTAATCTTTATTTAAGATTGGTCCCTTAGAAACAGATAAAGGAAGACGTGGGAGCGGGCAGTGAGCATGTATCCACATGACTGCATAATTTCTGAGATTTACCTGGATTTTCCCTTAACACAAGTTTCACAAATTACTTCTTTTCCATACAAAGTCACTGCATTTTAAAAATAGCCAGTTCTCATTGTGCATTTAAATTACTAAATTGTTTTTCTAAAAATCTGACGTACACCTAACTTTTCAGAACCACTGTTCCTTCAAAAAGCAAAGCCTTACTGTTCCTCAGCAAATTCCTAGAACCACAGACATTATGGACATAGAGGGTCTTAGATACAACAATTGGAGTGTTTGTGACTCACCAAAGACTTGCTTTCCTTTGGGGATGGGGGATTTCTAGCAGGGAGGAAATAGATTCATTCATTTGTTCAACAAATACTTGTTTTGCTAAATGGCTTCTAAGTACTGAGACAATTCCAAGTACAGTAGAAGATGCAAGGAAACTGACATTCATTACTCACTGAAGTTTATAGTATGGCTAAAGGTTCTCATTTCATTTGGAGGTCTTCCTCCCTACAGAGTTATTTTCTTGCCTCGAGACCAGATGAGAAAACAGACCTGGAGAGGAGAGACTTATTGCAGACTTATTGCACTGCTGGTACCAATCTTACCTTGTAGACAATCTCTACCCTTTTTTCCTCTGCATACTTCCCCTTGAAGTCATCTTCTGCAGACTGGAGTCTCTCACCTATCGCTGGCCTTGAGGGACCCAGCCCTTCCAAGGAACAGCCTGTGGCCCCAAATGAAAAAAGTCAATTCAGCACAAGGAGTGTCCAAGCTCAGGTTTCTCTATTTGGTGAAGTTAATCCTTGTTGTTCAACATTAATGGCTTACTAAGTCAGAGCCAACTGAACTGGCATGTGAGTGCTGGTAAGAGTAATGACTTTGCAGGGCTGGGCATAATTATGTTCTGGGGACAGAAGCCAGCACCTTGGTTTGCCTGTGTCCAGTGGCAGTGGCAGTAGCCTGGAAATGTTTGCTGGGACCTGAGAGGTCTGGTCAGTCACACTGTCAGGCAGGTGGGACTGTGGTGACTGAGAAAGACCCCCAAGAAAGGTCAGTGCCTTTTCTAGGGTCCCAGCATAGGTTGCCCCAAAGCGAAGATGATTCTAATAGGGGGAAAATAGTAAGAAATTGAGAAATTTCTCCAAACTTGATCTACTGCTTGGTTTCAAGACATTTTCTATGGAGCAGTGGTACAAATAAGCTTGGCTTCTTTGGAGGCTGTTCTTAGACACCCCCCCCATAACTTCTATAAGAACACTTGTGGTGCACATCATCTTGGAATCCCAGTAAAAACACACATAAGGAGGGTGCCAGTGTCTCCCTAAACCCTGCAGAAAGCAGTCCCTTTGGGTATGGAGGTGCTGGGCAAACAACACTGATTTGGGACATGTATGGGATTATTGTTTCTCCCTTTGAGGATTATTGCTATGACCATACACAGTTAAAGTTCGCAAGTCTGCAATTTTAAGAGGTGATCTATCAGCACAGTGCTCTACTTCAGGACAAGGTGACATTTAAACCGTGTGTTGTTGTCACTGGTGATGATGCTTCCATGCTTTCTTTCTCTCTGGACCATGCTGTGTCTGCCCAGCTTGAAGAAACATTGCTCCCTCCTTCCTGCCCTTCCTTCACGCCTCAGTTCCAGACAGCACAACATAAGTTGGCTGTAATCAAGAAAGTAAAAGGCAGGGATCTTGCATTTCTTGTAGTTCCAGACTAGCACAGCGCCCGTCACAAAGAGGAGGCTGAAAAAGTGTTGCTGAATTAAACTGAATGCTTCTCTCTGCTTGCCTGAGGGACTTGCTGGTCTGCCCCAATAGCTTCTTTCTATCTTCTCTCCACCAATGCTTAACCAAAATCCTCCACCCTAAAGCCCAATCTTCTGTGCTCAGAAATAAATTACAGAGATGGGAATGTGGGCTTCTTCCTCACTCTTTGGTTCTCTTGAGGAGGTCTCCTCCATGCCCTTCTGGTTGCTCTCTCTCCTTCATTATTCCTCCCCACAGAGGGGAACCATGGGAAGATAGTGGGTGAGCAGAGGCAGGCCTGTAGGGTGTACCTGATGGCAGACAGCCCACCCTCTCCGCTGCCCTGGCTGGATTAGCTGTAAAGGACCTACCTTGACAAGGGGGCCTATGGCTGAAACTGCTTGCTCTGCAGTATCTCTGTCCCACAATAAAGCTGATATTTTTACCCCAATCTGCCGATTCTGTATTTCAGAACTCAGATGAAGGGACATGAATATAGTAGTACTTAATTTGTTCTACATTTTTGAAAAAGACGGCCATGTTTGTGTTTGTGTGGGAAAGATAGCCACAGTCATGTTTGTCACCCAAGGCAGTTTGCAAACAAAAACAAAATTTTGCCAAACGCTTCTGTTTGCCAACCAAATTGTTTGCAAACAAAGGGGTTCATGAACTGAGGTACCACTGTATTAGATACTGACTTCCTCAAGTCCAAAAAGACCCAGAAAGAAACCAAAGAGGCATTTTAAATAACTATCTTCTGGCCTAGAGGTACATGGCAAGCTGAGCACCTGGGACCTAGAACCCCGTCTTAGACAGTGGCCACTGGGGCCTCTAAACCCATCCCCTGTGGCTTTATCTCCCTAGGGCCTCTTGACATCTACAGGCCTGGAGCTGGGCCCTGGGAGTTGCAGAATGGAATTAGATACCGTGTACAGCTCAGTGTCATTACCCAGGGCCAAAATGAGTCAGCAGGCAGCCTAGATAAAACCCACAGCTCCAGTCACAGGCCCTTACTTGCTATGCCCACAGCCTCCTGAAGGAAAGATCTGGGCAAAACGAGTGCCACCAGGGAGCTAGGCTGGCTCTGGGTGAGGCAGCAAGGATGAAGTGGTGTCTCAGGAACAAAGTCAGAACACCCCGCACCCATTCTTCCTTTGTGATAACGGCCTCACCCCACCCAGCTCTCTGGAGGTCAGGAATATTGGCCAATGCCTCCCATTCCGAGCACACATTTGCTGCAGCTGAGCTCTGTGGCCAGCCCTGACATGGCACCAGATGAGGGGCCAACATGTGTCTTAGGGATTTTAGATCAGGCTAAACTTTCAGTGTGTGTCTTTCCTGAGCCAACTGGGGAGGATTCTTAGCTTTCTATTTCCCTGAGGAATTAATACTTGATGACTCTCATGGAGTGGTGACTGCATAAATATACATACTCCTGTAAAAATAAAAAAGTCCTGAGATTTCTGGGTCCAACGTGAGCTACAAATTAAATAATTCTCAAAGACCACTCTATCTTCAACCAACTCTGTGATTCAGCTAACCAGGAAGCACACAGATCAGGGTGATATAGCGTGGTTAACTTGGTTAACTCCAAACTGTTACTTCTATGGATTGATCATTTACCTGTCTTTATAGAACAGTCCTGTCAAGCGAGCCTAATCAGTCCTCTGGTATTCTTTCTTTCTTTCTTTCTTTCTTTCTTTCTTTCTTTCTTTCTTTCTTTCTTTCGGGCTGATACAGAGTTTATTAAATTAAGTTTTTCTATTTACAACTAAGATCATGCCTACATACTGTTCTGCTAGTCTATATGGGTACATTATCTCTAATGAGCTTATGACTTATGAAGGTGGGCTTATTCCTACATACACTCACACTCATTGTTTTAAAACAGTAGTGTATACATAACCCTCCTCCTATAAAGCCAGCTTTGGTTAAAAGTCACTAGTTCCAAAGACCAGTCTGATTGTGAAGATGAATGAAGATACACACTGTGTGATCTAAAATCTATTGTAGTTGCTCTGTAGAGTTGCTGTCTTCACTTGATCTTAGCCAAAAGGCCAAAAAGCGATAGAGTTGGTATCTTACTGGACTAGAGTATATATATATATATATGTACACACACACACATATATATATATACACATATATATATACACACACACACATATACACACACACACACACACACACACACGTTTGTATTTTGTTTAAAAAGCTTTTATTCATTGTGCTCAGGGAAAAGGACAATCTCAATTTGTCGCCTAACCATAAATTTGAACTTACAGGATTCACTACTCTAGACACTGCACCTAGTGACAAGACAACTTAAAATAATCTCCCTTCCAGTCCCTAGGATTCCATGCTGAAAAAATAAATCTGTTGAAACAGCCAGTACTGGTACTTGCCCATAGCAAAATAAGACCAAGCCATTGAACCTGATAGCCCAGCTAGTACACATATCATTGGAACAAAGTCGTAGGCATCAAATTAGGGAGGGGGCAGGTATTGGTATTAAAAACTTACACTGGTTAAGTGTGTAGTCAACTACTATAATGCGAACATGTATGCCAGCCCCTAGCAGCTAACATGGAGCCATGGAAACAAACTTCCCTAAATCCAACTATCTTGAATATGAAAATCAAAGTGTGTATTTACCCCAAAAGTCTTTTAAAATCTAGATATAAAACTTTTCTACGTATCAGAAAGGTAAGCCAAAATGGCAACTTAGTCATGTTAACAAACCTAACATGCAAGCGCTATCGTGTTCACTGTCCCCTCCTTAAGTATGAACACAGAAATCCCTACTGAGCTCATGTACTAAAAGCAAGATCAACTAGTGTGACTTCTTTAAACTCACACTACATAGCTCTAAAACATCTTCCTAAGAAGGCCCCAAAAGAAAACATATTTATTCAATCTGTTGTTGGCTGTGACACATCAATAAAAATACAACAAAATTATTCTGCCACAATCTCTAATGTTCATCTTTTGACCAAACTTTGAAAATCTCACACTTCTGATAAAAATCTGTTTTAACTACTCAACACTACTTACAGTATATATATTTTAAAGGCACCATCTGGTGTTCACTTCACCACACAGCTGGCTCCCCCCAGTCCCTCACCCTGCAGCCTTTGGCCAAGAGTTCTCCATTGTGAATACAGAAAGGACCCAGCGATCCCACAGTAGAGTCTCCTCACTACCCCGAGGCCCATAGCCACCTTTATCCTACCAAGCTGTGCAACTTGCAAATGGTTTAAGTCCCACCAAACTTACAACCTAGAGGCAGGAGAGTCTGATAGAATGAGAGAAAGAAAGCCATAGGCGGGAAGGTAAGTGGGTGAAGCTGTTCTGCTGAACACCAGCGTTTACATGTTTCAACCAGAGAACTTGGGAGCCAGCGCACCAGACCTGCTCAGTCCACCTCCAAGCCACGCAGGACCAACAGCTCAGGCCCAGCCTCTGTTGGGTGTGGGTGTTTCAGTGATGAGCTCTATTCCTGCACAGCACTATGCGGGTGCACAGCATGCCCAGAACTGGACGGCCCAAAGCTCAGTGCCACCCCAATGACATGTACCATGGTCTCCTAGGAGCGGCTTCTTCACAACCAGAGCTTCACACCCTTCGATGTAGAGGTCGGAGGGGTGGACCAGGCTACCATTACAGTTGCTCTATTCTCTCTGCAACAGCTAAGAGGGACACTCTGGTTTTGAGTTTCTTTGACCCAATCTGTTTTCCCAGTCTGAGTAGTTATGAATTCTACAACAGGGCAGCCAATAGCCTGGCTGGCAGCATTGGGGTTGATTCCATTAAAATAAGTCCTATACACATCCTGAATTTTGTGGTCAACCTCATTTTCCAAGTCCACAGAGGCTTTTCCAGATTGTGGTGCAGCAGCAGATGAGCCTAATGATGAAAGCTGGGTTCCATGTCCTTGAAGAAGTGGTCATAGTCTGTGTAGGTGATGAAGACATAAGGGCCCATGTAGCATAAAATGCCAGCTCCCCCCACCCCCAAAGGATAAGGCTGAGGAAAATCAGCACCATCTTTGAAAGGCGATGCCAGGCTGGTCCATAGAGCCTGTGGCCATGGCCCCCCACTGGCCAGTATGGCAGCAAAAGGTGGCACCTCCTGCCAGAAGCTGCCCCCTCCAGCCTGGCTAGCAGGTACCCTGCCCCTCAGAGCAGCTACACAGCCCCGTTCCCTTCCCTTGCCAGAGATATTTCAAGACCTCTTGGGATGTTCATTCTTCCTGCACAGACCCCTGCTAAGAGAGTATGGGAGGAACTAGGGCATTTAGTCTAGAGGAAGGACCACTCAGCCTACAAATATAAAAAGGGCCAAAAATACATAGCACATCCCAGAGAACAGAATTGTGTCCACTGATGGAGTGAGTTTGCTGCCATGTTTAAAAAAAATGATAGCATATGTATCAGACAGGATATACGGAGCAGTGTTCATGTCACTCCTGAAGATTAGTCCCCAGGATGCTCATACCTATGATGGATTGAAAGTTTGCATTCCCCCAGAATTCATATTTTGAAGCCTTAACTCCCAGTGGGATGACATTAGATTAGACAGCAGTGCCAAGGATGGAGTCCAGGACATTCAACAAACTTCCAAGATATTATCAGAGAAAAGAAACTATGAATCATGGTGATTTGCCTTATGTTTATTTTATTTTTAATTTTGAAGTATTTTAAAGTCATAGAAAATGAAAAAAGACTAATACAGCCAGGCCCTATATTTCCACTGCCTAAAATGTAAGCTAAGATTTTAACCTAAGATTCCACATTGCTTCCCACATTTTATTTTGCATGAAATTACCATTTCAGACATTTTTAGTGCCCTTATAGTGATGCTCCAATCCTGTTCTTATGTATGTATGTGGTAGCTTTCTTTTTTGCCAAAATTGAAATAAGATAATTTTAAAATGACAAACTAGATACCAAGATAGTAGGGTCTTTTCAGTGCCTGGGGCTGTGTTTAGGAAATCTTTGCGTTTGCACCACACAGCAGTGACTTGAACCCAGCAGGGAGTAGAGACTGAGGACCCCTGCCCTCCCCTAATAGGGACACCACAAGGCCTGCGAGGGCTGTTTCCTAGAAAGGCCCACCCAAGCTTCCGTGGCCTTTCCTGCAGCCATTGTCGCTCTGGAAGGACCACGCCAGCCTGGCCTCACAGGGGGCACGTTTCCCGGACTCGGGGACCAGGCAGCCTGGCAGGGCTGCCCCAGGAAACACTGGCCAAGGAGTGGCATGTTCACCTCTGGTTATGCCCAGTGCCTGTTGAGCAGCGAGAAGGGAGACCCAAACCAGGCCTGGAGGTTTGCAGGCAAGCTGAGTTCACTTGTTGGAGCTAGCCAGCTAGCCTGCCTGCCTGCCTGCCCGCCCGACTTCCTCTCTTTAACCCCCCAAGATAGCATTTTCTACATGTATATATACTTCTTAAAGCTCTATGCTGGGCATTGGAACTACATAGATGGAACTACACTTCTGTTCATTTCTATTCACTCACTCACTTTAGCATTCATTCCTTCCACAAATAGTTTTCTGGTATGTACTGGCGCCAGGCACTGTTCTAGGTGTTGTGGATACAATCAGAAACAACATGCAGGAGTCCTTGCCTGGTGGGAGCTCACATCCTAGCAGAGGGACAGACAATGACTACTAGACATAGTAAGTCTGTTTATCACACAGTAGATGGTAAATGCTAGGAAAGGAAGGAAAGAGCAGAGAGGGGAAGGGTGGGGAAGGGCTCAGTGATGAGAGGGGCCAGCAGGCACCTGGGGAAGAGCATTCAGGTGAAGGAAGAAGGTACAAACCCTGGGGAGGGCAAAGTAGTACTCAAGGCATCCCGAGGGACAGGGTGAGCAGTGCTTGGCTGCTCTGGTCGCCCGAAAGGCTCCCTGGCCTGCCTTTGGCTGTTTAACAGACTGTATTCAAAGCTGCGGACTCCCGGGACACAGACTTCCTGTGAGCGAGAGACTGGCAGGGAAAGAGGCCCTTGTTTTAACCACAGAAAATGGCTGGTTCACGGATCATTGTTGTCTGAGAGAATAGGAGAAGCCGCCCCCTCTTTGAGTTTACCGCTGCCCTGGGTGCCAGGCTGGGCTGACCGCACAACTCCTGGAAACCCTGCTCGGAATGTGCTTCCTCTCTCTCCTGAGCACTCTTGAGAACTCTTGAGGCTGTGGCACCTTGGTAGGTTCTTCCAAAGAATGGCTGGCTGGCTGGTTTCTCACTAGCCAGCTCCAGTGCCGGTCCTGTCTTGCCGTGAAAGTCCCTCTCTGTCCTTTTCTTCTGATTCCCACCTTTGCTATCTGAATCCATGCCTTATCACCTGGGTGGCATGCAATGTCTCTGACTCATCATTTTGTCTTCTACCTCTATCATGACAATATCTGAATCACTTTCAGAGACTTCTCTTTCCCAAGTCACCTCTTTACTCAGATACTGAGGCCTGTCGTTGTCTAGAGGACAGAGTGCAGGCACCCAAACAGCATTCTCTGAAAACTGACCCTGATTTCCTTATGTGTGAAGCTCTTTACTCCTCTCCCTCACAAACCTCCAAGAGTCAGCTCACTTTCTCTCTAATACTGTCCCAGCTCTGTGCTTTGCTTTTCCACTCCCCTGAACCTCTCTACCCTAACTATCCTGTATACAAAACCTGCTCAGGCAGTCCTGCCTCTACTGTCTCTGAGATTGGTAAACCTAATGTTTATTTCCAGTGCCACTCATTTAATAATCAATTAGATGGTCAACCTTGAAAGTTTTAAGGTCCCTCCCACCCTGAAGTTCTGTTCTACCATGTGTTTTTGCTGCTGGTTTTTTTTGGTTTTTTTGGTATCAGGAATCGAACTCGGGTCCTTGTGCTTTCGAGGTAGGCAGCAGAACCCCTGAGCTAAATTCCGGCCCCTTGCTGCTGTGTTTCATGTTTGTGTCAGTTTTCACTTATGGAGTAAGAGACCTGAGGCCTGGACCTTGCCTCCCTTAGGCTTCACCTTCTGTGATTTGGCAGTGCCCGGCACATGGTAGGAGACAGAGCATGGGTTTGCTGATAGCACATTCTGAACCCTCATCCCAGGTGTGTCAGTTCTCAGTGGTTCCCTGGGCAGCTCTCATAAGCTGGGGCTCGCACATACATGCCTTCTGATGGGAAGCTGATAAAGATGTGTATAAAGGAGGATCGGAGCTTCGAAATGTTTGTACCCTGAAAGGGGGTCTGCATTGCAAAAGGTGCCTGAAAACAGCACTGCTTAAATAGCATTCAGCTTTAATGATGGGGCTCTAGTTATCAGTGAGGGAAGAATGGTTGGCTAGGACCCCTAATAGGAGCCATCTCCCTGCCAGCTGTAGATTAGGGGATAGAAGGGAAAGGGCCATTTATGAGGAAACTCATCACTTGCTCCTTGGCTCCATGCAAACCTTACCTCCCTACCTGCCATCCTGAGAGGAAACTGTGTGCAAGGGCTGTCAGGGGGAGGGAAGCAGGTGTCATTTCTGCTCCTCTGTCCCTGGCCAGCATGGCTTCCCCGAGCTTCTTTGGGCACCTTGCTCAGAAGGAAGCACTGTGGGAACTAGCTAACAGTCTTTTGGTCCAGCAGACCCACTCCCAACTGGGGAGAGACAAATGTTACTCCAGTGAAGGAAAGTCGATGCCAGAGGACTGTCAATGGTGGACAGGATAAGCTGGACGTGGTGGCACACACCTGTAATCCCAGCCCTTGCTGAGTAAGGAGGATTGCAAGTTCAAGGCCAGCCTGGGCTACATAGCGAGATCCTGTCTCCCAATAAAACAAGAAAGACAGGCATAAGCACAGGGGAGGGAGAGAGGGAGGAATAAACTTTCTGAACACTTGTTATCTGCCAGGCGCTGTGTTAGTCTCATCCACGTGTGTGGCCTCATCTAATTATCCCCACAAACTTGTGAGGTAATTTCTCTTTCCCAGAACAGAAGTTTATTTCCTTCCCCACCTCATCCCTATTGTTATCTTTCTCTTTTCTTTAAGTTCTGCTCATAAAGTAACTGTTCATTATAGGCATGGTATATGAAAATAATATAAAAACATATGAACAGAAATAAGAATCATATATAATCTATGGCCATGTTATAACAATTGTTAGTATTTAAATATGTATATTCCAGGTTTTGAAACTCACTTCAACATATTTGATATCACATTGTATCTACCATGTCCTATTGTCTGTTTAATTCTCTTTATAACAAAAATACTTCAATGTCATTAAAAAGCTCTTCCAAAGCATCCTTCGTGCCTTGCAGTGTCCCAGTGTCCCAGTGTCCCAGTGAAGATACAACCAGTTTCCCAGATTTCTCTGAATTCTGGACATCTGTTTGTCTATCTTTTGAAATAATGGTTCAATAACATCTTGGCACCAAAGATGTTATCATTTGCTGAAGTTCTTTTCTTTTAGAAATATTTTTATTGATTTTAAAATAAAACATAATCTGGAAGGAGAGATGATTTGGAAGTCTGCTAGCTAGAGTCGTGCCAGGTCAAGTGATTTCAGTTATTGGAGACAACGGATGCAGGAAATTCTGGAGGTAGATGGTCAGGGTTCAAATGCAGGCTTTTTTGTTCTAGCACTGGTGATTGGACCCAGCGCCTTCGTACTGAGCTACATCCCCGGGATCTGCTCCCTCTTTTTTGAGATAAGGGCCCATTAAGTTGCTAGGTCTCCACTGCTTCTTGTCTCCTGAATGGTGACAGAGATAAGGTCTTCTCATAGATTATTAAGATTAAATGAAAAAAAGCTAGAAGAAAATATTTCGAATGATTTCACCATAAACAAACGATAAATACTTGAGGAAACCATGTTTACCATCATGTCAAGACGGCACATGGCACTCCATCAATAAGCATCATTTTGCTGTTTTTCTGACTTTTTTAAAGGATAGGTTTAAAGAAGAATTACTGGGTCAAACAGTCTGCTTTTAATTTTAAATAGTAATTTTTAATTTCTAATTTTAAAAGTAAGGATTATTGGGAGAAATTTAGAAAATAAAGAAAATATTATCCATAACCTTTCACATCACAATTGTTAACATTTGGAGGTATTATTTTTCAATATTTTTTCTAATGGAATATATGTATAAAACATAGCTGCATAAAAGTGGGATTATACATCTTATCAGCAAGTATTATATTATAATTATTATATCATTACAGTGGTACCTCGGTTCACAAACTTGATTCTTTCCACGATTCTGGTTGCAAACTGAGTTGGATAAGAACTGAATCAAATTCAATATTGACCTTATGGGGAAATTTGATTCAGTTCTCATCCAGTTCAGTTTGTGATCAGAATTGTGGAGAGAATCGAGTTCATGAACTGGGGTACCACTGTAATTGTTTTTGAAAATGTTTTACTAGCTATATAATTCCACTTTTTGTTTGTTTTGGTACCGGGGATCGAACTCCGGACCTTGTGCTTGCAAGACAGGCAGCGGAACCACTGAGCTAAATCCTCGGCCTCTATATAATCCCACTTTAAGGATGCAATATTAAAAATCTAAGCATTCTTTTGCTCATAATTGTTTAGATTTGTGTTTCTAAAGCTTTCCTATTAATAATTATAATGAACATCTGTGAATATTAATCTTTGACCTCATCTCTGATTATATCCTTAAAACAGATTCCTAGAAGTGAAATTACTAGGTCAAAGTGTATAAGCAATGTTATTGTTCTTGGTAGATATGGCCAAACTGTTCAAAAAAATCATTGCTAGAAACCAAGGAGACATGATCCATCATATAAACCCTGGATGATACTGATTATTATAGATTAAAAACTATAGTAGGTTTTCAAAGGTAGAATGTAGTTTGTCTTTTCTCTTTCTTTTTGTGTGTATGTGTGTGTTTTGCTGGGGATTGAACCCAGAACCTCAAACGTGCTAAGCATGTGCACCAGCCCTGAGCTACACCTGTAAACCTTGAGTTACAACTCTAGCCCCTGTTTAGTTTTTATTTTTATTGGTAATACTACTAAACATATTTTAAGTGTAGTTAGCCACTTGGAATTATCTGGTTTTGTATTGGTGTATTTCTTGTTTTAGATGAACTCTATGTTTTAAGCATATAAACCCTATCCTTATTATATTCATTCTTGAAGAATTTTCCAAGTAAGAAGATATCTTCATTTTTATAGACAAGAAGGTCGTGACTCAATGAGGGAAGTGAATTATTTAAGATCAGCCAGTTGGGCAAATGATCAAGTTGAGATTTGAACTCAGGTCTGACTGGCTTCAGAGCTCTAACAAAAAGCAAAAACAGGAGGAGGGGAAACAGTGACACTATAACAGTGTCTGTGGAAGCCTTAGAGGTGGAACTTTGAGCATATTCAGCAGGATTTCTGGAGGTCAGCTGTTCGAGGGCCCCGGGACACTTATGGAGGAGGTGGAACAAAGGGCTAAGGCCAGCTGTGCTTCTTACCATCACTGCCTTCAAGCTCAGGGATGTCCCTACACCCATCACCCTTTCAGGATCCCTTCAAAGGGTGGCCTCCAGCCATCTGCTAGTGTCCTCTCCAGATCTGCCACATGTGCAGTAGCACAACCTTTAATTTGTCCTCACCTGTATATTCCCAAGGCTTTGAGGAATATATTTAGCACATATTTAGGGATGGGTGAGACTCAGAGGCAATACCCTCAGTAGAGTCCAGCATCTAAGGGCTTCTTTGATTATCTTGTGCTACCCAGCCACACTGATTCCACTCCACAGTTTAACTGATCCTTGCTGGTTGGCAGGGAGAGAAGGGGGAAGAGGGGAGAGAAGAAGGAAAAGAGAAGGCTGGATTTCCTTAGGATGGGTGCACCTGCACCTGGCCTCCTAGTCTGTAAGCTTCTTGGCTTCTCTGCAGCCGCTCCACATCTCTCTCTCCTCCTAGTAGAGTTTTGCGTTCAGTGGCCTTGAAATCCCTGGGGACAACTAAAAGGGATCAAAGTATTGCTGAAAAGGCCTTGGGGCCTGCTTCCCTCTGCCGGGAAGGAAAGGGGAAAAATAAGGATAAACCTGGTAATGTAATCTCACCTTTTGGGGTCAGAGAGGTGCTGTTTCAGGCTGGGGGAGGTGGACTAGGAAGGAGGAAGAGGTGAGGCCCCTTGCTACTTGCCCTCTCCACACTCTCATGGCTCCATCTGGATCTGTCCTTAGGGAGTCTGGAAATGACCACAAATTTATCTTGGCAGTTGTTTCACTGTGAGAAATGGTTGGAGGCTCGCAGATTTGGGGAAGCAAGGATGGAAGGGTGGAGATGGTGTTTTGTTCTGTGAAGGGGAGAGAACTGTGAAGTTCTACGTTTTGAAGGGAAACTTGACCAAAACTAAAGGAAAACAATCTACAGGAAAGAATGAAGAGCACTGGAAACTTGGGGTAACTTTAAGAGAGTCATCTTTTCAGCTCTTAATTTCTTTAAAAGACAATTATCTAAAGCAGTAAAAACAATAGCAATAATAATGGGGCTTAGACTCAAGAACAACATATATGACAAGAGTAGAACAGAGGATGGGGTGGTAAAAGGCATTATACTAGTTTAAGTTCTTAGATATGAATTTAAGGTAGATGATAGTAAATTAATGATGCATATTGTAACCCACAGAACAAACAGTTTAAAAGTAAAGAGATTTAGCTAAAAAGTGAATAGAGGTAAAATGTGATACTAATACTTGATTGATACAAGGTGTGTATGAGGAGGAAGAGCCAATGGAACAAATAAAAAATAAATAATAGCATTTATTAATTGTAATACCATCCAGAAAGAGACAAAATTATGTGCTCTCTAGGGTCTTTCTAGCCTTCAGTATCTCTTTTAGTCTGAATCTCACTGTCAATTCCCAGTGAGAGAGAAGCCACTTTAGTTGAAAGGCTGTCTGGGTCACTGAGATCAGAGGGGAAGGATTAAAGTTAGAGAAGATTGTAGTTTTAGCAGCCAAGCCTAGGAAGAAGGCACAACTTGCAGTCTGAGTATGCTCCAGATGATGGCTGGGTTCTGTTTTGTGGTCAGATCTAAGGGTGAAAGTGAGCTGAGCTCAGACTGGGTATGGAAGAGCTGACCCAGGAGGGCTTGTGCAGTCTCACACTACAGCTGTTGGTGTATATTTCCCATTGCTCATGGCCCCTTTTTCCTCTCTCTCACCAGGCTGTGAGGAGCCGGTGGGGAAGTGAGAGGCAGGGCAGCCTACCTACTACTAGGCAGCCTAGTGTGAAGGGGCAGAGAAGGAGCCAGGAGGCTGGGCCAGGTAAGCCACCAGGATTGTACCTATCTCTAATAGGAGGCCATCAGAGGCTGTAAGCTGGGAAGTGATATGGTTTCAGCTGAGGTCAGGAGACTGATGACTCTGGCTCCTCTGTAGAGAATAGCTAGTAACAGTGACAAAGGAAAACCAAACAACAACAACAACAACAAGAAAACCCAGTGAACTAAGAGATAAAGTCCTGGATTCCTCAACAATTCCTTTGTGACCTTAGGAACGTCACTTAGCCTAATCTATCTTTAAAGTTATCTAGCTGTAAACTACCATTACTAAAATCTATGCTATTTATGTCATAGATACAGGGTAGGAATCAGTGATAGAAAGCTTTTAAAAAGTTACTTTTACAGAACAGAGAGTTATAAAAAAGCAAAGGCTGTGGTTATCTGCTTTCTTCCTCTGCATACAGGCACTTGCTAAATTCAATTCACCAAGTGGAATCTGTATGATAGTAGTTTTAGTTAATTCCCTTTATGAATATTGTGGTTTCTGAGACATTACTCATACAGTGGCTGGTTAGCTAATTTAGTTAATGAAACCAAACTCAACCATGGAAATTCATTCTCAGCCAGATTCTTTCCTTCAGTCCCCAGGCCAGGATAACTTTTAGTGGACTGTTGTTGATCACCACTGGCCCCAAGGGTTCCCCACCACTGCAGCATTCTCTGTGCAAAGAATGAGAGCCACTTCTGGGATCAGGGACCTGCTTCAAACCTGGCCCCAATTCTGGGTTGCCTCACTTGTGGCAATCGGGGATGTGAATTCAGCAGGAACTCCTGGGAAGTGTTCAAGTGTTAGTTGTGTTGTTGCTGAGCTAAGGTACAAGTATGCCCATTGACAGGGGATTGAGAAATACACCCTATGCCATATGAAGAGAGACACAGTTTAGTGTTCCTCCAGCAATAAAGTCAACCTGTGTCTAGCCCAATCCTGCAGGCCAGATGTCAATGCAAGGGCATTTTGCTTAATCATACATATACCCAAAGCAAAATATACCAAATCAAATGTGCACACAAAAAATGTAAGAAGCCGGGCACTGGACTGGAGATGTAGCTCAGTGGTAGAGTGCTTTACTATCATACAGGAAACCCTGGGTTTGATCCCCAAAATGGAGAGACACCATCCACAAGTACACTTTGGCTGATGGGATAAGTGATTTTGGTGCCAAAGCACTGTATGTGCATTCAAGCTCACTATCATTCTTCCCAAGTTGGGGACTTCATTCCCCAAAACACAAGGAAACTAACGTTAAAAGAAGTAAATGGATCTGTCCAAAGCCATAAAATGAATTTCAGAGCTAAGAGTAAGCCCAGATCAGTCTCATTTGTGGGCTCTCCTGTCTGCAGGTTTACGGTCCTAAACCATTTGTTGTGCTGTTTCTCTTTCCATGAAGGCCAGAGCCCCTGACATCCTGGAAACCCCTCAGGCCAAGGATGACTGAGGACAAGCTCAGCTGTTGGGGCTGGCTTGTCATTCCACCCATCAGAAGATACACGATCAATCAGCCAGCCTGAGGTAGGGGGCCAGTCATCCCCCCTCATAGGAGGCGTGCATCCCTATGGAGAATTCAAGAGCAAAATATTGTCATGTTTGTGCCTAGTTGGGGGCCAGGGACCCTCACTGAGGAAGGAACAGACCAGGGCCTGAGAGTAAGGAAGAGTTGGTGGCTACAACAGGGTGAGGCCTGGAAAAGGCCATGCCATGAGCTCAGCTGCCACCAGGAGGGATGCCAGGAGGCCTGAATGTTGTCCTACCTGGGGCCTGGTATTCACCAGCCTGGACCCCTCTGGAGCATAGGAGAAGCCCAGGCCAGGGCCACTGAGCATGTCCTGCACAGCCTGTACCTTCATTTCGGGCTCTTTTAACCTAACCCAGGCACAGCCCCTGTCTCTCTATCCATTCCCCCTCCAGAGCTAATGATAGGTTGAGTAACATAGGCTGCTAGTGTCTGGGTGCACCAATGGGGCTAGCAGTAAAGAGGCCCTGGGAACAAAAGGGAAGATCAGTGGGAAAGACAGATTATTCTGGAAAGATTGGTGGGGGGCCTCAGTGCGGTGCCCTCTGATGATGGGGCTGGGCTGACAGATCCCATGGGGTGACAAGGTGACTGGGTGTGGAGCAGGCAGGGAGGGCAGAAAAACCTGCCCTTCCTGTCAGATGCCCTCCCTGCCTGCCTGCCTCTCTCTCAACACTAATTTCAAAGTATAACCAGAGGCTCACCATGCCCCCACCTGTGGGCTCAGAGAGAAGAGTGGAGAGCTCACCTCAGTAGGGAGAGGCAAAGCTAACTTAGCCATGGCAAAGAGTAGGGGCAGGAATCTTTCCTAACACTCATAAAATGCTTTTGAATTTTAATAGAAACCAATTTAAAACTATCTTAAATAAAAACTAAGTTTGAAGATGTCCAAAATGTGTCTTACCTGAGGGTGCAAGAGTTCGTGTTTTTGGTTCCCTCTGGGACTACTTTACCTTGCTCACACTTTCCTTTGAAATTGCCTTATGGTATAAGAAAACACCATAACATTAATGATAGGCTATTAATAACCACATTTGTGTTATACTTTCCAAGATGCCTTTGGGCTCAGTATTGCATTTGACCTTGTCCCTAGGTCTATGAGATGGAATGATGAGAATTCCCACTTTGCAGACGAGGAAACTGGGATTTGAAGATGTCAGGCTGGTGGAGGACTTGAACCTGAGCTCCAGATCCTAAGAAATAGAGACCCAAACATTGGCTCCATCCAGCCTTTGGAATTCAAGCTCTGTCCCCACCAGTGCTCAGCAGCATCCTGTTATGCATGGACTTCTCAGCCCAAAGGAGAAAAGGCCAATGAGTATTTAAGTAGCCTGTTGCTTTAGGTCTAGCCCAGCTCAGCACCTGAGCCCATGCAGACCCTGTTCAGTCCAGTTCCAGCCCTTGTGTTTATACTGGGTCTTCTCCTTTTCTTTCTCCATCTTTTGAGGAAGTAGATAGGCTTCCTTTACTTTGGCAGAAAAATAAATTGAGGAACAAATGGGAAACGGGATTTTTTGTTCCTGGCATCTTCTCTGCCACACAACTCTAGTGTTCTTTGCCCCCATGCTCACCCCGGTGCTACGCCAAGACATGATGCAGTGCAGAGTTCTTGAGCACTGCCCTGAGGGACTTAAGCCCTCCACAGCTGACTTGGAGCACAATGCTCAGCACAGCTTCCCCTCCAGTTCCTCATAAACAGTCTAGCAGGGCCTGTGGAGTAGAGCCTCGTGATGCACTGTCTCTCCAGCACAGGAGTAATGGGAGTGGCTGGGAGTGGCCTTCCTATCTCTGTAACCACCATGGTAGTGGAAATTCTGGTCATTGAAATCTTTAGACTTCTGGAGAAAAAAAAAAGATATATTCACTGGGAAAGAGGAAGGAGGAAGGAGGAAAGAGAAAGGAGGAGTAGAGAATAGAAAAAAGAATAGGCACAGAGCAGGTGAGGGCTGTGCCCAGGTGAGAAATATAGTGGAACATTGCAGGGCCCAAAGACTTGCCTGAGGTCCTCTCTTCTCAGCTTGAGGGGCCTCCCCCTGGCTGCATAGAGCTTCGAGTAACTCCTGAGCTGGACCCTGAGGATAGTTTGACTTCCCTTTAACCCTAATTAACAGCTACCCATCTAATACTTCCAAGGCTACACATACCAATCAGTGTCCCTCCAACTTTAGGATGGCAGTACAGTCATTGGCTGTTTGCTTCAAAAGGAGCCTACTCCAGTTAGATTCTAGGACCCGCAGGAATTGGGCTGTGATGCTAATACCTATTGCGCAAAATGTTGGTATAAAGAGAACATTAAGGTTTTTATAAAACTTGTGCTGAATGAGAAACATACATTCTTCTTGTAGAAGGACTAAAGGAACATCCCCGGAGAGCTGAGCCAAGGGGCTGCACAAGGCAAGGCCATCTGTGCTGGATTCCACAGATGCTGCTGGAGTTTGCAGAGAAAGTCTCACCACGACTACCACGGTGGCCTCATAATTAGTGGGAACAAAATGAAGGTGAGAAAGCTAGAATGTTAGGACCAAAAGATGAGGGTCACATCCCACTCATGTGTAGCACGGGTATGACCAATATTCTCGATATGCTCTGGCAGGTGTCAATTTATGTATTCCAAGGACTGTACAAGCCATTAAGAACTGAAAACCTATGATGGCCAATAATAGCTAAACCTCTGCCAAGAATTTGAGTCACTCTGTATGGCCTGCAATTGGGTTTGAGACTTAAAAGAGAAGACTCTGTTGCTACCCTTGGACTGGAATGCTCTTCTTTGCCCTAATTGGAGAATTCCTGGTTACCCTTCGAGATTCAGCCAAGGGCCAAGGATTTAGCTCAGTGATACCGTGACTGCCTCAAAAGCACAAGGTCTTGAGTTTGAGTCTCAGTACCAAAAAAAAAAAAAAAAAAAAAGACAGCCAAAATGTTACCTTTTCTAGAACCATTCCCTAACCTCTCCTCCCTCTCTCTTCGGTAACTAGGCGCAGTCATTTCCCATTCCGAGTTTCCAGAAAAACAGGATTTTAACCTCTGAGGTATGGTATTCCATCTGTTTAGAGATTTATCTCCAATGGCAGACTAGGAACTTGACAGGACAGAGCTCTGAGCCTTTCTAAGCTGACTTTCAATCACATTGATGAGTGTAGGCTGAACATTCAAATGGTATGGAACAGAAGAATGAATGGGTGAGATGAATTTATGAAACAAGAACCCAAATGCATGCAGTCAAAAGGGACAATGCCTTCAGTGCAACAGAATTTGAAGAAGGGCTTTGACAGGCTGCATTATGTCAACACTATCATTTTATTACTTTAAAAATGAGCTGTCTACTCTTTTTTTTTGGTGTGGGGCTTGAACTCGGGACCTCACACTTGGGAGGCAGGTGGCAGAACCACTGAGCTAAATCCCCATCCTCGGGCTATCTACTCTTAACAGGTAAAATTAGTTTGAGATTGTCTATGGTTTTTTCTACTACTCTTATAATTATGGCCTTAATTATTCTTTGAAACCTTGACATCTGAGCCATATTCTGTAATCTCTGATACACATGAACTCTGAGTTCTTCGCCTAGGAGTCATCCACTTAGGGCTTTACCACTGGCATGTTTTTAGGCCAGAAGGCATCTCTCCCCCATAAATTACTAACTGGCCAAGACTCATTTTAATTTAGTCTAAGATAGAAAAAAATTTGAAGAGCTAACCTGCTACAATATAAAATTAAAAATTAAGATATTGCAAAGCGAGACACATGGTCTAAAGGTTTGCTTTGTTTTTGAGGATTTTGAGACAGGATCTCACTATGTAGTCCAGGCTGGCCTTGAACTCCTACCTCAGCCTTCAGAGTACTGGGATTACAGATATCCAAAGATTTTGAAATGTCTGTATCTTGTATCCTTCCTCTCTGGTGGGCCATTGAGCACACTGGGCACACCTGGCCTTGCAACTCCAGGATTCATACACCACAGACTACAACCCTCAGGGAAGAACAAGTTTAAACTTCTAAGTGTTTTTCAGGCATTCTCAGCATTACATCCCTGGTTTTCTTCAATAGGCAAAGGCAGAGGCATGCACTCAAGAGAAACATAAATTTTACAGTGAGGTTCATGTAGGAAAATATTTCTTGGCTTGGTACCTGGGCAGGTACCTATGTATGTGTGTGTCCATGCAAGTGTTTTTGGTACTACATCCACGTGTGCTTTAGAAGTTCTCCCTACTTAACGCTAACACTTTAGAAGAACCCAGTTTCAATCCCCAGAATGAGACAAATGTAAAAGGCACTTACACATCCACTAGAAATCAAAGGATATTTTCTACATTATTTTTACTTTTTATATCTAGTGCTCATTTGATACCAGGTGCGTTGCTAGGCAATGAGGATGCCAAGTTATTTTCCCACCTGCTATCTCTAGCCTCACCCCTCTTGCTAGCCTGCCTTGGTCCCTCTAAAGTAGGGGGGAAGAAAAAGATTAAGAAGGGTCTTCTTCACTCTCTCCTTTCCCCTTTCCCCTTTCCCCACACCCTCTCTCTTTTCTTCTCAGCATAGGTACCGTTGCTTTTTAAATTTCCTCCAGTTATAAGAGGTGTTTTCCTCTTTGTTATCTTTGTGAGATTCTTGCAGTTCTCTCCCTGGTCCCCACCAACTGAGGTCTTTGTGGCTCCGAGAAGGCCTCTAGTTCAGAGCCACTTACAATCCTCTCTCAGCTTCTGCCTCTGATGACAACTCCCCCTTTTTTTTCTGAGGTCTCCTTGAAAACATTCATATGGACAGGATCCCCTTGAAAGCCCCAGATGGTTCCTCCTCTTGTGGTTTCCACATCTGGTCCCTGCATGTCATGTACCACACTCGACCCAGTGATCACTATGCAGATTTCCCCTCAGAAGTGTAGGACACAGTCCCCCTATACTGCCCCCTGTACTGCCTAAGGTCATAATCCTGCCTCAGGTCAGTGAACACCACTGACTGATCAATATAGGAGTAGGAATAGCCCGTCACCCCTCCTTGGGCCGACTCTGAAGGGCCATCTCAACTTCACATCTCTCTGGAGTTTGGGAGGACTTTGTTGAGGCTGTATAGAAACTCAACTTTTCCATGTGCCCAATACTGCTTCCTCTCCTGATCTCCTGCAGGTGCTAACCCAAGAGCACATTCCAATAAACCTCTCATGCACTAATCTTGCCCCTCGGGGTCAGACTCCAGGGACTCCAACCCACCCAAGGCATTGCCATGATGTAGGTGACTAGGAGTAACTTCCAGCTGCAGCCCTCCTCTTGGCTGCCATAGACCACATGAACCAGGCTTCCGGAAGAAGATGGCCTCCTACATTCTGCAAGTTTCTGTTAACCTCATGCACTGGCCTTGGAGACAGAAGTAAGGAATGTCCTCCCTTCCTCCATGGTGTGGGAAGGAGACTGTTTCTGATGTTGACAGCTCTCAAAGTCAAATTTCTAGTTCTCCTCTGTATCAGTCTCTGTAGTCCTTTGAAGTAGACAGTGGCTACAGAAAGCACACAACCATTTTCCAAAAGCTCTTTCTTGGATTCTACACTTTGGAGGTGAGTTTGGCAACTACTGTCTTAGAACCTCAGTTGAAATTGAGGCAGAAGAGTCCCATTTTAAAACTCTATTACAGGCCAAAGCCATCCCACTGGCCATGAGGGATGTCTATGACCCCACTCTCTGTGACCCTCAGCCATCCAGGTTCTAGGGCAGAGATGCTTTGGGCTTGATGTCATCATGTTAAGTGACAGAGGACTTTCATTTCTGCTCATGCCTTCTAAGGTGGGCCTAGCATGTCCTTCCTATCGGCCGTTCCTCTCACATGGGTGTTATTCTATCACTTCAGAGATCACACCCATTAGCTGGCTGCCTGGCCAGTCCAGGCGAGGCCTCTTTGTATCCTAGAGGTAGGCATGGCTGGGACATCAGATTTTTCTGCTTGTTCACTCACTCTCTACTTCCTCTTCTCACTGCCACCAAATTCTTCCCATGTCTTTTGTTTAGATCCCATGGTGGCAGGGGGCAAAAGAAATCATTACCATTTAAAAGATGCCTGTGATTTCAGAAGGCTTAATAGTGAGTAAATTTGTATTCATCATTTGGGAAATGTAGAGTGCACTCAACTGTACTGTTTCCTGGCAGGAAGGGAACTCTGTTGCTCTATTTCCTGAGACTGATGCCTTGTTTGCCTCAATGCAACAGAGCACCATGGTCATAGACCAATGACTCCTTCATTATTAGCTGAATGACAGGGAGATAAATTCATGACTTTACCCTAGAAAAACCTCAGCCCTACACGTAGCAATGGAAGATGATAGTCTCTAAGTCATTGGTAATCTAGGTGAAAGAGGTGGAGAGGCTGAGGTTAGTTATAACTGGATGCTTACCAGTGAGCACTTAGGCATTTTAGTTTAAAAAAAAAAAAAAAAGGTTGACCCTTTCCTCAATAAAAATCAGAGAACTCCTTTTGAAGGGTGACAAATTCTGGATTTGTGGGGCCTAAAGTCACATGGTTAACAATAGACATAGATGGTTTCGCCACCTGCTGCGCAAGCGCAAGGACCCGAGTTTGATCCCCGGTACCAAAAAAACCCAAAAAACAAAAAACAATAGACATAGCATATGTCTATGAAACGATCTCACAACATTGGCCTGAACCCAAGCACAGGAATATGGTTCTGCTCTTGGAGTTCAGGGACAGGGATTGTGAGGACAGATTTTGTAAAGTCACAAAAGGGGTTGGTTTTATTTGGAGTAGCATACAAGTGTGAGGAAAGGGGTGACTCAATAAAGCTTTCACTGGAGAAACTCATAGCCTCTGCCAGACGGTCCTTCCTCTCATCTCTATGCCTACCTCTTATGCCTTCCCCACCCCAAAACCTTAATGGTCAGACCAAGTTCAGCTTCCTTCATTGTCAAACCCTTGTGGCTTCTCTTGCCTCTTCCTGGTCCCATTTGACAATGCATTGGAAGTTGTCAAGTACTAAGGAAATAGTCCAGCCTCCCAAGATCTCTTCTGCTAAAATCCTTCACATTCCAGTCTGATTTCCAACTGCATTCTGGATCACACTGTCTGTTACTTTGCTAAGACTACTGAGGCCATCTTGCTTCCACCTGACTTCAGTATCTCAGGTGCCTGGTCTTTACCAAATTTGTAAGTTAACTCCTCATCTCTAGTTCAACCTTTTACAAAAAAGAGAGCGAGCTAGAGACCCTCTTCTCAGTGCCACAGCCGTTGTCCCCAAGAAGTACAGGGGGAATTTAGGAAATAGGTGGAGAAATTTGCTAGGAAATGGGCAACTCACTCTGCTTTTAGGCAGCTTGGGAGCTTTGTTTATGGGTGCTCTCTGCTGCCCTCTGTGGCCCCATCAATGTCTCTAGAGACACTCCACTAAATCTGGGGACCCAGCTCCCCCATCACCTTTCAAAGATTTTCCCCATGGACCCCCAAAACTAAAATCAGCTTGCATCTGGTTTACATTCTCAGCTCCTTCGTACAAAGGTTGCTGAGCTGAATCCTGGAAGAAATGTTAAGAGATCATCGGGTCACAGCTCTGCTCTAAGCAAGGCTGGGCCCAATCCTTTGGGGAATTATGTAGGGCTTTTGGTGAATCTCTCAGACATTGCCAAAATCCCAGACTCTTCAAAGCTATTCCCTGGGATTTCCACAAAATCTGTCCAGTTGTTTATCTTAGCTTGGGGACCTTTCACTTATAGGGCAAAATTCCAATTACAAAGAGGCAGGCTGGCCATGGGGAAGGAATTATATTAATATGGTTGATGTACTTTTAAGTGATCCTTCCCCTCTTTTGTAGTGCTGGGAATAGGTGCTGGGGCCTTGTGTATGTTAGCCACACACCCAGCCCCTACCTTTCTCTTAAAAAAAAAAAATCTTCAAAGCTCATTTCATAACCCCCGCCCCCAATGGCTGAGGGTTGGGGGATGTTGCTTTGTGTGGGGGCTATTGCTTTGTGACTTGTTGACATACTACAGGGCTCACAGGCTCAAATGCAGAATGACTTTGGGCGCTTAAAAACCGCCAAGGTGCCTGGGTTTGTTTTTGTTGTTTCCACCACTCCAGGCCCAAGTGAAATAAATTTATAGTGGATTAGAACTGCATCTACCAATTTGAATCTCTCATTAAGATAGATACATGTGTCCACTAAGATCAGCTGGCTAGCGAAGCGCCTCAGGAAATCACCCTCCAGCTTCCTAGAGAGAAATGTGCAGTCTTTGCAATCACTGTGGAGCATACCACTGGATTTCTACAGCGGCTCTAGGAAAATGAGAAAAAGTGTTTTCCCCATTTTCTGTGGGTTCCCCCTCCCCATTCTACTTTCTGATGCCTTTTGAAGGCTCCTGAAAATATCTCCACCCCTTTTCCTGTGTATAAGAGCAGGAAATGTGTGTTTATTTTGTATTATAATGCTGAAACAAACCATGCCTTTCCCCCTAAAATCGTTTCTGTATATGATTCTAATATAAACTGGTGAGGTTGAAGGGAGAGGTGCATGGAGTTTTCAGGTCCCAGAGCAGACCAATTCTTGATCCCTTGTTTTCGCTTCAACTCACACCTGTGAAGCCTATGGGCCTTTCCTCAAATTTCAGAAATTAAGAGCCTCCCCCGTTCTTTCCTTGCTGGATCACCGTTGGGTCCTGGGAGAGCACCTAAGCGCGAAGGAGACGCCTGCAGCACAGGTTATATACAGGTACCAGCTCCCCACGGTGAATGTAATCGTTATGTATTGAAAACATACACCAATGAAAAAGCCCTGGGCTCTAACCACTTGGAAGAGCTCTTAGATCTCCCAGGACTTGTAGTCCTCAGGCTCCTAGGATTTCCATGGAACCCTGGAGACCGAGAGGGCAGGCTGAGATCCAGTGAGCACTTGGTGCCAACTCTCACCCCACGATCACACTGGGAAGCAGTCGTACTTCTCCAATTCTGAACTCGTCCGGCCCGACGCGGAGGGGTGTTAAGCAGGGTAAGAGGGAGGAAGGCTGGACCGCTGCAAGACCCTCCTCCCCGCATCTTCACCACAACCAAACTTCCCAGCACAGCTCGACAAACAGAACGTGAAACGGATGAGGGGAGGGAATGGCAGGCGCGGCCCTAGCTCAGTTTCCTTGCACCGCTTTTCAGACCCAATTCCCCACCTCCTCTCTCAGACCGCAAGGTTAGCAGCATTCCACCGCAACGAGCGCGTGGCCCAGCTCAGATGCGGCCATCGACTTCCTCCGAGTTATCCCCGCCCGACCCAAGGGGTCACGCAGTAGGACGAGGACGGAGGGGCTCTTCGAGGCCTAGCTGCGCGGGGCAGTCTCCGTGCCCGCGGCCCAGCCCGCTTCCCAAGGGCGTGCGCGGGCGGGAGGACAGCAGCACTGTGCGCTCCTGAGGGCCGGCTCTCCGCCGCCGCTCAGCCCGTGCCAGGTGTGCTGCCCGGCGCAGAATCCCACCCGTTCACCGTTCACCCACCACCTCGTGGTCCTCAGAAATAACCCGCATATCTGTAGAAGGCGGAGGCCAGGCGCAGGGGCTGCCCGATCGCGGGGCAGAGGGCGGGCCGGGGTCAGGGCTCAGGCTGCGGCCGCACCTCCCCATTGGGCGGGACCAAGTGAGAAGCCGGGGCGCGTGGGGCCGGCGGGGCGGGGCCTGCCGGGCTCCCTCCCCGCCCCCAGCGCCCAGTGCGCTCCCGCCCCCTGCGCCCAGCGCGCCCTCCCCTGGCGCCTCCCCGTGCGGGTCACTGGAGTTTTTAAAGTGCGCTGGCAGCTGCGCGAGCCGCACATTCGGGAGCGGCTCGCGGCCCTGTCTCTGCGCTCGCAGACCTCCCGCCGCAGCTCTCCAAGGGGGACCGTACAATCCTCGGCAGTGTCCTGAGACTGTATGGTCATCTCAGCCGTCGCACCCGCCCGGACCGATTCCTGCCGGCTCCGATCCTTAGAGACATTTTTATTTTGTTTTTCACTTTTTTGAAAACCCAGAAAATTGACTCCAGTTCGGGGAAACAAAAGGAACTTTACTTCCCTTCTCGAAGCTCCCTTTTCGTGTCCGACAATCTCCTCCCACTCCTTTCTCCGACCCCGCCTCCAGGTGCAGGTTCCTCCCCGTCACCTTTCTCCACCCCCTTACCCCGCACCTAGGCGGCCCGGCGCCCGCAAACTTCACCTGACAGTGCCGGGCGCTCGTGCCCGCGCGAACCTTGGGAGCCGGCGAAGACGAGGCTGCCGCCCCTACTGACCAGTGAGTCCAGGTGCTCAGCGTCTCCAAGGGCCACGGCGACAATGACAGCTGACAAGGAGAAGAAGAGGTAAGGACGGTGGTCCGAGGCAATGGCCGAACTGCACGGGACTGGCGCGACCGCGAGTGGCCCGGAGAGGCGCGCAGAGGTCCTGGGTCCTGGCAGGTGACCCGGAGGAAGCGGGGCAGAAAGCAGGTGCCGGATTTGGCGAGGCGGAAGGAGATGACCCTGGAGGTCGGGGTGTTCCAAACGCTCTGGTCTTGGGGCAACAAACTGCAGCGTCCAGAAAATTGGAGTGTTTCTGGTTTGATGACCTCGACTCAATCGGGTCTCACCTGCTAGAGCCGCGCCTACACCTCTGTTTTCCTCCAGGACCCCCCCCCAGGGGTCTGTCCAAATGCCCTCACTTGCCCGCGCTGCGCCCCTAAGTGGCTTGGGGCGGAAGGGGTGCCCTCCTCGCAGGAACGAGCCCCCGCCGAGCAGCGGGGACTCCGCGGAGGTCTCCCCTGCCAGGCACCACCCCCTCCCCGCGCCTGGATGCGCGGTAGAGCGGGTAGTGACCTGGGTTGCCCTGCGGGGTCAGGTGTCTTGGTATGCAGGGCGGGCATGGTGACAGGGGCGTCCCCAGGCGACTGACTCCTAAGAGGACAGAGAAGGACAGCCACGATTTGCCTGCCTGCCCTGAGAGCCGTGCGGCACTGGGTGAGAGGCGCCTCGGTCAACCCAGCTGCCCTTGCGAGGGCCCGGCCCTCTCCGCGTGTGTGGCTCTCGCTTGGCCTCTGGATCCTCCTGTCTCCACCCGCGGGAGCACAGCAGCGGGGAATCGGTGAGGAGTTGCGAGGATCGAGGCACGAGGGGAGGGACTGCCTGGCCCCGGGGCTCGGTGTCGGAGCTGACTTGCTCCTGTTCCGAGCGCCACTGCGGGACGGAAGCCAGAAACGGCGTATCCTCGGGTCGAAAGCGCGGCTCCCACCTCGGGGCAGCGATAAGGATTTGATAACCCAGGCGAATCGCACCCGTCCTGGCCCGGCGCCCGAGCGCAGCGCTCGGAGATCGCTAGGAGGAGGGACCTGAGCGTCACCCCTCTGTCGCGCCCCGGGTCCTGAGGTCAGGGCGTGGAGGAGGCCCCCGAGAGGGTGGCCCGAGTGGCCCCGGGGCGCCGCGGCAGCTCTGAGGGCCTGTATTCCTTGAGCTTTAGGGTGCCGTCGCAGTTCGTAAAGCCAAACATAACGCTAATCGTAATGACCGAACAATCAGAAAACAAAGTTATAGTCTGCCCTTTGGCAAGCGGCGAGCGTTTCGGGCTCCAGAGCCAGCTGGGGAACTTATTGTACATTTTTACAGCTGCGATGCGGATCGGCGAATGTCGCAGTCTTGGAGGAGGGGCCTGATAATCTTGACATATGTGTGAAGTCTCGGCGTCTCCCGCGCGCCTTGTTGCCAGGTCCTGTGCTATTATGCATAGTAATCGTCAGGACAAACTTAAGAGTAAGGGGGATTTTGACACAGCCTGCTGAAGTGCCCGCTTGGTTAGAGGGCTGGCGGAGAGGTGGAGGATGCCCGCGGGAAAGGGAAAAAAGTTGGGTAATGAGTCTCCAAATTACCGCGAGGGCGGCCGCTGTAGGAGACCTTTGCGGGGAATGCCTGTGGAATCTCTAGGAGCCCACTGCGTGTGTTACGGCGCCGCCAGAGTGGTGGCCACCCTCTGCGGCGACCTGCCCGGAGTTTTGTGCCAAGGAACGGTAGAACAAATAGTGTGTCCCTCTCCACCCAGAGCACCAGGAGGAGTTGTCCAAATCCCATTGGGCTCATCGTTTTGAGACTCCTTTACTTTTCTCATTGGGTTATTTTGGCTGCAACCTTCTTGAGGGACCAAGATGTCATTAAAATTTGTGAACCCAGTGTATTAAAAGTGTGGTGTGGCCGCCGGCCTCGCAAGCGCAAGGTCTCGAGTTCGATCCCCGGTACCAAAACAAACAAACGCTGTGGTGTGACGCTGAGGGTTCCCTGTTGGTAACGCTACCCACCAGTTATTGAAAGATTTGTGTTTCTTTTGGTTCAGGAGTAATTTCTTCTCCAGAGTTGTGTCATATTCCTTCTAACAGTAGCCCTTCAAGAAGTGGGTAGGATTATTTGGCTCCAAAATGTTCTTATGCCGATGAAGATGTTAAAATGTAATAATAGAGAGTTTGCTTTCTAAACAGTACCAAAGTGGCTCTTTTGGCTTTTGGTGGAGTGACGGTCTCAACCAGCCAGGTTCCTGATTCTAAAAGAACTAAGTGTGGAAGTTCTTGAATGTGGAGATTGATTTCGGAATGGTCAGGTGAATGTAAATGAGATGCTGGATAATCAGGGATCAAAGTCCAGTCACAAAGCCAGACCCAGGCCTGAGCACTTTTCAGAAATGCCTATATTAGTGTGGGGCCCATGATGGGAGGAGAACTGGACACTGGACCAGAAGTTTCCAAACTATTGTTCCCTTCCCATGTTAGCTGGGCTTGGTTGTTCCTCTGCTAACATAAAACCAAGGTTCATTTTTCCCATCTCTGAAGGAAAAATATTGCTGGACAGTTTTTGTCAATTGAAGCATATTTTAAATTTGTATTTCTCCAATATTTTATATTAGTTTACGTTTTATTGCCAAAAAATGCAGTAGGGTGCAGAATTAATGTATCATATTATGAGTTCAGGTATTTAAATTTTAATTTATACAGCTTTCATGAAGTTCAAAAGAATACAGTGGCTTCAGGTTTTTTTAGTGTTGCTGATGAGAAACTTAGGATTTTTTTCATAAAGGATTTTGGGAACTGTCCAGTCAAATATTTCTTTCTCTGGATAAGGTCCTGACAGGTTAAAATGACTTCTGTAGTCCCAAGGAAAATTAGTGCTGATAGGACTCAGAACCCTGGTTCATTATTTTCAATTAGTATGTATTTTTTTAATCATTCCTTGAAATGCCTCTATCCAATAAGGATGATTTCAAAAGGGATAGAATATCCTGACGCTACCACCCAAGCCGCTGAACCTTGTAGAGCCGTGGCTTTGTAGAACTTTGCTTTTCTAGGTACTATAATTATAAGAGCCTGCAGCAGGAGTGATTCTGGTTTGTGTTTACAAAAAAAAGAAAAGGCGGAGTTTGTACTTAGTCTCAGTACTTGTAAACTTAAGAGAATCATGAATTCATTGTTTTAGTGCTCTTCCTTTATTTCAGTTAGAAATAAGTATCTATGTAGATAGATCTTACTAAACAAAAACTAGTGTGAGGACTCAGGTGGGACCGATTATTTTGTGAATTAGAGAACATTCCCACGGCTGCTTGATTGGTTCTTGCACGGGGAAAATTGGCATTTTTCACTAGGGGTGAAACCATGTGACTAATTTACGTACAGTGTAAATCAGTTTTTGTCTCTGGGTATGTATGCATAGGGTGACGCTCAACTCTCTAGGAATCTGCTATGTGAAGTGTTTAGAAATAGAAGGAGCCAACTAGATAATTCTTAGTGCTCCAGGACTAAGTGTCCAAATACATTTGAAAAGACTTGCTATTGTTAATTATCCCAAGATTTAGGCTTTTCCACTTTTAAGAAATCTATCCAGTAGTTGCTTTTTGTATCTTCCCTATCCTCTGTCAGCTTGATTGTGTCCCTTTTCATTTTAGCTTGATGGATCTTCCCTTTCATTTTTAGTAGTGACAGGTCTGGCTTTTACCAACATTGTGCAGTTAGTGGTGTTTGCCCTCAGGGTCCTAATGCCCTTTACCCCACACCTACTTCTCCCCATGGTACCTATTCTCATAATGATATTCACACCAAGGTGTGAATCAATAAGATGAATGTGTGTTGAAAACATCCTCCTAATCTGGATGAAATGCTGAAGAGAAGACTAGGACACAGGAAATATGGGTTATGGTCCTTGCCTTCAAGTTGCTTAGTCTGATGGGGGGGGGATACAAATGAACTTAGCTGAAAATATAAATAGCCCGCAGCTTACACGTGACTTTTCTGTAGGGATCATATATTTTGAAGCGAAAGATAAGGTCTAAGCAGCATTTCAGGTAACAACCACACACACACACAGTTATGTAAGAGTGGTATGTGTGGGCGAGTGTGTGTGTGTGTGTGTGTGTTTGTTAGGGGAGTGGGGCATAGAGTTCCTGGGGTCACACACAGTAGGTGCTGGCTCCCAGAGGTCTGGGGGGGTGGGCGGGGAAGTTGGTGTTTGGGGGCAATGAGAGAAAACAAAGTCCAAGGCTATTCTCTATCATGAACTTTGTCACCACAGACAGGCTCCCCAAATCGCCTGTTTGCTGTGCTTTATACACTTGCTGTGGGTGAGGGGCAACGAGGGAGGAATCTGGTCCAGCTCCATAAGCTGCCAGGGCGCAGAGGTTCCTGGTTCTGTGGAGGATAGCAGTGGAGACAGCTGACTCCAGGGGGCGCCAAGAAAGGTGGGGGCTTTTTACTGAGACTAAATTGTCATCAGCACTGAAACTGTGTACCAGGTGTTACCTATAGACGTACTTTTTTTCCTAAAAGAATGCTGTTTGGCTCTTACTGGCCTTTCAGAGTTGTTTGATCTGGAGAAGGCAAGCCCTTGCACTTGGATGTCTCACTTGGTGACCATTTTGCATTTTAGAATCTTTCTGTTCAGGTCCCAGACCACCCCTACATTTCCCTGCCAGTGTCTTTCCCTGTCTTGCCGGGGTGGGGGGGGGGAGGGCAGGAAATTGGTGTGTACATCTAGTAAAGATTTAGAGGTGCAGCTTTACCTTACCTTTACCTGGCTAGTATACCTGTCCACCTGCATGTATGCCCTTGGTAATGGATGGAAGGGAAGCCAAATGCACTGGACAGGGTTAATTTTGGTGTGATTCATTTTGGTAATGCTGCTTAAAGTGCCTGTGAAAATAAATCTCAAAGAGTTATTTGGAAGTCCTTCTATTTCCTAGGAATATGTGTATCCTTAATAAAAATCATATCATATACACAAGGACAAAAGATTGAATGCTTAGTCTTATTTGTGCCACCACTGTCTTCAGAACTTCACATGGATTAACTCTTTTAATCCTCATAACAACCCATGTGAAAAGCCCTGTTATTATCCCCACTTCACTGTTGGGAAAGCTGAAGTGTATAGCAAGGTTACTTCCCAAGGTTTGGGTAGCATGGGCAGAGCTGAGAATCAACCTGGGCAAAATGTTGCCACATTCCATACTCTCACTGTTCCATGCCTCATTTTACCCAAGAGACCAATACACTCATTTACTACCATGTCTGAATGTTAAGCATGCTATAAATGATAACTGCTTTTGTTGTATTTATAATTATTATAATGACCTTTCTCTTTTGTGACTCATTCCTTATATCAAACCTCACACAGTCAGGGATTGAAGATCTGAAGGTAGACTTGGAACCCTAAGAATTTCTTATTTTTCATAAATTTTCCTCAGCTTGGATGAGAGGGTGGTTCTTTACTGCCCCTAGAAGTTCAAAGCTTTCCACCACCCACCCTTTGCTGGTGGCAGGACTTCAATAACTACCCAGCCTTCGGACTCCATTGTGCTAGAGGACCTGTGAGGAGCTCTTCCTCTATGGCTTCTGAAGAGCCATTTACCAATCAAGATACACAGGACTTCCTCTGGCTCTTTTGATCTTTTGAAATTGCAAGCACAGGAAGGAAAAAAATGGATGGGAGGATAAAGAATAGCCATGATTGTTGCAATCATATGTTGCATCTTTATAGAGCCCTTTCTCTGGTGAGCCCCAAGCTTTCTCAAGAGCTGGCTTCTGCACCATGAATCTAGAGCACTTCAGGAGTTTTCCCAGTGCTTCATTAATGACTGCACTGATGCATAACAGAGGGAGAAGCCAGCCATATTGGCAGCTGTGCATCATCAAATGTGTGGTGGCTGCCCATGAGTATATGCCACGGTTTTCAAGAAGAGGTTGGGTGTCATTGGATGTCTGATCCTGCTATTGAAAGACACAGAACTGATCTGAAAGCATGAAGTTCAGGAGAGTGTTGGAGTGCTTTGAGGTCCCACAAGCCAAAGAGACAGGTATGTAATAGGCCAGAATGTTATCTATTTATAAGTGGCCTTTTTCTAACATCTCAGAAATTACTGGTTCACTTGATTACCTTAGGCTATTTGCAGGAACCACTAGCATGTCACCAAAACTCCTATATTATGGCATCGCCACCAGAAGCTAGACATGTCCCCAGGAGGTACATTTTCACCTCTTGACTTGGGAAGATTCTTCAGTTTTAAATTATAAGTGATTTCTTTGCTAGTAATGACTGCAGACAACAGATCCTTTTCTCACGCAGAAAGATACTTTAGAAAGGGGAGCTTGTCGATAAGGGAAATTATTGCATTAAAATATGTGTATTTATTTGTCATGCATCCACCTGACTCTTTAAAAAAATTCTATGATGCTCCTTTTTATACACCCTGCATTCCCCCTCTTGATGGCACCCTTCAATAAAAAACAAAAAGACCCCCAAACTAAAAGGTAAGTGCTAGGAGTCACAGCAGATTGGTGGCATTTTCCTGTTAGGCTGTGTAATCAACATGTGTGCCCAAAAATGGACCCATTATGTCATATCTGTGACTGTGCTGGCCCCACTACCCTGTTGGCTGTCCCTATGCTAGAGGTACAGCCAGTGACACTTTTAGAAATGGGTTTAGTGGCTTCTTTTGACCTTATTTGTAGTTTGAGGTGCCTGATGTTGGCCTATGACTGGGAAATCAGTAGTTTGTTATGAGGAAGAGGACTCATGGGATCAGTCTGAGAAGGCTCAGAAACACTTCACAAATCCTTGAAAATATATCAATTAATATTAGAATTTTTTGTAATCATTTAAATCACAATGCTTTGTGTCTAGGCAGACTATGTTCTCTCTGTTTCTCTATGTTTTAATCACTATTAACCATCACACATATTTAACTCCTAATTTAAAAAATTGTACTGTTAACACTTTATGTAAAATGTGTCCTGATTGCCTTCGGAGAGGAGTCAGGGAAGAGAAGGACAACCTACTGGCCATATCCTGATTTGGGAAATGGAGGTCCTAAAAGATGCGGACCACACCGTCTGTAGCACAGCCTTGTGTCTGTGATGAGGCCGGACCCCTGTGTACCACCTCAGGCTCCTGTTAGCAGCTCACGGGCCAAGAGCACAAAGCAGTGACTCAAACTGCTAGGTGAACTCTTCTCATTACTAATGAGTAATTACAGCAAATATTTACAAGCCTCCTTGCTACCTTTATGACTTCCTGTTGCTGAAGCACTTTGGAGTGTTGAGAAAGATTGTTCTGGAAAAATACATCATGCATAGTTGCAGGAAAGAGGAGGGCCTTTAAGCACACAGGAAAAAAAAAAACCAGTTACTTGGCTTTGTTTATGAATTCTATGTGGAAACAACAGAAAATTATGCTTATGAGGGATGGTTTGAGAATTCCAAATTTCAAAACAAATTTTTGGACTATCAAAGATGTGGGAAAATAGGACAAATGATATTTTTGGAGAATATTCTAGAAATTATAGGACTCTGCAAAGTAGTGACTCTTAGTAAAGTAAAATTTGGAATTGAAGCATGAACTAGTGGATAAACTATGGAGGAACATAGGAGTTCCATAAGATTTTTCTGAATGAAAATATTCATGCTTAATAGAGTAATAAGACATTTAAAATATGCTATGTGGGGGATTCAAAGAGCAAAAAAGAATATCATTTACTCTGTAAGATTCCAAAATAAATCCCAATAATGCTCATTTCCTGTATATTTAGTTGAAAATGCAGTCTGGTGAAATTGCTTTCCCAGTAAGTTTCTGTAAGGCACTGTAATCTTGCATTTCTCTCCTGTATGTCCTAGAGTTTTCAGCTGCTATTTTAGAATGGCAGTGTTCACTCCAGCACTGGCTGAGGTCGATGGAGCTAATTTTGGTGCCCAGAGTAAAGGGAGAGAGAAGGCGTGTGCAGAGCCAAAAGGGCTTTTTGGTCCTGGGTTTGGAGCAGCATGGTGTTACCAGACATACCACATTTCACCTTTAGAACCTTTATTTGTGTGCTTGCACAACAAGTGTTTACCCAGATATTAAGATAAGGAAAGTATGAAGGTCACATTTCACTGGTGACAAGGGAGCTTCTATAAATGTGGCCGTATCACCGTGCTGCAGGAGTCTGACTTAGTCTCTACCCAGGACTTAGGAGAATTAAAGGTGGGTGGGGCATGGAAGCCAAGACCTTCCCCAGCCTCTTTTGGGCTTTCTTGCCACCTCTTCAGGTTCTGGCTCAGTGGTGTGGCCCTCCCACTTGGTGAGGCTCTTTGTGGTGGTCAGGTAGTCAGAGGGAAATCCTAGTTAGTATGTAGTCCCCAGCTCTGGAGTTTCCTGGCTCTCCATGGAAATTTGAGCCAATGCCTGTCCCTACTATGCGACTGAGGAGGGAGCACCCAGGCTGCCAATATCCCTTCCCTGTTCTCTCCCATGTGGTTTGCAGGTGTTGAGACTACCCGCATTTTAGGTGCCCTTGGTAGGATTGCTCAGTGCTGGAAGTATAGAAAGGGAATGTCTCTTGTGAACTTGGCATTTCTCTGAGGGACTTTGAAGGATTAGTGAGATACTTAGAGCTCAGCATTCTTCTGAAGGACAGCCTAGTGGCAGTGGGGTTTACCTTGCTGCAGCAAGGAGCCTACTCCAGCTCTCTTGCTCCACTTCCTATCATGCAATCTGCCTTCTGCCTCCCAAAGCCACAAACTTCCTCCCTCACCCCAAAAGTAGTGTCAGGGTCCTCATCCTACCTGCCCCTCACAGTAGCACATACCTAGATGCTTTTTCTGTCCTCCTACTCAAATAGCTTATAGTTTCTCCCCAGCTTACCCTGAATCCCATAGTAATTACCACATTGGCACCACTCCTCCATTTCTTACTAGCTCTTGCTTATGTTTGCCAGAGAGCTTGAGTATATTTCCTTGTTACCTAATGACAATTCATTTGTTCTTGCCCATTGCTCATGAGCAGGGATTCTAATTTTCTAGTGCATCCTGTAATATCTTGCTGTTTCATTGATTGATTGATGCTGGTGATTGAACCTAGGACATTCACACTAAACTATGTCCCTAGCATCATCATTATCATCATTATTATTATTAGTAGTAGTAGTATTGAAACAGGGTCTTGCTAAGTCACTGAATGGCTTGGGCTGGGTTCCTCCTTCCTTAACATCCCACAGTGCTGGGATTACTGCTATGTGCCACCATGCCTGATTCCTGACTCCTCCTCCTCCTCCTCCTCCTGCTCCTCCTCCTGCTCCTCCTCCTGCTCCTCCTCCTGCTCCTCCTGCTCCTCCTGCTCCTCCTGCTCCTCCTGCTCCTCCTCCTGCTCCTCCTCCT
>NW_004624738.1:27759583-27866430 GCF_000247695.1 Heterocephalus glaber
CTCCTCCTCCTCCTGCTCCTCCTGCTCCTCCTGCTCCTTCTGCTCCTTCTGCTCCTCCTACTCCTCCTACTCCTGCTCCTCCTGCTCCTCCTCCTCCTCCTCCTGCTCCTCCTGCTCCTCCTGTTCCTCCTGCTCCTCCTGCTCCTCCTCCTGCTCCTCCTCCTGCTCCTGCTCCTCCTCCTCCTCTTCCTCTTCCCCCTCTGCTCCTCCTGCTCCTCCTGCTCCTGCTTCATCTTCATCTGAAATCGTGTTCAGGGTTTTTTGTTTTTGTTTGTATGTTTTTGAAACAGGGTCTCTCTCTATTGTCCAAACTAGCCTTGAAGTTGTGATCCTTCTGCCTCCGTTCCTGAGTGCTGGGATTACAGGTATATATTATGACCATATCAGGTATTCATGCCGTTTCTTTTTTTAATCACAGAAATGCTTTGTCAACGTCCCTTGGGTTACTTGATTTTGTTTTTTGTTTGTTTGTTTTTGTTACTGGGGATGGAGCTCGGATCCTTGCGCTTGCGCAGCAGGCGGCAAAACCACTGGACTAAATCCCCAGCCCCTTGGGTTACTTGGAAAGCCTGCCTCACTCATTGTCCTTTAAAAGAAAGAAAAGTTGGAGGAGGGAGACCACAGGCAAACATGACTTTATATCAAATGCAAGCATCAGGCTACTCTTACATTACTGTTATGTCAGTGCTTCACATCAACAATGCCTTATACACTATACCAAGGTAGGTACCAGGCATACAACAAAATATTCCCTTAACCCCCATTAAAAAATGTCCAGGTGGAAAGTTGTGCTGGGGGCACCAGCCCTCAGAGAGCATCTTCCCTGGGGAGCCTGCCTTGGTTAGCGGCACATTGGTTTTCTCTGTATTTATTTGGTTTTCAGTCTATACTTTATCGTCTGTATGACAGTATAAGGAGAGAGCTGAGTAGGTTCCTTGTTGCCTGCAACTTGCTTTCACACCTTGCTTTTGAGTGATTATGTGATTATCTGTCACTGACCAGCAGTGAGATGTTACACCCTTCAAGAACCAGGACCCAGTCATCTTTTCTTGTTCTTTTTTCCCCAGAGTGCTGTAGAAGAAAGGTCTGTCCGCGCTGAGGTGCTCAGTTGTTTGTAGGCTAATTCTGTGTCAGGAACTTGGGAGCTTAGTGTGAGGAAACCTTGGTGTGGATCATCTTAACCCATCCTCATTGTATGTGCCACACATGCAGTGAGATTTGTGAGGTGCTGGCCTCATTCCGGTGTGTGATTGTTTATAGGTTACCTCCCATTTCAGGGCTGTGTTACATAATAAGATTACAAACAGGTGCTGGATGGACCATGTATTCTAGATCTTGTATGTTGATTTATTTGTTTAAGAGGAATTAAGTTGTGTTATGTATGTGTATCGACTCTTCACAAGAAATATAAACATTATGGACTGCAAATGTACTAGTGAAAAAAAAATTGAGATGGCTTATATTAATGGGTACCCTAACCGCATTTTTAGGACACTGCTATATTCTTGGGAAGTCAGAATTAGCTCAGATAAAGCATTGAGTCAATAGCAGGAGACTAATCGGAGTTAAGTGAGGGTGAATAATGCCAAATGGATCTTGTGTGTTGTGAATAGTTAGAAAAGGAAGTGATTGCCTTAAGTTACAGGGAGGTTTAACAGAGAAGAGTTAAACTCCAGGTCTTAAAAATTAGGTAGAATTTGGATAGGTGAATGGGTGTGCAGCATTGCAGTGGAGGTTGTCAGGGTGAGCGAAGCAACAGGCCAAGAGTAGGCAGTGTGCAGGCTGGGACTGGTGAAGGCTCCTCCCAGAGCTGAACCTGGAGCTCTGTTAACAGATGGGAAATGGAAACCATTTCCTGTGCTGTGCTGGAAAGTTCAGGAACAGGCTTTCCTGAGTCATGTTTCATGAATCTTTGTGCTGCCTTGCTGCCACAGGAGTAGCGCCTGCCTCTTCTGGAATATTATACCCTTCAAGGTTGTAGTGTGGTTGTAGTGTGAGCGTCTGGGGATGGTTGCAGGAGGCCATGGCTACCCTCTGTAATACCGACCTCAAGGGCTCCCTGTACCCTTAGGAAATCATCTGTGAAAAGTACCCAGATTGCTCTTTTGGGCCTGCCCCATCCTTCACAGTAATACTTGCCATATATAAGCCTCTCCGGGTACACAGTGGGAGCTGGAAGGGGACCACTTGCTGTACCCTGAGAGAGTAGTGACCTTCATCTGTGTGTTCTCATCCTGGTAAAGCCTTTGTCCCCTTGATGTTTTCATTCTATCCCTTCTTGCCATTTCTCATTTTAGAAAGATAAGATGTCCTTTCAACATTCCCTTATTTGTAGGAACTTAGCCAAATCCAAGTCAGATTATCCTTCCTGCCAATTTTACTAGTAACTGTTCATCTTTGGGCCTTGTGAAGAGTGGCCCAGCTATTCCTTGCTCTTCTTTCCTATTTTGTAGCCACACCATTCCCTAAACCCTAGCCCCAGTGTTCTTGGTTTGATACTGCGAGAAGATTTTAAAAAAAGGTGTGTGAGGGGAGTCATCTTTCTGGAGTCACCTGGGTGGGGCAGCTGGACTTTTTCTTCTAGCAGGTGTAACCTTTCCCCTGGAGGAATTTAGAAGCACTTAAGGTCACTGCTGAACATTTGTGGGCCAGGCCCTTGCCAGAGATCCCAAATTATTGGACAAGATCCTACTCCAGGAACAGCAAAGACCAGAAAGTCTCATCCAAGTCAGTTTATCCTGTCTAATGTTTCTTTGAGGAAAGCTATGGCTCTTGAAAACTCTTGGCCTGAAATTGATGTCACAATGAAAATTGCACATCTTGTCTTCTACTCCTTTTTGACATGTGCAGTAATCAGCAAGTGGTTATAAAACTGAGAGATTGCTGCCCAGTCCAAGCAGAATTGGTTGGGCCTTTGGGTCCATCCGCAGTCATTTCAGTGCATAATCTGTGAGCATCGGGCTTAAGCCCATAGGAGACAAATGGAACATTGCCTGCCCCATCTGGGACTGTCAGAACCAGAAAGGGACAGACAGTCCAGACCAAGGGGCTGTTTGGGACTTGGGCATCCCCTAGGCAGTTGACCCAGGTCAGAAAGTGGTATTTGTTAAGATCTTGCCATGGCTAAAGATAGGAGTCTAGCACCTGCTTTCCAATAGCTCCAGGAAGGAGAAAGCAAGGTATCTTAACCAAGTTCATCTGTGAAACCCATGATTGGTTCCATGACTGTTCTTTTGTGTTCATTTTCTTTTCCAAAGTAAAACACACTTTTGAAAAAGTCTAAAGTTCACCTCTGCCAAACTTCTAACAAGCTCTTTCCCTCACCTTGGTCAGTGAGATGCTGGGCTTGGGTATACCTGGAGGTGATGCATCCCTGTGGCCACCAGCCAGCTCAAGGACTTGGGAGATCTCAAGGACCAGAGGGATAAATGAGTCTGAGCAACTGTGAACATGGATCCTCTGTCTTGAGCCATCTCTGGAGCGTATTTGAAACCACTTTCCATCCAGATCAACAGGTGCCTTGTGGTTTTAGCCACCTGTAGCTCCTTGTGTGGGCCCAAATATTACAAGGCTATGATGACAGCCTAATTCTCCTTGAGTTAGATCTTCAGGACTGCTGTTTATTTTGGACAGTGACAAACTTTCTCCCACTTGAATTTCTGTGCCTCCACAATTAGTGTCAGGATGACCACAAGGGTTCTATATTTCTTAGGCTTTGTCTTGCCAAACAGATTATAAATGCTGCCACAGACCCTTCCCTTTCTTTGTGTACCTGGCAAAGCCTTCCTCCCTACAAGATTCAGAGGAGGTCTCAAAAGTCTCTGGTTGGGCCAGGGAGCTCAGTGGTTCTGCCACCTGCCTCGCAAGCTCAAGGTCCCAAGTTCGGTACCAAAAAAAAGAAAAAAGGCAGAAACAAAAAAGTTTCTAGGTGTCTTACTTTTCTAGATCTGTCTCTGATGTGTGCGACCTAGGACAGGAGATTTAACCTCTCCACATGCTCCCCATTCCTAAATGGAGGTTAAACATACTGGTTGCTTTGTTGAATTCCTATTTTGAGATTGAATCCAGGTAGAGTTTTGTAAAACCATATCTCTTCAAAGTATATTTTAAAACTCAGTTTTGCAACCATTATCTCCATGGAGAGACCTTTGAAAAGTATAAAGTGCAGACCTTCAAGGTGTCGTTATTAATAAGCACAGCAGTATAATCATGATATAATCATTAGGTGCATTGTTACCTATTGAATTGATCTGACTGTGGTTGGAAGGAGCCTTAGGAGAATCTAAAAGTGATCAGCAAATTGGTTCTCAAGCCTCCAAATGCCCCTCCTGGCTGAGCTTTTCAAGGCCATGGGCTCTTGACAATTATAACTTTAAGGTGTGAGTGATATTTTTGCCCATACCCCAAGAGTAAGGAAATCTGATCACTCCAAGGGACCAAGAAAACTCCTGCCTCAGGTCTCACCTTCTCAGGGCAGACTTCCTGACCTCCCTCGGTTAACCTCCATCCTGTTCTTTGTCTCTCTTAAACAACACACCCCCATGTTGTAATTTATTTGTTTTCTCGTTTACTGTCACACCTCTCAGGCTGTGAGGTGTGAGTGCCTTGCTGGCCACCTGATGTGTCCCCAGTGTTTCGGATGTGTAGCACGTACCTGTTGCTTCTTACATATTCAGTGAAATCATCTCAGGTTGCTGGATCTTTTCCCTCAATGTTATCATTTCTGACATTTGTTCAGTGCTTATTTTTTTTCCCTCAGGGCTCTAAATGTAGATTAAAGCAGTTGTCATTTTTGTCACATTGGTGAAACAAGCGAGACGCCAAAATGTGATCACCGCCCCAGGGACTGGCAGTGCCTATGTGAACAGCCTCCCAGCCTCAGACTCTCCGCAGGAACCTTTGCTGTCTCTCTTGGCACTCACTTTTTCTGCTGTGGTGATGTTATTGTTTGTCTTATTTGGCAGTGTTTACACTGGAGGAGTTGGGGCCATTGTGTGTTGATGGCGTCTGGAAATATACGACAAAGTCCTAGGGGAATGCCACTGATTTCTTACCACAATTAGCAGTGGTCAGGCTGGGCCCTGATTAGGTGGGTGCTGCCCCTGGCCCTACACAGCAGGCTCTGTGAATTGCCTGGCCCTCTACAAAAGCGAAGGGCACTGGGGGTTCCTGCAACCACAGCCCCATTTCTGTCCCGTCCTAACTCTCTCCGCTCACATTGGGGTCCTTTCTGCTTAGGAAAATGTGTTGTGTGTAGTGGATTCCTGTGCCCTGGTGACTGGAAAGGCAAGTGCTAACCAGCTGGGTGACTACCCTGGGCCTCAGTTTCTCCACCAGACAGATGGGACCATGGACCTAAGGTTCTGGCTCCAGGGTGACCTGGGTTTGCACTGGGGGCTGGCCCTGCCTCTCGTTCCTAGTTCTTCCCTCAGGGAAGGAAGGTGGGAAGTTCAAGGTGAGCAGTGGGCTTTGGAGGAAGCTTCTCTGGGTCCCTGTGACTGCCTCTGTTCTAGAGGCAGTTCCATTAGACTGGAAGTCACTGTTGGGTCTGACCCAGCCCATTCCCATGGGAGCAGCAGAATCTCCACCCTCCAGAAGGAGGTGGACTGTGGTATAATGGGGAGGCTGCCCCCAAAGGGAAGCTGTGTTAACAAGAGGGTCTGTGTCTTCACCCACTGTTGCCAGGCTGCTGGGCTGAGTGACAGTACTGGAACTGGGAGACTTGGCTCCAATTTTGACACCATCACACTAGAGCGGTCCCACAGACTCCCTCTGAGCCTCAGTTTGCACATCCGTCAGATGGTTGCTATAATCTCTGCCCAGCCATTTGGATTGGTGCATCAAGAATATAAACTACCACAGGAAAACAGGTTATTACTGTAATATGTATACATGTGGACATACCTGGGGACTCAGGGCTGGTAGATGATTGACACAAATGGCCCGAATGCACTAAGCCTGGCAGCCTAAGGCAGTGAGTGAGAGAATTGAACTAGAAAGCTGGTGGCCTTGGGAGAAGCAGGCCTGAAATTACTGAATGAAGTCATGTATATACTGGGGGGAGGTGGTGTGCTGAGGGACAGAGGTGAGTCACAGTGCAGAAGTGTTGGGAGTCACCTTGAACTTGGGCCAAAAAAGTAGAAACACTGGGACACGGGTTTATCTGCCTTATATCAGGTACATCAAGTTCTGGATGGCCACATACTGGCCAGAGATTTGAGGTAGCCTGGTCTCCCTTGCTGCCTTGGGAAGGCCTTCTGTTGGCTTCAGCCCTGCTGAGCAAAGTCCGCTTGCTCACTGGAGTTCACACAGACTCCTTGCCAGGCCTGCCCAGAATCCTGTCTCCTGTGACTTCCTGTGCTCTTGCATAATATTTCCTTGCCTCTTGAATGGCTGGCCCTGGTGTGGGGGCAGCTCAGTGACGTTACTGGATGGAGAGCAGGATGTGGAGGGAGGAGGAGGATATTCTGATTCACCCACAGGTGCTCTGGGTGCTGGACGACCAGGGTGGGTAGCAGGGGCAGGGACCCTCGAATTGTTTGATGGAAATTTTTAGCAAGAAGGGAGTCAGGGAAACCCTGCAGGCATATGTGTGCACACACTCATATCCATGAAACGTTTCTCTTGTAAAATTATTTTAGAAGTAGCTAAGTTTGTTTTCTTCTGATTATAGAAAGTACACATGTTCCCCATAAAAAGTCATCAAGAAGGCATCAGGATAAAAATAAAAATCACCAAAATTCCTCCCACTATAACCACTATTAATGCATTGGTGAATATTATAACCTTCTATATAATTAATATTGATATACAGGTATAAAATAATACCATCTTGCATGCTGTTGCAACAGTTCACCTTCTGTACAGCAATATGTCAGAACTATCTCTTACAATTAGGATCCATAGATTTAATAAATAGTGGCATTACATTCTGCTTAATGGATGTATCTTGATGAAACTCCTATTCACTGACATGTCCAGGCTCAAAAAACAAGTGATAAGTAGCCCAAAGAGTATTTTCAAACCTGAAAAGCAGCATCTCTACTGTGTTTCTGACCAGTGTTTTAGCTCTGGTATCCCAGAAATAACTACAAAATAAAAGGTTATGTGCCCATGTAGGCCTTTCTCTAGGCTTAGAATAATTCCCATGATTACATAGGAGGCTGCAGCGATGACAGGTCCCAGAGCTGGGCCAGGTCTCACTTTGGCTCAGATGATCTCTGAGTCTGGCCCTTGTGTGTGCTTTGAGCAAGGAGCCACTAGCTGGTAAAACAAGTTTTCCTTTGGTGGCTTTCCCGTGCCCACGATTTCAAAGAAGCTCCATTTTAAATTGTAGTTGGTTATCACCCTCCAGAAATTTTTGACACAATCCATATCTTTCAAAGGTACTCTTTATATAGCAGTGTTTTCATGGTATCTAAAGCTTTAAAGCTTACATACTATCATCCAGATTTGCTTATAGTTAGAAGATTATGAAAAAGATGCTATCCATAGGACATTTCTATAACACCCCTAAAGGTTGTATACTTTTAGGGGTTATGATTAGCTTTCTGTCTTAAATTGCTAAAAGTGTTACATAGATTTGTGGTAAACTTCAATATAAAGAGGATTCCTGTTAATTTTTGACCCAGGTGAAAAATTACATCTGCCTATTTTCTTTGATTCAGTTAAATCAAAGAAATACTCAATTCAGTATAAAGATGAAAGTTTTAAAATGAGGCTGGGCATGATTGTTTGCATTTGGGTATTGTTAGGTTTACTTTTGAGACAAGAAAGATTGTTTACAAAAGTTCCCTGTTTCAGAAATTCTCTCTAAATCAAAAACCATGATAATGCTAGTCAGTTTAAACACATTTATTTTAAAGCTCTCTGGGATCTTTTAAAATAAAAATTTGCAACAGAATTTGGCACTAGTAGACTGCAAAGATTTTACCTCATTTTGTGTATAGTTGTCTACTATCCAGGCAAATGATCTATAATAACAATTTGCATAATTATAGTCTCTCCTTCAATTCATTTGCCCTGGACTCCTTTTTCTAGAATTACTGGCCAGACTGTTATTACATCAAATTCTTTAACTCTGGTATTCCGAGGAATGAAGATGGAAATAGGAGTTAGGAAAAGGAAATAATAATCTTTGCTTTTCAAGGTGTTTTTTTTTTTTGGTACTGGGGATTGAACTCAGGTCCTTGTGCTTGCGGGGCAGGCAGCAGAACCACTGAGCTAAATCCCTGGCCTTTTTCAAGGTTTTTGGTGTATAAACATTTAGTAAGTTGATTTTTGTAATTGCTCTCCTTACTTGGTTATGACCTGATTTTGGTGGGGTCCTGGCCATGTGTGCACATTTGGGAAGTGGAGAGGGACAAGACTGAATTGGCCCTCAGAATTATGAAACAGGACTTTGTTAAAATTGATACGTCTGTACGATGAGCATGAAACAGCTGTTGACATGGCAACTCCTACGTGGAAAAGTGCACGCTGCCTGCAGATGACTTTTGCAGTCCTCAGTGTTAATTTGATAAATGGCTTTTTTAATAGTAGTTTGTGGGCTAATGGAAAGGTTGAAGCAAGCCTTCATTAACAGAAAGGAGGAGGGGATTTTGAAGCTGCTGGGTGTACACACTGGAGAGGCACAGCCAAATCTCCATTTGCAGCTGAGAGTCTCTTTGCACAGCAGAAATGCTTGAAGCCTGGCCAGCAAGAGCGCATTAGGAAACTGCCTGAAAAGTATGCATCTGCCCTTATTGTAGACTGCACACATGGAGAGGGCTTGGAGTCCTGTTGACTCAAGATATTTGCTTCATTGTGGGCTTTAGCCTGAGTTCTGTAGAACATTTGTGTTGTCTTTTCCCTTTCGTGGTGCTGGTGGGGCTCTAAGGTGGCCAGCTCATCTTTTTTGTTGTTGAAAAATAAGCATAATATAAATATTTCCATTTTAGCAATTTTTAAGTATACAGTTCAGTGGCATTAAATCCATTCACATTAATGTGCTGCCATTGCTGCTATCGATCTCAAGAACTCTTTCATCATCCCAAATTGAAACTGTATTCACCATTCGTACCTGCCACCAGCCCCTGGTAACCATTATTCTACTTTCCCTATGTAGTTGGCAGTTCTCAGCACCTCATATAAATGGAAACATAAATACTTGTCCTTTTGTGTTTGGATTATTTCACTTGGCATAATGTTTTCAGTTTATTCAGGTTATAGCATGCATCAACATTTCATTCATTTTTAAAATGGTAATATTATTATCTGTATGTATAAACCACATTTTGTTTACACATTCGTCTACCAATGGACATTCGGGTTGTTTCCATTCTTGGCTGCTGTGAACAGGGATGTATAAGGATGTAGTTGAGTCCCTGCTTTCAATTCTTTTGAGTATATATCTAGAAGTGAAATTGCTGGATCTTACATTAATTCCATGTTTATTTTCTTTGAGGAACTGCTATACTGTCTTCCAGCGCAGCCATGCTATTTTTTATTCCCATCAGCAATGCACAAGGGTTCCAGTTTTTGCACATTCTTGTCAACACTTGTTGTATTCTGATTTTCAGCTAATAGTCATCCCAGTAGATGTGAAGTGGTATCCAATTGCAGTTCTGATTTGCACTTCCCTAATGACTACTGATTTATTTATCTTTGTAAATATATTGCCCTCCCATTCCCTACACATACAGCCTGGGTAGAGATGGAATCACTGGCCCCGTTGTTTATACCTGTGAGGTGTTTGAGGGTTTCAATATAATGATATTTGTTGGGAGCAAAAGGTGTCAGGGAGGGAGGGAGACACCATATGATTACTGTATACAGTACAGGCACCTCCATAGACCTATTTCCAAAGTTTGTGTTGTGGAGCAGGTGAAACTATTTTAAATAGAAGCCTTTGGGACTTAAGTAACTGAAACTCTGTGGTTGAGATTTAACTAAGGCAATCCCACTGTGGGCTGTATCTACCCTGTGTAATCCTTCTTGATTTAGGGTGATGCAGAGGCATAGGTATCTCTCCTCCCAGAGAATAATCATTGTTGTTACCTGCTGCAGAAGCCTGAGTCCATTTTCTTTCCTCTTTCTGGGGAGGAAATCACCTAGACATCTTGCCAAGCACTTGCCTAGGTCTTTGAACCACCTGCTTTCTAATTTCTTCACCTGAAACAATATACAAAGCTCTCCTCTTCCCCTCCATGTAGATTCTTAAGTTGGCAGTTTGGATTTCTGTCAAGGAAGGAAAAGAAGACTTTACCAATCCCCTCTTCTGAGCCTGGCTCTTTGCTAGCTATATGTAGCAGATGAAAGCATGGCTTCTGTCCTTATAAACACTGTAGGACTTACAATGTAATATGTGCTTTTTTTTTTGGCAGTACCAGCGATCGAACTCAGGACCTTGCGCTTGCAAGGCAGGCATGGTGCCACTGAGCTAAATCCCTGGCCCTGTAATATATGCTCTTTAATTGTATTCCAAACTTGAGTGTGCATCAGGGCCTCCTGGGGCCTCGTTACAGATCAGACCACTGGGCCTCATCCCCAGAGGTTCTCATTTGGGAGTTGGGGGGCAAGGCTGAAAATTTAGGTTTCTGACAAGTTCCCAGGTAAGGCTGTTGTTGAGAGCAATTGTTTCATTTCAAGCCCATGAAATAGGCATTTTTCCTGTTTATAGATGTGGAGCTGAGACGTTGCAAGGCTAAATAACTTGCCTTGGGCCTTAAAGACCTTAGATGCCTGTGTCTGCACTTGGACCTAGGAGGGAAGGCATGTGGGGCCCAAAGCATCTTGCTGTTTCCTTTATGTCAGGAATGGCAGATGCACAGCGCTGGAACATCCCTATTCTAGTCTACTCCCGGACAGGCAAGAGGAATCTCTGACAGCACCCTGAGCCCAGAGGTGGCCTTGGAACCCTGCACACACTGCTACCCACAGCCCTGCTGACCCATCGGTGGGGTCAAAGTTTGTTATCCCTGACCTACACAGCCTCTCTAAATGGAAAGGTTACCAAGAAATCAATCTATTAACAGCTGAAAAAGGACTTCACCTGAGTTCCTGTCTAGCCTGCTTAGAAGAGAAGTAGTGGACTGGGAACTGTGTGACACATACAGCTTTCCCAAAGTGTACTGGGACCTCATGAGTCACGCCCTACAGTCCTAATGCAGCATCCGGGTAGCCTAGGGCATTTACCTGACAAGCTTTAAAATATAGATAAGGTTAATAAGGAGATTTTTTTTAAAGCTGCCATATTTTTCCTAATTCATGTCTCTTACAGTGTGCTCTTTAAAAAATTTCACTATTTGGTACTAAGTTTGGTGATGGATATAATTTAAATATTGCTAAGAAAGGTAAACATAGTAGGTGCCAGAGGCAGTTATGTCCACACATGATGAAATGCTTTAACCAGTAGATAGAAGGAATCAACAAGATTATACAAAACGATAAACTCTGAATTTATATAGCACTTTTGAATCCCCAAATTATCCACAGATTTACATTCTTTCTATGTTCTTAAGGAAAAAAACAATTGATTAAAAACTGACCAAGCTCATCGAAAGAATGGTTTTTTTCTCCAAAAGTTGTGAATTGCACCAGGCATTGCTACCGTTGTGTGACTGGATGTTTGTTTATGTTTTCCAAAGGACCTTCATCAACATCAAAGCAGAATTTTGCACAAATCAGGAGTCTCCTACTCTACGTGAGTGATCAAAGGAAACTGCTTGAATTCTGTGTGATTTTCCTGTCTTCTGAAACCATCTTCCTTTACCTTTCACATGTTTCTGCCAGCCCACATGATTCCTGGCCCTTGTCACCTTCTCCAACATTTACTCTACAGCTGTTGTGTGACAGGACAATCTCTGGTCTCCTTTGTAAGAAGCTTAAAAGCAAGGGCAAGGATAAACAATGTTTTGGTCTTGTTTTGAGCTTCTTGCAGTACTTAGCGAGGCCTATGCATAGTAGATGCTCCATTAATATTCATGATCAAAATAAATTCCTAAATCTTCTGAGAATACAAAGCATAGGTGTACGTTGGAGGTAAAGAAAGGTTACTCTCAGCACTCTTTGGCCCAGGGCGGTCTCTGGCCAAACCAGGGGATAGAGAGGGAACACAGATGCCTTACTTCTGCTGTGATACGGCTGTTGCTGGGTGAGACTGTGACATGCTGACTCGAATGAGAAATACTCATCCTTGGTCAGCTCCCAGAGGCCACAATAAACTGTTTTGTTTTGTTTGATGCCTGAGGATCAAACCCTATGCATGCTAGGCAAGTGCTCTACCACTGAGCTACATCCCCAGCCCTGAAGTAGGCTTTAAAGCCATGTATTAAAAGCAGAAACATAAGTGGGGAACTGGCTCCACCTTCTAAAAGACTTAATGTTAGAAGCAGAGTCTTTCATGTAATTGTTTTGTTAAGTATCAAGGTTAGAGAAATCCAAAATTGATTAACATTTCTGTTCCATAGGGCCAGGGATTTAGCTCAGTGGTTCCGCCGCCTGCCTTGCAAGCACAAGGTCCTGAGTTCGATCCCCAGTACCAAAAAAAAAAAAAAAAAATTTCTGCTGCATACTGAAAATGGATTGGGTTGGAGCCAGGCTCATGGCCTGCCTCAGTCTTTCTTCTGCCCTGTGTGCCTGTGTGACTGGGTACAGGCTTTTGCTATAGTTTTTGCATTGGGAGTTCCCCAAGGACAGAGAGGTTCTTTAGTATCTAGGTATGTTCTAGAGCTCTTTTAGGGTGTGTGTGCAGTGTGTCTTTAGGGTGGAGGATTGCCAAAGGAGAACCCCCCTTCTCTCCCTAAAAGCACAGAGAAGAAAATTCCCCAGGGCCTGTTGAACCCAGTGCTCTCTGGTGGGCAGTAGCTCTGGGTATTCGGGTCAGAGTCTTAGAAGATAAAGATTGTGAAAACCATTTCTGTATTGCATTAAAATATTAATGTCCTTTGGAATTGTTGAGGTAGTTACTTTTGGGGGAAAGCTGTTTTGCCCTGTCCATCGGAGGTGGGAGGAGGAGCACAAAGCAGAATTCTGCTGATGTGGGTGTTTGCTTAGGGCTGAGGGACTGGGAGGGGCACCAAGGGTGTGCTTCCTTTGTGGTAAAATCCCTAATAGCCCCAGTGTAAGAATGTCCTGTAGGTAGGTGAAGGATGCCATGACTCACGCTGGTGGTGACCTCTTCACAGTTCAGCTGAGAATCTAGGTAAATCAGATTGGATGAGGGAGGTGGTAGGGAACTAGTCAGCCTTTCCATTGCACAGCAGGAGAATGCTGGCCTGGGTACTGGATACTGGTAGCAGGAGGTGTTGGAGGAGTTCCACAGCCATCTTCTCTGTTCTTGCCAACCAGTACAGGAAACTCCTTGGGGTATGCACCCTCATTTCTGGTACACTTTATAGTATAGTGTAGGTGGTGCATGGATAAACATTTTGGTGATAAACTTGAAATTCTATTATATTGATGATTTTCAGAATTCATGTTAGCATTTTTTGCTTTCAAACAGAAATTACAGAAGAAATAGAAATCTACTATCTACAAGGTTAGTGAAAGCCTGTCCTCTTCACCGCATTTAAATCCTGAAAAGAGAAAATAGCCAAGCGGTAGTGATGACTTCCTGCAAAGAGAACTGTGACTAGGGGGTCCCAGTCATTCTTTGTTAGGGGCAGCCTGGCATAGGGTGAGCAGCAGTCGGTGTGAAATGGAAACAATTCTGAGCCATGGGGATTGGAGCAGCTCTGGCCAGGCATCAGTGGCCTGTGGGGGTATTAGCCAGTTTCATTTCCTGTGTGAATTAGAGAAACACTGAATCTTGTCATTGTTGATGAGTCTCCCACCAGCAGGGGAGTAACTTATACTCCTGGGAGAAGCTGGATCAGTGAGGAATATGCTTTTCCCTTTAAGCTTCCAGTCCCCACTGCCTGCTATGAAGAGAACCAGACCCTCTGGAGTAGCTTCACTGAAATACGGGGGCCAGAATGAGTCCTGGCACAGAGTGAAAGATAGTGGTGGGGGGGGGGGGATCATGAATGGGTGCAGAAAGGAGTGGCTGGATAACCTGCCTGGGGCTGAGCCTCCCATGTGACTTCAAGGTTGTGCAAGAATTGGGCAACATTTGGCCAGGGTGGAGAGACCTTGGCAAAGGCATTTGCACTCCTAATAGATCCTTATCTCCTCCATAGGAAAAAACAAGTATTAAAAGATCTGCACAGCATCTGAGGAGGAGGAATTTGATTACCTTACTGGCCCAGCATACTTCATTTGTACTTTCTTAGAGTTGTAGTCAAGATCCCAGAAGATTAGAGAAGATGTCTTTGTTCCTGCCCATAGAAGCTATAGTCGAGTGGGAGCAAGGTAGGGGTAAGACAGACAGACTGATGTTCAGTCAAGGCAGGAAAGTCTCTACTATGATATGGAAATGGACGGCAAGGTTCTAGGTCCTCGAAAGAAAGAGCTGGAAAGTGGTAGGAAGCATCAGGCTCTGGAGCCAGCCTGCCTGGGCTCAGGTCCTGAACCTGCCTCATAGCTGTGGAATCTTAGAAAAGTAACTTTCACACTCTGCACCTGTTTCTTCAACTGCAAAATTGGATTCATTGTATACCTACAACAGAGGGTAACAGTTTAATTCTCGGAAAGGTTGGTCTTAGCTCCAAGACAAGAACAGAAGGGCTGTATTCTTGAGTTAGCTCATGTACTTACAACCTCCAGGTCTCAGTTTCCCCATCTGTACAGTAAAGGGATTAGACTGAATAAATGCTAAAATTTTGTTTATTCTAAAATGCTACAGTTCCATGATTGAGTATATACTAAATGCCTGCTGAATGCCCCAGGAATGTGCTGGGCACGGTGGCAAAGTGAAAAAGTAGAATATGTAGTCCCTACCCATGAGGAGCTATACTACACACGAGGAGAGGACATTAGTATTTGGGAGAGCATTTGACAATTAGAAAAGATTAGAAATTAAAAGCAGGGTGGTATGAGTCATAAGAAAATAGGAATAGAGTTTAGGGTGGACCAGGGCACTCAGGAGATTTGACAGCAGCCATCCAACATTTAGAGTTGCAAAAACACTTTAGACAAGAGGCCATACTTGTTCACTAAATCCTGGAATTCTAAAGCTTGGAATGTTGGCATTAATGTTTAAGTTAAAGTTGAACTGTAGAAAAACATCAGCCACCTATTCAGGATTTAGGTGGGACAAAGTTTATAAAATTCCTTGCCCAGACCTAAAGTACAAACTGAAGCTATAAAGACACTCAAACTGGTTTCCCATGTATTCTTGAATAATAATTCCATTAAACATAGTGTCTGGTGCAAATAGACACACCCACACACCCACCCACCCACACCCCCCATACACCAGTTACTGGGAAACCCAATGCAGTGCATTGTTGATCTTTCTCAGGCCTGGGCAGTCTGATGTTCTCAGCCCCACCTCTAGGGAGCAGGACGCAGAGGGACCTTGTAGAGTCTTCTGGCCACAATTGCCTCACGCCTCCTGACCTGAGCCAGCCCTCTTTATTAAAAATGAATTCTTTTGTTCCATAAGGTTTCCCTTTCTTGGGGCTATAGGAACCTCCTCTCTAGCAGTGTCTGGATTTAGATTTAGAGGAAACTTGGCAGCAGCCTCAGATTTCTCTAACAGTCTGACTATTCCCTGGTTCTTCAATGTCCGTGTCCATATTGGTTTACACAGGTGACAAGAGACTTACCACGTGGTACAGACTGGAAAGGCACAAAAAGTGTAGACAGTAGAAAAGGTCATCCCAGCCGGGGAATTGGAACGGGGGTGTGAGGATCTTGAGTAGGCCTTGAAGAATGCGTAGGGGCTACACTGGCAGACAGGGGAGGAGCATCGCCCACTCTCCTTGCCCTTACCGTTGCCCTCTAACTGCCTCTCACTAGCCAGACATGGGAGGTGACAGGTCTGTGTAGACCTGGTGCTTTATTCTGGGAGAGGAAATGAAACATCCACGACAGATAAGATACATGAACTCCTTGGCCTCAACCAGTCCCAGAGAATTGCCACTTATCACCCTAGAGGTGATGGCTGGGGTGGGCTTGATAGGACAGTTTGTGGCATCCTGGCTACAGAGCATTCTGCTGAGCTTTCCTTTTAGTACAGAACCCAGAAATTCTGGTGAGACCTCTCACCACATTTTATTTATATAGCACCCTCCATGATGGCACAAGTACATACCATATTTGCCTTAACCCTTCCTTCACAAAGGCACCCCCAGCGGTAAGGAGGAAAGATGGAGTCCTGGTGGCTCAGAAAGGTGAAAGGGCCGATGACTTGCCATTACACCCTTTGGAGAAAATCTGGGATGAAAACATTCAGAATGTGAGTCTGCCTTCCAAGTTCTTTCTCCCCCAATTTTTACCCTTTCCTCATTCCCTTTTTTCTCCTCCTTTTTGTTAATAAAGTTATTTTTTTCCAAACAAGAAAGATGGAATCAAACTCTGCAACCTCCCAATGTATGAAATAAACATTATTGTTAATGAGCCTCTGGGAAAGTGCTAACCTTTGAACTCGACCAAGGATTATGGAAGAAAGAAAAAGTCTTAAGAACTTGATAAGAGTGTTAGAGCTTCCTGGATTTTAAAAGCAGGGTTATGTATTTCTTTTCCTTAATAAGGACAGTTCCAGAAACCTTCTGGATGATTAGGCCATGTCTGAAAGTGGAGACCTCGGATTAGTTACTGACCCTGGTTTAGGGATTGTCCTGTGGGTGCTAGGCAACAACAGAGTGAGTAGGAGGGATGCTGCTTCTAGAGTGTTCTTAGTCCCCAGGGGCTCAGCCCTTTCTCTGACCATCCCTGCAAGGCAGGAGAGGGACCCATAGGCTACCCTAGTTTGACGTAAGGAGAGACCAAAACAGAAAGATGGTCAAGAGAATCTGGCAGCTGAAAGTTATTCAGACAAGGCGTTCTCCCACTAAGATGAGCTCGGGTTTTTCCTAGAGACCGTGCCTGCTCATTGCCTTGTCTTCGTCTCCATTAAGTGCAAAACGCCACTTTATTAAACAGAAAATCACCCCTGCCCATCTGTGTAGCCCCTGCCTGCCTGTATGGAATATCACCTGTTTTAATTTCCCCAGCTACCTCCCCACAGCCAAGAAGGTCACCTATAGGAATGGAGATGAATCATTCACAGGATGATCTAACTTCAGCTAAGAATGTGTAATTGTAGCTGCCAAACACATTCTGATCAAGGTCCACAACATTTACATCCTGCATTTGTTGCAATGCGAAGAAGGATCAGTAATATTTTGTTTCCCTTTGCTTGTGACTTTCTCTTGAGTTTCCATTTTAATGCTCTTAATCATGGCAGAATACAATAAACCTTGCTTCCCCCATCTCCTCTCCCTTGACGGCCTGAGCGTCATCAGCACCACCATTCCCGTAGAGCTCTGAGATAAAAGAAATGTGGATGACTGCTTCTGCACTGATACTGCTTTGTGGCACACGCTGCCCTTCCTCATCCCTCAGTTCCTGCACACTGGGCTAGGCACACGTGGTTGCCTCATGTGTAGTACCTACACTGAAACAATCCCATACTCACAGAGCCTGTCTTTGCTCAGTACCTGTTTAGCGGAGCTTCTCTTAAAATAAGCCAGTCCTACAAAGAGTAGGCTCCCTGGTGGCTTGGAGGTTTATCAGAGATTCTCTAGAACCGGGAACTGGGCTGTGACCTCAGAAGTCTTGGCTCTGGCAAGGCAAGGTCTTTGCGCTAAAACAGGCTCAGTGCCTGTGGAGATAATCTCCTCTTGTAATATCCACACAATCATCTCATTGTCGAAGCACAAGGAATGCAAAAACAGAAGGAATGCCACAATAGGGTTGCCCACAGTTCAGCTAGCTGGGAGTCTTGCTTGTGGTGGAGGGCACCTTAGGACACCTCAGGAGGGAGGGTCCCAGTAATTGCCCTGGAGGTGAGCCCGACAGCAAAGGCTTATGCTTTGACCCTCAAGTCTGCCCTGTCTTCTTGGGACTCCCTCACCAGCCCTGGCTGAGACTCCTTTTCCTTAAAAATCCCGGCTGAGAAAGCCTCCAGGAGCCTGTTCTTCCTCCCCACTTTGGCATCCTTTTTGGTCTGAGTTTTGAAGCAGTAGCAGTAGTAGCTTCAACACTGTTGAGTGCCTGGTACTTGTTGGGCACAGCTCTAAGCATTTACTTCTCATGGAGCTTACTGGGCAGGGACTTGGAGAGTAACTCTTTTATAGGACACTGAGGCCCTGTAAAAACTTAATAACTTACCCGAGGTCTCAAGGTCAGTAGCTGAGCTTTCAGTCCCAGGCGGTCCATCTGCACTGGCCTGGCCTGCTCATCTGGCTCCCTCACTACCTGTCAGCTCCTTGTTAGCAGTGACCCATGTTCTCTCTCAAGTACCTGGCACATAGTAGGCACTCAATAAAAGTTCAATAATGAAAGCTTGGGCTGAGAGTATAGCTTAGTGGTAGAGTGCTTGCCTAGCGTGCATGAGGCCCTGGGTTCCAAACAAGAAAGCTGAAGCTCACCAATCACAAATATCACATGGGATTTACATTCCAAAGAGCCATAGTTCTTAACAAAAAATGTTTCTAAAATGTCATTCCCCAGGGACTTAGCCCCTACTTTGATGGTCTGCAAGGCTGAAACATAAATGCTAAAATGTAAAGGAGTATTTGCTGTTCTTTTCAGTCAGGTAAGGGTCCTTTTCAAAACTCTGTTGCTTCAGAACTTTTTTCCATTAAAAGAACTTTCTTCTGGGCAGCAGAGGGCTTCGGGGTTTGGCAGGCCACTGTAGGGAAAAGGCAGTGTATTGGTAAGAATCTCAGTGGCCATTAGAAGTCACTCCAATGAAACCAAGGCTGACATTTTAAAAATAATTAAGGGAAACAGGAAAACAGAGAAGAGTATTTCTTAGTTGGTTCCAGAGAAGTGAACCTTCTCCTTCTATCCAGTGACAGCAGGATTGGAGTTTCATGGATGCAGCATCGAGAACCTAAGGGGGGAACTCCTGGGGTTGCAGAGCTCCTCCAACCCTCAGTACTCTGGGTCACCTTCCAAATGGTTTAGCTGAACACAGTTCTGCCTCTGAGGCCTCAGAGACTTCTGAGTGGATTCTTCCCCTGGCTTACATTACAGTCTTTCTCTACTGCTGACTCACAGGTGACTTATTGCTTTTTATTCAGTACAATTAGCCATGCTCCTGCCTGGATGTTGTACAACTGTTTATCTGCTAGGCAGAGCTGAGCGTGCAGGCAGTTGGCCACTGTGTTACCAGTAGTCCCTTCATGAGCTGTCAGGGCAGTGGACATCACCAGCCCAAACCCAGATATCTGTCACTGCTGCTGAGGCCCTGGGAGGAGGTGCCAGGAGTTCCACCCAGCCAGGGCCAGGGTAAAGTGCCAAGCCTTTCCACCAGAATCTCTTAAAAAGTGTGACCAGTTCCCTGTCACCTGTCAGCATGAAAGGGCAGAACTGGTGTTTCACAGAAAGAAAAAAAATACCCACTTGTTTTCCCTTTGACTGCTGGGCTGGCTAATGATGTAAAAATGACATTATCTCTAATAAAAGTGATTTGCAGAGATCACTGACAGCCTCAGCAGCAGAGATTTGCCATTAGCAGGTGAGCCAGATAAGAAAAGCAGCTGGGCTCTGTCAGCCCCCCTGGTGTGGAGTATGTGGTGGGTCTGCAGTGAATTGAAAGTGGGGAGAGAGTTATAAAAATCTGGGCTAATGGGGAATGCTTAATCCAAAGTGTGGGTTATTAGGCCCACTTGCTGATCCTTTTTTTTTTTTTGCCAGTCTGACCTTTATTTTTAAATTTTTACTAGTACATGTTTGCAGTACATAATGATTATATTCATGTAACATATTTGAATTCCCTGCATTTGGTTTTAAATTTGGGTTTTATTCCTTGGATTTTGTGTTTAGCAACTTGTTTGGCTGTTTGCTTTGTGGCTGGGGTGGCAGTGAGAGGAAGCTTGTCCTATTTTCTCATCTCCATGTTACATCATCAAAGGGGTGGAGCCCTGGCCAGAAATCAACTCAAAGAAGGTCACCTGTATGTGTGATGCAAAGGCTCTGGGCGATGGGTGGCATTGGGCAATAGATGGTCCTGTTATGTCAAGGAGGTAGGGTCCAAATGGAAACCTCCTGTGGCTCTTGGGGAAGGGGGATTGGGCTGCCCCTGCCTGGGCTTGTTCACCTGTGTCAGTGGGAACTGACCAGCAGCTGGCTCACTGAACACACTCGATGAGGACAGCAGGCCCAGCAGCCCCTTCTGCATGAAAGCATCCTCAGCATATGAGGATCTGTTCCCTAAGGACAGTGAAGAGTCATGGGGTGTTAAGTGACCAGGTAATACATGCAGCCACCATTACTCTTTATTATTAATCCACTTCCCACTAGGAAGCACCAAAGTATTAAAACTCTGCGATACTGCTCCCATGTCTGAGGGAGGGTAGCTGGCCTGATCCTCCCTGCAGCTGGGAAGCTATATGACCCTGTTGTTGGGATGAGGTTCCATGATACCTCAGCTTGCCATTTTGCCTATGTCCTCAGAGGAAACCTTTACGATAAGGAACCACAAGGTGCTGGCTCAGATCACTTCTCTTAGTGTTTGGGGCAGGGCTGTGGGGCACTACCCTGGGCTCAGTGGAGTGGCCAGAAGGGGCCTATGTTGGCCCTCAAAAGGGAGGGTTTGGAAGGTTGGAAAAGAAACAGCATTCCAGGTAGAGCAAAGAAACTAGAGACCCGGCTGGGGGGCAGAAAGGGGTGTAGAGCATGGGATAGAACTACATGCTGTGGCCGGGCTGGCAAGCAAGGTCAGAACTGGCAGAGGAGCGTGTTGAACTCAGCAGCATGGGGCAGTAGGGAGCCATTTCCAGTTTTAAATGGAGAGTGTCCCACTGGACACAGTTTGGGGGAAGGACCAGCGGGCTAGTGAGCTGTTCTTCTCCCTGAGGCCTAATTGTAATTACATTCTTCTTGGTCAGTGGGGGAGGACGTGAGGGGCAAGGAAGAAGAGTTGGAAGAGAGAAGCTCCAATTTGTGGAAACAAATAAAACCTCCCTGGAGCCTGAGGAAATGTGCACCCTGGGTAAAGTTTGTTGTTCATTCCTTGGGTAACACTGTGACTTGCTGTTCAGCAAGAATGCCTTCCTGAGGTCTCTGTGGACTGAGCTGGACTCTAGTCTGTGGCAACCCAAGGGTTGCTGCCATATTTAGAGCTTCTAACAAAGATAATCATTTCCCCTGGCTTTGGTGCCAAATAGAGAGTGGCCAAAGAGTGGTGGGTAGAGGGGGTAAAGGCTGGCCAACCTGTCAGTGCTTGGCACTGCAGGGAATTTCAGCAGTGCCTTCTCCCACTCTTACTGCTCTCCACCTTTCTTCTGAGCACTAGCACCTGTCACCTTCCTAGCTGTGTCCTTGTCCCCTCTTCTGTTCTCCTGATTGCCTCCCTATATCCTGCTCCTCCTTGAAATCCCCCAGGACTTAACCTCTCACTTGCCAGCCTCCCAGGACTTAACCTCTCACCTCTCTGTGAGCTCCCTGAAGGCAGAAATAGTTATTCCATATGTCAGTCTGCTCACCGTCACAGCACCTGAAGAAGGAATCATATTTGTTGAGTGAGTGGAGTGGAAAAGCTACTGCTGGAGGGAAAACACCATTCTATTTGCCAAATCGCCCAGTGTTATCATCTGATTTGGGGAAAGACTTCCAGCATTTCCTGGCTTTTGATGACTTCTCTGCAATGGAATGGAGCAAGCCTTCCTCAGTGTTCACGGATATGGTCTCATCAGAGGAAGAGAGGGGCAGATTCAGGAGAAAGCAAGTGTTTGCCCTGCACCGTGACCATGAATCAGACCCTAGCACGCCCGGCATGTGACCATATAAACAGGCTCCAAATCAGAGTTCTCATATAGGACACCCAGAGGAGACTCCCTGCCATCAGATGCCTCCTCCTTCCCTTTTCTTTTTTCTTCATTGCTTGTTTTTTATTTTTTCAGATGGGCAGCAAGAAAGGGTTATAGGTTGCGGGTAGGAGGGCAAGAGTTGCTGTGCTTTTCCCCCCTCCTCCCTCACTGTTTTGAAATACCTAAAATACCAGGCACCAGAAGTTCTGGCGTTGGGTTGGGATTAGTAGGGCAGAGCCTAGGATATTGCAGCATTAACATGTGATTAAGCGTCAGTCCTGATTAAAGGACCAAAGAAATATGATTTCCTTTGAAATCAAAGTACCTGAAATAATGAAGAAAGAGCTGCACTTAAAAATCACGTTCTGTACTGGAAGGGTTCTCTTTGACAACAATTTCATCCAGTTAGGACCTTTTCCCTCTTTACCCAGAATGTCTGACGACACTGCCAGGGGAATTTCTGCCCCCTCCTTCCTGAATATACCCGGTGCTGGCCTCTGCCACAGCCCAGCTCTGTTTTCTCATGACACAGGAATTATTTTTGGCACTCCATATATTTTCTCTAATGTTATTATTACCTCTCCCGACCCTTCTTGGTTGCCTTTTGAGGAGCAATCAGGTCTTGGCAACCCCACGTAAATCAGAGGGTTAATTTTAGTTCAGTTGGTGAAGCCCATGGGGTGGTCAGGAAGGGGGTGGCCTCTTTTGCGCCTCCACAGTGCCCCACCTCCATCCTAGAAGAAGAGGTCCTCCCATCCCTGCTCATAAAAGCTTGCTTTCCCTGGCTCTGTGCTCACCATTCATCCCCTGGCGGCAGCAGGCTTGAGGATATGACTATCCAGAGGTGACGCTGGGGGCTGCACCTCAGGGCTGGCATCTTAATGACTTGACTTGGCGGCTGTTAGAAGAGCCCCATTCAGAGTGAGTTCACTCCCTCCACTGTTGGCTCACTCAGCCTCTGTCCATAGAGTTCTCTTGTTCACACTGCAGGAGGAAATGGAGATTTCCAAGTGGGAAGCAGCCTTCCCGATGCTTTAACTCTTCACTGAAGGGAAGAGTAGCCATGCAGAGTGACATAAAACCTAAGCTGGCCCAGCTGCAGCCCCAGAAGCGAATGGGGCCCAGGACTAGGGCTAGGGCTAGAGGCCAAGGCAGCTGTGGTCACTTTTTCTTAACTCCTTGAGATGGGAAGGAGAGTAGAGCGCCCACTTGAGTGGTCCTTATGATCAATTAGCACATATTTACCCAGTTAGGCTGCCCAGGCCTAATGTCTTTTAAAGGACACACGAAAGTAGTCTGTGCCCCTGCAGTCCGTACAGCAGGGGAGGGCATTTGCACAGAAAGGCCAGCCAGACAGGGTGGCCTTTAATAAGGGCAGTGAATGATGTGGGCGGGATGTGCCCTGGAGAAGGGAGCTGGGGGTGGGTGAAGAGCCTGAGAGGTATTTTTAAGAAATAAGAAGGGATGGGATGATGGAGGTGAGGAAGATATGAAAGAGGCAACAGACATTAAAGTTGGGCTTAGTGAAATCCTGTAGAGAAGTGCATCCTGAGAATAGGAGTCTTCGCAGCAGAAGAGAAGATTGAACTTGTTAGACTTCAGGTGCCTTTGGATACAGATAACATCAGCGTAGCACTGGCACTGCCATGGCCACCCAGCCACATCTGCATCAAGAGTCCATGGGTCTCTGGGTCTCTTTTGACTCAAAATATGAGATTTCAGACTGGGCAGCATCAGCATCATCCGGGCGGCTGTGGAAATACAGAGCCCTGGGCCCCAACCGAGACCTCCTGAATCACCTGCACTGGGACAGGGTCTCTGGAGATTCCTGTGCACAGTAAGGTTGAGAAGTGCTGCTCTGTGTGATCCACAGATGATTCACAAGAGGTTTAGTGCAGACTCCAGATTTTATTCAGAGTGTTATGAAATACATGTGTGTACACACACGCTCCCCCTTTGAGTGTGTCTGCGCCAGTGAATCTTCCCAGGTGGAAACTTCTTATTCTAATTAAGGTTTGACTAGAATTCCTAGGAAAGATCTGTACCTGTGAATGGCTCTGAGGAGTCTGCAGAACAGAGATCATTAAAGTAGATATCATCCATTGTCTCCAGCTTGTACCACTATGCTTTAGACAATATCAAAACAATAGCCTGGGGTCTCTTCCCAGAAGAATGTGGGGTCCACTTGGGGTGAAGTAAAGGGAGAACTACACTGGGCTGCCTGCCTGCAGAGGGCACCATCTCTATATGGAGAAGTCGGTGTAGGCTCGGGCTTCCTGAAGAACACAGGCTTGTGGGAGGAGTGTGTCTTTGATGGATGGCCAAGCTGCCCCCTATGTGGATACTGTTTTCTTTATCCTACTGCTATGCAGTTTGTCCGTTGATTTGCTTAGCTGAAAGTACTGCTGTAGAAATGGGCTGGCTGCACATGCGGGGTGATTTGAGCCAAACCACAGATTGTCCTGCTGTATGCTGTGAGACCCAAAGGAAGAAGGCTGCTAGTGAGCAGACACCTCAAGGAAAACCCCTCAGTCTGACCTGGTAACAGCTTGGGTGTGGGACTCCCTCAGGCTCAGGGAAGTGGCCCCAGGGAGAGAGTCTCCCAAGAATAAACCGCTTACCTGTGGTCTCTGTGTGCTCTGTTAGCCAAGCAAGCACTTGCATTTTCTTTTTAGTTTAAATTTTTTAGGACAGACATCTCCAAGGAAAAGAAAACACTGTCCAGGGCAGGTTTGCCCTTTGAAGAGCTGATGTAGGACAAGGTGGTGGCAGGGTTGTCCCTCTTTTTTGCTCCCTAGAGCTGAAGGATATGTTGCCAAAGGGTCATCAAATTCAGTGTCCTTAGAGGGCTTCACCCTCATGTGCCCAGCTCTATGAAGTCTGTGAACCTGCAGGAAGGGGGACCTGTTTATTGGCATTTGGAGGAAAGTTGCCCAATTACAAAGGAAAGTGTGCTGTGCAGGGTTGAATGATACAGTTGTGAGTGCTGAGGTCTGGCTCCATCACTGGGCAAGTTCTGGGCATACACTGACATCCTTGGGGCCTGCTGCTTCCTGGGTCATGAGGAATGAGGCCGTACTTACCTCTCAGGATTAGACTGCAGCAGCAGGATAAGAATTCTTTGTTAACAGGAAAGTATTGCCTGTGACTATTTGCTAGTTGGAGCAGTAGCAGCAGCATCTCAGCTTGTTGAAGTTAATTGGTCCCTGAGCTGGAGTCTGCATGGGATGTAGAGGCCTGTAGAGGCATCAGGGGCCACTGGACATCCAGGAAAATGCCCCTCCTTCTGAGTGCTTTCTCTGACTTTATGGGTGAAGGTTCCACCAAGTTCCTTCTAACCATCATTGCCAATAGGGTGACCGTCTTCTCAGGACTGGATTAGAGTCAGAGGCAGCCTGAAATTTCAGCACAGTTGGTCCTGTCTTCTGACGTACTAACCTGGATACAAGGAAAAGAAGAAGCCCCAGGAACTGGTGCTTAGGCAGGGAAAACAGGCTGAGTCCAAGCCCAAGAGAGAGTGCACACTGTTGCTGTTGTTTTCCCCTCTGCTGTCTACTTCTGCAGCCCCTCGTCCCAGCCTCTGTGTTTGGTAACAATGGCCAAGGTCCTGAGGATGCTGATGTAGCCAAATCTATCTGCTCAACTTCCACAGGGCTCATTGTGGGGTTGCTGTGGAGAGCTGTCAGGAAGATGGATCTATGTCATTTTTGACCATAAAAATAAATTAGAAAGCAATACCTGATACAGAGATAGTCATCACAGTGTTATTTATAACAGCTAAAAATTTAGAAACCATAACTGAACAACAGAAAGAAAATAGTAAAATGGCTTGGGATCCATTCACATAATATAATATTGCTGACTGGTTATGGATACATCAAAAAAATTCTTAAAAGTGTGGCATGATGTTAACTAAAAAGAGCGAAGTAAAAATCCAAAACTCCAATGAGATTACTTTTCTTTATGCCTTTCTGTAGTTTTTAAGCTTCCTGTACCAATTATGCCCTATCCTCACTCCATCAAGCATTTTTTTTCCGGTACTGGAAATTGAACTCAGGACTTTGTGCTTGCGAGGCAGACACAGTGCAACTGAGCTAAATCCCTGGCCCCACCAAGCATTTTTTAAAAAAGAAAAAAGTCTGGTAGGAAAAACTAAGTTATAAGAGACATATAATGAAGTTTTTTTCCAATTATTCTGCATCTCTAGCATTGATTGGCAATAGGCTTTTTTTTTCTTTTTAGTTTTTTATTTTTTATTGGTACATTGTAGGTATACAGCACAATTACATTTCTCATTGGGAATTGTACCTTTACATAATGCGTCTTGGTTCTTATTTTTTCCCCATTCCTAGTCCTCCCTTCACGCCCTCCACCCTTCCCTATTTACAAAGACTTTATTTCCATTTTTTCCATTTCTCATCATTTTTCCTTTCCCTTCTTCCTCCCACTACCCCTACCCCTTTGGACCTTTTCTTCCTATTTTGCATTATCGATTATTCATTCTATCATTGGTACATTTTAGGTATACAATATAATGACATTCATCATTGGAAATTTGCACCTTTACATAGTCTCTCTTGGTTCTTATTTTCACTCTTGCCCAGCCCTCCCTTCAACCCCTCCATTCCTCCCTATTTACAAAGATTTTGTTCCTATTTTTCCATTTTCTCACATTAATCCCATTCCCTTCTATCCTTTCCCCTAGCCCTCCCACTTCCTTCCCCTTTGCCCCTTTTCTTCCTATTTCACATTACCTATTATACATTTTAGTCCTTATTTACACTTTCAGTTTCTCACACCAGAGAAACTATTCGATATTTATACATGTGTGTGCTATTTATTTCACTTAAGAGTATCGCCGCAATGTTCATCCACTTAGCTATAAATGTCTCTAATTTCTCATTTTTTATGGCTGAGTAGTACTCCATTTTATAAAAAAACCCACATTTTCTTTATCCAGTCTCTAGTTGATGGGCATTTGGGCTGTTTCCAAGTTTTAGCTATCACAGACTGTGCTGCCATGAACATGGGTGCACATATATCATTGTGGTATGATTCTTTTAATTCTTTTTGTTTGCATGTCCTTGAAAAAGTCACATCTCCCATTTCCACCTATTTCTCCCATTTCCAAATATTTCTGTTACCTCTCTAAGCCTCAGTTTCCCCATCTCTAAAATGGGAATAATGGTAGCTGCTGCTTCTGTGTGGTATTTACAGATTTACTGCTTCACTTAATAAAGTGCTTTGTAGCCTTCAATGTGTGGCACAAATGTGAAGTGGTATTACGATGTCAAATAAAGAGAGCTCTACAGTCTTAGACTGCTATAACAAATTACCATCACCTGAGGACCTATAAGTAGCAGAGATTTATTGCTCCCATTTCTGGAGGCCAGGCAGGCCAAGATCAAGCCCCAGCGATTGAGTGTCTGAAGCGGGCCCACCTCCTGCTGCACAGAATGGAGCCTTCTGTGTTACCACATGGTGGGAGGAATGAGGGATCTTGCCTGGGCCTCTTGTATGAGGACTCCACCTTCATGCTTTAATCATATTTCAAAGGCCCCACTTTCAAATACCCTCACATTGCGGGTGAGGATTCCAACATGTGAATTTGAGGAGGGGGACATAAACATTCAGACCAGAACACGGAATGGGCCTGAGCTTGTGAAGTTCAGTATAGGGACAGCTTTTCATGGCTACTCTTGTCCACTCCCAGCTTTCGCAGCGGGGCTGGGGACACTCCAGGTGTCCTCAGATGATGTAAGGAGCAGGGTGTCTGGAGCCCCAGATGGGCTGTGTGGTAATTGAATCTGCTGCTCTCTTCTCTAAGGTGCCTGGAGCAGAGGAGGCCAGCAGATAAGAATCTCCAGTCAGCCTCAAGCAGAATTGACCATTAGTGGGCCAAGTTGGGGAAGCCCTGAAGTTGCTGTCAGCTCTGAATGCAGTCCAGGTCCCCCAGCCCGAGGGCCAGTGACCCCAGAATGGGTCAGGCAGCTGGAGCTCAGCCCAGAGGAGGAGGTGTGGGAGGTTGAGTGTGAGATGCTTTCCAGGACTATCCCTTCAGGGAAGAGGCGGGTGGAAGCATCCACCCTGACTTTAGCTACTCCGGCCTTCATGTCTTCCTCCTCCTTTTCCTTCTTTTAGGACATTTCACATACTAGTCTATGTTATTAGTCTTCTCTTTCAGGACAGAGACCATGCCTTTCAAAAGGTGTGTGTATTTAAGTATATCGGTACCTTTTTTCCTTTGTCCTAGTTTGCCAATTTAATGTCTTCTACTTTGACTGCCTACAGCCTTTTCCTCCTCTATATGATAGATGCCCCTACTAATCGCTACTGCCTTTGAACAAACATCAGGATGCTCCCAGAAGGTTGGCCCCCAAAACACTGCCTCCATTTGAAACATTTCTGCCACTCTTTCAGATTGCCCCCAGAGCCAAGACTGATCTTTTGAATGCCATCAGTTGGGGCAAAATCTTATCATTTGGAGACACCTTTTATTTCCAGCAACTACAAGCCATCCACAGCCTATTCTGGTGACAAAGGGTTGGTAAACTGAAGAAGAGTGTTTGGGACTTAAAATGAATATGCTATGAGGTATTGTGACTGATTGTGTATGTGGGGGGGGGCTCTGAAATTAATTCTGAAGAGACCTCCCAAAATACTTAGTTCAAGTGACTACCTCACCAAATAAAGTCCTAGCTTTCTCCACAAGTGACTACTGCAAAGGGTAGCCACTTTTTACATGGTACCTAGTTCCAGACTCTGTCTCATTATTTTTACCTCCCTGTTTATAGCCATTGCATCTGATAAAGTGATGGTCCCGCTAGCTCCTAGATAAAATACTCATTTGGTTTATGACGGTGACATCAAATATGTGGGACACGATGAATGTGGACACGGTGCTTGGCAGAGGAAAGAGGCATGGTTAGGTGTTAGAAGTAGACCTGGGTCTCAGTCCTCCATAGATGTGTGACAACAGGCTCAGAAATCCTGGTTATATAGAAAAGCCTTGTAGGTGATTCTGATGCTGGCTAAAACTGAAAGCCTCTGTTCTTTGAAAATGGAACCAATGATGCCACATTGGATAAGTAAGGGTCAAAAAATCGTTTAGGGCAGGCACCCTGTCCCAGTGCTCCATAAACATCAGTTTTCTTTTCTTCCTACGTCTTTGAGAAAAAAAGTAATATTGCTGTTTGCATCTCCAAAGACAATTAACTCCAGATTCCACCAAACAAGAACCCAAATCACCAACCAACCAACCAACAACAACAAAGCTTTAAAACTGACTGATGTGAAGTGGTGGTTCTCAACACTCACTACACATGTACACCACGCAGGGAGCTCTCAAACTACCACTGCCAGGTCACATCCCAGACCTGACAAATCAGCATCACTGGCAGCAGGACTGGCACATCAGGTTTGCTTATTTGTTTTGTTTTTGAAGCAGCATCTCACTACATTGTGGAAGCTCATCTCAAATTCATTATCCTGCTGCCTTATCCTTCCAAATACTACATTGGGGTTACAGGTGGGCACCATGATGCCTGGCCCAGGGCTTAGATTTCTGAGATCCTCTGGTGACTCCAGGAAGCAGTCAGGACTAAGAACCAGGGGCCTTGGTTCTCCTCTAATCTGTGAGACTGACTTGTATGAGTGGGAGACAGTGACTCTTGTTGATCTCTGGGACTTGAGGTGAGTGTTTCTCCCATCAGGCAGCCCATGTGCAGCAGCTTCACAGCCTCCCTGAAGAGATGCTAGATCCTCCCAATTGCATTTGACCTTTACTTCCTCTGCTCACGGCCCTCTGTGAGTTGGCACGTGCTTAGAATTTCACCACCACCCAATAGACTGCTCAAAGCTGACTAAATTAGCTTCAGTGCTCTCCCTGACCTTCTGTAATCCATTCTACTTCTAAGCCATTTAACCTTCTATAGGGTACTATGCTTATCCTTCTGAAACCCTGATGGCCAGAGTCGTTATGCATATGAGTCCCAATCACTCTAAAGGCCAGGAGTCTACAGTTAATTATCAGCCAGCCTCAGAGGTGCAGCAGGTGACATCTGGGGTCCCTCCAGGCTATGTTCATATGAGGTCAGAAGCCAGGACCATCTTGACCAGGAATGGATTGCCGTGGATTAGTGACTTAAGCAGAGATCCACAAGCCATGCTTGGAATAGTAGCCCAAAAGTCACATGAGCAATGAAGTTTGTTCTGGTTAAGTTGTAGTATATACAGTTAACCTTTCATAACCTCAGGGTCCACATCCTTTGATTCAACCAACCACAAATCAGAAATACTTGGTGGGGGGAAATGGTATCTGTACTGTATGAGTACAGTTATTTTTTCTTGTTATTCTCTAAACAATACAACAATTTACATAGCATGCACATTGTACTTGGCATTATAAGTAATCTAGAGATAACTGTAAGTATCTAGAGATAATCTAAAGTATATAGGATGTGTGCAGTTCCTATGAAAATACTATGCTGTTGTATATAAAGGACGTGAGTATCTGTAGATTTTGGTATCTAAGGAGGAGGTGAAAGTCCTGGAACCAATCCTTTGCCCATACTGAGGGATGGCTGTATCTGCTGTACCCTTTGGACAGTTACTTTTATCTTTTGACTGCCTACTTGGTCTTGAAGTGGTTGCTTCCTTTAGTCAGGATGCAATGTTTCAGAACTACGTGAGTTTCTGACTTGGGGAGAATAAGTATAAATGTGTACATATTAAAAGGCCAAAAAAATTAGAAAACTGCCTGTCCAACTAGAGTGTGGTGAGATCTGGGCGAGATAATGCAGCAAGGTTTCTTCTCTGGAGCCCCCAGGAGTCACAGCTAATGAACCCTCTGCACACCAGCCCTGCAGTGACAAGACCGTCTGCCAACTCCTACCGCACAGATCCCTTGTTCCCCCTCACACCCCATTTGAACATGGATGTTGGTTCCTAGTCCTACTCCTAAGGTGCTAGGTCTCATGCATGGTGCTCATTTAAACACAGAGCTGCCCCACTCCAAGGAGTCTTTGTCCTGGATCTTTTCCAGATCTTACCCACCTCTTCCTCCCATGGTATGGATGAACATCGGATTTGTGGCAAAGTAGTATACCTAACACAGCACTGGGCCTGTCCCATTTGTACAATAACTAGTTTCCTTGCTGCCAATAAAAGGCCTTTGATTCTGGACCCTGAAGAACTGTGTTAGAGACATCTTTTGGCAGATTATTGAATCTCTCTAAATTTTTACATACTCATCTATTAAATCAGGACATAATCAGTATTTCTTAGAGTTATGAGACTCAGATGAGATACCACGTTTAAAAAGTGCCTTCTGAACTAAAATATTGTAAGGATGTTGTTATTTATCTTTTTTAGGTCCTGCTGAAATCCTGCCTCCCTGAGTAGTCTTCCGTGTCCTGTGTGAGGCACCAGCCTGTGAAACACCTATTGTGTTTACTGCCTGTGCTTTTTTCCTGTGGTTAATGGAGACATTTAAATTTGTTGGCTCCCAAACTAGACTGCATCATCCCAGAGAATAAGAATCGTGGCTCTCATGCATGCTCCAGGGACCACAGGGTCCAGTACAAGCTCAGTAAACACTTCTGGATTTACTCTGCATGAGGACACAGTAAAGAGGACCACATTTAGAATGTGGACTCCATGAGCCAAAGAATGTGCAGGGACACCCAGTGGAGCACGGCAGCCATCAGGGAAGAGAGGAGGGGGAGCTTTGGAGAGAAAAACTATTTGGAGGGAGAAATTTCGGAGCCTTTTCTGATTATGAATTTTAGGGTAAAATATCTTTTTAAGAGAATAACAACAGAAAACCTCTTAACATGTAAATTTTAGGGCTGCCATTAAAAAAATAATTCGCTGATTTCAGTTTAATGCTAGGACTCATGTAGGAAGAGAGAAAAAAAAGAGGGCAAATATTTTAGGAAATGAAACACCTCATTGACCTAACAAGACTCAGCAGTATGACACAAAGAACTGGTAAGGACCAGCTGGCCCAACATCCCCCTTCAGCCCCTTTCAGCCCTCTTTGGCCCTGAGACGGTTTATCTGGTGATGAAGAGCAGGTGTAACCATGGTCTGAGTGACTAATGCTCAGATGAGCTAGATAATGGGTCATTATTATCTGCCCTGATGGTTTTCATTGTTGGAGAGATTTCAAGTACTTTCACACTCATTCCATTTGTTTCTGACAAATAAAACATGGAATTCGTCCCATTTCCCAGATGAGGCTATCTATCAGAACCTAGAGAATGATGTATTCTCCTGTCTGCAATCAGCTAGATAGGATTGTGGCCAGTCTCTGCAAACACCACCGTGCCTAATCGTCTCCACCTGTGATAAATCATGGGAGGAAGCAGAGTGTACAGTGTACATGCATGGGTTGGATTTGGGGAGGGCTCACCTTCATCTTAGTATTAATTATTCTTATTCTTCAGTGTTGCTAATTAAATGATTGCAGCGTTATAAATTTTTGTCTGTTCTTTCGACAGTCAACATTCGACAGACATCTCTGGGCTGTGTCAAGATTAACTAGATAATCTAATGAATATCTGCCCAGTCCTAGAGTGCAAATGTGAAAACAAGGCAGCTAAGATGCAGGACACAACTTTTAAACCAAGAGGCTGCCTAAGGTCGTCAGCCTTTCTCCTCTTAAATGTTAAGGTGCTGCTGTTTCTTTATTTCTTGCTAAGGCTGCTATCTTCTACCACTAAGCAGTGAAGAGTATTGGCATGCTGACTTCAGATTGCTTTTCCCCTTCCTGGCTCTTCCATGGCCTTGTGGGCTCTTCTTCCCTAGGAAAGGGGTGAAGGCAAAGGGAACTTGTGCATGCAGATGTTGCTGTTAATGTTTCAGCCTGCACTGGGGTCTTTTCACCCGATGGCTTCTTTCTATGCCCCTAATGGCTGGGTTATGTGTTAATAATGATGCTTTTCTCAGAGCATGCAAGGGTTGGTGGTGAAGAATAAAACCTGACATCCTTTACCTGCCTCTCATTACCCAATGATCATGAGATGTGTTCAGGGTTAGTATCATGTCCCCTTTCCAACTTCTCTTCCTGTGCCGAATGCCTGCAAACCCCCGCCCCCATCAGAGGTTAGGATTAAAATGAAAATAAGAGGGACTAAAGTACAAACAGCCTTTAAAGTCTGGCTATAAAAGCAAAATCACCCTGAGGGTAGGTTCTGAGAGCGTGGTGGATGGGGTGGGGTGCAGGACTGGGAGTCCTGAGACTGGGAAGTGGGGGTGGGGGAGATTTCACAATTTTTTGAAGGTTCTTCCTGACTGTCAGCAGCTGTTGGATGAATTCTTCTTATATTCTTGAGTGTATGATGTTTAATTTATCCAAGGAGCTGGATGTTCTGTCTTTGTAAATGAAGTATGTCGTAAAATCAAAACAGTGTTTCTGCCTCAAATCTCTTGAGGGGTTTGAGAGGCATGTCAACATTCCAGGAATCCCAAAATACTGATTTTTCTGTCCAGATAACAAGCCACAAAGCCAAACAAAAGGGGAAGCAGCCCATGGTTTTGGACATCTCCTAGGGCAGGATAGAGCGAGCTTGCTAGAACTGGTTTTCATGGACCTTGAGAACCGCAAATTATATTCAACATTAAAAAAACAAAAAAAAATTTTGTTATTAAACAACTAATGTAGGTTATTTGTAGAAACATAAGAAAATACAGATAATCTTGGGGCATGCAAAGTAACCTTATTACTTTGCAACTGCTAACAGCTTCGAGTATAGAAAGGACAGACACTGATGGCCAAGTGACTGGGTTCTGGGACACCTGTCCAGTGCAAAGCCCATGCATGTCTCCATTTGCCTGCCAGCATTCATAGGTGAATTACGGTCTCTTTCTCTCTCCTGGGCCCATTTCCTTCTAAGTTAAGGGTAATAATAACACCCGTTTCCAAGGATAGTTGTGTAAATTAAAACCCTAATGTGGTACTGCTCAAATAGTACCTGGAATGTAGCAAGCACTATATCTGGGATGGCTATAATAATAGTTACTATATTTCTTGGCTTTTCCCTATATAATATATAGTAAGTCCCTGGCTTACGAACTTTCACAGGTGTACTGTATAAGATTCACAGGTGTATAAGACTCACTTTGTCAGTTAATAACGAATCTGACTCACAAACATTCTCCTGAAATAGAACTTGTTTGTAAGTCGGGGACTTACTTTAAAAGAAAAAATACATATAATACATAAATTTCTATGAAAATAGGATTGTCCTGTACTGTTTTATAACTTTTTTATGCATGGTCATCTTTTCATGGACAAACCATTTACTAATAATAGATAACACCGATTCCTTATGATTGGTATAGGCCTGGTGCTAAAGATTTTACATAAGAAATCACATTTAGTCAATAATTCTGTGGGGTAGGTATAATTATTACAATTTTACAAAAGAGAAACAGAGGTTAAATAGTTTAGAGCTAACAAGTGGAGAAATTAGAATTCTAACTCTGACCTCCTGGCTTTTAAACTTACCCATGTTGGAATTTGACATAGGCTTTAGAAAAAGACCCGGGATTTCCTGAGGACTTCTGAGAAGAGGTGGGTTTTGTTGGGTTGCAACTTTCCTTCCATCCTGAAGCAAAGAGGAAGACGAGCATGAGACAGGCTGTAACCTGAGCTGGCAGGACTCGGAGAGAAAATATGTTTGTACCCATTCCTTTTTAACTCTTGGAAGGGCATGTACTTTGGGATCCAGAGAGAAGCATGTTCTTCTTGGGCTATAATGATATTTTCAGGGCACTCTGATATGAAATGGGATCCAAGGTGCAGGACTGGGCTTAACGTTTTCTTTTTTTGGAGGGGGGGTGGGTACCGGGGATCAAACTTGGGACCTTGTGCTTTCGAGGCAGGCAGTGGAACCACTGAGCTAAATCCCCAGCCCTGGGCTTAAGGTTTTCTGAGTGCATCTTATCCAGAAAAAGAGAACCCTGAAGCAGTTTTTCATCTTACTCTCCAGAGCTTTTGCCAGAGCCACCTAGGCCACTGACCATACCTCCCTCACCCTTCCTTTTCCATCTCTGGACACTGACCCACTTCCCCAGCTACCCAGGACCAGGTCCCAGGCATCACCACTTAATTTAGTCAGCAAGTCTTTGTTGAGCCCCAGCCATACAAAGCCCTGTTTTGGGCATCATGTGAATGCTAGAGTGGGAAGGTGGTTGAGAAGACACCACCACCCTGAAAGCCAAGCCAGCAACTTAAAGCAGATTCTACACAACTTTGACAGCTGATGTGAGCCCAGATCCGTTCAGGGGGAGAGTTTGGCTGCATGTGGTTTGAGGGAGCCACAGCCATGTGTTGATCAAGGGCATACTGTAACAGGATGACAGCGACCTCGTAGAGACTAACTCTGTCTCTTAATTTAGGAGCAGCTCCGAGAGGAGGAAGGAGAAGTCCCGAGATGCAGCAAGGTGCCGGCGCAGCAAGGAGACAGAGGTCTTCTATGAACTGGCTCATGAGCTGCCCCTGCCACACAGCGTGAGCTCGCACCTGGACAAGGCCTCCATCATGCGGCTGGCCATCAGCTTCCTGCGGACACACAAGCTCCTGTCCTCAGGTGAGACTGCCAGGTGCCCAGGCTGGCGTGGATGGCAGCCTTATCAACATCGCCACATATCCAGGGGCCCCCAGGGTGCTAGAGATGCAAGCCTTGACCGCCCCCTCCCAACACTTCACTCTGCAAACGCCCACCCATGATAAGGCCACTGTCCATGCTTTCTTCCTTCCTCTCTGCTGTACAGACCTTTACCATGAGGACAGCCAGGGAAGGACCAGCAAGAGCATGGGCACCCGGATGCGGGGAGGACAGGAGCTTGGAGAGCCAGCACAGCTTTTGCTGACCAAGTGGGATCTGGCCATGAGATCCCACTCCTGCAAGAGTTGAGCCTGCAGGAAGTGTTCTAGTCCCTGTCATCCAATCAGCAGAGATGGTGTGCTCTTTCCATCTTTTCCCTCTTTCTAGCCAGTTAGGCCGGGCACACCATTGGGTCTGCCTAAGCCTGTTTCTTCTCTTATTAAATGGGATTCGGCATGTCTCTTGCACAGGGTGCCTGTGGGAATTGAGGGAGTGAGTGGTCTGGCTGCACTCAGTCACACTGGGCAGTCCTTGGCAGTGGACAGCTTCAGTGTCACCCTCCCTAGCATCTCTGCAGTTTGCAGGTCACAAAATTTTCTTTCGTCTCAGAAAGTTACTTTCTTCAAAAACCATTTCCTGTTAGTCTTGACCGGGAGGAGGTGGCCCGAGAGGGTGCCTAGTTTCAGGTCCTATGTGACAATCTCGTCTAGTTGGTCAGTTTTATAAGGAAAGCTGGTAGCATGTGACAATGCCTGACAGGGTGAGCATGGGGGAGGCAATCAGAGAGTGAAGGGGCTTTCGTGGCTGGTTTTCAGTTTTCCGGAGAGCGGCACCTTGGAGACCGGGCGGGTTCTGCCATCCTGTTATGACGTGGTTATTCTGGGAAAGAAGCCCTGCTCAGAGGGAATCCAGTGAGACAGGGAAGCCAGGCCAGCTTGTGCTATTCTGGGCCGGAGCACAGGAAGGATACGGGGGAAAGACCTTCAGAGAAGAGGATGGCCGCGCAGGGGCCCAGGACCCGGGGCTGAGCCTGTGCTACAGGCTGTGAGCTTTAGCGGGCATCTTGGGAGGAGAAACAAGGGCAGATGTGTGCTCTGCTAACTGAGCAAGGCAGTCACAGGTACTACAGAAAGAGGGTGCAGTGGGTAAAGCAGGGATTTTGGATGGCGATTCCATCACAGAGCAGAGGGAACCCATATGCCTGTTCCTTTTTCCTTTTTTTGGGGGGGTGGGGGTGGGACTTGGTGGGGATTGAACTTGGTACTTCATGCATGCTAGGCAACACTCTACCTCTGAGCTACATCCCCAGCCCTTGTTACAATTTTATTTTGAGACAGGGTCTTGCTGAATTGCCTAGGCTGGGCTCAAACGTAATCCTTCTGCCTCAGTCTCCTGAGTAGCAGGGATTATAGGTATGTGCATAATCCCTGACCACTTCTTTCTTTTATAGAGGTTGTCTTCCTAAAAAGCTGAGGGCCATGTTTGATATCATTGGAGTCATCTTTGTGTATACATGGAGTGGCAGTGGGACGCTTAATAACCAGATAGTGAGCCCTTCCCCACACCCTTACTTCCTTGCTATGGTAATTGAAATTCTTCTCCTAGACACTAATTCCTTTGGCTTAATCATTGCTTCCTTCACCACCACCCCCATTCATCCACCAGCAGAAACCAGAAGGGCTAATATATTAATCATATGACACCTCTCGGACTGCATTTGGACGTCACATTTCTTCTTGTTTCACAGAAGTGAGGCCCAGAAATGTTAAGGTTGCTTAAAGTCACATATTTAGCACATGGTAAATTTACACCTGGAATCTTGGGCATGAGAGAGATAGCTATGATACGGAATGAGGACTCTGTAAACCCGGTCAGGGAGAGAAGTTTGACAAGAGGGAGGGAACCACAGTCAGAGTGGGGCTGACCGCCACTGGCCTGGGCAGCAGGTGATCAGCAGATCCTCACCCACTCAGCTGCTCCTGTCCTTCCTTCTGGTGCAGGGCTTGGTGGCCCATGCTCACCCATAGGTAAGCCTGTTGTCCTTCTTCAGAGGTTGGCTTAAGGGGGCCACACACCAGAGTCTGAGCCCCCTGAGCACATCTGCCAGTGTGACCACCTCCATGTGTACTAGATGCACCCCAGACAGGACCAGAGTCCCTTCAGCGGGGCGTCACATGTCAGCTCTGGAGCTGTGGTACATTATGCAAACCACAGCCTGCCCTCTGGCCTGGCTCACCCACAGCCCACCAGAGCCCTCTGCCTGTCAGCTCTGGGCCTCGGTGTCCCAAGGAGAGAAATAACAGAAAAGGATAAAAAGTTTCTACTTTGGGCCATCTGGTCCTGGTGTCCTTGAAGGAAAAGTTCTCATAAAATGAGCACAGCCAGGGGAGAAGGAGATGGTTTCTCAACTCCCACTTTTTTTTTTCCTGGACCATTTGTCAAAACTGTTTTCAGAAGTTGCAGGACAAGCTCTTTTTCTTTTTAAATCCTACTTTGCTTTTTTAATTAGATGGGGCATAAAGAAAAGGAGTACAGGAGTGGTGGGCAAGTAGCCCTGTGTTTGAATCTCTGTGTGGAAGCCTTCTCTCTCTCCTCAAATTTCTAAACATTTCTTTCTCTCTTTGATCCTTAGTTTCTTCATCTGCACAGACTAGTGGGACATCCTCACAACTAGAGAACTAAGAACTATTGCTAGAGAACTAAGCTGACATAAAAGCCCTTGTCCTCTAGCCTGCCTAATAAGTTATAGATTAGAAATAAAAATGATTATGAACGTTGATAGTAAAAATAAAAGGCTTCCGGAGAAAGGATATAAAAGAAAATCAGGGTACATCTTAACCATCCTAATGCATACATTTCATCAATTCCTATCAAAATGCAAGGTTGCTGTGCTTTTCCAAGTCAAACCACAAATTCATTATTTAAGCCTTTCTGACCGAGGTGAGCAAGGAACAGTGTTGTCTCCCTTTGTACTAGGAAATAGCTGGTTGCATAGCTCACAGTTCAAAAGGCTAAAAAATACCAGCTTTGGCTTTAGAAAAGTTTCTTCTTTACTTAGTAACACGTTTCCCTTTGATTTTCACAGTAGGCTGTTGTGTGTGGGAATTTGGAGAGGAAACCTTAACGTTGAGAAACTCAGGCTGTGGGTCGGGGCCTCTGATTGAGATTCATATCACAGGAAGTAAACTGAAACAATAGCTTTATGATATTTGCTTCCATGCTGGGCCGAGGACAGAACACGCTCTGACGGGAAAGTCAATGGAAATACCACTTGATTGTCTTAAATCCTCTTTCAAGATGAGCCCTACGAGCTGTGGCCAGAGGAAGGGTCACCCCTGCACCCTGATGACCTTAAATAGCAGTAAATACACAAAATATGCTTTCACTCTAAAATTGATTCGGGGTTTCCCCAGCCTCATGCCTGATGAAATCAGATTCATTTTACGTAGAGCTGGAGGTCCACATGAAGCAGGTGTTTACAGGGAAATGTCAGGTTTATTTTTGATTCATGGCATTTGCCTAGTAAAGACGTAGTCTTTGCAGGAGATTATGATTTCCTGATTCTGGACTACGAAGGGAAAGACATTAAAATGTGGGACAAATGATTTAAAAGTTTTTACTGTAACCTTTCCATGAAGGAAAGGTAGGATGGAGAGAACAAACTTGTAGAGGCAGATATGGTTTCTGGTGCCCTCTTATGCCTTACTTTCAGACTTGTTTTCCCTGGCCTTCACCCTTGCTTTTTACTCTCCCACCCCCTTGCCCCACCTACAGTCCAAATCAAGACCTTTTTCTGTACTGTGTGGAGGGAAGCCAGTGAGCTGATTCATGTGATGGTGTTAATGGCTGGGAGCAGCTCGTGTCCAGTCTCTTCCAGAAATACTAACCTTGTTCAGACCATTCCTTAAACTTAAAAAAAGTCTGTTCAGTCAACTACTATGTGCTGAAGACAGCCCAGTGCCACATCCTATGAAATATAATAGAGGTAAGATAGGAAAAGCAGATAGGTAAAGAAAAAGACGTGGATCTCCAGCGGTGGACTTGCAGAGATCCTGGGAGCCTGAGAGGTAGGCAAGACACCAGCCTTCTGCCACAGACGTGACTATAGCCCAAGCCTGTCCACGATGGGGGGGTTAAGGTGGGGATAATAATCATGTAAGCGGTTCCAAACTTATTTCCTCTTGGCTCGACCAGCATACTCAGGCTGGGATTGGAGTCAGTGGTAGGTGAAGGAGCTGGGAGGGTTGGAGGGAGGAGCCCCTTTAGGCAAAGCCTTTGAAGGAAAGAGGCTGCCATGGTAACTGCCCCAAGTGAGCACACGTGTGGCTGAGTGGGAAAGCCAAATCAGACTGGATTTAAGAAATGGAGTGGTCTTGGAACTTCTCACAGGGAATGTGACCCTGGTGGAGAAGAGTCGGGGCAGCATCCTGCCCAATAGCTCCACAAGGACAGCCTGGTCCCGGGGACCTGGTCAGGAGGTGTCTGCTACACCACCTACTTGCTCAGCCCCATGGCCTCTCTCACTGCCCAGAGTACCCCACCGGACCCTGATCGTGCTGCCCAGAGGAAATGAGTGGTGCTCCAGAACCAGTGCTCTGAAACCGCCGCCGCACATACCCTGGCTGCGGGGAGTCATCAAGGCCTGTTTACTGGACTATTTTTAGCCGTAAAGAATCTTCTTGTGCCCCCTGGGTTGAGCATGCTCCCTCTCAGCAGAGAGACCCTGGCTTAGACTACTGTCCCTCTTCTTTGGGGTCAAACCCTGCAGGGTCCCAGGAGGCAAGAACTGAGACTGGGACCCAAGATGACTGAAAGACCCAATTGGCACCTTATGGGTCACTATTATTCTGTGCCTGGCACCAAGCAGATACGCGGCAGAAGCTTAATAGCTGCGCATGGAGCAAATGAGTGCTTCTCTCCTCCTGCCCAGCACTGAGAGAAGGATGTGCAGGATACATCAAGGAAAGACCTGGTATTCACAGGGAAAAGACAGCGTGTCCTCATCGAAGATGTGACCTGAGCTTCCTGGCTCCCGGGAGGGCCTGCTTGCCAGCTCTAGGCTGTGAGTGGCCAGGCCAGGCTCCTTCTGAAGCTCCCGGGAGGATAGCAGGTGCTGTGAGAGCAAATAGTTCCACAGGAGGAAGAGGCCCCACCCAGCCTGCTCCCCCACCCCACCCCATCCCAGGTCCCTGGGGGCCACCTGCTGGCTCCTGGCCTTCCAGCCATTGTGACCTCAGTTCCAAGATGTTCTGTTGCCCTTCGTGGCCCCAGAGCACTCTGGTCCCTCCTTACCTCCCAGGGCCACTGACCCACTGCTGCAGCCAGTTTCACCTCACCCTGGAAACCAGTTGGCATCATTGGAACTATTAAAAACAGGAAATTTTAAGCAGAACTATTTCCTGTGGACCGAGTTATCCCAAATAGGTTGTCTTGGGATTACTCCAGATTTTGAAGTCAGTATAACCACTGAGATCAAAGAAATTGAAGAGAAAATATCTTCTCCATTGGCCAGAAACCCCAGGGGTGGCCTCTGCTTGTCTGGAGAAAGTGGCCAGCTGTCTCTCTGGTGTGACTCAAAATGTGCTGAAAAATCTCTCCTCAGCCATTCCCCAGATCAGCCACCCCCTTCCAAAGTGGCTGATTTTCCCCCACGGGAGTTCCTTGTAGCACTTGGAGTTGAGGCTGTGGTCCTCAGTGCATTGTTCTAGGAGCAACAGCATCAGTGTAGCCTGGGAACTTAGCAGTCAAGCACATTCCAAACCCTGCCTGAAATGCACTGAATCAGGATCCCCACAGGTGGGTCCCCTCCACGGCTAGCCTCATGGGGCACAACTTGTGCCATCTTGGAAGGCAGCATACTTGGAAGGGACTTGGGTTTGGCTTAATTTTCCAACAAGAGGACTCTTATTTTTACACTGGATCCTGAAAATTATGTAACAACCCAGGGCCCAGAAATCTTTGCTTCAGCCAGCTCTCTAGGTGACCCTGATGCACATTTATGTTGCCATCTTTCCTAAAGCCACTGCTTAAACGTGGATGGTACTTGGGAAGGCTAGTGTTAGCAGCCTCATCCTCATCTGTTCCACCAGCTGGTTAGTGGGTAAAGAGCAGATCCTACATCAGCAGAGACCTGGGGAGGGATCAGGGTGGGCATGTGTGTGTCCTGTAAAACTACTCTTACGTGGTCCTCCCCACTCCCCTTTGTGGACTAGCTGCAAGCGTGTGAAGAGAAGGAATTTCCTTCACTGGGTCCCACCATTTTGGTAAACAGAGGGAAGGCCACTGCTCTGTCCTACACAACTCTTGGCTTTGAAGGCCAACTCTGTTCCTCTACAGAAATGGCAGCATCCAGGACTCTGGTATGTTCTCAGGCCCTGTGTCCTAAAAGAGACTGGTCCCTAGAGGTATCATTGAAGCCTTTTAGAAGACCATTGCCTCATCTGGATCTGTCCTTGAGCTTACATTCAAAGGCTCACAGAGAGAGAGAATTAAATAAATTCAGTTCCCTTGCAGAAAGACTCTTGGTCAGCACGGCACAGCATTGATGGTCACTCGCCAAATGGCCTATCATTCTAATCACATCTTATAGTCCCTAGAAGAGCCTCCATTTGAAAGACTTCTTTTAGTTAATATTAACAATTATAAGTGACAAATTACTCTCGAATCCTCTTGTTCTGTAAATCAAATGAACGGTGTTTGATGCTTGTATCTGATGAATGCAAATTCTCCTAGGTATGTATAGTTCGGAGTAAGGAAGCAGGAGAAAGGTGGCTGAAATACAGTCTGTGGTCTAAGGGTGACACAGGGCTGGGGCCTGAGAGGGTGTTATTTCTGGGGAAGAACTGAGTCAGTTTCACAGACGGTAGAGCTGTGCTTGATGGGTCAGGTACTCCTGAGTGAATGGTTAGGGGCAGATGTGGTAGCAGCTGCCCCTGGCAACCTCCTCTGTAGCCTACCAGTCATGTGGTTGCCTGCTTACTATTTTATTCTTCTAAGCGTCACTCTGTCCCAGACATTCTGCAGGCTATTGCCAAGTTACGCTCCCCAGTGCAGTGCTTTGAGATGCCAACTACGGTGCTCCTTTGAGATGAGGCTTCTGCAGGCCCTGGACCTACCTTGTCAACTCAGTCTCTGAGACTGGGACACAGACCTAGCTCCTCAGTCCTGGAAGAGAACTCGTGCCACGTTTCCCAGTGTCCAACCTGCAAAGCCCCCTTTTGTCATCTATAGAGTGAAATCACTTTTTTTTTTTTTGGTACCGAGGATTGAACTCAGGACCTTGCACTTGTGAGGCAGGGGGTGGCACCACTGAGCTAAATCCCCGGCCCAAAATCACTTCTTTTTTATGAGCCTCCTCAAACTCCCTTCTTTGGAAGTTGGCTCTTTGGAATAGTTGTCTCACCCCAAAGCAACTCCTCTACCCCTTGGAGCACTTACTGTCTACAGCCCCTCCTGGACACCCAGCTATGGTGTCCTTGAATCTCTATGGAGCGTTGCGTCTCTGTGTGTGACATCATCCCCATCTACACTTTGGGCAGTTTGAAGGTAGTGACAGTGTTTTAGAGGGAAGAGATGAGAGAACAAATTTACATTTGTTGATCTTGATTTAAGCATTTTACATACTTGTTTCACCCCTACAGTTCAAGGAGATGGAAATTATTATCCCCATTTCACTAATGAGGAAACTGATACTCAGCGAGGTTGTTACTTAACAAAAGTCATAGTCTAATGGGAGGCTGATTCAGAAATAGAAACTTGTGTTTGAATCCAATGCCTACAAATGCCTGGATGTGGCTTCTGGATTGAGCTTCTGGGTCTTGCTGGCTTTCCCGCATGTCTAGCCTTGGTGAATGGCTTAACCTTTCCAAGCCTCATCATTGTGAAGACTACGGAATGCTTAGTGCAGTACCTGGCAGGAAGCAGTTGCTCCACATACATTAGCAGCTAACACTTCTGTTCCTGCTGCTACAGCAACTACTGTTCTGCCTATGGCTTCCATTCACCTCCATTGCTACTAGTACCCCAGGTGCTGTTTTCACAACAGCCACACCTCCTTAAGCCCATCAGGATGTGCTGGGTAGTGGTGCCTGCCGCATAGGTGTATGGCAGACACTGAGGTGGCTGTCAGTGTACATCACCACAGGCCCTGGCTGACCTATCTCCTGCCAGTCATGTCTGTTTTCACACCAAATTCACACAAGCTCTCCAACCCCCTTCTCTTTCCAGTTTGCTCTGAGAACGAATCTGAAGTGGAGGCTGACCAGCAGATGGATAATTTGTACCTGAAAGCCTTGGAAGGTTTCATTGCTGTGGTGACCCAAGATGGTGACATGATCTTTCTGTCAGAAAACATCAGCAAGTTCATGGGACTCACCCAGGTGACACTCTTCTCTACCTCTCTCAGAAAGGGAGAAAGTTTCCACTGTGGGTAGAACTTAGTGGAAGGTGCTGGTCACAATCCCTCTTGCTGCCTACATGCTCCCACTCTGAGCCTCATTGTCCTCAGGCCATAAGCCTCAGGAACACGCACCTGCTCCCTGGCACTGAGCTTGCCATTGCCGATGGCTATCTGCTAGGTAGCTCTCTGCTGACTGGGTTAACAGAACACCCCTCAGAAATCAAGTACCTGCCACATCAGGAGTTCTAGTTATAATCGCATGTCTGGGGTCTTGGCACTATCTTGGGACTGTGGGAAGGACAAGCTGATGCAAACTCCTTGTCTCCAAGCCTGGAAGGTGTCTCAGGTTCCTTACCTCGGTGTTAGGAATAATGATGCCAAACCTTGTTTTTGAAACAGGTAGAGCTAACAGGACACAGTATCTTTGACTTCACTCATCCCTGTGACCACGAAGAGATTCGTGAGAACCTGACTCTCAAAAATGGTAAAGTGTTCTCATGTGTTTACTTCCTTCTTGTCCCGTGTGGGAGGGGATCTGCCTTCCCTTTGTCTATAAGCATAGGAGAGGTGGTTCATGGCCATGGTGAAGCCAGGAAGAGCTGCTACCCACAGAGGACAGCAGCCAGGCTGGCCCGCTGTATGGGCATGGACCCTGTGAGATGAGGTTGTGGGCCTGGAGGGACCCAGTGCTTGGAAAGCTCTCCTGCTGGCCCCCACATGAGGTGTGAGCTCCCTACGGGGATACTCCCTCAAGGTAGGACACTGTCTCTAGGAGGATCACCACCTGACAGTCAAGCATCTCTGCCAGTGATGCCACCCAGTCCAGTAATCTGGGCCCAAGTGCTCACAGAGTATTGCAGTTTCCATTGCCATGTAACAAACTACGCAAAACACAGGGATTAAGCAACCCTTGTGCTCTCTCTTGGGTTGTGTTGAAGCCTTGCGATGGCTGCAGCAGTCATCAGGAGCGGAACAAGACTGGGATAGCCAAGATGGCTCTGTCACACAGGTCAGGGTCTGGTGGCAGGTGTCTGGGAGTGGGGTGGCTGGACCTCTCTCTTACTCCATGGTGTCTCAGAGCCTCTCCCTTCCCACTGGGAGTCTCCATGGTAGCCAGCTTGGATGGCAGCTGAGGGCCCCCAGAAATGCAAATGTGGAAGCTGCCAGGAGGGCTGAGTCCCTGTTGTGCGGGTTAGGGCAAGGAACAGGCTGGCCCCTACATGAGGCCATGAGTGTCAGGAGGTATGGATTCCTGAGGCCATCATTGGAGCTACCTCAGGAGCCTTGGCATAAATCTAGGATTCTGGTGATGAGACACAGGACAGGGAGGTTTCGATGAAGATGCTGGTGGATGTGAGGCTGTGCACAGGCCGAAGGCACTTTGCAGTGACAGTGGGGCTTCATGTTTATAACTAGGGACATCCAAGCAAAGGCATAAATGAGGATATTGTCAAGATGACTGAAGCTTTTGGCAGCAGTGGGGCTTAGTGACCACCAAGACCCTTCCTGAACCCGAGAACCTGTCACTGGCCTGGGCAGACTCTGCCCACATCATCTGGAATCCTCTTCAGCATCTCTCACCTGTCTTTGCCGTGATGCATGTTCTTATCCAACCTGAAAAACAGAGCAGTGGTTCCAAGGCAGGGTTTACTCTTGTTACCAAACATGCTGCAAAGGCAGACACTTCGTTGTCCCCCCCCCCCCCATGCACACATTAGCCACAGACTGCCTGCAGTCCTCATTTGGGCCTGCAAAGCTTTGCAGAATGACAGCTCTCCCCCTCCCACCACCACACCTGCACTGTCCCCAGGCCCTCTGCTCAGAAGGCCTCAGCCACTTGACTCCTGGAGTACACAAGCAAGGGAGCGCTCCGTGGATCTTTAAGGTCTTGGAAGTCTACTGTGTAGCATGGTTGGTTCAAAGAAAAGGAGCTAGCAGACTTCTGAAGCACTCCCTAAAGCAGATATCTCTTATTTCTCCTTTCCAGAAACCTGGGCCTCTGATTTCTTGTACTCAGTTTCCAGACCCCTGATTTCTTGTATTCAGTTTAACCACTAACTAAACTCTCAGTCTGACTCTGTGATCTGAATCAAGCACCTCATTCCTGACTTCCTAAGAGTCTTTCTTTTCAAACTGCTGCTAATGGACTAGGCAAAGTTCAGCTCTCAAGTGCCATGACTCACAGCAGAGTGACCTCTCCTTATCAGAGTAGAACTTTAGATCTCTTAGTACATAATTGGGGATTTGGGATCAGTCAAATTCATTGAGTCATCAAATCCTCACTGAAAGTGCAAGCCTATGGGTGGATTCATGATCCAGAAGCAAAGAGTTAGTGTGAGCTCTTAGAGGAAAATAAGGCCATAAGGTAGATTGTGGAAGGCTTTGAAGGCCAGGTAGAGGCCTGGAATTTATCCTGCAGACAGTGGGGAGCTATTTAAGGTTTTTGAGTAGGGGTAGGGTGATATTCTTGTGTATTCTTCTGTTTAAAAAACAGAATCAGATATCAGAATGAGGAGAATCTAGATGTAAACAAGTTAGGAATCCACAATAATAATCCAAGAGAACAGCCATAAATGAGTCCCTTTAAACTCCTCAGCCCTAACTCCACTTGGGTCCTGGTCCCAAAAAGCAGGTATATTTCATTATATCCAGAATGCACATATGAAAAATTAAAATTCCAAAAAGCTAAAATAAGTATGGGAGAGATATTTTTTATCATTGGGGGGAATATTCTCTCAACAACAATGAAAAACTTCACCCTTTAGACTGTCACATACGGGAGCTCCCTGAAAGGCATTTCAGTTTGGTTCAAGGGTACCACCATCACTTTGTCACATAACTCTTCAGGCGGGTGCCAGAGAAATCAAGGTCCTCTGGGGGGTTAGGTGCAGGGGCTCATGGCTCTGCCTGGAGGAGGAGTGTGGTTGTTGGAAGCAAGGCTGCAGATTGTTCTGCGATGCTGGATCAGGGGCCATGCTCCAGCTATGAGCCAGGCCAGAGGTGAAAAGCCATCATTAGCCAAAGGGCGGGATGGCGCTGTGCTCACACCAGGCTTCCGGTGCCTCGTATACAGACAATCAGGAAATGAAAAAATAAGCAATCCTGAGAAACTGCAGCTGGGGCTCTCTTGTGACTGTACATATAAAATTAATTCAGCTGGTCCTGTTCCCCCACCCCACCCCAGGCTCTGGTTTTGGAAAGAAAGTCAAAGAAATGTCCACAGAACGTGACTTCTTCATGAGGATGAAGTGTACGGTCACCAACAGAGGTCGGACTGTCAACCTTAAATCAGCCACCTGGAAGGTAGGACACAGCCAGGCCTGGTTGGAATCCCAGGTGTGGGCCGCGGGTGTGGGATGTGGCTAAAGCCCCGCCCATGCCCCCACACCCCGCCCTACGTCTGACCTCTGCTGACCTCTGCTGCTGACCTCTGCTCCAGGTCTTGCACTGCACCGGCCAGGTGAAAGTCTACAACAGCTGCCCTCCCCACAGCAGTCTCTGCGGCTATAAGGAGCCTCTGCTCTCCTGCCTCATCATCATGTGTGAGCCGATCCAGCACCCGTCCCACATGGACATCCCCCTCGACAGCAAGACCTTCCTGAGCCGCCACAGCATGGACATGAAGTTCACCTACTGTGATGACAGGTGGGAGCCAGGTGGATGCAGGGTATGCACTATGGGTGGGTAGTGGCTGGGGATTTTACTGGCACCAGTGTGTAGTCCGGCAATTAAGAGAAGGAATAGGTACATAAACAATGTATTGCTGGGTGCAAGTATGTCTGCCCATGTCCCGTTTCCCTCCATCCGTGGGCCTCAGAAGTTCCCAGTACTATGTCTGGTGGTCTCCCAGGTGGTCTCTGCAAAGCTGCTCTGCTCTACAACTGTCATTGTGGAGGTGACCTAGCTCTCCACATATGCATCAAGCCCCTCAGGATGTTTCCAGGGCAGTCCCCTGCCCTAGAAGACCAGGGTCTGAGATGTCATCAGGACTGAGGCCAGCTGGGATCACTGGATTCTGGTCTAGAAATGGACCCATGGCTGGCTGGCTTCCCTTTGTCTTCATCCATGACTGCCTGAGCTTCTCTTCCAGCCTTCTCCACTCCTGCTTGTAGCTGGGAACATTCTGGCCATTACCTACCCTACTTTTGAAGGCTTGCAGATGAACAGAGCTAAGCCAAACTCAAGCCCCAGTAGACATTATTTTAGAAACATGGTAGTGGCTAAGACCATGGAGCCTGGGGCTGGATGCTACATGTTCCGTTTTAGCTCTTGTTCTCCCCTTGGATAAGTTGCCGAGAGGGCACGTAAGACTGCCCAGGGAAGCTGTGTCTACTCCAGTTTCTAGCTGAAATTGAAGGTGATGACGTGATGGCGAGGCTGGGGTTAGTGTGAGTGAGGATGAGGCCACACCACAGCTCCTAACCCTGGCTTCTCTGCTCTGGGGCTGTGGGGCCTGATGGTCAGGAGGTGGGAGGCAGCGGCAGGGAGAGTAGGTGTGACTGCGCTGCACCTTGTTGTCTGGGGCTCCGCACATGTGCCCTTCAGGGGGCATCTCCCCTGCTTTCCGTAGTATCCAGAGTTACCTTTTTCCACCCCAAACTCTGTGCCACTCCTCTCTAAAATGGAGATGATGCTTTTTCAGCCTGTTCCTCGGGGTCACTGTAAGCTGGGGTCATGGCTGGGAAAGCACTTGGAGAAGTGTACACATGAGGCTTCCTGCTGCTGCTCAGCGTCAGACCTTGGCCTCCCCAGAGCAAATTCTCCTCACTAAGCTCAGGGAGATGAACTCAATTCTTGAGGCCTGTGCCCAGCACAGGAAGAACAGACCACCAGCAAGAAACTGCTTTGTATTCCCCACCAGTGGGAAACCACCAGCCCCAGGAAGGGAGGCCCTGTCCGGCCTGCCCAGGCCATCTCTCTCCGCCCCGGCCTCCTGTCATCACTGGATGCCCCAAAGCATCTGGTTTCCTCACAGGTGTGACCCCTCTTTCCGAGTTAGGCTCTGTCTCTCTCCTTTGATTCTAAACTGAGCCAGAGTTGGTTGTTGGCCCCTCCTTGGAATCAGCCACTATTTGTGGCACAATTTCAGAAGTTGCATAAAAGCATCCTTGGGATATCCCTGTCCTAAAGTTCTGACACAGTGGGGCCAGGATTTGAACCTTTGAGATTGGTGAGTAGTAAAATTAAGAGGAAAAAGGTCCTCCAACCTCATAGGGAGGGAAAGTCCTGCCTGGAGGATTTGGTCCCGGAACTTCGACACAGTGGGCCTTTGTGGTAGTTGTGTAGTTGTTAGTGTTGCTTCTCGGGTTGCTGTGGTGATGATGGAGATGGTTGGAGAAAGATTGTTCCACAGGAAGGCAACAGGGCAGTCCGTGTTCAGGGCAAAGTCACTTATCATATGCAGTCCCTGTATTCACGTGAGCTTTCTGGGCAGAAGACAGCTCTGTGTTGTGTACCCCTCTCTATGGTCGTCTGAGATGACTTGGGAAATCCCATTGCAAGGCCCACATGGCTCTGGCTTCGAGGTGAAGTGGTGCACAGGGTGCCTCAGTTGTCACCTGGGAGCAGCTGAGGGCACAGGGAAGATCCTGCTACCCCAGAGAAGAACTTGCCATCCCTAGATAATAGCAAGAAGAGGATTTTGTTTTTAAATGAATGCTTTAGACTTTGATTCTTGTTAAAGTGAAAAAAAATACCCTGGAAAGTAATTTAGTGTTGATCCATTATTCATTATCTTGATTTGAATGAGTTTCAGGTAATTTTCTGAAAATAGTCACCATTGCATAGAAGGAGAGAGGGAATAAAAACCAAAAAATTGGGTGCCTAAGAGTAGTTAGAGGGGAAATGTACACAGAACGGGGAGGGGCACTGCGTCAGCATCTTAGTGTGTGTCAGGACCAGCAGGCAGAGTAGATCTGGGTTTAATAGAACCTGTGACTGAGGCTTTGTGACTCACAGTGTGGGAGGAGACACTGCCTCTGAGTTCTGCAGGACACACTGTACTTTCAGCAAAATCTTGCCTTTTAAGAAACCAAACGACATGGCCCAACTCTGAATTTGATGATGCTGGGGCAATGAATGCAGAGGATGTAAACACAGAGAATGCTGTACAATACAGAAGCTTTGTTCAACCGATTAGCAGATTATTTAACAAGGGCACAGACATGGCTTAGACTGTTTACGAAGTAACTATTTTAAGTCCTTAATCCATAAGTGTTATTTCTCAGTTACTTTGATGAGGGCTTGTTTTTTCACTCTTTGTATTGGGGCGGAAGGACACACACAAACATGCTGTCTTTAGTACTCTCCTAAGAAAAATGCTTCAAAAGCCACTATCTACAAATGACAGCTCATGGAGGGTGTGCAGGGGGACAAGGGTCCACTTTAATCAGGGAAGTCACTGGATTTAATGACATCTGACACAGGAGGGGGCTATGGTTTCCCACAAAGGGAGATGTTTTCCCAATTTAAAAAGCTAGGAAGAATCTGAAGAAAATCACTTTGATGGCACTTTGATACTTAGTTATATTGAGACCACAGATATGAAAAAGAAAAATCAGGGAAGGGGCTGGAGCTCAGTCATGAGCATTTACCTAGCATGCAAAACCCTGGGTTTGAGCCCCCAGCACCATGAAAAGAGAGAAGGGGGGCGGGGCAGAAAGAAGAGAGAAAAGAGGACTCTAACCTTGTGTCGAACTCTCAGGTTCCCCCATCAGTTGAAGCTGAGAGAGCCCATTCGGAATCATCCGAAATTGAATAAAGGCGTGCAGATGGCTCAGAATGCACTTGTCCTCCCTCATAAGGGGCCAGAGGATCAAATGAAATCCAATATTTAATAATTTTAATAATTTGAGCCATAATAAAACTTAAAAGGTCTGAATCATGTCACATTTAGGTATACAGGTTGAGTATCTTATCAGAAATGCTTGGAACTAAAAGTATCTCCAATTTCAGAGGTTGTTTTGTTTTTTGGATTTGGATATATTTGCACAGACTTTACTGGTTGAGTACCCCTAACCTGAAAACCAACGATCTAAAATACTCTGAAATCTGGAAATTTTTGAACGTCATGTTGGCACACGTTGAATTTTGGATTAAGGATGCCCATCCTGTCTACTGTAGGCATAGCTGGACTAAAGAAAAGACTGTCATGGTTATCAGTGTGACTGATGATGTCACTTACAACTCAAACATAAGTGTTATACTGTTTCCTAAAACACTGAGTAACCCATTCATGAATTCCTATTGAACATCTGCTATATATCTAACCCTGTGTGAGAGGCTCTCATATTAGAGTGAAAGAGATGATTCCTGATCTCCAAGAGTGTAGAGTTTAAGACATAAGCAACTTAATGAAACCACAAGGAATGCTGCAGAATAGCTCATTCCATTCACCCAAAAGGGAGACAAAACGTTTTCACCAGTAGTTTAACTTTTTAAAAAATGAGACGGTTCTTGCCAGGCATGGTGGCACACACCTATAATCCCAGCATTCAGGAAGCTAAGGCAGGAGGATCACCATAAATTCGGGGCCAGCCTGGGCTACATAATGAGTTCAAGGCCAACCTAAAATATATAGCAAGGCCCTGTTCTCCCACCCCGCCCGCCCAAAAAAAGAAATAAAAATTTAAAATTAAAAGTGGAGCAGTTAAATTCTTGTGGAGGTGCCATCTAGTGGTGAGAGAGTGTAACTGTGAAGGAAGCTCAGCCATCCTGAGACTGGAGCATTAATTCACCTGTGGAGCATTAAATCACTGATTTTGTGAGTTCTATGAGTCTTTCTGTGTTTTAGGAATAAATTATGAAAGCAAATTATGTGGATAGGATCAGTATTACTAGGGGCAAACAAGTATCAAAATTACAGTAAAAATGTCAATAAAGAGGGTCATTTAATCTTCACAGAGTAGAGAATTAGAGGGCAACCTCAATTTATAAGTGGATCACAGCAACACAGTGTCATTAAACCAAGAATTACCATTTAGTAAGTTAAGATGACTATGTTCCAAATTCTGTTGTTAAGACTTAGAATTTACAATGAGCTTATTTTATGAAAACATTAGGAATAGTAAAGCTGGTAAAGTGAGGGAAGAGTTGAGGATCATAGAGAATATCAAAGAAAATTGTAAAGACCCATGAGTTGTGAAACACACTTGTATCAATATGCCGGAAGGTGCTTTGAAGCCTGAAAGTAAAATTGACTGACTTCAAGCAAATTAATAATAAAAGATTACATGCCTTTATTTCATATTGAACATAGTTAAGAAATTTTTATTTTGTAACTTTTTAAAAGGTGGATGTCATCCTAAATTCAAGAGGATCTTAAAAGATCTAAATATATTAACCTAGAGTATATTATTATATTACATACATTTTAATTTTAAATAGTATATTCTAAATATTTTTTGCAGACCTATTCATTATTCTTTCTCTAGACATCATAAGTCAGAGAACATTGATATATCTTTAGATCCTTGAGTTAGAAGGATCTTTAAATGTGTTCCGTGTGCATTTGTATCTGCCCAGCTGAGAATGTTATCAGCCCTAATAGTTTGTGTGTGTAAGAAATGCTTATATGTTGCCCTGCTTCATCTAGATAGTTCAAAGTACTCCCTGGAAGAGGAAATTCTATAAATTCTCTCTGGAGTGTGTTTCAAAGTTTAATAGACCTCACAATTCAAAAGCCATTCTTAATACATGATCTGTTTACTTGTTATAGCTCAAGACAGATTTCCTCTTACTGCTTGTGGGTGTTCAGGTAATAGAAGATAGCGGTGGCATTTGGTGGCACTCATGGTAGGATTGAGTGGGGCTTCCTTCCTGTGTATGAATTCACCCAATGGGTACCCCATAACACTTCACCCTGACAGGATGGAAACTGGCTTTCCATTAACTACAGAGCCAGCTGCACAGATTCCACATAACTGTGCAATATTTGAGCAAAAGGTAAGGCTTAAGGACTATTGCTTAAATTGGACAAAATTTGGATAAAGATATGTTAAATAGGCACTGAAATCTGAGTTAGTGAATGATTTAGGTATTGTTAAGGAAATCAGCATCCAAGCTTTTGAGCATGCAGAGAAAGCAAGATGAGAAGACCCGGGGTTGCCAGAGGGTGGGAGGAATGAGCAGACTTCAAGTATTTATTAGCAACTGCATTCTTTGTGGTTGTGAAGCGCTTAAAACTTTTATCCTCTTAAGTAGTTTAACCATTTTCTACCACCTTGTTCACATGAGTAATTTCCTTAGCAATACTTTGCTCAGGCAGGGAACCAGGGTAAAAACTGCTCCCAGACCCTGCTTGTCCCCAGGCAGTAGCATCGGAAGCCAGGGAGCTTAGGCACAGGCTGTGGTGGCACAGACTGGGAAGAAATGGTGCCACCTGGGGCCTGTAGCAGGATTTCTTCTGCCTCTTGAGGTGATGGCACCGAGAGAAGAATTTCCTTCCTGGCCCTTGGCTCCAGGTAATCCATTTTGAACAGAGCTGCTGGATGTTTTTAAGGATAAAGAGCAGTTGAGACACAGTAAACAATGTATTTCACCTTTATGAGCTGTCACACTCCGAAGTCCAAAGCCCAGCACCTTGGCCCATGCATTTCCTTGATGTGACGCTGATTTCAGAACCACATAACCCTTTTCTCCTCTGTATTTTATTTTCTCTTTTCCTTCCTCTTTGCCTTCTTGTGGGTGCCTAACTTGGGCTCCATCTCTCTTCATCTTTGATCTTTTTCTATGTCTCCTCTATCCTCTTCTTGAAAATCCAGTGCATTAAACCTTTGACACTTCTTTCTCCTCTTAGAACAGCCCTACTGAGTTAACTTTTAAATTTGTGGATGACCCCAAACTGATTTTTTTTTTCAGTGAGCCAAGGGTCCTTAATTAGGAAGAAAAAAAAAATGGTTCCCTACCCTGATGAAGAGAGCAGATGAATCTGTTATCACGGAGCCCCTGAAGTGAGCAGGCCAGCCTGTGTGTGCTGCCATAGCTGCCCCTATAAACAAGCTGGGTTCGTTCACCTCCCCGCTGGCGTCTCTGCGCCTACAGAGGGAGGCGAATGACCATTAGCCTGAAGTCGGGGTTTCCTGGCTTTGTGAAGTCTGACAACTCCGATGTTCTTCAGTGGTGTTTGGGGAGGGGGTATTTCCCAGGTTTTATAGTAGTCTGTTTAAGGAATGAAGAAAGAGACGTTAAATATTTATTTTAGTTGACAAGATAAATGAAAGAGCCTGCTGGGAAGATAACTCGCAATTCTGAAATCTAGGTTTGTTTGTCCACTTCCAAAACATAGCCATTGTGTGCCCTTGAATGGATGATATGTTAATTAGATTTAAAAACCATCGTATTGTGAGGCTGATTATAATATTTACTTTGAAAATTTTGATTTAAAGATCCTAATCTTGAAATTTAATTCCTCCAGGAAATAGAATCTTATCTTTCCTAGAATGCCCCATAGACTGACTCCTTTTTGAGAAAATTCTAGGTCTGGCTAGAAACGGTTCAGCAGTTCATCTGGCAAATCCGTGAGCCTGTATATAGCCAGCCTGGTATCAGCAGACCACCAGGTGCAGTTCTGATCCCAGGCTAAACTTAAAAGGCATCTGACCCAAAAGAAAAGCTATTCTGAGCTGGTTTTAGTGGCACACTCTTATCATGTCAGCTACTTGGGATGCCGAGGCAGGAGGACTGCAAGCTTGCGGCCAGCCAGAGCAGCTTAGCAAGACCCTGTCAAAATAAAGTTTTAAAAGGCCTGAGAATGTAGCTCTATGGCAGTGCATTTGCCTAGCATGTGTGAGGCTCTAGGTTCAATCTTTAGCATCAAGGAAGAAACAAAACAAAACAAAAAAAAGCAAAGGAAGAGCTACTTGGGAAGATCAGCATTCTTTTGTCTCTTTGTTCTGTCTCAGTCTCCATCTCAGCCAAGGCACTGCTGGTCAGGCTGCAGGGAACATGGCCATGGCCTGTAAGTTCTAAGACTCTGCTCAGGAGCAAGTATGGAGATGAGTCTTGCCCTGAGCCTGGCTGGTTGGCCTGAGCAACTCTCTGGAGCAGTCTCCCCTGGGCTATATCAGCTGGGTCCTAAGCTTCCCATTCCCAGTGCGCCTCCCTTTGTTTGACACAGGCTTTAACCTCCAGTCTCTTGAGTAGGCAGAGAACTTCCCTCTTCTCCGCTTTCTTAATGCCAGACACTTTACAGAATGGAGAGCACAGGTTGAGTACCACAAAGGATGGCAGAGGCTGTGTGTGTGTGCGCACACTATGTCTGCATCACCAGAAGAGGCAATGAGGCAGTTCACCATGCTCAAGGAAGAGAAGTGGATCTTTAGTGCCCAAGTTCCTCAGCAGTGCTGGAACAGACAGGGCTCTGGCTGTACCTCAGATCCAAAGAGAAGATCAGTCTACTTGTCAGCTACTCAGGTGCTTCTAAGGAGCCATTTTAAGGGAGACAAAAGGAAAAAATGACCCTTGAGTTCAGGGCCTGACAGCGAAGGATGTGAAGAGACAAATGCATACTTCCTGATGGCACTGTCCTTTAGGGCTTCATGGGGACTAGTGGTGAGGGCTCTGTGGAAAAGGGGAGGTCTCTGGCTGGCCTTGTAGGAGTCAGGCTTGGAGAAGACACTAAAACCCGGCAGCAGAAGTGAGCTGGGGAGGGGACTGGGGGAGTGTGGAATAGGACTGTGAGGGCAGGAGCACACAGCATGCTACAGCTGAATTGAAAACCAGATGCCATGGAAGACAGAGAGTGGATCCTGGGTGGCACTTGGAAGTTGGATAGAGTGGTTGGCAATAGGGGGAGCTATAGATGCTTAAGGAAGGGGAGAGGCAGGATGGGAATTGTAGGAGGGTTGCCTCTGTGTGCAATCTGACAGATATTCAAGTTAGCCTGTTTGGAGGGGGATTGAGAGCAGAGATAGGAAACCAAGGCATCACCACTTCTGCTTTCTGCTATTGCCCTTTTCTCCATGTTCTCAGCCCCCCAAGTGGATGCAGGCCAAGGCCATACCCAGAGGTCGAAGGCCTCTAGAATCCTTCCTGACTTGTGATAGGTAGGATAACAAGGCAACTAACTCATAAGAAATATGTAAATAACAAAGATTGTGAAAACAAATAATTTAGGTATGACATGGGAAAGTGGCCAATCTGTCGGTTTTAGGGCAGGGCTTGGTGTATGCTCATGATTTGAGTTCAGAGCAAAGGTCCTAAAGGGGTTAAGTGATTCTTCATTGTTGTCTACACTTGCCTTTTCCCTGTCCACTTCCCATCAGAATGAGACACCTGAAATGAAGCCTGGGGCATGTGGGCCAGCCATGCTCTGCCTCTGCAGAGCTGCCTGTTTATCAAGGAGAGTGAGACCAGGCACTTTTGCAAATGTGATTTCATGCCTCTTCCTGTCAGCAACTCCTGCCTTCCTGCCTTTTCCAGAGATGGGGGACCAAGAGAAGCATCCCCAGAAGGCAGAAGCAAGCACCTAAGGGGGGCATCCCGGGAGTGAAGTTGAGCATGGCAGCTCTCCCTGCTGACGCCACCAAAGTTCTGTGTTAACACAGAGCCAGAGGTGGCTCCCTGCTGCTCTCCATGTGGGCCTGCAGATCTCCACTTGCATTGTATCACCCTCCGAGTCAGGAGGCTTGAGTTTCATTCTTGCTCTGTCCCTGGACACTTATGTGGACAAGAAGCCAATTGCCTGCCCTCCTGGATGTCCAGTCCCTTGTCATGTGTGCAGTAGGGTTGGGGAGAGGGCATCCTCTGCTTTACTTCCTCCCAAACATGATTACAGGAAGGGCAGAACAGTGAGGGTTTGGAAGGACTCAAGATCACAAGTTGAGAATGATGAGTTTTTGCTGGAATAAATGATGGGACCAGGAAGTTCAGATTATGTTCATTTGAACATGTGCATTTTATCTAGCTTCTGGATTTAGCTTCTTGAGCCATGTGCACATGCTACTTTCCACCTCATGTGCTGTTTTTGCTTTAATTCAGAATCACAGAGCTGATTGGTTACCACCCTGAAGATCTGCTTGGCCGCTCAGCCTATGAGTTCTACCACGCACTGGACTCAGAGAACATGACCAAGAGTCACCAGAACTGTAAGTTCCAGGAGTACCTCGTGGGGCATCCTGGGGTTCATGGAATCTGGCCTTGAGTGGGATGTGATGGGACAGAAGCCTGGGTCACTTCCTCCCCACACGATCCTGTGTGGCAGATGAGACCCACTCCTTCATGATGGTTAGTAAATCAAGCTGCCACCAGCCTGTATATATAGAACACTCTCATGCAAATTAGCAAAAGGACCCTTCCTCCAGGGGCACACCCATGCCAAGGCATACGGCTTGGAGAGTGGAGGGTGGGCTGAGTCTCAGTCCCCACATACTACCACCTCTGCTGGGAACACTCGAGCAGTCAGCAGTCTGCACAATCCTCTAGGAGAGCCCTGTAGAGAATAATTCAGGACAACATATAACTAACTTGGGTCTCTGGACACATATAAGTATATCTGTGCATTATATACATGCATGGGGGAGCAGTTAGGGGAAGAAAGGGCACTTGAGTCGGGCCTTGAAGTATGGAGGGGGTTGAGACTAGGTAGCGGGAAGGCAGTGTGGGACCACTTCTTACAGGTGCAAGGAGCTTGCTTGCCGGTCAGTATACCTTTAGAGGAAGCTGTTGAGCACACAGCACTGGGATGCAGGGACTCTGGTCTACAGCTTGGGAAAACCAGTGTAATGAAGGAGGGTTCCAGGATAGGGCTGGCCAGTAGAACCTTCTGCCATAGAAATATTCTATATGGAGGCCACGTATGGCCTATGCAGTATTTGAAATATGGTTGGTGCAATGAAGGAACTGAATTTTTAAACTTAATTTTAAGTAGCCATGCTTGGTTTGTGTCTACCCTATTGGGCAGGGTAGTTCTAGAGTGTACACTTGACCACGTTTCCACTCAAGAGTCCCATTTGCAAGTGACCCAAAATAATTTCCTTGAATCTGGGTACCATCGGCATGCAAAGACTCTGGACCTAACACCCTGTTCTTGGCCAATAGGGACCATAGGAATTGGTAGACCTGATCTCTATCCTAAGGAATTTGATTTCTAAGGAAAAAAAGAGGAATGTGGTTTCCCTGGAAACTAGATGACTGATACCCTTAACGTGGTATCACCAAATGAATAATGTTTGGGGAAGAATAGATTCCAAGGATGCCCACATTGATGTAGACAGAGTTGCTGAGAAGAGTATAAAAGGATGAAAATGGATAAGTCTGAGAAGATTCCCAGTGGCCCTACTGGCAATGAAGAAAATGGACTCTATTGGTCCATTGTTCCTAAATCTATCCTTATATCTCATTGCCAGGACAGCTGAGGCTCAGAGCAGCCAACAGATTGGCAGCCCACAGCTGCACATGAGCACAGGTGACTCTCACAGAGGTCTGCTCTTTGTCACTGGCCCTTCTGTTTCCTCCTGGTGGCTTTTGTGTTTGATCTGACAGTACAACAGGGGCCACAGTGATATCTCAAGCAGGTTTTCTCTGTGGTTCCCAGCAACAAAAACACACAAAACCCTAGGCGCAGACCCACTCAGGAACCCAGGGATGGGGAAGGAGGCGGTACTCTTGTGTACCACGAATGTGACCCAGCTCTAACCTGCTCCAGCTTTGAGGCAGGGTTGTAGGATGTGGCTCCAGGCTTCTCTATGGGGCTCATGCTTTTCTGACCCCAGAGGGATGGGTCCTGCTCCTAAAGGCAGACTAGCAGGGTCAGCCAGGCATCAGGCTACAGGCTTAGCTTTGACCTGCTCATTCCCCAAGGCCTGGCCTTCTGCACCTCTGTGCCTTTACATGTAAAATTTAGATAAGTCCAGCTTCCCAAACCAAGGAGGAAGCCAAAGCAGGGAACAAATGTAAAAAATTTTGGGGAATTCTTAGAGAACAGTATTGTACTTTATCTTATGGAGAAACTACCATCAAAGAAACAAAAAAGGGGGGACTTTTAACCCCTTCGATCTATTAAAAGGATTCTACCCCTATTGGTTCTGCTGACTCCTAGGAAAAATGCCAGGATTTTGTTGTTTTGTTGGTGCTGCTGCTAATGCTTTATTGTTTAAGCGTTAGGCACACTTAGAGGTTATTCATAGCCCAAATAGAAATCACAGGTTCCCCTTTTCTCCTGAGAGAGCCACAAAAAGCTACCCTGAACTCAGAGCCCTGTGCTCAGCCTGCAAGTCCACATCCTGGAAAGGTAAATCTTCATGGGTTGAAACAGGGTTAATGTCATTTATGACAGGAGTCGGTCTCCCCAGAGTATGGGGGTATGTGTGTAATTTGTCTTTGGATTAATAAACTTGCACAGATTTGCACTTGTGCTGTGGAGAAGCTAGAGGCCTAGGTTTGAGGCTGGTCCAAGTTTACATACTGAGGTCCTGAGTTGTCACATGTATGTGTGTGTCTCATCCTGTCAGTGTTTACCAGGGAAGCTCAGTCTTCAACCAGATTGAGATAATTGAAAGCCATCATTTCCAAATGGATTAATAATTTATACATTGTCACTCTCAGAGGAGAGGCTGGGGTCGGCTTCTCTTTGTTGTTTGAGGACGTGTGCTCTTAGGAAAACAAGATTAAAGGCCATAAAAAAGCCTATTGCCCTACTAAGTAGCAGGCCCCTCACCAAGGCTGGCATTAATGAGCAGATGATTAGAAAGCTGCCATTAATTATATTCTACTGACAGAGCAGGCCCTTGCCTGCAATTACTAGAAACGCAGTTAAAACCTCTGCTTGCTGCACTGTTCAATCAAAAAGAATAAGAGGCTTGAATTTGGTTTGCATTAAGAACTGTCTAAATAATGAATGCCAGGCACTTGAAATTGTGCAAGCAGCATCCCACTGCAGCAGTGGGTCCTGGACGGCACAGAGAGGGGAAGGGAAAAGCCACAAGGTAATGATTTGGTTGAGGAATCCAGCAGGTTTCCCTCCCCCTCATTTCTGACTCCAAATGATGCAGTAAGAGAACACTGTGCTAGGAACCACAGGACCTGTCACTTAGCCCCGACTTAGTCACTGTTGTCCTGTGTTATGTGAACTGAGTCATGACTCTCCTGGCCTTACTTTCCTCATGATAACACAAAATGATACTTGTCATCCCTGTGGCACAGGATTTTGTGAAAAAAGATTAGACTGGGATGATGCAATCACTTTGGAAAATAATTTGATAGCTTCTTATGTATACTTACACTTAGCATATAATCCAGCAGTTGCACCCAGGAGAGATGAAAATATCTATACAAAGATTTACACACAAATGTCTATAACAACTTTATGACCAAAAACTAAAAACTCAACTAGTTATGGTACATCCATACAGTGGAATGCTTCTTGGCAATGAAAATGAATGAACCACAAATACCTACAATAACATGATGAATCTTGAAACATGCTGATTTTGACAGAGCCAGACACAAAAAGTGCACACTCTTGTATGATTCTATGTAAATGAAAATCTACTAGAGACAATATATGACAGTTTAATCAGTAGCTGTCTGGGGGGAATGATAGAAAAGTGCTTATACCTTCACCATGGTGATAGTTAAGTGCGTACATTTGCCAAAATTCATTGAAAATGAGTGCATTTTTGAAGGTAAGTTAAATCTCAGTGTTTTGAGACAAAGTCTCACTTCATAGTTCAGCCTGGCCTTGAACTTGCTGTGTAGTTTAGGCCAGCTTTCAACTCACAGCAATCTTCCTGCCTCAGCCTCCTGAGTGCTGGGATTACAGGCATGCGCCACCACAGCCCACAATAAAGTTTTTGAAAATGAAAAGCTAACAAAAGCCAGAGTAGGAGTCTTTAATTTAGCCTATAGTCCTATGTGCTGTTTCTGAGGAAGCCTTTCAACAAATCACTCAATAGTTCTAAGCAAAGGGAAATCTGTATGAATGGCAGTTTCTTCCAACGTGAAACAGGAATGGTAGCAGATAGCTCTTGCTTAAGTGAGGTAACAATGGCACTAATCCACATTGAGTGCTTTATGTGCCAGGCAACTGAGCTAATTGCTCTACAAAAATGAATTCACTCATGAGAGTTTTGGACACTGCAAGACCCTATACACATGTAAATTAGTCATTCCTGAACCCTGCCAGTGCTTGGAAATGTTGGAAGGGGTCAGCTGTGCCCAGCAAAACATAAGCATTAAGGATTACAGTTAGCCTCATCGTGAATCAAGCTCTGTTCCTCTGCCATACAGGGTTACTGGATGGGGAGATGGGCCATGAGCCTACTAAAACTGGGAAGACCATGTGTTTACAGAAAACCTGGGTATTCTCCCGTGTTACCTACAAACATGTATCGTAATTATTTGTCACAGGCCTGAGCACTATACACTTTAGTAGTTTGGGCATGAGTAAGCTAGGCAAGTACATTTGACCCTTGGTACAAGTAGCAGTGGCATACTAAAGGAGCTAATAATGACAGTTATCCTTGCTACCATTATCAATACCCCATATTGTAGAGGGAAAAAACAAACCAAGGGTTGCTCCTTTCCCACTCAAACTAGAAAGATTTCCATCAGGCCTCTTCCCACTTCTCTATGACTTAGGTGTAGGAACCAGCCTATGAGTTTATCCCAACCAGGGGTGAATGACAATGAAAGACAAAAGACATAAAGATAATTTAGAACAAGGGAAACAGGAGGCTCTTGCCTCTAGTGGACAAAGAGCCCTGAGCATTTGGCTCACCTCACTTTTATTCACTTAGACAAGGGAGCAAGCAATTAGGTTAATGGAAGATTCATCTGCCTCTTATTATCTAGAGCATGTACCCAGGTAAACATCCAGGTCTCAGCTGTATTGACTCTTCTCTGGACCTTACAACATCCCAGCATGTCTGCACATTGCCAAAAGAGGTACAGCTTGCTGTTCTTCTCTTTTGTGCTTGGAGAGAAGGTCAGTTAGGCCTTGATCCTCATTATCTGGTCTCATACACTTGGAATCTTCTGAGCTGGGATTTAAAAGAATGAATTCCCAAGAAATTAAAGCAATTTCACCAGAAATTCTAACAGCAGCAGACCTGGGTGTAAAGAGATTTATCAATTCCAGAAAGCAGATGGAGCTTTCTGGACTGAGGATAGTGTGGGATGTAGGACCCCTTCCTCAATGCTTTTAAATAGTAAAAACACATTTTAAATGAACAGAATCTGGAAGAGGAAAGAAGCCATAAGCAGGTAGCCTCGCTGAGCAGTTGGGAGGAGGAGCAGAAGACTTATCACCAGCCCTGTCTTGACCTCTCCCCCAAGTGTGGTTGGCCTTGAACCTCCTCTGGCCTCAGTGGAGGTGGGCTGACAGAAGACTTAGAAAAATCAAAGGCAGAATTTACAAGCAGGATATGATGAAGGGTCTGCTGCAAAGGGTGACCTTTCGATCAGGCTTTCTGCTGGCTGCATGCAAGCCCCTTCCCCTCCTGGAGGGTGTGACAGGGAAGGGCTTCCTCTCCCTGGACTTGAAGAAAGGAGGGAATGTGCTGCTCTTGGTTCTGCTTATAGATGAAGCTTGGTTTGGTTAGGGCTGATGATTGGCAGAGCTGCAGAGTGAGGTTTCTCCCTCCCTGGACAGCTCTGGGAGAGTCGTGTACCTCTCTTAACCTTTTCTCTGTTTCATATGAAGGGTTGGCAAGATGATCTCTAAGCTCCCTCCCAGCTCCTCCCTGCCCTCCTGCAGACTGACCTCCCCCACCTCTCTGACCTTGGGCTCCTCCCTCCTCCTGCAGTGTGCACCAAAGGCCAGGTTGTGAGTGGCCAGTACCGGATGCTCGCAAAGCATGGGGGCTACGTGTGGCTGGAGACGCAGGGGACTGTCATCTACAACCCTCGCAACCTGCAGCCCCAGTGCATCATGTGCGTCAACTATGTCCTGAGGTAAGTGTGTGAGGGCTGAGGGCCTGGCCAGGTATGGAGAGGCCCTGGTACTCCAGCCTCTAGGAATGGGGTACCATATCTGGGAGCCACTGCAGTTCTAGTCCTTCTAGTCCTAGACTCAGAGGACCTCCCTGAGGCTCCTAGGAACAGTGGGATCCCTGGGAATTTTTCTGCCCCTTTACCTGTCATTATCCCATCTCTCTGACACACCTGGAGAGGTAGATAGCACACAGCAGTCACTTAATATTTTCTGGATGGGGAAACAAGCAGAATTGTGGGTACAACACCTTCCCTCTCCAGCACCTGGAAGACACCAGAGGAAGTCATTGCTCAGGTTAAAAAGTACAGGCAGAAGCATCCACACAGCTCAGGCGCAGTGAGTGCGGCCCCCAGACATGCATGGTCAGAGGGTTCCCTTCTCGTCACTGCCTCCACAGCTCAGGTTTGGACGGTGTGGCTCTTTACAAAATGCCAACACACAGTGCCACTGCCTGTCCTTTGGTCTGAAAGGCTTGGCCCTCAGGGTTCCTGCGTCGGAGGGAGCCGAAGAATTTTGCTAGAAAATGTGGAAGGTCTGAGTGGCTCTCTTGTCCCGCTAGTGAGATTGAGAAGAATGACGTGGTGTTCTCCATGGACCAGACCGAATCCCTGTTCAAGCCCCATGTCATGGCCATGAACAGCATCTTTGACAGCAGTGACGAGAGGGCTGCATCTGAGAAGAGCAACTTCCTGTTCACCAAGCTGAAGGAGGAACCCGAGGAGCTGGCCCAGCTGGCCCCCACTCCAGGGGATGCCATCATCTCTCTGGACTTCGGTGGGTGCCTCTTAGCTGGAGCTTCTCCTAAACCAGACTTGCCCCAGCCTATTCCCACATCTTCCTGCTCACCTAGCCAGGCTCTGCTGGGCACAGAAGAACTGCATATGCCCCTGCCTCTGAGTAAAACCACCTCAAACCTGTCCTCACGAAGTGCTGAAGGACACTAGGTTGCGCTACAGGGAGGAGCAGCTCCTGAAAATTAAATGTTCCAGGAAAGTGTTTGCTCCCTACAGAGTCCACACACTGAATCACAGCCCCAGTCAGAGGCCATTCGTTCCTCCCAGCTGAGGCCCTGACATCTGTCAAGACCCTTCTAGGGCAGCATAGGGATTGTGGGTGCTCATCAGGCAGGCCCTTGTCTTCACAGGAAACCAGAACTTCAAGGAGTCTTCAGCCTTTGGCAAGGCCATCCTGCCCCCGGGCCAGCCATGGGCTGCAGAGGTGAGGAGCCACAGTGCCCAGAGCGAGGCTGGAAGCCTGCCTGCCTTCACCGTACCCCAGGTGGCTGCCCCAGGGAGCAGTACCCCCAGTACCACAAGCAGCAGCAGCTGTTCCACGGTGAGCCCCCAGCCCCTGTGCGGATGTGAAGACAGGGCCCCTCCTCCTTCTACTGCTGCCAGATTGCTAAAGGGAAAGCTCAACAGAAGTATAGTGCTGCACCTACCCCTAGCCCTAGCATACCAGGGTCATTCACCACCAGGGATTACAGCCCCTCACTAGCTGTCAGCATCCATCCCCCACCTGTGTCACAGTGGCCAGTCCTTGAGCACCACCCTCAGTGCCTGTGCACAGCCCTGCTGGCCCCAGCCTTTGTCCAGTTTGCTCCTCCTGACATCCTGTGAAGCAACAAAACCTCATTTCATGATGAGGAGACTGAGGTTCAGAGAGTTGATGAGTTGACCTAATTCACACAGCTCATAGACAGAAGCCCCCTTACAAACACTTGGTGGAATGGAGCTGAGTGGATCTGGGGATGGGTTTCTCCTTCCACACTGAATGAGGGAGATGAGGGCCCTGGCCTTGACTGGGTCCCCTTCTTTCCTGGCCTCCAGCCCAGCAGCCCCGGAGACTACTACACTTCTCTGGGGGATGACCTGAAGATTGAAGTGATCGAGAAACTCTTTGCCATGGATACAGAGGCAAAGGACCAGTGCAGCACCCAGGTAGGCAGCTGGGCAGCAGACCAGCGTGGTGTGGGTCCCTACCATCTAATGGGTGATAAAGGCTCTTACCCATCCTGTGTTGCGAAGACCACTGGGGAAGCGTGGCTGAGGCCCATAAAATGGGCAAGGGTGCGGGGACAAGGAGCCTGTGGTGGCCAGTGCTCTAGAAGACCTCCCAACCTCCACTTTACACCCACGTCAAAGCCAGAGCTTCCGTCTTTAACACTCAACTACTATCTCCTCTCTTGGATCATTTTCCTCCCACACGTGCAAGCCACAACTACAGCACTGAACCTTTAAGGGAAGCATCCGCCTAAAGCGTATCCAGACTCAAGACATTTCCCAACATAGGGGCCAATGACTTCCTTCATGAACACATTCATCTTGGAATTTTTAAGAATAATTCATTTGACTTGAAATGCATTTAAGATGACCTCTGAGATTATTCATTTATATATAGCGTCTCAGAAATATGTTCACTACATAAGGCCATGTGTTCTTGCACACATGACATAAATGGAGGGGGTAGATGGCTGGGAAAGTATTTTACAAAACCCAGAGAGAATCCATATGCAGCTATTTGTTTTAGTGTGGCTGGTGCATCTCAGTTTCCACCTTGTACCTTCATCTTACCTGGCACAAAGTCCAGTGGTTCCACAAAACTTTTCGTTGCTCTTTCACCCTCCCCTCAGGACTCCCGAGGGAGTTGTTTGCATTTTATCAGAACCACGTGCCTGGGCTAGGTCCTGTAGTTGTATCCAAGTACCAAGCTGCACCCACAGTGAGGAGCTCAGTCTCTGAAGGCAGAAACGGTTTTCTGCATCTGCTCAGGCGTATTCACTGTGATGCTTGTGGTGACCCTGGGAACTAGAGGTAGCCGTGGAGCACCTGCTGATGGGAACAGAAGTCCCTCTGCCACTGGAGGCCAACTGTATCCCAGAGAGTCTGTGTCTAGGCCTGTGACTGGACACAGGGACGTGAAGACAAATTGTCCTCTGTCCCCAGATGCCACAGTGTCACCACAAGCCTGAGCCATGCAGGGGCAGCTACTGCAGCAGCGTACTGGGGCTTACCTGGCTGGGAGGGAAGGCGGTTTGGACAGGTGGAATGTAGAGAGAGGGCACACCTCAGGCTGAGTTGTAGAAGTAACACCAGTGGTGCATGGAGCAGGAATGAACCCATGGAAAGGCTAACATGCCAAAGTAGAAGCCCTGCACACTAGCTGGCCATAGGGAGCCAGTGGAGGCGTTTGAGCAGGGAATGACACAGTGAAGCATGCTTGAGATGCATGGGAGGGGTGGAGCTTGAATGGCCCCAATCACTGAGCCTCCCTGTGCTTGCTTGATCCTTCCTCAGACGGATTTCAATGAGTTGGACTTGGAGACTCTGGCGCCCTACATCCCCATGGATGGGGAGGACTTCCAGCTGAGCCCCATCTGCCCAGAGGAGCCACACCTGCCTGAGAGCCTGCAGCCCACCCCCCAGCCATGCTTCAGTGCCATGACAAGCATCTTCCAGCCACTGGCCCCCATGGCCTGTCACAGCCCTTTCCTCCTGGACAAGTACCGGCAGCAGCTAGAGGGCAAGAAGACCGAGCCGGACCACCGGCCCATGTCCTCTATCTTCTTCGATGCTGGGAGCAAGGGATCCCTGCCATCGTGCTGTGGCCAGGCCAGCACCCCTCTCTCGTCCATGGGCGGCAGATCCAACACGCAGTGGCCCCCAGACCCGCCGTTACATTTCGGGCCCACAAAGTGGCCTGGTGGGGAGCCACACACCGAGTGCTTGGGGACATCGCCATTGGAGCACCCCATTGCCTCGCCCCATGTCTCCATGTTCAAGATGAGGTCAGTGGCAGAGACACTTGGCTGCATTGGGAGGGGACAGATAGGCAACCACTGGTGGGACAGTCAGGGCCCCAGGGAGGCTCCCTGCACTGTCCCCTCCTCCTAGACACAGGGTTCTTATGCTCCAGCCAGCCCTTCTCAAACTCTGAGAGCTCAGCTCTGGGGTTCACCTTGAGGGCTGCAAGGCCTGGAGCAGGACAAGCTTTGATCCAGGCTGCAGACTGGAGGTTCCTTAAACCTCAGCCCCAAGACTCTGCCCTTCAGTCCAGGTGAAGGCACTGGGCAGTGTGGGCTCCAGACTTCCTCACAGCCGGCTCTCTTGGGCTTGGCAGGTCTGCAAAGGGCTGCGGGCCTCGGGGCCCAGACGTGATGAGCCCAGCCATGATAGCCCTCTCCAACAAGCTGAAGCTGAAGCGACAGCTGGAATATGAGGATCGAGCCTTCCAGGACTCGAGTGGGGTGAGCTGACACAGTGCGGTGGGCACCCCTCACCAAGAGCCTGCCCTAGACCTCTGGGTGGCCCCGGCAGTCCCTCTCCTTATATCTGTCTTTCTTCCATGCAGGGGGACTCTCCAGGCAGCAGCAGTTCACACTTGATGTGGAAACGCATAAAGCGTCTCCGGAGCGGGCCTGGCCCTTTGGTGCCTGACAAGCCCTTGAGAAACGTTCACGTCCCCGCAGGTGAGTGGCCCTGGGTTCTGTGGAGGGCCAGGCACTAGGGACCCATCCAGCTTCTCCCTTCACTTGCTTCCTGAGCCTGTGAGAATGGGCTAGCAGAGATCTCAGGGTTCTAATGTCTTTCCCCTCTGTCAGATGGTACCATACTCACTCTCCAACCTTGATCTTTCAGATGAGTTCAACAAAAACTCCCTGAGGGGCCTGAGCCAGCCCCTACGACACCTGCCACCCCCACAACCACCATCTGCTGTAAGCCCAGCGGAGAATGCCAAGGGTGGGTTCCCCCCACAGTGCTATGCTGCCGCCTACCAGGACTACAGCCTGCCCTCCACTCACACGGTGTCAGGTGGGTACTCGGTGGCTGCCACCACATCCCAGACTGCTGCACTGAGGGGCCTGGGCTTGGCAGGGCAATGGAGACAGACACCCTCACAGAGAACAGTGTCGTATTTGGAAAAGTTTCAAAACTTAAAACACTTGCCTTCATAGAGTCCCTGCTGTTCCCAGGTGCTATACTAAGTGCTAGGTGTCCAGTTTCCCAGGGTTGGGGTCATTAAAAGGGCAATGGCTTGCCCAAAGAGCCCCTTCCCAAGGCTCAGTCTCCCTCAGATTTAGGCCCCTGAGGGGGTGGGCCTAAGACATGACTAGAAATGTTAGAACACCTAACATGGTCTCAGGCTGCAGAATCTGAAGGAGAATGCAAATCCAAGAGAGATGGAGTTTGTTTGGGCATCCTGCCCCTGAGCCCCACACTGTTGGATGAACTGAAGGCTGAGGACTGATGGGAGCATGTCTTTAGAAGAAAAGGGACAGCCGGGGTAATAAGAAACTAGAGGCTGTGACATGTCAGGAACTGTTGAAGAGAACACTGGGCGTGAAAGGGAGGAACACAAGGACCTAGAGACAGATAGCACAAGATGGCGGGTCATGGCTCTCAGTGCTTTGGAAGGAACCTTCCAATGACCAGGTCAACTCCAGGGCTTCTGCTACCCTCAGAGTCCCAGAGCCTGAGTCTTTTCCTGTTTTTCACATTGCTCTGTGGTCACAGAAGCTGAGCAGAAACTGTGCACTTCTGGGAGGGCAGCCTGGGGCTCTGGGAGAGACAACCCAACCACTGGACTCTGGCTTCTGAAGGTTCTGCAGAATGTACATGCAGAACATAGACGACTTTGTGGAAAAGTGTGTTTGGCATGAGCATAATGTATAGTTTTGGAAAAACATACCAGAGCCTTGTCCTCAGAAGTATAGTTTAGGGAAGATTATAATTTTATGCTCAGAGACCAGCTTTAAATTCCAGAACTGCTATTTACCAGCTGGACAGTGGGCCAGCTAGAAAGTTTCAATGAGAGATTTTCATGTCATGTGTTGAGTTGGGTGACTGGCATATGTCTGTGTTCAGTCAGCAATAGCCAGCATTGTTCTTCCCTTATGAACTCCACAAGTTTCCTTCAATCTCATCTTTTCAATTTAGATCATTTCTGACTGTGAATAAGAGAAGTGGGCATAGCACCAAGGATCTGCTGATACCATTCTGGCACAGGCCAGTGAGGGGTGGGAAAGGAAGGAAGGGCCAAGGAGGATGAGGCCCTGCAGATAAGGCCCGGGAAAGCAGCAGCCTGCTGAGGTGCTCTCCAGCACATAGTGACAGGCACAGGGTCTTCAAAGCCTTGAATCTTGGAGAAAGACCCACCCCCATGCATGTGTTCCGTGTAGGCATGCATGCATGCCCGTGTGTGTACATACACGCATGCAGAGGGGCCCGGGTGTTCCAAATTCCCTTTCTTCCATGCTGCAAGTGCACAGGGGTATGAGATCTGCAACCCTAGTCCTTGCCAGGCTCTTCCTGGAGCCTCTTTCTCTCGGGCTAGGCAGTCACACGAGGGAAACCTCTGCCTCAAACCCTGCCTCTGCGCAGTCTGCCTCCCCCTTCCTTGGGTCTCAGCACTGCTGGAATGGGGATGGAAGCAGACACATTCTCTGCTGGACCCAAATAGGGAAATAAATTAGGTCCTGTGAAAGACAGTGGTGAAGGAACTCGGTGAGATTGGGGTGCCCCACCCAACCCCACTAATCTGAAAATGGAATTGCCTCTTTGCCAGTGTTTGATCCAGGCTTTTTTCTTTCAGGGATAGCAAGCCGGCTGCTTGGGCCCTCATTTGAGCCCTACCTGCTACCCGAACTGACTAGATATGACTGTGAGGTGAACGTTCCTGTGCCAGGAAGCTCCACGCTCCTGCAAGGAGGGGACCTCCTCAGAGCCCTGGATCAAGCTACCTGAGCCAGGGCCTCCTGACAGGCACACCCCGCCAATGCTGTCCCGCCAGCTTCACTCTAGATCTGTTTTTGCAACTAGGTATTTCTAACACCAGCATACTTTTTACAAGATGTACTTACCTGGCTGATTTGCCCAGGTCACCAAGCAGTGGCCTTTTTCTGAGATGCTCACTTAAAATGTCATTATTTTTAAAATACACAGTCGTTTTACCTGCTATGTTTTGCTGTCAATGAAAATGTTCTTAAATTTTATAAGATCCTCCCTCCCCACCTTCGATGACTTCTAATTTATATTACCCAGAGTTTTCTCTCTCACACATCCACACCATCCATGCTAACAAGCCTGAGGTATGTTTGTTCTCTGGTAGGAAAAGCTTTGGCTTCATTTGACTAAGATTTTTTGTTGTTGTTGTTGCCAAAGAAAAACAAAAGGATTTTGCTTTCTAAACTTGATTTATGGCTTTTCTCTCTCAAAGACTTTCTCCTTTGCTTTTTAAAAACTCATCACCATATTGTAAATTTCACTTTGTTGTTGTTGCTGTTGTTGTTAAAGCTGACTCTTTGCTCTAATTTTGATATGACTTATGGGGAAAAAGGCAATGTGAAGGGTGAACTCCAATGTATATGGTTACCTGTGAAAGTTGTGCAGTATGGCTTTTCCTGAACTGTGTGGTGCCCCCCTATCGGGTGGATTTTTTTATTATTATTCAAAAGCATAACTGAGTTTTTTAAAGGAAAATTTATATCTGGGTTAAGTGTTTATCATATATATGGGTACTTTGTAATATCTAAAAACTTAGAAATGGAATCCTGCTCACAAGATCACTTTAAGATCTTTCTGAAGCTGTTAATTTTCTTCTTCTGCAGTGTTGCTGACCCTGCAGAATTGTACAGTACTCCCACAGGCCTAGACTAACACTGCTCACTCACTCTCTGCTGGCTCTTCGCTTTTGTTATGCCATAGGTGTGACAAACAATCCAAGTGGGAGCATTGCAAGCTATCTTCTCCTTGTGTTCTCTGTGTGTTGTGCATGGATGTATGTAGTAGTATTGCTGCCAAGAGGGTCTGCTGGCACATCAGGGGTGGGGGTGGGGAGAATGCTAAGGGAGAGAAGCTGCTTTAACTTTCCTTAAGGTGGTGTTGCTAGCCCTTCAAGTGCACTGAGCTGACTGTATTGGTCCCTCATGCAGCACATTCGGGTATTTCCAGAACTACCATGAAATGGTTTTGATGGGAATGCTTCAGAAATGACCTGGTCTTGTCCTCCTAAGCTCATGACCTTGGAGCCACACTGAGAGAGGGTGCCAAATGGAGAGTTTCGGGTCCTGACGGTCCCAACCAGTCCTGTGTCCCTCCGTCAGCCTACCAGACAGCCCTACAAGGCTGTCCACAGGCCATGGTGCAGCGCCCCCTGCTGGCAGGCAGCCCTCCAGGGATGGGCCCTAACCTCAGGCCCTCTCTGAGATGTCTGTCACAGGAAGTGACAGGTAGTGATAGGAAGCACTGAAAATAGTGTTCCCAGAGCACTTTGTAACTCACTGGGTAAGAGGGACGACATCTTTCGGGTTTCAAATATCAATCAACATGGAACTTGTCTGTCATGGCTACAATAAGTTTCTAAACACACACAAAACACATCAGGCCAAGAATTTGGGAAGCCTAGAGGGACTTATTGCCAAAACCAAAAATTAACTTTCAAAAGAAATCCAAGTTATGAGAAAAATTACATAATTACTGTGTTCTCTAAAGCTTACTTTAGTATCACAATGGGGCCCGCCATTCAGTGGCAGAACTTGAAGGGTTACTGACACACAAACGGTGGTATTTGATTTCCTCTATGTGTTGCCTCAGCATTCAGGGCATTTTACCCTTTCAGTTTGACTAAAACACTTTGAAAAATATTCCAAGCTTCATATTAACCATACCTGTCAACATAACAACTTCATGAACATTATTATATTGTTGAATTTCTACTGACAACATTATAACTGTATGGGAGCTTAACTTTATAAGGAAATGTATTTTGACACTGATATCTTATTAAAGTATTCTGATTCTATCATTGCTGGTGGCTCTTATTTCCTGTAGATTTGTCACAGGCTGTGCCAATGGAAAGTGAAGTATTTATTAAATAGTTTCAGAGCATGAACATTGGCACTGACCTCAGTGAGACAGCTGGGCAAGCTGACAGGAACCCTGGTGAAGAAAGGGAAGAGTATTATTAATGATTGGCAGCAGCATTTCTGCAGGTATTTTCTTCCTTGCTGCAGGGACCTTTTCAGGATCCTGTGGGGGAACCCAAGGACAGAAGTCATGGTGTCTGCCTTCAGAAAGCTACACAAGGCAGTGTGCTGGGCTATGTGTGCCCACGCTGCACATGGAGTGGAGGTTCCCAAGGGAAAGGGTGGCCTGCACTTCCACAGTCAGAAAAGACGTCAGTTTGGAGGTGACCGGGCTTGAGCAGGGAAGATGGAACATGGATGGAAAGAGCAAAGATAACCTCAGCCCCAGACAGAGCACCTCTAAAGCCCAGCATTGATCATCGACCTCCTTAGCTCACTTGGGCCTAAGCAATGCTGTGGGCACTCATTTTCCAGGAGAAATGAAGACTCAGACCGAGTGATTTGTACCAGTCCCTGGTCATTTACAGGAGAAGCATACCTTGAACCTAGTCCTGGCCAGTGCTTTTCTCCTCTTATGCACTCTGTATTTTATGCAAGGACCCTGCTTTGATTTTCAAATAGAAAACCCTTGTCTGTACTACATTAACTTTAGACCTCCTTCTGGTTTGTCTGCTTATTCTTCTCATTTCTTCTCTTCCCCATCTTGGTGCCTGAAGCTTCAGGTTGCATTTTCTGGGCTCTGCCAGGCTCCCACTTTTGCCTACCATCTTGGACCCCCTAAAAATATCACCTATTCTTTTCTAAACCTCTTCTGCAGCTGACATATCTCAGCCTGCCCTCAAGAGCGGAGTTGCATCAGAGCATGGGCAAGTTCAGGAGTCAAGCCTAGAACGGTCAAGCCCCCAGCAAGACCCCATGGGTCTTTAATGCTGTCCTGGGGCAAACTGACTTTACCCATACCCAAGGCTGTGAGTGTGCCCTCCAGCACCTAGGGATAGGGCACAGTTCAAGTTTTTGCTCCGAAGTCCAGCAAGAAGGGACCCAGCAAAGCCATTGTTCCTAATGAATTAGATGCACTTGGACTCCCCTCAATTTCTCAAGCACCAGACACCGGACCCACAGAAGCCTCATTTTTGTTCTGTTTCAAGCAATCCATTGATGACTCTGGATTAATCGAACCTGACTTCATAGTTTGTTTTTCAAAATGCAGGTGGCTTAGAGTAGATATGGGCCTGTGTGCCCAGAGGTCCAAGGTCAGGGTCCCTGGACTGAACTGGCAACTCCGGAGCCCTTGGATCTCTTCCTGACTCTACATGTTCTCTGCTACGCAAGCAGAAACCAGTGGGTGCGACATTGCCCCAACAGGTGATCTCTGGATGAGAAATCTCTGTGGGAAGGGGACTCAAAGCCGAGGCTGGAGCCCCAGGCCCCACTGGGTAGAGAAGGCCCCTGCTGATCCATTCGGGAGAAACCAATCCTATCCCTGCATGGTCTCTAATGCACAGTTGAACTCTGGTTTTTCTAGAGATACAATGCAGACTCATTTCCTTTACAGGATGCAAGATTCAACTAGATTTACAGTTTTTGCCTTGGACCCCTGCCCATCCTCTGTTCTTTGTGATAAAGAGCTTTTACTGGGAATCCTGTATTAAGAGTGGTTACATTAATCGGCCCCTCTTTTCCTGAGACAGGGATGGTCTAGGGTCAGCAGGATGGCACTCACTGGATGTGTTGTTTTGGGTTGACTCCGGGTGCTGTAAGGGGCCAAGAAACACCATGGCCAACTCCATCATCTAACTTTCCAACTTTTCATTTTAGAGATGAGGAGACAGGCCCAGGAAAAAACAGTGGCTTGTCTATAGTCACACAGTGACTAAGTGGCAGGGCTGATGCCAGCATCATGGGGTCAGAGGTGAACTTACAGACAGGAAAGAAGCCTCCACGCCCTCCCTGGGCCAGCTCCGTCTCTCCTCCAGGAGTCAGGCCCATGAGCCAGGGAGCACCCTCCACCCTGCCCCCAGTCTCCAGCCTGGTCTGGTGACTTCCCTCAGGATACTTTCAGTTCTTCTAAAATGGTCAGTCCAAGTATCACTCCTGTCCAAACTTTCCCGTGAACCCAGTGACCGCTGTGGGAACTGCTTGGCCTCTCAGTGACCTTGGTAAAGTCTGAATTCCTTCACTTGTAGACTGACTCTCTTTACTGCCACCCAGGAGCCAGGAGAAAAGGGTTTTTAAGTGTGTCCTCAATCCACCTCACACACACACACACACACACACACACTAAATAGATCTTCTAAAATAGGTCTTCTCCAATGGAGTCCTGGTCCTTCTCTTCAAAAGCTTACCAGCTAGTAGAGGACACAAAAAAAGAAGCTATCTTGAGTGACCTAGACCCTCTGAGATGGCGTGGATGAGGCAGGACTGGGGCCCAGCTTACCTGCAGTCTCTAAGATAGACCTTAGGCTCCATTGTCCTCATATGTGCACTTGTGCCAAGAGCCCCACGGTGGGTTCAGAAACACCCACCATTTACAGATGCAAATAAGCCTCCCCGCCTCAGTGTTTTGGGGCGGAGTCCAGCTCCTGAAAGGGTTTAGAGGTAGCCAGGGGAGGTCAGCCTTGGTCTTGGGAGCTGAGGCAGAGAAGAACTAGAGGTAGGGAAGGAAAGTCAGTCCAGGAGACTGTACCAGAGGGGCAAAGGCACAAAATCACTATTGCGGCAAATGCAGCTGACCCTGGGGGAGCAAGCAGGACAGGGGTGGCACAATAGGAAAGGCTACCAAGACGCCTAGCAGCCCACAGCACGAGCCTCAAGTCAGAAAGTCATGGGTTCAAATCCCAGCTCTGTGCTTTGAGAGCCTGTGCCAGCTGTTCTGTTTGGTGCACAGGAAAATAGTTCCTACGTTAAGGCTAAGGCTGCAGATACAAACTGGGAACCCAGAGTAGGTTAGTGGATTGGAAATCCATACGATGTAAGTAAATGTGCCTTACAAAGTAGAGAACAAAGAGTAGAGGTACTAGGATAGAGCCTGGGGCCACCCCAGTAGCAGTGGAAGTCACTCAGAAGAGCCTCCAGTGTACAGGAAGAAGCCCAGGAGGCTAGTATCCCAAGGCCAAGAGGGCAGTGCCTCTGGAAGAAGTGAGGAATGTGCTGTCCACACACTAAACAGAAAGAAAAGATAAGGAGAAAAAATTAACTCTGGGATCTGCTAACCGGAAGTCATCCTTGACCTTCACAGAAGCAGCTTGGGTGGGGAGTGAGGAGCATAGGTTGATGGTGGTTTGAGAAATGAGCTGCCTGGCACAGGGAGACAGATACACAACAGCTCTTTCAGAAAGTTTCCTCATCAAAAAGACAGGAAAATGGAAAGAAGCTGGAGGAAAACATGGGTTGGGGGAATTTGTGAGTCTGTGTTTTTAATATTTAATAAGCTTTCATTTTAGGATAGTTTTAGCTTATGAGAATATTATAGAGAGTTCCGTGCACCCAGTTCCTCCCATTATTAACATTACTGTGGTACACATGTCACAATTAATGAGCCAATAATTACACATTATTATTTAAACTCTGTACTCAGATTTCCTTCATTTTTACCCAATTTCTTCCTTCTCCTCCTTTCTTTCCTGCCCTTCCCTCCTTCTTTTTCCTGTTCCAAGATCCCATCCAGGAGACCAAATTGCGTTTAGCCATTCTGTCTGCCTCAGCTTCTCTTAGGCTTTTTGGTATTTTTGATGACCTTGATGGTTTTGAAAAGAACTGGTCAGGTGTTTTGTAGAACATCCTTCAATTTGGATTTATCTGTTGATTTTCTGGTTCAAGGTTCTGGGTTCTGGGAGGTAATGTACGCTTATTACCTATGAACCTGACTTGTCACTGTCAATACTGACCTTGATCACCTAGCCGAGACAGTATTTGTCCAGGGTACTTACGGTTATTTTTTCAGATGAGCTATATTAGATGGCAGAGGGAGAAATTAATGAATGCAAGGAAGACACTCTTGCAGGAGTACAGTTGTTGAAAGGTGGAATGGGCACAGATGGAATTAGTGCTTCACAGTGGACCGGCTTTGGAGTGGCCTGGTCAGGACAGCCTTCTAAAACAGGGATGCAGAACAGACAAAGGATGGGGGATGAGTCACTCGGTCCAACTGGTACTGAGAAGATGAGGAGACTCCACTCCAAGTACTTCCATCCCTTGTTGATACATGAAGCAAAACCATTAGCTGAGAGAAATGGGGGCTGTCAGAGGTTTGAGGAGACAGGAGGATGAAATAGTCATTTTATAAGGGCAGGTTGGTGATCATTATTGGAAGCTCAAATAAGATCTGTGGCCATAAATGGACCCATCATTACAGTAAGCATTTTTTTCCAACCACACCTTTCTACTCTGAAATAGGAAAAATGGGTGAGTTAGTTGAGTTTACTGAGTTAAGGTTCAGCCAGAAGGATATTTGAGGGAGTTAGGAATGGTCCCAAGAGCATGGCCCGTATAATGGATTATGAAAACTAAGTTGTATGAGGAAGAAACAATAAGAATGAAGAGATTGATGGTCAATGAAAGAATGGTAGGCTCAGTGAAATGGGAATTTCAGTGAGTCAAGGAATGAGCTGAAAGATGTTAGAGAAAGGGAATCTTCATATGGATAAGGAGGAGTTGTCAAGAATTGTCATATTCTAACCACAGGACCCAGTAATACCACTTTAGGTATTTTTCCTAAGGAAGTGAAATCTGCATCTTTCATATGCAATCTGCACACAAATGTCTATAGCAGCATTTTTTTGTAATCACCAAGAATCAGATGCAACCCAAATGTTCAACAAGACTACAGATAAAAACTCAGCAATAAAAGTTAACACACTTGATTCCAGCACCATGGATGAATCTCAAAGCTATTACATTCAGGAAGCCAGTACCAAAAGATTACATTCTATTTAGTTCCATTTATATGACAGGCTGGAAAGGGAAGAAATATAGGATCAGAGAACAGATCGTTGCTTTCCAAGGGGTAGGAGTGTATAAATGTTTGAATATAGAGGGGCAACATGAGCAACATGAGCAAGTTCTTTGATGTATTGGAATTTTTCTCTATGTTCCATAAGGTGGTGGTGAGAACCTATGCATGTACTATAAAAATCATACAGCACTGTACATCAGGGGAAAAAAGGCTTTACTATGTGAGAATTTTTTTTTTTTTGGTACCGGGAATCAAACTCAGGACCTTGCCACTGAACTAAATCCCTGGCCCCCTATTTGTGAATTTGAAATGCTAAAAAACTGAAAGCAAATGTTGAGGTTTGAGGTAACTGAAATGAAACAGAGGAGGAGGTGTGAGAAAGTGAAGGCCAGGATGCTGTCTGTAGGTGGCCAGGTGGGGGTTAAAGCCAGTGAGAGCAGAGGTGGGGGAGACTGAATCACTGGAGGAGGGTGACTAAGCCAGTTGACAGCTCTGGAGAAACCAGAGTTTGGTGACATGAGAGGAAAGAAGAGAAGTGATTGGGAAGCAAGGAGGACCCTCCACCTCCAGGCCCTGCCTGTGGAAAGGAGAAACCAGGGCCCCAGGGACAGAGCCAGCTGCACTGCATTACAGAGGAGGCAAAGGCACTGCAAGAGGCTGCAAGCATGCAATGGTCTAGTAATGTCACCTGGCTGATGAGTGTAGTGCCAGTGAGGATCTGGAGGGCAGGGAGGGGTGGGAGGTGGGTGGGAAGAGCAGTATAGGGTTGTGTGGGCCAGGGACCTGGTAGTGACTGATGGCCCAGAAGGTTTGGTCTGTGCTGGTGGCAGAGGTAAAGGGATTCAGGAGACCGTCAGATCACTGTGGGTCTCAGAGTCTCAATCCAGAAGGCTGGGAGCTGTCCTCTGCTGCTTTCCAGGCCCCCTTACAAGGCTGGTGTGCCCTCCAGTGTACAATGGGCTCGGGTTCTTTCCTTGCTTTCTAAAGGCAGGCCTTGGAGCGCTAGGCACAGCTCCCTCCTGAACCTCCTCCCTGATCATGGGGGGCCCAGCCCACGTAGGAACAGAAAGGGAAGAAACCGCAGTTGAAGATTCATTTGGCCTCAAACAAAGGACATTTCCTAGCGCTCATTAGCCTGGCTATGGGAGGGCAGTTGAGCGTGAACATTGGCATGGTTTGGCGGCCTGGCTGCAGACCCAGACAGGCCTCCAGCTAAGCCTCAAATCTGGACCAGGATGATGACTCAGACTGGGTGGGTTGGCCTAGGTGGGCTTGGGACTCCATGGTCCTTGTGTCCACTATGGCGGTTCAAAGTGTTGACTACCCACTGTGCTGGCCCAGCTGGCCTCTGCTGTTGGGCCACCATCCCCTCCAGTCCACATGCCAAGACCGGCCCAGAGGCTTGCTATACTGTGTGGAGTCCCTGGCACTCATCATGCATGGCTCACTCTAACTGAAGAAAATTGCAAATTTGACTTCCAAGCCACCCTTCCCTAGGGTCCTCCTTTCAGGAGCCCTCCTGGCCACTCACACCCTCATAAGGGAGCTTCTAACAGAGACTGGAAGACCTGCTCTCAGCTCGAGGCTGAGGGGTCTTCTTGGTGCTCCTCCATGCGTTCCAGATAGAACTGTCCCCTTGTGTCCCTCTGCCTTTGTTTCTCTACAAGCAGGGGGGTGCCCTGAGGAGCAGTGGTGGTAGAGGAGGAAGTGAGGTACTCAGAGTAGAACACAGAAGCAGGGCAGCAGCAGCAGACTTTAGTATTTACCATGCTAAGCCTTTCCAGAGGTCATTGTTTCCTCACAATAGTCCTATGAGCTCATAGGATCATAATTATCCTTATTTGCTGATGAAGAACTGGGATAAAAATGCAGTCAGGAGGCACCCTCGTAGAGAGATGTGGAGTTTCCGAAGAATACCTGGTACTCATTTATGTAATAAAATAATGACAAGATGACTCTGAACTGCATTAATGAAAGAAGAATGCTGGATAAAAAGGAACTGATAATCCCCCATTGTGGGCTAGACAGCCACTCCAATAAGAAAGATGACTGAAACGGTGAGGGGACTCTCAACTATGTCACAAAAATTGACTGGGGTAGCTGTGGAAGTTTTCCTTGGAGAAAATAAGATTTGGGAGAGCTCAGAAGCACAGCGTGTAGTTCTTCTGCATGGCTCCTCGGGGGCATTGTCCTCCAGGCACAGGAAAGCCAAGCTCAGCTCCAGGCGAGTGCACACCAGAGGAGCCCAAGCCTCCCCAAGGGCTCAGTGGTTGCTCACTCAGCATGACCAGGAAACAGTGTCTGTCCTCCAACCACCAAGGGCAGCTGCGGAGAACACAGTGGCCTCTTCGGGGCCCGCCAAAGATAGAGACTATCATTTCCAACTCCACTCAAATCTTTGTGTAGATAAAGCCTGGCCACCAGACACAGAGGGACCCAACAGGACCCAGGAAGAACAGTGAGGAATTTGCCTCTGCCCGGAAGTGTGGGTAGAAGAAACTGTGCAAACTAGCTTCACTTTAGATTTTAAATTATTCTTCCTCAGCATAGGTTTTGACTACATGGTCTCAAAGAATTACTTTTTCTCTTTGGAAAATACTATGGAATCACATCTAGAATCAGTAAATAAAGAAAAAAAATCACTTGAGTCAGAATTACTCTTGAGAACCCCGAAGGACGGTGTGACCACAATGGATGCTGGCATAATCTGTCGCCAGGTGCAGCATTTTCAGCTTGTCCCCAGGGTGAGAATGCTGTGCTTCCTGACATGAGCACCACATCTCTAGAGACTGTGGGGCAAAGAAAACCCTCTCCCCCACACACCAGACTAGGGATTGAGCCCCGGGCCTTCACACTGAGCTTTATCAATGTTTGAGACACAGTCCCATTAAGTTGCCCAGGCTGTGTTCAAACTTGTAATCTTCCTGCCTCAGTCTTGAAGAGGGCTGGGATCACAGGCGTGAACCACTACACCCACTGAAAACATGGCTTTAAACTACTCAACTCAGCACAGTGAGACACTTACTTTCTGAGAGAAAAGCAGCGACAGATTCCCTGAGGAAATGTCCGCTCCACAACTCCTTTCTCATCATTTCTCAGGGACACAGGGCCATTCCTGGAATGGTGTGTCAGCACAGTTACCCACACTCAGGGATAGATCTGGATTTTGAGGGGTCTGTTAACAGCATTACCTTGACATGATGTGATAAAAATGACAATTTACCTGTTTGGCTCTTCCTACCCAAAAACCTATGACTCCCCATGTAATCGAGAGAAAAACTACAGGCAAGTCATAACAGAAGGGCCTTCTGCAGACTAACCTCAGCATGCCACCTCAGAGCCACCAAGTGCACCAGAACAAGTAAATCTGAGAAACTGTCTCAGTCAAGAAGAGTCTGGAGAGACATGACAAATATAATGTGGATTTTTAGAGTGCTGAAAAAGAACATTGGTAGAAACTAAGGAAATCTGAATAAAGAATGGGCTTTAGTTTAAAATGATTATCAGTACTGGTTCATTAGTTTTAAGACATGTATGATACTAATGTAAATGTTAACAGGAAAACTAGAAGTTAAATATATGATAGCTCTCTGTATTATCTTTGTAATTTTTCCTTAAATTGAAAACTGTCCTAATAAATAGTTTATTTAAAAAAAATAGTTTCAGATAAAAATACAGGAGGAAGTGTAGAGCAAAGAAAAGAGTACATAAATGAGTAAACTTAAGTGAACACTGATTGTTAAAACAATGATAATTGGGCCAGGGATTTAGCTCAGTGTTTCCGCCGCCTGCCTTGCAAGTTCAAGGACCCGAGCTCGATCCCCAGCACCAAAAAAAACCCAAAACAATGATAATCATGGAGTTTAAAATAAATGCAAAATTAGTGTATGTGAAGACATCACAAAGATGGGCTAAATTTAAATTGCTTTTAGTCATCACATTGTCTAGCAAGTGATAAGTGATAAATGTCCTCATTTGTGTTAGACTTTAATAAGTCAAGGATACATATTGTAATCACTAGGGTGATACTAGAAGAATTGTAAAATAATATATAACTAACAAAGTTAAGAGAATAGTAAAATAGATTTTTTAAAATACCTGATTATTCCAGAAGGCAAGAAAGGAGATCAAAGGAAAGTTAAAATAGGAAGGACACAAACAAACCAAATAAAAAGCTGCTAAACTTAAAGCTAATATATTAACAATTATATAAAACTATAACTAGGTTAACTCCATTAAATTAAAAATATTATCAGACAAGGTTAAAAAATAAATATAGGTTTCATAGGGGATATGCTTTATAAATAAGGATCAAATGGAGAAAGTAAAAGAGTGAAAATGATACCTCTTGAAGAAGAAGCTGGTGTAGCATATTAATATCCAATAGGTAGGCTTTCAGGAAGAAGCATTAACTAAGATAAAAAATGACATTTTATGGCCATACTTCCAAAACTGTTATACAGATTTTTTTTTTTTTTTTGGTACCAGGGATCGAACTCGGGTCCTTGCGCTTGTGCACAGGCGACGAAACCACTGAGCTAAATCCCCGGCCCTGTTATACAGATTTAATGCAGTCCCAATCAAAATACCAGTAGCATTCCTCACAGAACTAGAGAAAACAATCCTAAAATTCATATGGGACCAGAAGAGACCTAGAATAGCAAAAGCAATTCTGGGTAACAAGGCAAAGTAGAGAGCATCACAATCCCCGATTTGAAGACATATTACAAAGCTACTGTGATAAAAGCAGCATGGTACTGGGAAGAAAAACAGACCTGAGGATCAGTGGAACAGATTAGAAAATGCAGAAACAACTCCAGACATACTCAGCTACTTTATCTTTGACAAAGGGGCCAAACACCTTCACTGGAAGACAGATAGCCTCTTCAATAAATGGTACTGGGAAAACTGACTTTCCACATGCCAAAGATTAAACCTAGATCCATATCTTTCACCATGTACTAAACTAAAATCGAAATGGATCAAAGATCTGAATTTTGAAACAGAAACACTAAATCTGCTAGAAGACAGAGTAGGTAAAATGCTTGAAGACAATGGTGTAGGCAAAGTCTTTATGAAAAAACCCTAATCACACAGGAAACATTTCAAAGAATCAACAACTGTGATCTCATCACATTGAAAAGCTTTTGCACAGCAAAAGAAACCACCAACAGTGTGAAGAGACAACCTACAGAATGGGAAAAAAATTTTACCAGCTCGTCCGCAGACAAAGGACTACTATCTAGGATATATAAAGAATTTTTAAAAATCAGACCTCTCAAATTTAAAGACTCAATGGAAAAATGGGAATCTGAAATGAATAGACATTTCTCAGATGAAGAAGTAGAAGCAGTAAATAAACATATAAAAAAATGTTCAAGATCACTGGTCATTCAAGAGATGCAGATGGAAACAACGTTGAGATTCCATCTCACTCCAAAAAGAATGGCTGCTATCAAGAAATCAACCAATAACTAATGTTGACAGGTCTTTGGCAATAAAGGAACCCTTCTCCACTGTTGGTGGGAATGTAGACTGATTCAACCACTATGGAAATCAGTGTGGAGATTCCTCAAAAAACTAGGATTAGAGGTCCCATTTGACCCAGTTATTCCACTTCTGGGTATGTTCCCGAAAGAATTAAAAACATCATACCACAGCAATATGTGCACTCCCATGTTTATAGTGGCACAGTTTGTAATAGCTAAATCTTCGAACAGCCCAAATGCCCATCAATGAGTGATTAGATAAAGAAGATGAGGTTTCTTAATAAAATAGAATACTACTCAGCCATAAAGAAAGACAAACTAGAGACATTTATCACTAAACGGATGCACCTCAAGGTCATATTTTAAGTAAAATAAATCAGACACATATGTGTAAATACCAAATAGTTTCTCTGGTGTGAGAAACTGAAAGTGTAAATGAGGACAAAAATGTATAATAGATATTGTGAAATAGGAAGAAAATGTTCAAATGGGAAGGGGAACTAGGGAGGGGAGTGCAGGGGAAAGGAAAGAGAGGAAAGAAAAAAATGAAAAAAGAAGAAAAAATTGGAAACAAAGCTTATGTAAATAGGAAGGGTGGAGGGGGTGAAAGGAGGGCAGGGGAATGGGGAAAAAATAAGAACCAAGATACATCATGTACAGGTACAAATTCCCAATGATGAATGTGACCATAAACTTAATGAATTTTTAAAAAAGATGTTAGCAAATAGCCATTAAACATAATAGGGAATGGATAGGATCAAAGTATGTTATATAAATGTCAAAAAGTAACCCAATGTTCAGTATAGTATACACTAAAAAATAAAAAAAGAAATAATAAGTACGAGAGAAACAGTGAAATAGAAAACAAATACAAAGTAGACAAAACCATAGTTTTTTGAAAATATTAATAAAAGTAAACTCCTAGCAAGATTCATCAGGAAGAGAGAGTTAGCAAAAATTACTATCAGGAGCTAAAATTTAAAATTATATCAGAATAAAGTAATCAATTTTATAACATTAAACTAGATGAAATATATTAACTCTGAAAAATCAAAGTTATTAAGACTGATACAAGAAGAAATAGAATATATGAATATTCCTATATTTATTAAGGAAATCAAATACTTAAATAACACTTTCCCACCAAGAAAACTTCAGTTTTAGATGACTTCACCATTAAATTTACCCAAATGTTTGAGAAATATGACTATCTCAAATATATTTAGAGGACTTTTTAAAAGGAACCCTTTGTTATTTTGGGTTTTTAAAATTGTGTTATTAGTAAAAGTTTGCAGGACATAATTATTACATCGTTGTGGAGAGTTGGCATATGTATATAACACATCTTAATTCTTTTCGATCCCTTTCCCTCTCCCCTCTTTCATCCTCCCTCCATTTCTTGGTCTCCCCCCTCCATTTGCAAGATCAGCCTATTTCTTATTATCTATTTTTATTTCTCTTATTTATATTTTTAATTTCTCATATAAGAGAAAACATGCAATATTTAAGCTTATGTGCCTTATTTCACTTAATATTATGCTCTCAAGTTGCACCCATTTTCCTACAAATGACTCAAGTTTATCCACCTTTATGCCAGAGTAATATTGCCTTGTATATAACTACCACATTTTCTTTATCAAATTATCTGTTAATAGACATATAAGGCTACTTCCAAGATTCAGCTATTATGAATTCTGCTCCTATAAACATGATTATGAATGTATCATTGTAATATGATGTGTTTAATCCTTTCCCGAAGATAGCTAGAAGGGGAATAGCTGAGTTGAATGGAATTTCTGGTTTTAGGGGTTTATTTATTTATTTATTTATTTATTTATTTTTTGGTTTTAGTTTTTTGAGGAATCTCCATACTGATTTCCACAGTGGTTGTACTAGTTTACGTCCCCACCAACAATGCAGAATGGAAAAGAGGTACTCTTTGAACTCATTTATTTACTCTTGATACCAAAGTTGGACAAGCTCATTAGCAAGACAGTAAATTTATAGGAGGTCAGTCTCTCACCAATATCAGTTCACATATCTTCAACAAAATATTATCAAATCAAATCCAGCAAAATATGGAAAGGATTATACATTGTGAGCAACATGGGTCTGCTACAGAAATAAAACATTTAACAAAGAACTAAATGATCAATGTAATTTGCCAAATTAGCAGAATAAAGAAAAAACCTATCTTAATAGATAAAGGAAAGATATTTAGTAAAATTTGAAATGCATTTTTAAAAACTCACATACTAGAGAGTTCCTAATTTGATAATCATTAAAAATTTACACTAAGTATCATACATAATGATGAAATACTTTCCTGAGAGAAACGAGGACACTGTCATCACTTCTATTCAACAGTGAGATAGTTTCCCCTAGTCTACTCTCACAGTCACCACTCTTCACACACCAGTTGTGTGGGGGTTTACCCCACATGCCAACCAAACAGTTCTCCAGAAGACAGCAACTAGGTGCCCTGTAATTCAATTCATTTCTGACACTTTCTACCAGAGATAGCATCAAATCCCACAGTTCAGGGCAAAAGCCCACAAGATTCGCCCTGTTTCACATGCCAGTTGCAAGTAATAGTTGTCACCTATACTTCTGACCACTTGGGGATCAATTGGGGGTTCCCACAAATACCTTTTTGGGTTTGATTTGCTAAAGCAACCACAGAACTGAGAAACATTTTACTAACATTTACCCACTGATTATAAAGGACGTTACAAAGGATACGGACAAACAGCCAAGTGGAAGAGAGGCATGGGGAGAGGTATGGAACAAGGGGTACCAAGCTTCCGTGCCTCCTCTGGGAGTGCTGTCCCTCCAAAAAGTTCCATATATTCCACTATCTAAAAGTTTCCAAACCCTGTCTTTTTCAGATTTTATGGAGGCATGAGTGATTAAACCATTGGCCACTGGGGATCAATTCAGCCCTCAGCTCCTCTCGCCTCCCTAGAGGTAGGGTGTGGAGCCAAAAGTCCTTACCTTCTAATGCTGCCATGGTCTTTTTGACGTCCCCAACCTGAAGCTGTCTAGGGTCCCACAGACACCCATCGTCTCATTAGCATATGAAAGACGCTCTTATTACTCTGAAAATGTCAAGACTTTTAGAAAGTCAAGAAAAGGAATGAAGTCTAAATATATATATTTCACAACATTATATACATTCTATTAGAGGATATAGCCAGTGGAATAAAACAAGAAAAACGTGTGATGATGAGAAAGGGTAAACAATTGTCATTATGACAGTCTGTGAGATTATACATATACATATATATGTGATGATGTATTTGCAAAAAGATCTTCAGATATGTTAGAGCTTATTAGGGAATTTAACAAGATTACTGAATATAAAGATAACATTAAAAACCATATTTTATAGACCAACAGCAAATAATTGAAAAATTATATTTCTGAGTGATAGAATATACTAAATCAATACACAGAATAAGAATACAGCTGAAAAATATAGCCAAAGAACAGAGAAAAATAAAGGAAGGCCCAGCCCATGTTCATGGGCTGGAAAAGTCAGTAAATGTCTAAGATGTCAGTTATTTTCACAGTTAACTACATGTTAATTGCAACCCCAAAACGCTAATATTTTAATTTGTATGGATATATGTATTTGTGGTCCAATAACCTTGTTTTAAAATTTATGTGAAAATACCAAGAGACAAGGATATTCAAGACAATATTGAAAAAGGCAAAGTTAAACTACTGAGTATCAAACCTTATTTTGAAATCACAATAATTATGACAGTGTAGTATTGTATAAGGATAGAAAAATAAACTAGTACAACAGAACAAAACAGTCCAGGAATTGACCCATTCCTTCCTAGATGGACATTCTCTGTATGACAAATGCAGACTTTTCAAAAACCATGCTGAGTCAAGAGGATATCCATGTGGGGAAAAGTTTTCCTTGGTTCTCACTTTACATTAAGTATAAAATTTCCATAAATAGGACACACATGTGTAAATACCGAATAGTTTCTGTAGTGTTAGAAACTGAAAGTGTAAATAAGGATTAAAATAATTAAAATGAATAACTGATACATTGAAATAGGAAAAGGTCCAAAGGTGTAGGGGTGGTGGGAGGGGAAGGGAAAAGGGAAGAAAGGAAAGGAAAAATTGTGGGAAAAGAAAAAAAATGGGAATGAAATCTATGTAAATAGGGAAGGGTGGAGGGGGTAAAGGGCGCACAGGTAATGGGAAAAAAATAAGAACCAAGATACATCATGTACAGGTACAAGGACCCAATGATAAACATAAATGTATTGTATACCTAAAATGTACCAATAAAAGATCTTTTTAAAAAAATTTTAAAGTATAAAATTTCCAGATCAGACAGAGACCAAATGTAAAAGATAAAACTTCCAGAAGATAACATAGGAGAATATTTTCATGACCTCACAAAGTAGACAAGACTTTGTGAATATAAAAACACTGTCCACAGATGAGAGATAATATCAGCAATAGTTATAGCTGAACTAAGACTCACATCCAGGATACACAAAGAATTCTTCAAATCAATAAAAAAAAGAAGACAGCCAAATACAAAAACACAGAACTTTTAAAAAACACTTCACAGAAGCTTTTATGGTCAATTAAAGCATACATTGGTGCTCAAACTCAGCAGTCATTAGGAGAATGAAAATTAAAACCGCAAAGAGAAACCATCTACCAGAATGGGTAAAGACAAAAAGACCTTCAATACCAAGTGCAAGAGAGAATAGGAAGCAACTAAAGCTCCCCTACATTCCTGGCAGAAATATGAATGGGTACAAACACTGAGGGAAGCTGAACATACGCACCTTCTCTAACCTGGCTATTCTACTCCTAGGTATTTCCAAGAGAAACGAGTGCATTTTTTCCGTAAAAGACAGGTTTAAGAACATACATAGCAGCATTATTTCCAATGACCCCAGACTAAAAATAACTTAAATGTCCCTTACTGGTAGAATGGGCAAATAAGTTGTGGTGAAATCGTAAAATAGAGTAACCTACAGCAATGAAAATGAATGGACTACTGCCACATGCAACTCAGTTGACTTTCAGAAATTTTGAGTGTTAGAAACCAAGAGCAATAGATTACAAATTATATAAACTCCATGTAAAAGTTTAGTACAGGCAAAACTAACCTGTGATATTTAAAGTCAGACATTGATCACCTTTGGGCAACAGGATGAATAGCGACAGGAGGGGGGACTTCTGGGGGGCTATTCATACTCTTTCTGACTTAGAACGTAGCTATTCAGACATGGGAAAATTCATCTAACCAAACATGATCTGTGGACTCTTGTGTATGAATTTTATACCTCAACAATGTATTACCAATTGGAAAAAAACAGGTACAATATTACTGATAAAAGTATGTAGAAAGACAGGCATTCTATGTGTTGGTGGAAGCATAAGTTGTAAACATCTAAAAAAGGCAATTTGATCCTATGTATACCAATGGAAGTGCCATGTGAATCCTTTGAAAGAGCAATTTTACTTCTAGCATATTTATAGTTACACTTTCACAAATGCACAAAGATACACACGCAAGGATATTCACAGCAACAGTTTTTAAGTTGAAATGTTAAGGAGGATTGTTTTATTAAGTCATGGTGTATTTTACACAATAGAATCCCAGAGTTAAAGACAAATAGTTATCAACCAAATCTAGGCAAAGTCTCCAAAGTCACATTCATATGTTAGGATATCTGGAAGGGCACAGGAAGAGCTAGTCGTGGTGCTGGCCTCTATGACAGAACACTAGGGGACAAGGCTTCAGGGTGAGAGAAAGTTGGTCCTTATGACATCCTTGACATCTGTACCATGAACTCATTAATAAAAACAAACATGATCCTGCGCTTGCAGCGGAGTCCAGAAGTGAGAGCACATGGGTTAGCAGGGAAGGGAAGAATTTCAGAAGCCATCAGTCTGACCCTCCTTATGTGCAAAAGGAGACAAGGTAACATGATCTACATTCCTTCTGGATGGAGAACACATTCATGAAGAACACATCCCCTGGGAGGGAAACATACCCAGGCCACTTCACCCTTCTCTCATCCTCCCACAGGGTGTAGATGGAGCCAGAAGATAGCAGCTGAGGCCCCAGGAAATGTGTACAGGAAAATCAGGTGTTCTGAGGAAGTGGGGATGGGTTGTAGATGACAGTTCAAGGTTCTGGGTAGCCTCTTGAGCAGTCAAGAGGTGGGAAGTGGGAACACAGGAGAGAACCATATTGACAAAACTCTCCTGCCACAGCACATTCTGGCATAAAATTACAGGTTCAAGTCCAGCGGCCTCTCATGAGTTTCCAGGTCCATTCAACCATTCAAATACTCCATCATTCATTCTTTCCAGGTCCATTCATTCATTTAAACACTTCATCATTCATTTGTTTTCGTATGGTGGCTACATACTAGGATCTGGGTTGAGGATGGAGAATGTAACCATGAACACAGTCCTTGAGGAGCTTATGGCCCAACACATAGGAAAACAGAGGTGGTTTATTGAGATGCCGCCCAACAATGACTTTTTTGTTACTGGTGTTCTATTATAGTTTACTAAACTGAGAATATAGCATAAAAGCATATTTTCATCTTTTGTGCTCATTTTAAATGTATCTTTTAAATTCCCCCTTCTAAATTTACTGTGGTAGAATTGAAGTCCAGTAAAATGTTCCTATTTAAAATACGTAATTAAAAGGAGCATTATGGTGGGTAAAATACACCCCAAGCATATTTTTCTCATGCAAATATGTACTTTAGCATAATGGTAGCTGACTGTGCATCTCAGTAGCTACGCTGAGGGAATATAGGAAGCAGTCTTTGTGTTCATCCAGTTGGTATGATGAACAGCAAAGATATGTGGATGTGTGTCAAAGTGTAAATGGGTGAGTTTTAGCTACATTGCGCACCATGTTACATTTTTGTGTTTTTACAATTTTTTATTACATGTTTATTTTTTGTGTAGAATTATCCCAATTCAGTACAATGTTGTATGAAAATATACTTCTACAACTTTGAGAGGAGGTTGAAAGTGAGTCATCAGGTGATTCAGCTACCGAGGATGACTTGGATCATGTAAGCCAAAGAAGTTAGAAGATGTGACAGATAGAGAAGTACAGAATGAAGACTTTGATTCAGATGAGGAAAAAAAGTTATGTAAATAAATATTTGACTGGTCAAAATGCTACAAAATGGTCATATATACCTTAATGATCCAATATTAAAACTAGGTTGGAAAATGTTATTGGGTTCTTGCCAGAGGTGAAACCTATTGGATGGAAGACTAGCTCTGTGATTCGATGTTGGAAATTGTTTGTAACAGACAATATGTTACAAGATGTTGTGAAATATACTAATAATGAAATACAAGTAAAACATTCTATATGCAGCAATAATAATATTCAGAAATATATTTATCATGACATCTCATTATCTGAACTAAAAGCCTGCATAGCAGGACTTTATCATTCTAACTGTCAGAATCTAAAAGATTTATGGAGAAGTGACAGATGTGGCATTGACATTTTTAGAACAATTGGTTTCTTTCAAAATTGCCTATGTTTTGATGACAAAAAGAACCACCAAGAAAGAAAAAAGAAAAAACTCTGACAATTTGGCTATTTGCTCATTTTTTTAAAAGCTTTGTTTCAAACTGTCACTATCTGAATACATGACAACTGACAATTCGCATCAATTATTTCATGGTTGTTAAAGGTTTTGGCATTATCTCCCAAATAAACCTTCCAAATATGGTATAAGAATAAATGCTCTGGTCGATGTGAAGACATTTTACACCTTGAATTTAGAAGTTTATCCTGGAACTCAGCCACCACATCTTTATGTGCAGTAATAAATCATATGGCACTGTGAACAGACTTGTTGCACTTATTTCAAAAAGTAACCCAAATGTCACATTCGACAATTGGTTCATGAGTTACTCAGTGATGTTACGTTTGCTAAAAAAACACCAGTTGATCAGCATAGGAACTATTCTCAAGAACAAAGTGGATATTCCTGAAAAAATGTTGCGAGTTCAGAATAGAGTAATGTATAGGACAATCTTTGGATTTCAGAGAGACATAACATCGGCCTCCTATACAGTGAAGAAAAAGTAATATTGATACTGTCAACATTACACCATGATGATAAGATTGATAGTGAAGCTGGGTATGGTGGTGCATACCTGTAACCTTAGCACTCAGGAAGCTGAGGCAGGAGGATCTTGTGAGTTCAAGGTCAGCCTGTGCTACACAGTGAGTTCCAGGCTAGCCTGGACTACACTATGGCAAAGAATGGGAGAGGGGAAAAGAGGTGGAATGTATCTTGTGCAGGTGCAAATTCCCTATGATGAGTGTTATCGTTATGTATGCCTAAAATGTGCCAATAAATGTTTTTCTATAAAAATCAAAAAAATGAAAAAAAATTTTAAAAACTAAAAGAACCAAAGTAATATTGATACTGTCATTACAATATTGTATGCACGCCTATAATCCCAGCCCTCAGCAGGAAAATCCTGTGAGTTCAAAGTCAGCTGGTGCTACATAATGAGTTCAAAGCTAGCAGTTGTGAGACTCTGTCTCAAAAAACCAAACCAAAAAAACAAAGATTGGTAGTGAATCCTCGACACAAATGAAGGCAGAAATGGTCACATTTCACAACAAAAGGAAAGGTGGAGTAGATGTTGGTAACGAGTTATGCAGCAACTATGATGTCATTGGAAATAACAAAGCATTGGTCAATGGTTGTGTTTTACTGGATCCTAAATATGTCAGCCATAGTTTTTTCACAGTTTGCAAAGAAAATAACAAGCACAAAATATCATGGAGAAATTTTCTTAGAGGATTGGGACTGGAACTGATAAATGATCAATTACAACACAGGAAGAACAAGATGTATCTGCCCAAATAACTCTGCAAAAGAATTCTGGAGTGGACCAATGAACAGACAGGTGAAACAGCACAAGAACCTCCTAAGAAAGCAGGAAGTCCAGCAAGATGTCAAGTATGTCCTGCCAAAGACGACAGGAAAACAGAACACATGTGCTATCAGTGTAAGCAATACCAGTGTATGGAACATGCAATTTTCATGTGTGAAGACTGCCTTGGGTGTGATAATTAAAGGAAAGATTATTTCTATGGTAGACTTTTGTTTGTATTTTCATTGTAGTTCACATAGGAATTTATTTCAGATGTTATCTTTTAGGTTTTGTAAGCAAGTAAACAGCTGATGTGAAAATGTTGATGTCTATTCTAAACACTCATTACATATTAAAAATTTAATATTTTATTGATATTTTATTTTCCTGTTAAGTACACATTGTTTAGTATAAAATTCATAAAATTAAAATAAATAATTCATCAATAGAAATACTTCTACAAAATAAATGTGGGCATTATACACCTCCCATAATTCTCCTTTAAATGAAATTTGGCATTATGCCCTAGTTTAATCATTGACATATGTCTAGGCCTACAGAACCATTACTACAACTAGAGAACATGTCTTTCACCCACAAAACTTTCCTTTGGTAATCCCTCCTTCCTTCCATCCCTATCCCCAGGCAACCACAGTCCCAGAAAAGCCTTTTTTGGAAATAAAGCCTATTCCTTTGGAATCTGCTCAGGCCAGTCCTTGCAGAGCAGGGGGTGAAGAAATATTAGGAAATGCGGGTAAGCGCGGAGAAAAGCACAGGCCAAAGAGCTCAGAGAGGTGAAGGGCAGGTCCAAGGTTACACAGATGTAAAGAAACAGGGCAGGAGCTCTGTCTAGACCCAAAGCCCAATCCACTCAGCAAAGTGCCTTCCCTGCAGGCTTTGTAGCCACCTTCCAGGATTGTCTGGACCCACTGAAGTCCCCACCTGGGCCCTAAGGATGGCCTCCAGTATTCATGGAGTGCCTCTGTGTCCTATGGGATTCTTAGCACCCCTCCCACTGTCAAGAAGGGAGCCACAGGACCAGGGCACCAACTCTCCCACTGCCCTTGTGATTCAGCCCTATCTGAGGCTGAGAACAGTGAGCCTCCACCCTTCGGGCATCCTTCCAGAGATTCCCCAGCTTCGACACTCTGGAACAAAGCCCACAGTGGGGACATCAAAGCCCATGATGGAGACAGAGAGATGATGTGGGGGAGGGTGACTTACAGAGGCCTGTGGGACATGACTGGGTAACTGAAGAATAAAAAAATAAAGAAAAGGAAAACCACCAGTGGTTACATCTGGACAGGGTTGCTTTGACACATTCACACCAAAACAGCTAGACTGAGGTGGCCCAGAGAATGTCCAAAGCGCTCTCGGAGCCTCAGCTTCCACAGTTGGGGGAGGGGAGGGGCTGCAGGAAGCATCTGGGAACAAACATGTCCCAGGCCTCCGTTCCTCCAGGGGAGAGGCTGGCTGCACATACTGCCTGGTGAGACGAAACACTGAAATGAAGAGATGCGTTAGAATCTGAGTGATCATTAGAGCCACTAGACTTCCTGGGACACAAAGTGACTCCTGGCTCAGTTCCTCCTGTGTGTGAAGGATGTGGCACCCAAGTCCCTAGGGTTTCAGCACTGTGTGGGGCCAAGTGGGCCTGGCCAAAAGAAGGCACTCAGTAAGCAGTGGCTCTCTCCTGCTTCACTGCCACCTCTGCCATCACCTCAACACCCAGCTGGACAGAGGAGCTGTCTGGATGCTGTGTGGACACTGCTGAGTCTCCTTCATTATTTATCTCAGACATGTTTCCTTTATTCTCTATATGGATTCCCTGGTTACACTCACGGGGAACCAGATGGCCACTAGGCTCTGCATCTGGATTCTTTGTTGTTCTTTTTGTCATCTGATCTGGAGAGATGGGGTGGTAGGGTGGAGGGACATCCCAACAGGACCCATCGAGGGTCTATCTCCTGCCCCCACTCCCCCACTCTCCTTCACTCTGCCCTCCCCCTGGCCAAACCGGGGCATAAGGCAAGCTCTCACTTGTATCCACCAAGCTCCTTCTCGCAAACAAATGGGAGCCAGAGCCAATCTCATCCCCAGTCTGCGGGCGTCTCATGGCTCCTCTGGCCTCAGTGAGGCCGATGTCACACGAGCCTTGGCAAGGGAGGGGATGCTTCTGGCAAAGGAAGGAGAGGAGTGAGACGAGCCCCAGATATGTCTTGGAAATGGATGGCCAGATCTGACAGAATAAGAAAACATTCTGTCAAAGTCATATAGGTGACATGTCATTTGTTGGCTCCTTAAATAGGTACCCACCAAATGCAATGTGAAAATGAACAGCACATGGTCCTTGCCCTCCACAGGCTCAGAGAAGCAAGAAATTGACAACAAATACTGTGGTGAGAGAGCGGTCACTGGTGCAGAAGGGGTAGCAACAGGCAGTGCCAAGAGGGGCCAGAAGTGGAGCAGTAACATGTGGACTCTAGAGGCAGGGGCATGCATGTGCACCCAGCGCCTGCAGTTACCTGTTCTGTGTGCTTGGCAAGTTCACTAACTTCTCTGCGCCTCAGTTTCCTCATTTGTGAATGGTTATTACTTCACTAGGTTGAACTGTGACATGAATTCATACATGTAAGGCACTTTTATTACAGGGGCAGCCTGTTATATCTGTACACATATTTGTTAAGGTTACTGTCTTTTGGAAAAAGCAGGCACATGGCAGATGGGAGAGGAGGAACAGCAGGAACAAGGCTGGAGGCTGGACACTGGGGCTGTGGTTTAGCATGCCTGCTTCCCAGGAACATGTGGGACAAAAGACACAGGAGGTGGGGAGGGCAGATCTTGTGTGCACTTTGGGGAGGCGTGGACTTGACCCTGGAGGTGAGGGGGAGCTCGTGTTTGTGATAAGGCAGCTGGACATGAATAGGTGAGACTGGAGCAAGGAGCCCAGCTAGGAGCTGTCACTGGAGGGGAGAGAGGAAAAAGGTCCTCAGTTCACATGGGGCAGCCAGGTGGAGAGAAGGTGGGTATGTAGGCCTGGAAGCAACCAGATGTGGCACAAGGAACAGGCAGAAGGCGGGTTGGCCTGTGTGAGCTGTTGAGGACTGGGGACTAATCAGGACCAGGGAGACCAGGGCAGGGGCAAGTTGGAGTGGGGAGGAGAAAGATAATCAAATAACAGGTGTTAGGCACAGATAGAGGAGCTTTATATGAATTATGTCCTTTAAGCCTCACATTGACCCTTTGAGAAGGATATAGACGTTATTCCCATTTGCAGAGGAAAAAACTGAGGCCCTGAGTGATTTAAAAACTTGATTCCTCTGCTCTGTTGACTTTGAGACCCTTGAGGACAGTGGCAGGTAGGGTAAAGGAGGGCAGATTTAGTGCCCTGGGAGGGGTGAGATTATTGAAAAGAGGATAACAGTGGGCAAGAAGGGCAGGGGCTGGGTGCAGAGAATGTGGGGTCCGGCCGGCCGGGAACCCCTCCAGGAGGAACCCAAGGTCCTCTCACACCTCCCCATCCCACAGGGAGGAGTCCAGCCTGTGCCCTGGCCCCTGCTCCCATCTACTACAGCCCACAGAGCTGCCCTCTCAGGCGCCCACCTGTAGCTGGTTTCATGACCATGAGCCCAGCAGGCAAGGACACATCACTTTCCTGCCCAGAAGGAAGACAAAACACACGCTAGGTAGAAGGCAGCCAATCTGCACTGGGCTACCGTGTGGCCCAGTCATGTCTCCTGGCCCTGTGGACAGGGCTAAGGTGCTGTTGACAGAGGTAAAGTAACCCAAGGTGTTTACATCAGCCCCCGTGCTGCCAGCTCACCAACCAGATCCCGTCTCAGTGTATCCTTGGCTCAGGTGAGGTCCCAGCACACACTCCTCTCCCTCCCCAGAGCCAGCTCCCTAAGACGCCCTGCCACAGCCACCTGCATCTGAAGCACAGGTCATCATCATGGTGCTGAGAAGTCAGCAGCAGGACCATGCCTGAGGGGTTCCTGGAGGTGTACAGATGCTGAGAAGGGAGGGAGAGCCATGGGAAGGACGAATCTCCCCAACCTCCACTTACTCCCCCTCCAGTTCCAATGACATACAGAGGTAATGTAGGACCCCATAATAATGACCAAACAAGAAATAGGGAAAACAAACAGAGAAGCTAGGATCATGGAGCATAGAATGTGGGTTCTCAAGGGCTCTTACAGACCAAATTAGTCCAACCTGTCTCATCTCCAGATGAGGAAACTAGGTATCCACGGACACTCAGTGGGTGAATGACTAACGAGAGATGGTATCCAGGGCCTTCGATGTCTACTCAGCACTGTAATCCTACATCATACGGATGGCAGACAAGTAATGGAAGTGTAAATTGCCCTGAGCCTAACCCCACATCTGCTACTAGAGGTGGCCGAAAGTATGGACTCCAGCCTCCTTCTCAGGGGTCTCCAGGCTACACCGCACAGTCCCATGGGTCAGACTGACCCCTGCAGTATCCCCGTGCTGGAGCAAAGTCCAGCATGAGTTAATTTAATGGAATACCAAGTACTCTCACAGGGATGTATGGAATCCACCTTTTTGGAAGCCATGAAAAATTTAAAATAAGCTTTGATTTATAGTGGTATCTTGGTTCATGAAGTCTTGTGTGAACAATCTGGTTTGCAAACAGAAGCATTTGGCAAAATTTTTCATTTGCAAACTCTGTATTGGGTGATAAACATGACTGAGGCCATCTTTCCTGCATGAATATAAATGTGACTATGTTTTCCAGAATCGTGGAACAAATTAAATTCATGAACCATGGTACCACTGTATTTTAAAAATTCTTAGATGTTATGATTTGGATCTAAAATGTCCCTCAAAGCCAGCTGATGAGCTTTTGGAAGTGATTGGCTCATGAAGGGTCTCACTTGCAAGTGGATGTACCCCTTGATGAGACTGTAATTTGGAGGTGATAGAAATAGGAGATGGGGCCTAGCTGAAGGGAATAATGAGGTCATGGCCTCGCAGACTATATACGGTCCCTGGTCCTCTCTTCTTAGCTCTTTCTCTCACTCTAAACACCATGAGGTGAGCAGATTTTGTCTTCCCTCACCCCTTGTGCCATGATGTTCTGCCTCCTCTCAGGCCCACAGCAATGGAAGCAGCCGACTGTGGACTGAAAGCTCTGAAAATGTGAGCCAAAATAAATCTATCCTCTACAAAGCTGGTTTTCTCAGGTATTTAGTCACAACAAGAAAAAGCTGGCTAACACAGTACATCACCCCAATAGCCTTTGCTGCCTAGTTCCCCTTGTGGCATACCTGGATTGTTCTCATGTCTCCAGCAAGTACCCAGGAAGCAGGGCCTGGCCAAGACAAAGCCTTCCTTACGGGCATGAATGCTATGACCAGCGCCCCCCTCTGCATCCAGACCAAACAAGGGAACCTCAATGTAGTTACTAAGGCTGAGCAGGACGCCTGCCCTGCCTCCCTCTGTCCTTGGTTTTGCTGAGTGGGTCTTGGCAGCAGCCCATGGCCTATACAGAACAGTGCTCAGAGTGAAGAGGAACTTTCCTCTTGACCAGCTTGACCAGATCGACCAGCTGAAATGACAAACACTGAGAAGGTTTCTTTACCAGAGATTACCAAAACGCTCGTTCCAGACTGGTCTTGCTCTAGGCCCTGAGGATAGGCCTGGCCCTATCCTTATGGGGCTCAAAATCCTTCCAACGAGTCCCAGAAACACAAATGCGACTGTATAGATCTAGCTATGCTGGGCCTCTTAGGTGAAGATGGATGGAGGAATGGACATTGTGAAGAGGAAAGGACTGGGGCCTTGCTGGAGCAAACACAGCTACAGAAAAGTCATTCAGGACATAATGCTTGAGCATAATCACAGAGGAGTGCCAGGCCCTGTGAGGAGCCCTTCGCACAGCTTTACTCCTATAACCCTTTACTCATGTTGAGATTGTTAACTGTTATCATCCCCGTGAGGAAAACGGGTCCCAGAGACATTGCCTCACATGGAAAGGCCACGTGGCTGAGAAATGACAAGCAAAATTTGAACCATGTCACAGGGCCCTGGCACCCAGATACTTGACTTCCATGCTTCACATCTCTCTTCAAGGTTTCAGCTGTGTTGAAGTTTTGAATTGATCTGGTGGGGTTACCCATGAGGTAACAAAAGGCTGGTAAAACCAAGGAGTCTCATGGGGGGGTGTCACTTTGGCATTTCTTGGTGAATTCACTTGGCCAAAGTCTGACCTAACACTAACTAGAAAGAGAACTTTGTCATTCATGCAAAGATGAAAACACTAGTAACCAATTGATCCTAATCAAATGCAGAGGAGATGTAGAAAATCCACTATAAATGCATTTATTTATGTATTTATTTTTTGCATTCATTTATTTTGAGTTATGTGTATACAATAGTGAGCTAAATGCTCACCCCTGTCCAAGTTACCAAACCAGGAATAGATCACAGCCCTGTGAGGCTGGCTTTCTGGAAACCACGGGGCAGCATAAAATCAGGGCACAGAAAGCAGGGAGCTGCAAGTAGGTGCCTCCTGCTGAGGTAGGCTCCTGCCAAGGCTCAGCACACACATCTGCTAAGGGTCCACTAGACCTTGTGCTAGGCAGTGGGGACCAGGCTGGGCCCCTACCTCACTGAGGGTGAGGTCTTAGAGAAGTCACAACATGGACATATCATTGTGGGTATGGGACCATTGCTGAAGGACACGTTTAGAGCACACTTGGAAAAAAACACAGCATGACTCACATTCCCCAGAATGGATTTTCTTCTTGCCCTGGGGACACCTGATAGGCCTGTAGGGTTCCTGGGGACCCACCACCAGATTGGTTCCTCTGACTCCCATTTTCCTATATCTCATGTGTATTCATGCAAACAGATGACACATTACTGAGCTCTAGTAGCTGTACCTAAATGATCTTTTGTCTCACCTTGTGGCACCCAAGAACAGAAGTCTTTCCTTACATCTGATACTCCTGCTTCTGTTCCAGGAGGACCATTCCATTCCTTTGCGCTGATTTCAGCCTTACAGAGCCCTCCTCTGTTACCAGGAAGATAGCAGAGAACAGGCCCAAACCTTCTCAAGCACACAACACAGCCTATGTTCTTGCTTCCCTCATCTCCAACTTTTAGGGGTAACTGTCAGTCCTACAGCTGTCTTAGAGGCCTAAAAAGACCTAGACTCACCCAGGTGTTTGAAGCTAGAAAGACATCAGAAAATATGAGTGCGCTGTGTAGACAGAGTAAACACCTTCCCACTCAGTTACAGCTACCTGGACAACCCAAAAATGTTCAGGAACACCTGTTTCATGCTTAGCCCTGAGAGACCAAGAAATCACACATTCTGGCACCTAATTTCCCTAAGTTCTTTTTTTCTGCCAAGCACAACAATGAACCTCCCTAGGAGGACAAGAGGAAATAAAGCCATGAGTTCTCATACTCCTGATTTAAAACATAAAATAAGAGACATAAGGCCACTTTACAAATAACAAACTCTTACTCTTCAGCCAAATATTGATATTTCCTTTAAATTTTTTGACTAAAATTCCCATACTTCAATAGGGAGAGACTTGTGGTTACTGGCCAAATAACCATAGGTTATACAACCATTGAACTTACGATTTTCAAACAAAAGTTACAGATTTAGAACAAATTTCTGAGCCCAGAAGTTTTTCTGACATTTCATAAATCATCATATCACATTATGTTGACAATACTATCCAAACTAGCCTTGCTATTTTTTATGAATTTATAATTATATAATTTATAATTAAATACATGTTATTTATATTTAGGATTTTTAAATAGGCAGCATAAATAGACAAGAATGGGATAGTCAGAGTTATATAAATGGTAGACAATTGAAGGCATGTTTTTCTGGACTTCTCCTGGAATTCTCTTGGGAGGTTCATCATCTCCCTAGATCCATGTGCTCTAAACCTAGGCAGACCAAGCAAAATCAAAGATATCATGGCACATGACCCATATTTTTCAAGTTGTCAGTTAATCCAATGTCAAAGGCATCATTTTTAATACTCCTGCTTTGACTTCCTCCCAAGGCATGGCAATGGTGGTCTCAGTAAAAACACTGTGCCTGGAGGGAGCCTAGCTAGCTAGCTGTACCTCCTATTTAACAAAGGAACAGGGGAGCACTGGCTTACAATCAATTGCACAAAACTTGACATCCATTCTAGAAGTGATGCTTAGCCAGCTGACTTAATGATGTGAGGGAGTGGAGCACTGCCTTTTCAAAGGGACAAGGCTGCCAGGTTGAACCCTATCAGTAGAGATGATAAAGGTAAGAAGGGATTGGGAGCACCTCTTAAATGGCCTATGGGATAGGTATCTTCTCAGCATAAAACTGTATTTACTAACAAGAAGATAGGGATCAATTATAGAATGGTCTGAGTTCATTGTAATTTGCAGCAGTTTACCTAGATTTGTAGGGCCACATATTACTGGGATCTGAGCTTTCAGGAGCTGGTCCACAAAAATCATACCTAATTCACGCCATCTGAGTTAACATACATGGAGAGGTGGTATAGCAGAGTGGTTAGGTCAGACTCCAAAACAGGGCTATTACTAACTGTGCCATGTAATTTACCTCTCTCTTCATTTGTAAAATGGGCATAAAAATGGCACCTACCTCCTAGTTGTTTTATAGATAGAATAGAGAACTAAAGATTTGCAGAGAGACCTTTGAGCTTTCAGAAGGGAACAAATCAGTGCACTCAATGTGAGGAAATTACCTGAGGTGGAGGAAAGGACCACTCAAAAAAATGAAAACAAAAACAACAACAAAAACAGAGAAAAGAAATCACTGGAACTCACCCAGAGCCAGGAGTAGTTTGTATTACCATCAGCTAGAATAGACAATCTGTTAATTCATGATATATCAGGCAGAGTACTCAGAAGTACTTAGTACTAGACAAAAGGTTATCATGTTCCTACTTAACTGAAAAGCAAGCCTCAAAAGTATCAGACTATTTCCAAATAACTTAATTGTATCCCAGAACAAAATGCCAGCATATTTGTAAGAGCACAAAAACATCCAGAACCCAAAAAGATAACATTCATAAGACCTGACATCTAATAAAAAATATAACGCATACAAAGAAACAGGAAAATATAAAAAAGAACAGAGACAGATAAAAATGATACAAATGATTAAATCAGCAGAAACCATTAAAACAATATAACCATAGATGTTCAAGGAAGTAGAAAACTGAGTATTTTAAGTAGACGTAGAAAATCTAAAAAAGGCTCAAGTCAAACTCTAAATGTAAAAACCTCAATGTCCAAAATAAAATAAACATGGACAGGATAAACAGGAAATCAGACACTGCCAAAGAAAAGACTTGTGAACCTAAAGACAGCAACAAGAAGCATCCTAAATGAAACAGAAAGAAAAGAGGAAAAGGAAGGTGGTAACCAAAGGATAGAAAGTTTCAGTCAGACTGGAAAGATGAGTTTTAGTACTCTTGCACTCCATGGTGACCACAGTTAATAATAATGTATGTTTTACACTTGTTCAAATAGCTTTTTAACATTCTCAATCTGCACACACACACACACACACACACACACACGAGATAAACTGGTGATGTGATGGATATATGTATCCATCTTTCTATAACGTATGCATACATCAATTATGATGTTATACCCTACAAATATACACAAGAATTATATATCAATTATAAGTTTAAAAAGACTTCAAAGGAAAACAGAACATCAGTGAACTAAGTGAACAAGATACATGCTGTTAAAAAGCGGGAACAGAAAAAAAACCCCACGTGAGTGGTCCTGAGTTCAGACCATCATGGCGTCTCCCAGTGGGAAGGCAGCGCCGGCGCCCGACGCTCCTGGCTGTGGGCCCCTGCCACTGGTGCGGGACCTGGTAGACTCCGTGGACGATCCAGAGGGGCTGTACGTGGTGGTCGAGCGGTGTCCATTGTGCAACATCACCTGCTGGCGGCTGACTTGTGCCAAGTGTGTCCAGAGCAGCGATTTCATCTACTTAGATGGCCGCCACCGCGAGAGGTTTATTGACAAGAAGGAAAGGTTAAACCGACTTAAGAGCAAGCAAGAAGAATTTCAAAAAGAAGTATTAAAAGCTATGGAAGGAAAATGGATAATAGATCAATTGAGATGGAAAATAATGTCCTGCAAGATGAGGATTGAACAACTGAAACAAACAATATGTAAAGGAAATGAAGAAATGAAGAAAAATTCAAAAGGTCTTCTCAAAACCAAGGAAAAGAACCAGAAGCTTTATAGTCGAGCACAACGGCATCAAGAGAAAAAGGAGAAGATTCAGAGGCGCAATCGAAAACTTGGTGACCTGGTAGGAAAAAAATTCTTGACTTAAGAAGTCATTATGAGCATCTGGCAGAGGTTCAGCGAGCCCACATTCTAGAGCTCACCTCTGTCATCTTTCCAATCGAGGAAGTAAAGACTGGTGTGAGAGACCCTGCAGATGGGTCTTCAGAGAGTGACAGTGCCATGACTTCCAGCACTGTGAGCAAGCTTGCCGAAGCCTGGAGGACGATGTTCCTCTCCGGACGATGGGTCTGTGATGACCACAGTGGGGACACCAGCATCAGCATCACGGGGCTCTGGATAAGCCTGCCAAACAGTGGGGACCGCTCTGCCTACTACAACTGGATGGAAGAGAAGAAAACAATGCAGGGGCCTGACATGGAGCATGCTAACCCTGCCTACACCATCAGTGCTACGCTGTGCTATGCCACTCAGCTGGTCGACATTTTGTCTCACATACTTGATGTCAATCTTCCTAAAAAGCTGTGCAACAGTGAATTTTGAGGAGAAAATCTCAGCAAACAGAAGTTTACTTGAGCAGTGAAGAAACTGAACACAAATATCCTTTACCTTTGTTTTTCTCAGCATGTAAATTTGGATCAGTTACAACCACTGCACACCATCAGGAATCTCATGTACCCAGCCAGCTCAAGCTCAGAGCACCTGGGCAGGGCAGGACCCTTTGAAGTGCGAGCAGACCTTGAGGAGTCTATGGAATTTTTAGATCCTGGAGTCTCTGGAGAATCAATGAGAGTGGAGATGAGCACATCAGCGATGAGGAAACTGATTTGGGCACAGACTGGGAGAACCTGCCAAGCAAACCCTCAGTTTTGTGACATCCCTTCCCAGCCTATGGAAATCTCCCAGAGCCAGAGCTCCCAGGTGTCCCCATATATCTCAAGCAGCAGTGCAGGGGGGATGATCTCCTCTGCTGCAGCCTCAGTGGCCTCCTGGTTCAAAGCTTACACTGGACATCATTAATGGGCATGGACAGAACATGCCAAGTCTGCATCAAGAAAGCTCTCCCTAGTAAAACTTGTTTGATTAGTTAAGGTAGTGCTTGGAGACAAAAAGGGTTGTTTGTTTTCAGCAGGGTGACAAGCAGTTTTGCTTGCCAGGTAGCCTATGATTTTGACCCATGTGCTTATGGTAACAGAACAGAGGGTGTGGAGAGCCTTCTGCCCACACCAGCACTGGTGGGAGAAGGCCCAGTTCCATGAAGGAAGACATGCTCTGTACTCTTCTGGGTCCCAGGCCCCACAGACCCAGGTCAGTGTTATTCTTGTGATGCTGACACTAAGTTCTAGAGGTTGGATGAATCACAAGGAAGTGATTCTTAACGACTTGGAAAACAGCAACTGTTTTTCTGCCATCTTTTCTTTTTTGTAGAAAAACAGGCATTTTGAAAATTTTCATTTATTTTGTTTTCAGAATAACAGATTTATGTTTGGGAGGGAGTAGTTTTCTGAGGGCAAAGAATAATTTAAAACTCATTTGTGCTGCTCTGTTGTAACTCATCATGTTCCTACAAATAGCTAAGATCTATTTGTAGGACACACACCCATGAACAGAAGAAGTCCTAGCTGCAATAATGTCCCAGAGATGTTTACTTTCTTGTATTCTGTGGGGGGACTAAGCTCATTCTTAGCTGGTTTACTGAAATCCTACCATCCACACTGTGTCCACTTTGAATGGAATTTATTTTTATGAGTGAAAATAAGTCATAAAAGCCAGGTGTGGTAGTGCACACCTGTAATCCTACCACTTGGGCTGAGGCAGGAGGATTGCCACGAGTTCAAGGCCAGCCTATGGTACATATTGAGTTCAAGAACAGCCTGAACTACATAGCAAGACCTTGATAAAAAAAAAAAGTCATAAAGGTCCTTCTCTTGTGTAAGCTAAATGCCTTCCTGGGCATAGGTTCAAAGCTATTTAGCTAGATGACCCCTGGACATTTTTGCAGTGTCCCATTTCTTGAGGGATTCAGGAGGTGGAGGTGTTTCCAGGGAAAGTGGTCCTATTTGTGTGCTTCCTTGAGCTCCCCATTCCTCTGAAGGCTGTGCCTTGGTCAGGAGGCACAGGAGATCCTTCAGGCTGGTACTGCTCTGTCCTGGGGAAAGGTCACAAATAAAGAACTTCCCTTACCAGAAGAACAGTTTCAGCTACTAACGACTTGCCATTTTCTAAGTGACAATCTTAAAACTATAATAAGAGGCATTATGTACAAATATGTAGTTTTTTTATTTTTAATAACTACAAAAATCCTATGTAACAATTACAAAAAGAAATCTTATGAAAAATTCCTAACAGGCATTATTAGCATATCTTAGTGTGATTAGCATGTTAGTACCTCAGATAAATCAGAAGTTTGCCATGCCCTAGCTTCTTTCTCCTTGTCATCATTACAGTTCGTACTTTGCCTCAAAATCTGAGGTGCTACATAACAGCTTTTGGTATTGGTATATTTGGTGATTGGTTGCGTTTTGGAAGGAGTTTATTCCTATCCAAGAGTTCCAGATTCCCTGGCTCTGAATTTTCCACTAAGGGAGAACACAAGCTTTCCCTCTCTGTGGGTGCTTTACAGCCACTTTCTCTGAAGCTCTCAGTTTGGTGATGGTTGGGCTTGCATTTTACCATCCAGTTCTGGAATCCATTAAGCAGAAGTGGTGGAATGAACCAAATACCAAATGAACTTAGAAACCAGGAGTGGGAAATGAAGCTAAAGAATAGAGATCACCAACTCATGTCTAGAGTAATTCAGCAAAACAAGGATTTGGGAAATTTAGGGATAGGGTGTATTTTATAGTTAATATCAACTAGAGGCACTTTACATTCAGTTAAGTGATCAAACCTTCTAATGGGGTTGAACACCAACATACTGGCTTGCCCTGATGAAATATTTTTGGTTTCATTATTTTGCACTGAATCTATTCTGTGAATACTTTCAAGTAATACATTTCAACCACTGTTTTTTCTACTCTTTTTGCTGCTCATTGAAATCTTTCATGTAGGTGCCAGAACAATATGTAAACAGTAAGCTTTTTTAAAAATTCAAAGCCATAGAATTTGTCATGTTTTCCATTTTAAAATGATTTATTAAAGCAAGATAATATGAATAAAACCCCTTAGCCACCAAATAGGCTGCTTTAGTCTTATGGAAGACATTTTTGTAATGGAATACAACTAACAAAAGTTTTGCACATCTGTAAATTAAAGGTGAAAAACAGTACATCACATCGGGTATGGGGGCAGGATTCACACAAGGGCTTGGGCATGTTTTGGAAAGTGTATTCAGTGTCATGCTGGTAAAGAGAACTGCAGCATTCCTCATGTTGCAGGAATTTGTCTTTGCTCTGTGACTTCCAATCCAGTTTTGAGTCATACAAATGTTTTCTAACTTTTATTATATTATTGCAATAAATCTTTTAACAGTGGGGAAAAAAGTGGGAACAATAAAAATAATATTAGAGAAGATAAAACTTTCCAAAAGTTTTGAAAAGTCATCGTTTCAAAAGATGGTGGAGCAGTAAGCAGCAGTAAACTAACCTCTCTAAGATTTATAATCTAGACACTGGAAAATAACAACTTGGGGAAGAAAAGAAGGAAAGAGGTTGATCCTTGGAATCCAGGAATGATCTGATGGGAAAATTAGAGCCCATAGAGAAAGTGAAGAGACAGAACACAGAGAAAGGGGGAAATCTATACATTCTTTCTGGCTCCCAGATCATGTCTTGAGACAAGAGGATCAAATCTACAGAGACACAGTAAGGGCAATGACTCCAGAGGTCTCCAGAGGAAACACACCAGTGGAATGGAGCAGTGGATGCTATGTACTACAACGGCTGGTGAGTGACTTTAGTCCAAGTGACTTCCATGTCCCCTGGAGAGGGTGCTCAGTTGGAAAAGAGTTTAGGGAGGGGCCAATTGAACCTGGCACTCAGAGCAGCCCTGAGCTGGCTTCATCTCAGGGCTCTCAGTGTTGAAATCCCACAGTGACTGGGTAAGGGGCAACTGTGAGAGATGTCCAGGGTCAGGGAACAATGGTCAGACTGGCAAGAGACATCCAAAGTGTTGTAGGCTGAACAACTCAAGTCCTAACCCCACAACCAGAGGCCAGAATCAGCCTGAACTTCTGGGGATTTGAAGGTTCCAGAACACAATATCCTTAACTAATCCTACTGCAGGTTGGGATTACCCACTACCCTTCCCTAATCTCACTTCAAGCTTGCTAGGATTATCCAGCATGGATCTGAGCTCTGACTGCCTCCTTTGTCTACCAGCAAGAGCAGAGTCATGCCCCAAATTGGACGTTACCACAAAACTGTAGACAACAGCAGAAAACCACAAGCTTGAAATCACAGAGAAATTTCTTTTTATTTTTGTTTGCTTTTTTTTGCATTGTTTTGTAAAGTATTTCAAGCTGTAAAAGAAAACAATTTCCAACCCAAACTGATGTACCCCATAAAATTATCTTTCAAAATTGACAGAGAAATAAGATACTTCCATGATAAAAAAAAAAAAAACCTGAAAGAAATTCATGACCACTGAATCAGCACAGCAAAGAGTTCTGAAGGATAGTCGAGAAAAAGACAATGAAGACAACAATTCTAAGAATCTCAACAGAATGAATCCACCAGGCAAGGTAAGGAGTTAGAGAGGTCTGCGCATGCCCTACCAAGGTCCTGAGTCCCGCAAATCAGCCTGTGCCCCAGCAACAATCCACTGGACCCCCACCCTGCTGCTCTGTACAGCCACCTGGTTCCACACTACAAAGACACAGAGGACACCAGACCACCAGACCATGGTACTGAGTCCCGCTGCTCCTGGCCCAGAGGTAGGGGCTTCTGAGCTGCCATCCCACTGCTCCTGGTCCAGAGGAAGGGGCTTCCTGACCACCATCCCTCCCGATGCTCCCAGCCCAGAGGATAGGGCTTTTGGGACACCTTCTGTCCTACTGCTTCTGGCCCAGAAGAGGGGCTTCTGGGCCACCATCCCTCCCTCTGCTCCTGGCCCAGAGGTAGGGGCTGCTGAGCTGCCATCCCACTATTCCTGGACCAGAGGAAGGGGCTTCCTGGCCACCATCCCTCCCGCTGCTCTAGTCCACAGGAAAGGGCTTTTGGGCCACCATCCCTACCACTGCTCCTGGCCCCTGTCCCACCTCTCCCAGCTCAGAGGAGGTAATCCGTGCAGGTGCAAACAGCCCCCACCCCAGTTGAAATGAGAAAACATGTAAATAAGTCTTAAAACCAGACTTCCAGATCACCTACAGCAACCCCACCTGGACCCACTGAACTGGAAACAAAAGGGGATCTGGAAAAAATGAAATCAGAAATAATTTCTCACATAACAGGAGAAATTGTGCCCCTAGTGCAAGACATGATTAATAAATCTAGAAAGGAGCTCAGGAACATGATGGAATCCCAACATAGGAAACAAATGAAATCCGTAAAACAGATGCAAATAGATT